>CM028334.1:43638951-44238951 GCA_016647705.1 Eucommia ulmoides | reverse complement strand
ATTGTCCTAAAATATTGATGACAATGTTGGTTTCGTGATGAGTTGAGTCACTTTCTTGTATTATCCTAAAATATTGACGACAATGTTGGTTTTGAGTTTGGGGGTATGGTTTATATTTCTTACCTATTTTTTCGTTTGTGAAAAAAAATGTGGGTGTATGTGCGCTTTAGTTTGTTTTGTGAATAACACCTTGTGAGATCGATTGAAGAAAGACATATGATGAAAAAAGGAGTTGGTGAAAAAAAATATTTAGAAATCTTGCAAGATCCATGAGTTGTGATACATGCCTAGGTTGATTTGAGCCTAAAAATAATATTCTCATCTACCTTTTACCCTAGCCATACATTACAACCCCCAAAGTCCTTTCAATCTCTAAAGACATATGAACCTATATGTTGATTCTAAGATTTTGATGGACAATTAAAGGTTGATATTTTTGGTGGAACTAACGATTTGATTAAGCGTTTCAGTTTATTAGTTCCAATGATGAAGATATAATAATATGTAATGAACGGATGCTACAACAAAAATCATGAAGGATTAAGAGGCTGAAGAATTTGAAGAACCTAGGGAAAACAACTCAAGTTAAATTTCAACTCTTAATATCCCAATTAGGATCACACATGACATAAAAAGTTTTTTAAATGATTTGTATAAATATGTGTTTTTTAGAATCCTAGTTAGTTGAAGTATTTTCTCCTATGTGTAATTGAAAAATAAATATTAATAATTGATTAAAATTGAATTTAGGTATTTGGTAGAACTAACCGAGAAAAGAAATTGGTTAAAGAGGCGGAAACGTCAATGAAAATGGATTAAAAACGAATTGAGAAAAGTGTTTTGGCATTAGTAAGTCGACAGGTAAGTCGACTGGAGCATAGAAAGAAAAGTCACTCTATCTTTCGGTCGACAGGTAGGTCAACCTGTTTTTAAATATGAACTCTCTGTATCGAAAAGTCGACAGAGCGGTCGACTTGTGACTAGAAACGTAACTCTCTGAATCTCTAGGTCTACAGATAGGTCGACTGGTAGGCTGTGGATTTTTGGCTTGGCTATATCTAGAATCTAGCGGTCGACCGGTGGTCATTGGTAAGTCGACTTATGACACTGTTTCAGAATTTTGTGGAATTCTGAATTTTATTCTAAAAGTAGCCATTACTAGCCGTTTTATGGTTAGGATTCACGAGATATATTAGGGATTTAATGTTGTTTGATATATGCAACATATATTCTGATATCCTTATAGATTTGGTTCATTAAGTTTGAATATTTCTCAATTTGATACATGTAATTCTTTCTATCCTATTTAATTGTGATTGAGAAATATTTGAGGGATTTAATTGAGAAGTTTAAAATCTATATTTAAGTGATTTGAACCAGGATGAAGTCTTAATAATATAAGGGGTCTATAACTGCAACTAAATGTCATAACAAGTGGGAACTAGTCGTTAAAGAGCTTATTTTATTCCCATTTATATAGACCTGCGTTTTTTATTATGAGAGAGAGATCAAGAGAAATATATTGAGGTTTTCTAAGAAAAATCATATTGAGAGAATTGTGAGAGCTTTTCTAGGAGTTATTTTTGAAAATTATTTGTTGTGGATTATTGTTACTACCGAATCTGAAGTGACATTGCTATCATTATTCTTTCAGTGGAATTCGAGTGAGATCTTTCCAAATTACTTTCTATTGATTGATTGCTTGATTATATTTGGAATTTTATCTCTAAAATTGTTTCGTGATTTTTTATTGAAAAATATTTTTGAAACAATTTCTTGAAGAAATCTGATTACGTGCTCAATTACGTGCTACCCTATTTTTATTTAAATAAGATTTTGAATATCTCACTCTTCTATCACTAGTTTTGGGATATTAATTGAGTTCTAATTTATCTGAGGTGGTGGAAGCTCCGAGTAAGAAACATCACTTATCAATTTGTAATTGGTGAGTTGAGTGACGGATTGAATACTACTGGGAGTATTTAATCTAAGGGTAGCTAGTTTCAGTCTCTTCCTATAAAAAGATTGAGGAAGTAATTCTTCCTGAATTGAATTGAGTTGTGAGAAATTTTGTAATGGTTCAATCCCAACCGGGTAAAAGGATATTTTGAGTGTTTGTAAGGTTTTGATTCTTTAGCGTTAATTTAAAAAAGAATTAGGTTATTCTTGAACCTGTAAAAAGTAGAAGTTATTCCTAAGCCTGTGAAAAGGAATTTGTGAAGGTTGATTCTGAGCCTGTAAAATAATCTTTGTGAGAGTTTGGTTCCTACCTTTAAAGGAATCTTGAGTTTAGTGAGTGCGACTCTCCGTGGGGCTCGGAGGATTGAATTAGCCAAGAGTAGCTTGGTGATCCAGTATAAATTTCTGGTGTGCTCCTATCTTTACATTATTTATTTTTGTTGATTGTTGTGCACCTAGTTGATTTTATATTTCCACTATGATATAAAGATAATAATTAATTTAGGATTAAAATTAATTATTTAGATTATTAAAATATTTTTTCTTTGATAATTGTTTTATCTACCCAATTCACCCCCCCTCTTGGGTAGTTTATTGGGCCAACACTATACATAATTAGTGGAGAGTGACATGAAAAATAGGCTTATGGTTGTTCTTAACTTCACAATCTAGAGATCATTCATTGTCTCCTTAACACATAAATTTATTCGAGGCTCGTTTGGTTGAGTAAGAGTGATTGTGCACAAACTTACACATCGAGAGTCTTGAGTGGATTGAAATTGATGCTTAATGTTGAAATTCTAGATAATCTCAATGTTTGCGTTAATCTTGAGCTTAGAGCATTTGGTGGCTTCGGAGATAGTTGCACGAGTTGTCGAATCAATATGAAACTCACATTTTCTCATTCGTTGCTTAGTACTTGATTTGTGTTTTCTTCTATTTTATTTTCTTTTACTTGAGGACAAGCAAATATTTGAATTTGGGGGGATTTGATGAGTGATTTATTTACTAACAAATCAAATACTTTTAGATTTAAATATTTGTGAGTTTTTAAGTATTTTTGTTAGTTTACTGTATTTTTTTGTTGTTTTGTAGGAATCATAAATAATTGGGAAAAAAGGTAAAAATATGGCAAAATGGTAACTTTTGGATGATGAAAAATCTCCTAGTGAATTTTCGAACCAGGAATTTGGCTTTTAGAGCAAACTATAGTGGAAGAAGGATCCCGGGACTTTTAATGGCGTGAAACTGGGGAAAAAAACTAAGAAGACTCAAAATTTTGGCCCTAATTTTCTTGTACAAACTCCGATTGAAGTGATTCAAGATACTATAGCTCAGAAAAAGAGATACAACTTTCAATTTTGAGTTTTTCTAGAATCTGAATGCATCTTGGTCAATATCGGGCTTGAAGTTTCTGCACCTTCCTGGCTGCAGCGCCTAACGAATGCAACAGCAGCGTTGCAGTACCAAAATCGTCGCTGCAGTTTCCAAGCAGTATTCCAACAATTCAAAAACTTCATGCTGCAGTGGGAAAAAAGGCCCTCTACAATGCGAAAACATGGACAAAACCTTATTCAGAACCATTTTTATACCATATTATGCCTCAAACCCTAGGTGCGGCTATTTTGGGAGAAAAACACCATTGGTGTGGAGATCTTTTAGACAAGAGAACACTATTGGAGGCACAAAACCGCTACAGATGGAGCTTGGAGTTGAAATTTGTTGAAAATCTGAAGATTTGAAGCTCATCTCTACCAAAATAGTTTTCTCTTCCTTTCTCTCACCTTAATCTTTATTGAATTTTGTATTTGTGATATTGTGTTGAACATGTTTGCATTTACGAATTTCTAAAAAAAAATAGTCATGGATTCTACTACGTTGAGTTAAAATTTATATCTAGGGGTATTTGAATAGCTTTGTATGAATAATGCTTTCATACTTTAAGATTTTGTTAATTGAATTTCATGTTTCAATCATTTGAGTTTCTTTACGCTTATTCGCTAATTTATGCAAAAGATAAATTGGATATCATAGATGTGTAGGATTAGGCACTAGACAGAGGTAATTTTGCACATTGAGACTAGAGAAACACAACCCTGAGTATATTAGTGCAAAAGGCTAGTATAGTTTGGGTAGCAATTTGATAGGCAAGACTTAATGATTGGATAATTAGTTGAATTGAACGAAAATATTAATTCAGGTAATTATACAAATTACCTTACTTGGCACTCGACAATGGGAATGAGGTTATTTTAGAGACCCATGGTTAATGATTGAGCATGAATTTAATTAACAAACTTGAATTGCATTAGCATAATTTAGCAAAGTGATGTCAAACCCCCTAGAACAATTATGCATAGGAAGTCCATATTTTATTTTGCCTTCGATTTTATATTTCTTTTTAGTTTTATTTTTATAAACATTAAATTGGGATGCCTACATAAAATTAGTTTATGGTAATCGAGGTACTTATAGATGATTTAAACCAATCCTTATGGATACGACACTCTACTCACACCACACTATTAAAACTTGACCCATCACTTGCGGTGTGTAGATAAAATGCGACCACTAGGCCGCAGGCTGGGACATATTTTACACTATTAATAATCATGAATTGAACAATAGGAAGTGTCAGATTAGATTCCCTAACATATCTTATTCAATCGTTACCGCAGTCGACGACTGCGGCACATTTCATCCTATCTATGTTTTCCTGATGAAAACAGTGTTTATTTCGTTTCACGATGTAAAACAAAGTCCTCAAATCATAATGAATTTAATTAAATTGATTAAACCTAAAGATGCATGAACTACGTGTCAACCTGATTCCCGGAAAAGTTTGGGATACGTAGGAAACCCTTGTGGATTTAGTTAGCAAATTGAGGAACAAGAACCACGCGTCAACTTGATTCTCAGCGAAGCCCAAAATACGTGGAAAACCCTTGTGGGTTCAATTAACAAAATTAAAGAGAATGAACTAAGTTATGACCTGATTCTCAGTTATCTGAGATACGTAGGTAACCCATAATACGGGTTTGGTCACAATTAATAAAAAAAAAAAAAAAAATCCCATACGAATTGGGATCTAATCATGCTATCAAATATTGAAAACCCCCACAAAGTCACCTAATAATAAAAATCCCCCAATTAATTGGGGTTGAGCCATATTAAATATAACGATCACCCACCAATAAAAATTTAACCATATCAAACTTTAATCAATCAAGGAATAATTAGGCGTCGACCTGAGTTCTAGTAAATACCAGGATACAAGAAACCTTTATAGGTTCGGTCTGCACCTTAAACAAAATTCCTCCATCCCCAGCAGGCTATGCTTCGACATGTCCTTGGTAGATCACCAAGGTATATAAGAACCAAGTTGGTCCGATCGAAGTCAGAGAGATATCCACATTATGACATTCTCTAAGCCCTGTATCATGGCACATCTCCTAAGAAGTCCTTTTGTTAAGTAGACAACAAATGATATATGTGCTCGAACTACGCGTCGACCTGATACTCAGTAGATTACCATGGTACGTTGAAGCCCTTTTGGGTACGGTTGACAATCTGAGAAAGCACAACGAGGGCCGAACTACATTTCGACTAGATTACAAACCTAGGAAAGCTAGTGTACGTAGATAACCCAAGTGGGTTTCAGTCATTCGATGATAATCATCCAAAATTATAATATCAATATACTTAAGCAACCTAATGGGGTTTTCCAAACTAAATCAACATTATAATCATATGCTCAGTTCAGGATATAGAGGCAACTCATGTGGGCTTTACAATTGAAAACTATAATCCCTGAAAATGAATAAGCATCGTCGAGCCCCAGTCTAAGACTGGGGCACATTTTATCTAAGGTTAAATTTATCCCAGGAATTTTTCTAGTACTCGTTGGCAGTCCCAGATAGGATGTGGCCAAGAAACTCCACTAGATGTTGAGTTTCCTCGAGAGTCTTTGCCCATGTGAATTCTCTCACTCATCTTTAATCATGTATTGATATGATGACCCAAGAATCAGTTTCTCTAACCAAGAACCTGTTCCACCAAATATTGATGTACTTCACTAGTCTGAACTATGTTTGACCTGATTCTCAATTAATTCTGAGATATATGAGTGCCATCATGGGGGTTCGGTCAAGCAAGCTCACGAAAATCAATAGTTAAATATACCGTTAAACTAAGTCTCAGACTGACTAGATACCCTAAAATCTGTTTCTATAACCCCGAACCATTCCACCCAATCGTGATTTACTTCACATGCTAGAATTACATGTGACCTAATTCTCATTAATTTGAGATATGTAGGAAAACCCTTTGGGCACAGTCAAAACCAGGAGTCGATTAACCGAGTGTCATCATCTCCACATCCTATAGGATAGACCGCGTGTTATCCTCTAGGTATATAATCATTGGGAGGGCTAGTACATAGTGTTGTCCTCACCAAGACCCTCGGGCCTAATAATGTGACACCGCCCTAAGGTATAATAGTATAATCCAACCCGTAGTGCAATGCAACCCATAGTATAATGCAACCAGTAGTGTAATGCAACCCGTAGTGTAATGTAGCTCATAGTATAATGCAACCAGTAGCGTAATGCAACCCGTAACGTAATGTGACAATAGTACAGTTGTATTTTAAATTTCGGCCAGCCAGTAGTATAACATAATAGTATAATGCTTGGGAGGGCTTGTACAAAGTCTTCTGCTCACCACACTCTATAAGATCAGATATATAGCCATCCTCCAGGAATATAGATAAACAGGAATCAAATATGTCACCATCCTTCCAGTAGTAATCTTCCAGGGATGATTGTTCGTCATTCTTTAAAGTATACAATGGTAGAAGTGATCAATCGTCATCCTTGTCTAATTCTCAAGGATCAGGTATGCCCCCATTCTTTATGATAAATTTCAAAACCTGTCGTTTACATTTCATGTCTAGAGGAACAAAATGCCAGTGTCTCCTTTTTTCTCATTACGAGTAAACTGGCACAACAACAAGGGGCAACTATAGACACCGCATTTTGTCCCGCCCAATCAGTGTCGGATCAAGTACAAGTTCAGATAAATATTTAAACTCAGGTTTAAAGAGAATGAATTTATACTTGAGATCACACTATATAATACAGAAAAACACCCAGAATACATGGTAAAACAAAAAAACTATTAACTTCGACGAAATTCAGTAAAGTAAATGTTTCGGGACAACATCCAAAGTTCCATAATTTAAGGTGGTCTGAAATGACTTTATTGAAGCTTGATTTTCATAAAATCATCTTTAGTATAGATAAAAATTATCCATTCCCCTTAAATTATAGGATATTTCAATAAATTACTCCGGTTACCTACCCAGACCCTAAAACATTTACAATCACTGAATCTTGTCAATTTAGCACCAAAACCATTTATTACATTTATGCATATTATATAAAATCCTAGCTAAAAACAATCCAAGAGACCTTGATAAAGGCTTGGAAAGGTCATGACAAAGCCCTAAATCACAAAGGTGATTAAGGAGCTGGGCTTGATTTGGAATTACACCAAATTCAAGTTGTCTTGACAAACCAACCTAGGCCCAATGAATTAAGGGCCTAGATGATAGGTTTGATCTACCTATATATTTCCAAACCGGTTTTGTTAAGTTTTAGAGTATTTTTATAGCATTTTTATTATGTTTTAATTAGTTTTTATTCTTTTTGTATATAACAGGTGTGTGAGGTAAAAGGATAGAAAACTGGAGCGTAAACGATCAGATAGAACCAATAACGGTTGAAGAACGGTGGAAAAATAAGCTCGAGGGCAAAATGCTGAAAAGAAGCCCATCGCTGCTACGTCAAACCTCGGTCGCGGCGGTGAAAAGGCAGAGAGGGCCATTTCTTGCTGAACGTCCACCGCCGCAGCGGAGACATCCACCACCGTGGCGGTAAAAATACAGGATGGTCACCAAGTCCACCGCTGTCTTCACCGGCTAGGCAATCAACCAACCGACCTACTCACTGCCGCGGTGATGAATCCCACCATCGTGGCGAAGACCTCTGCACAGTTTAAATATTTTTTAAGATATTTTTTAGATATTTAGCCTATATAATCCCCTCTCCTCTCTCATTTTCGGCCTCTCTTGCATGCTACCATCCTTAGAACATATCTAGGGGTAGATTGAAGAGTTTTAGAGGGAGGATTCACATCCCGAAGGAGAAGAAGACGGCGAAGCGATCGTTGAACGGTTCTTAGCGATAAATCTTCGGACTAGGCTAAGTTCTTCGATTTCTTTCTTTATTTCTTTAACTTAGGAATTTGTGAGAATGTTTAGCTCATGTTTTATTGTAAATATGGTTATGGCCATTAGTTAAACATGGATTGTATAGGGATTAACATTATATTTATAAATATGTGATTCCTATGATTTCGGTGTTTCGTTTATGTTTGTTTTTTGAAGTTTGATTGTGTTTACCTTATTGTTTGTTTATTATGCTTAGATAGATATATAAAGAATTCGAGGTTTGACACTAGGAAGAGGTAACCCCGGATTCGGACTAGGGTAAACAACACGATGATCCAATAACCCAAGAGAGAGTTGGATTGTGGGTAATCGATGACGTTGGGGAAAAACTCACGTAACCTATGGTCATTAATATGTTGAGGGGGACTTCTTCATTGACATGAAGTAGCGTATTCCCTCATCTTACACTCGGGAGAAATGACAGAAGTTTACGAACTGAGATTGTCGATAGAGTAAACACAACTCGACGATCCAATAACCCGGAAGGGAGTTGGATTGTGTGCAATCAATGACGTTGGGGCGAGACTCACGTGACCTAGGGTCGTTAAGACATTGAGGGGGACTTCTTCGTTAACACGAAGTCATGTATTCCCCCGTCTTACACTCGGGAGAGGTGGCAAAGGAGTTTACAAACTAAGATTGTCAAATAGGTTGAACACCGTAAACGTAAGTCAAACGAGATCGAACACGTATTTGTAAACCAAGTTAATCCCTAGACAATTCTTTCCCCTAAAACATCTCATTATATTAGTATAGATAATTTAGTTAATTAGTTTAGTTTAATATAAATTTTATACATTATTTTTAGCCTAGATAAAGTTAGGTCATGACAATTACGGTACTCGATAATAATGACAACCAATCCCTGTGGATACGATACCCGATCTTAAAGATCACATTATACTAAAACTTTGACCTCGTACACTTGCGAGTAGTCAATACGCGAGCGTGTAACAAACTCTCGTCATACACTAGACATCATTAAAGGCCCACAAAATAAGTTTTGAAATGACCAAGGAACCTTTCTAGAAGTTTCCTACAAAATATATAGGAAGTAAACCAAGACACCTAGGATGTGACAAAACGTTATCGAAAGTAAACAGATTCGGCTCACCACCTAAGTTAGGCATTTAATGAGCATTGAGTGCCCATCCCATCATGAATTAAATGCTTGGGATGACATGGATAAGATACATTCAAGGTATGTATATATTTTGAGCAAAATATCTTAGGTTTAATTGAAATCCCTGAATTGTGACTACCCATTACCAAAACCAAACCAAATTGGTTTGCCACCTAGACAATGCGTTAAATGAACATACCATCAAGTAATAAATTATTGGGATGACATGGAAGGACTAGGTTCTAATTATCAATATATTTTCACTAAAATATCTTAGGATAACTAAGGAACTTGAAAACCAACCGTTGGTTATAAGGCAAGTTAACCCGATTCAATCCGAAACCAACCGGATGAGTGCTACTAATCATGGTGCATTAAATGAAATGTTGACACATCAAGACAATGTACAATGCATTTGAAAAACATTAATCGCAACTAAACTGAAATAGTGAAACTAACCGGTACTTAGCCCTTAAACCGAATCGGATGTGTCATATCGAGCCATTAATGCACCCATGTGCAAGAAATGTTATTGGAAGAGAGGTAATGATTGGTAATGATTTACAATCATTAGAAATGATTGCCAATGATTACCAAATCTATGAAAATATTTGGTAATGATTACCAAATCTTTGAAGATCTTTCCTCCCACCCAAACTTCATTCAACACAAACCAAGATCAAATCAAGATAGCATGTCCCCTAAGCCAAAACCCTCCAAGGAAAAGGCTAGGATAGCCTACGTGTATATAAATACGCAAGCCCCTAGCATATAAAGAGGGGTGCTAGAGTCTTTTTTTTTTCAAGCATTGAATGCCTAGCTTCTCTCTCTAAAACTCGATCCATGTCTCAGGTGCTTGGCTTTTCGAGTAAATCTTCCGAATAACACACCATCATTCTGCTGAAATCCAGTCCTGAAGGTTGATCTTGAGGTTCTTGGAACAAGAACTCAAGAAGAAGACAATTATCGATTAACGTTAAGCTAAGGAGATCAATGAGGAAAAGGAGATAGCTACTTAGGGAAGACTACTTCCCCTAAGTAGGGTGTTCTTGAGGATATTGGAGAAAAAACTCAAGAGATCGACAGTGATTGATCGAGGATCAACCAAGAAGATCGAGTAAAAGGAGGTAACCAATTAAGAAAGACTACATACGCTGAGTAGGTATGTTTTCTTCTAAACCCCCTTTGATCTTGGTTTAATCTTGTGTATGTTGCTTGTACATAGCATAATCATGTAGTTAATACACTTTAAATTCATGTACATAACTCACATAACCCATAATCAACCAAATAACACTAAATTCATGCTATAATAACTAAACTATATACAAATCAATCCAAGAACATTCAAGAACATCAAATCATCCGAGAACATGTTAAGAACATGGGACGATTCAAACAAAACTACAATCACACCATGAGTTGTGCATACTCTATATGATTCTCTCAAGAACTTTAAATCAAATGTTTACTAACTGTTAATACTAACTATATAACTATTAATAACCGTATTTACTTTCTACTAAACGTTAAGATCACAGTCAGGTTGACTTGTGGACTAGCACATATATATATATATGTACACACACACACTTATATACTACACCGACAGACCCTCGTGGCTAAGAACTCGGGATAAAAATAGGGCCTCTGTTCCTTCGGGAATATGTGTGATTCTTCTTCAAAAACCTTCATGTTTTCCTTAGTTACAAGTAGAATTGGCATAAATATATGATGTTTCTTTTCATTTTTTAAGTAAAAACTCACACACTAACACTAACTAACCAAAACAAAAGCGTTCGGTTAAGGTGTTCTTAACAAAATTAAAGAGGTTATGTACATGTCATGTTGTGATTCAGGTTGTCCACAACTTAAAAGATGTTAATAATAACTAATTAATGTTGTGATTCAGGTTGTTCACAACTTAAAAAACAATTAATAATAGCTAACTAACATTCTGATTCAATTTGTTCACAACTAAAACCAACTAATAAGCAAACCAAACTTTAACTAAAACCATACTAGTTTTCAATTAAAAACAACCCAGCCTACTAGTTTCAACTTAATAAAAGTGAACTACGTTTGACCTGATCTTTGATTACTACCCAAAGAACGTAGGCAACCCATTATACGGGTTCAGTTACCTTAAACAATAAAAATCAATTTTTACCTTAACTAGGATGAACTACGTTTGACCTAATCTTTGGGAAACCACCCAAAGTACGTAGGCAGCACACATGCGGGTTCGGTCACATATCCAAATAATTTAGTCTTAGTTTACATTTCATATAACTTGCGTATTTATATTCCTATCTCTTATAAATTGCTATTGGGTAGTCGCTGCCTAGAATATTATAGTATAGTATAATATATACCATTTTCATTATGATAAAAATACAAAAATATTTTTGTTTCTAGTTTTAGTTGTATAATAGACAACCTTTATTGCTTAAATCAAGATAAAATACATAAAAAGAGGAAAAACTTTAAAAAAATAATTTATTTTTTTTAAGTAAATCATAGAAAACTACTTGGATATGTTTAACAGTGAATATCTATTTGGACCAAGGTACTATTTACAGACGGGTCCCCCAAGTATTACCGACTCCTGAACTTAAAGAATATTTCTAGTACACAGATCTTTGGAAGTCAAAACACAAGTCATTTTAAGGGGAAAAATGAATTTCTAAAATATCAGTGGCCTTGCATACCATATAACCCCATGCTAGGTGGAAATTCTATTTTTAACATAAAATCCCGGGCCAAGACGTTTTTCAAAACTGACGCCTAAGACAAGCCTTGAAAAACCATTTTCAAAATGAATGGATTTGGATGACTTAGAAAATGAGGAACAAAACTTGTTTCCTCTTCTTCCCGATTCTCCACTTCTTCTGCTATCAAAATCTAGGGTGTATTAATGTCATCCACATATAATAGCAAATAAATGTACGAACCATTGAAAGGCTTCTTATGATAAACATAACTATCATAATTACTCCTCGAATAACCATTAGTGAGTATAAAAGAATTGAACATTTTATACCACTATCCAGGTAACTACTTCAGACCATACAAAGATTTCTTCAACAAATACACGTGAGCTTCCTTTCTTGGACCACGAACCCCTCCAATTAATGTACATTAATTTGTTTCTCCAGTTTTCAATGCAAGAAAGATGTTTTAACATTTCATTTTTCATTCTCTGAGTCACACGGAACCATAGCAAGCAGTACTCTAATATAATTAAATTTCACCACATGGGAAAATGTGTCATTGAAATTGATACCTTCCTGATCTGCATAACCCTTTGCCACCAGACATGCCTTGAACCTTGGATCTTCTACCTTTGGAATTTTTTCATTCTTCTTAAAGACCTATTTGTAACCTATAATGTTCTGGTCTTTAGGAGGTTTGAGTAGCTCCCAAGTATGATTCTTACAAAGAGATTCAATATCCTCATTTGTGACTATGCTCTATTTTTTTGATTATGCACTCTTCATAGCTTCGTGGTAGGTCATTGTCTCTTGCATCTTAATACTTTCAGCTATACTTCATTGCATAGGCAACATAATTATCATATCTCTGAGCGGGCCTGATCTACCTCATCGCTTTATCTTGAGTAAGTACATAATTCTCTAGCTGCTGAGTTTCACCAGAGGCGTGCACTTTTTCATCTTTTTGCTCGTCTTGGACATATTCTTGCAATTTGTCTTTCAAGTTCTGTGAAACTTCTATTTCAAGCTCCACTTGTTTACCGACACCTTGGTTTGTTCTAGCATCTTAACTCCTTTTTTTTTCGATATAGTAGACTCATCAAAGGTCACATCCCTACTGATGATACACTTGGATTATTTCAAAGTATGTCACCACAACTTATAGACTTTTACCCTATCTGCATACCTGAGAAATATGCATTTTTTTCTCCTCGGCTTAAGTTTGCCATCATTTACACGAGCTTAAGCAAGACAACAAATACTCTAAAATCAGAGTATTTTGTAGGAGATCCATACCATACCCCTTCAGGAGTCTTACAGTCAATTGATGTCGATGAAAACTAGTTAATCAAGTAAGTTGTGTTACCAGTTTAAGCCTAGCACTTCTTATGTTAAGATTGTATTAGAAAGCATACACCGATATTTCTCCAAGAGAGTCTTATTCATCCATTCTTCAATCCCATTCCGTTGTGGTGAATGTCGAACTGTACAGTGTCTTACAATTATTTCTTTCTTTCCTATGGGACTCATTGATACCACCTTCACAAAATTCCAAGTCGTTGTCAATTCTCAAGCAGTTGATATGTTTTCTACTCTACATATCGATCTCATTCTTCCATTGTTTGAACTAATCAAAAAATTCATTCTTGTGCTTTAATATGTATACCCAGACCTTTCAAGAGTAATCTCCAATTATAGTCAACATATATTGTCTACTACCAATTGATGAAACTTTCGAGAGATCCCAAATATCTAAATAGATATAGTCCAAAGTACCTTTGGTCCGATTAACAGTTTTTGTAAATTTCTTCCTGCACTTCTTGTCGAATACACAATGCTCATAGAAATCCAATTTGTATGTCTTTTGTCCATCCAACAATCTATGCTAGTTCAATATCTTTAGCGCTCATTCCCGTATATATGACCTAATCACATATGCCATAATTTGGTAGTATCTTTCTTTGAATCTGATAAAAGTACACTAGTAGCAACACCTATCGCAGTACTTCCTTAGAGAAAATAAAGACTATTCTTCTTTACTCCTTTCATCAAGACAGGAGCACCTTTGAAGATTCTCACAACTCCACCTCCAGCTTTGTACATAAAACCAATAGAGTCGAGCGTACCCAAGGAAATTAAATTCTTCCTCAGTTCTGTAACATTACTGAAATTTGAGAATGTTCTCATAATGTCGTCAAACATTCTAATTTGGATGTTTCCTCTCCTAACAACTGTTTAGGCTGTATTGTTTTTCATCAGGACTTTACCACAGTTGATTTATTTGTAGGTAGTAAACCAATCCTGTTGGGACACAAATTATAAGAACAACCTCAGTCTAGAATTCACTCGTGTCCAGAGCTTCCAAGTGTGCAAGTAAGAAGATCTCCATCATAAAAGGTTTTGTTGAATCCAATATTTTGATGAACAATTACGTGTTGATGTTTTTGTGGAACTAATGGTTTTATCGAGTGTTTCATATTTAAACTTACATTATTTTTATTAGGAAGAAGAATCATTGAAGAAAATGTAAAGGGTGAAAGATGGAAATGATGCAGACATAAAAAGTTTTGAAGACGTTGAATAAAAGTAGGTGAAAACAACTCTTTGCCTATATACTCTTATTGCAACCCGAATTAGAATCACGCATGACACTTAAAATGCATTAATCTTATATGTGTCTTAATAAGAAGTGATAAGTTTAAGATCCTAAAATGTGATTTTTTATGTGCTCCATAGTTGAAATAGGTTTGATAAATGACCTAAGTGAAAAATGTGTTTTAAAGTATAAAATATTAAGTCTTTGGGTCAATTCGGTCAACTGGAAAAAGGGGTCGGTCAACTTATCAAAACAATGTATTTTGGGAGTTGAAATGGAGACAATCTAATCCAATAGGTCAATTTGACTTTTCAGTTTCTTGGTCAAATCATCTCATTTTTTATGATTGCAAGAGAGATTTTTGAGAGATTTAGGTCCATTTCAAATATACTTGATATATTTTGTGATACTAATTAATTTGGTCCATTTAATTAAATATTCTTTTAATTGAAGTGATTTAATACTTTCTATTTTGTGGATTTTGTTTTAAAAATATTTTAAGGACCAAAATATTATTTCATAAGAATATTTTTGAATGAAAAATATATATTTTAAACATATATGATATATGGGGTCTTGGGGTGTCATTTCATGATATATTATTTGAAAAATAGTTGTTATAAGATACCTTTGAAATTCCAATAATTAAACTTGTGAATTTTGAGTTTAAATATTGTTATTTTGGTGGAGAATATTTGGGGTCAAAGATATGGGAGAGAATTATGGAATTTTATTTGACCTTATGATTTAGTTCATATACTTAAATATAATTCCTTCTATACTTTCATTGACTAAGATCAATTTTTTTTGGGACTAAATTAAGAGCTTTCAAAGTTATATTATTGGTTAAATATATCCATTATAAATCTATATGATATATGGGGTCCATATGTGTCATTTATTGGCATAACATTTGAAAACTAGTCGTTGGAGATCTATTTAAAGAGACCTGTGAGATTGAGTTTAAGACATCAAGAACAATCACCTTTAAGCTTTCTAAGAGTGAGATTATTGTTGAGATTTCGAAGAGAGATTATATTCAAGTTCTTGATTTAAAGCGCTTGTTATTTGTGTCACCGGTTTGTGTTCTTATTGCGAAATCAATCTAGCTTTCGATGAATCCTGATGAGATCCTTCCAAATCTTTTTATTTGCTTTCTAAGATTTATATATATTTTTGATTAATTAGTTAAGGATTATTAGAAAATCATTTTTGAAATTAAGTCTTGAAAATATTTTAAAACGATTTTTCTTTGATTATTTGATTATGTGCTAATTATGTGCTACCCACTTTATTATTTAATCATATTTAATTTACCTCACATTCTATCTATCAAGTAGTATTTATTCGGTTCATTAATCAAGTATATTTATATTGAGGTTGATACGAACCTCACCAAGAATTAGTGAGACTTGAAACCAACTTAGGGCTTTTATGCGAGGTTCGAATTAAATTCAGATTTATAAATGAAAAGACAAGAAGACAAAAATACAAAATTTAGGATAGATTACCTTGACCCAATATTTATGAACGAAACGCGAACCAACAATATAAGTAATAATCTTGACCCAATTATTATAACAAATCACGAACCAAAGATATAAAGTTTGAAAGTCACAATAAATTTTTTATAAGTTCTGGAAAAGTTCTCTAAAAAACTAAAGAGAAAATTCTCACAATTGTATTAATAAAAAATAATGTCTGAAATTTGTAGGCCTACAGAGCCCCTTAAATAGGTGGCCAAGAAAAAAAAAAAAAAAAAAAACTAATGTGTCTTGTAAAATTCGCAGCCCATTATGAAGGAAAAAGGAAACCCTAATGCCTAAGACTAAAAAATGAATAAAGAAGCATCCTAAATTTCCTTACACTCCTAATTAGAAAAGGAAAAGATTATTGGCAATCATGGCTTATAAATCAGCCCAAAAAGAATTAAAAGACCTAGAATAATAAAATAAATTAACTAAAATTCGTGGGTCTCAGCCTAGGCCCATTCAGGATCACGCTTTTAAGCCCATTCGCTTGTCTTGATGAGTTAGACTAGGCCCTGATCATCATTTAGTCCTAATTTAGATTTCATCATTTTAGACTCGGCCTAAATCTCTTGAATTAATTCACTAAGTGCTTTTTTAAATCTTTTAGCTCTTACCCATATTATTGGATTGACTAGAACATGCAACGGATTCCTTGGTATAGCTGATATATTCTCATCAGAAGTGGTAAAATCTCTTCATGGGAAGAAACTTACATTTTTTTTGTATTTGTGAGTTTGAGTAGATTAGACACGTTTGGGACAGTGTCTAATCGGGGTAGCTAGGTTTCAATCTTTTTCCCGTGAAAAAATATTAGGGTCTGATCTTTGTCCTGTAAAAAGATTAGGTTATTATTTTTCCTTGAAAATAATTAGGTTTTGATTCTTCCGGTAATAGAATATAATGATTGTAAAGGTTCTTCGTAAGCCTGCGAAAAGGATAAGTGTAAAAGTGTGAAGGAGTGGTAGGTTTGATCTTTAACCTGTTAAAAGAATTAGGTTTTAATTCTTCTTATAATAGAATTAAGTTAGTCTTGAGTCTGGTAAAAAAAAAATAGAGTTCTTCTTGAGCCTTTGAAAAGGATAATTATAAAGGTTGATTTTGAGCTTATGCAAAGAATCGAGATTGTAAAGGTTTAGTTCCTACCTGGGAAAGGAGTCAAAGATTCAGTGAATTGAAAATCTCTGTGGAGCTCAAGGGACTGGATGTAGGTAAGAATAGCTTACCAAACCAGAATATATTGTTATGTGTTGCATTAATTACTTCTTTATATTTTGTTTGAGTGTGAATTTAGAATTAAACACATTTTCGTTACGTAACAAGATAGTAATTGATTTTAGAAAATTGATTATTTGTGTTTAAGAATTTAATTGTTTAAATTTTGTAACTATCCAATTCATTCCCCTTTTTGGTAGCTATTTGGGCCAACAGGTTTCTTCCACAATACCAGCATCTACAGATCTTGAGTCATCCATTTTTTTATTTCCTTTTCTGGACAATCTTTCCTGATGTGCCCTTTCTAGTGATAGTTGTAGCACTTGATATTTCTATGATTTGATTTTGACCTAGATTTTCTTTTTTTGCTCGAAGCATTTGCTGGTGTTCTCCCTCTTGCGACAAGCCTTTTTTAGAGCTTTCCTCTCTATTCTCGACAACCTTTTTCTTCAACTCCTTGGAGTTCAAGGCTACTTTAATGTTCTCTATAGAGATCATATCGTCATCGAATATCATTATATCGATAAAATGGTCGTTTGAGAGTGGCAACGAACACA
The DNA here is from genome assembly GCA_016647705.1 of Eucommia ulmoides. Lineage (NCBI taxonomy): Eukaryota > Viridiplantae > Streptophyta > Magnoliopsida > Garryales > Eucommiaceae > Eucommia > Eucommia ulmoides. Next base: position 44,220,966 of record CM028334.1, on the reverse strand, counting down.
GTAGAATAATTGCTTGATCTTCATCATTCACATTGACATCATTATTTTCAAATCACCAATGATTTTATTGAATTCGTCAAGGTGGTCTTGGACCGGTGTACTTTCATTCATCTACTTCGTGAACAATCGCTTCTTAAAATATAAACGATTTGTGAGAGACTATCATGTACAAACTTTCCAACTTTAGCCATAATCCCGATATGACACAAGTTATTATTGTGAAAATATGCTCCGTCACTCGAGCATAATAAAATTGCACAATAGATCTTTTTCATTAGATCATCTTTTTGGGTATCTGATATCGTGGAGGGTAAATACATTTTGTCTTTCAGTGCTTTATGAAGCCCCTGGTCTACTAGCAAAGCGTGCATCTTGATATGCCATATGCTGAAATCATTCTTGCCATTGAACTTTTCGATCTCAAATTTTACTGCCATTGCAAAATTTCAAATCTATATCAGTAGTTTTCGAGCAGTCTGGTACAACGGCATTAACAAATAATACCGTATATTATTCATACTGACCTAGCTCTGATACCAATTTCTTATGACAAACTAATGATTAGATGCTTAATCGGTAATATCTCTGACAAGAATAAAATAAACATATGAAGGAAACACTTAAAGTATTTACGTGGTTTGACAATTTGTCTACGTCCACGAGCGAGACCAGACCTTTTATTGGAAGAAAATAAAAAGTTACCACATAAGCTAACAACTCAAATTTCTCCCAAACAACCCGAGCTCTTAAACCCTTGTAAACCCCATCTCAACTATATTTTTCTCTCTACCCAAAGTATCTCACAAATATTATAAGAAAGTACTCTAAACTTCTTTCTCTAGCTCTCTATCAAGATGGAATGATTTTCTTTGGTAAAGACTCTTTATATTAATAGGTGAATGAAGTTGATTTCAATCACACAATTTTCATGTAAACTCATTACTCTTATTTGATAACCTATAACTCTCACCTAATATCATTACGTAAAATAATCGTAATTACTAAATGAGAGAATCCACCCATGTCAATTACTTACATTTTTCAATAACCAAAACTTTATTTATTTATAAACTGTCAATCTCATTCAGTTTCCAAACTACACTTATTGAATTCAAAAAATTTTATTTGTAAACTACGATTTGAAATACACAATAAGCATACTAAACAGATACTCCATATATCTCTATCCAAAATGTCCATTTTCAGCTTTGTTATTCCCTTCTTCATCAATAAATTCAGTCATGTAAAATTCAAATTTTTTAACTACAGCCTCCGGCATTGACACTAGAACTCTCACGGCATCCTTATTACTCAGTACTGGTAAAAAATAGCAGTAAATATCACTCGTTAGGGGACCCATTAGCACTGGTTTTCCCTCTCCAAAATCCACCTCCTCTAACCCTAATTTTGACCATTGAGATATGATCAAACTTGTCGATAGGTCCGTTTTTACCGTTTTGTCCTCCAACAAATCTATCATTGACTTCACATAATCGTCGGTTAGTGTCGACTTGGCTTGTTGCACCAACTTTGTCCCCGCGTGCAAGTTAGCATCCACCAGCTCATTAACGTTTGCCTCAGCGCACCCTAGCACGAACCCATTGCCGTAATAGCCCAGTGGGAGTTCCGGGTTGACCCGTTTTCTGACATTGACCGAGAATAGGAGTTTTACTTTTACAGAAGGGGCCAAGTCAAGGGATTTAACCCAAGAGCGCCATGTGTGCGATGCCAGTACCTCAAAGGTGGTGCATTTTAGTGAGGGTACACACCGTCTCTTAAGCAGCAGGATATGGGAAGCGGTGAAGGTTAAGGAAGCCGGGAGGAGTGGCTGAGACTGTAAATATTTGTGGAGTTTGAGGGCTGGATGGGGACTACTCGCTAGGGTGAATTCGGGATGGGTGAAAGCGATATGTGGGGTATCACGGGATTTTAACACATGGCGGGTGTGGAAGGGGGTGATTGGTGGGTCTAAATTGGGTTTAGCAGTGAAGTGAGCCCACGCATTTAGGAATTGTGAACTACCAATGCCGTCGCATAGGCAATGACTTACTGCCACGGAGAGAATCATCGCTCCACGACAGAGATTTGTTACCTGCAAATGAAAAGTGAAATGTTAGAAAATATTTAGTGATTTTACAAGGACTTAATTAATCATTTTAAAATCGGATTTGAAATTACCATAAATTACATCATACGCACATCATCTAAAACGGCATCTTTCCAATGTCATCATGACAAAATCTTCTCCAATCACGTCGTGACACGTCTACCAGATTTCTTCCCAAAAAAATAATTTTTAATTCATTTTTAAAACAAGGATCTAGAATTTGAGCAGTAACCACCTGACCAAGAGAATTTCAGATTGCAAAGTGTGATATCATTGCAGCCAACAAGAGGCTTCATCATTTGATGCGACCATAGCCTAGGGTCGTACTAATTGGTGCGGGCCTGGTTCCTGGGGGCCTACAAATAGCCCCATTTGGTTCAGTGCAAGAGGTCGAATACTTAAACATTCTCTCGAGATGCCAGAGCTATGTTTTGCTGGTTTCTTGCATATTTTCTCCAAATCCTTGAAGAAATTCCTTGAACTTCATCCCGAAGAATAAATTCAGTACATCTTGGGCTAAGTATAACGGTTCATAGTTTTTTCTTTAAATTTTATGTTCATCTCCCCTACCCGATAGGCCCTTTCTTTGGCTGTTTTCTCTTTTATTCGTTTTAGATTTTGGATATGGGAATACGAGACCGAGATTAGTGTACTTATATCTAGACCCCGTTGATCATGGTGGAAACCAAAGGTTCGGAACATCTTGACTTGGATTTTCATATCTTAGATTTCATTATTTGCATATTGTCCTTAAATTTTGCTATTTACTTTTCTTGCATTTTATTTTTGACGAAAACGTATTTTCATGACATGTCCTTGATCTCATTCTATAGGATTTGAGAGAATCTCAATACGTAGATTTCTTTAATCCATGTGAGCAAATCAAAAAAGATAAAAGAAAAGGGCACTTCATGACAATTAATTTGCATCACATTTGTAGTTTAAGCCCAAAGTCTTTTAGGCCACTTTTACGCATATTTTAAAACCTTTCATACCATTTTTATCCATCTCATTTTAGGATATCATGTTTTCCTTTTATTCATTCACATAACATTCACTAGATTAGGAAAATATTCTTTTGAAATATGTCATATTAATTAAGTCATTCCATATTAGTTTAAAATTGAATCATATTTTAATCATTTTATCTTACAGCCATTATCATTTAAAAGTAAAAATTCCTTGCATAAAAATGCAGTTTCATTAATGCATTTAGATTCACTGTCTATTGCATGCGCACTTATTTTTATTAGAGTTTATTATTATTAGTATTTAGTAAGGGTATAACTGTCTTTTAATTGTTTTCTAGGTTTTCTCTTGTACTCTTAGATAAGTATCTCTTTTCATTTGTATGATTGCATTCTTGATTTCAATAATAATAAAACTCTAACTGTCATCTCTTTTCTCTCTAAATTTTTGATGTTATTCATTAATCTTAACAATTTTTTCGCATTAGCATGTTTAGATTATATCATTGTTCAGGCAATGTAGTTCCATCTCATATATGTTAGATCAAAAATTCAGTAGACCATATCATATTAGATTAATCACATTCTCCATGTCTTTGTATTATTTGCATCCATACTCTCGTTATTTTAACATAACCTTCATTTGCTCATTTGAATTAAGTAAATCGATTTAATCTAGGATAAAACTTTTTTCGAGGATCATCCTTATTAAATTTATTAATATTTGTTAAGAGATCATACTCGAGAAACATGTCATAAAATACCAAAAAAATTGTCCCATCTTATTTGAAAAATGCCAAAAAGATTTTTTTTTTTTTTTTTGGGTGTTTTGGGGAAAAAAATTTAAAAACAAAATAAAACATTTTCATTTAAAATTAATTGGACTTAGTAGGATATAAAGTACTGTTTTTGGACAGACATCTTGGGCTACCCAACACCTCCCCCAAGTGTAACTGACCCCTGAACTTTTTTTTGAAAATGAATCTTTGGTTGGACTATATTTTTTCTGGAGTTACTTAGGCCTTTTTTCTAAAATTATTTTCTCAAAAATCAAGTGACCTAGCATACCATTTACACTCAGTGGTAGTTAGAGACTCCTTTTTCTAAAATTAGCCTAAGTTATTTTAAATAAATAAATAAAAAAAAAAAACTGTGTCAATCACCAATATTATTTCATTTTTGTTATTTTGTTGGGTAACAAGATACTGTATCTACATTATATTTATCTTTTTAAACACTTATTGGCATGCATTGATGTGTAAGTATTAATTTTAGCTTTTTTTAAGGGATCCTAAAAGTCAAAAAAAAAATATTTCTAAGGACTACTAAAATTAGAATTGTGTCAAAAATACCAAAACAATTATTATTCAAAAATTACCCCTCCTTTGCATATACAAATTTCACTTAATTTTATGATACATTCCATTGAAAGAAATTATAAATTCACTTAATAATTAAGCGAAAATCCACTAAAAAATCAATTGAAAAATCACTAAAAATTATAGAACCCTAAAAATGTAAATTCTGAACTAAAGAATTAAGAAACTACCGATAGTTGGATGAAGATGAATTAAGATCTGCAAATGGAAAAATCAAACAATGATTTAAGTAAATCATCAGATTCAATAAATCAAGAATCTCAAACACGTTACAAATAAGAAATCAAAATCTGAACAACAAATACGGTCAAGAAATTTAAAAACTTTTCGACGAAAAAAATCCACTGACTTCTCTCTACCTAATCGAATCGATTTGGAATTAGAGAGGATAGATGGCAAAGAAGGATGATCTACTTATATTTGAGTAAGTCTACTTAGATCTGGCTAGATCTAAGTAGGAAGAAGCAGCGACGAGTAGCGAGGCAGCGATAGTGAAAAATAGAGCTTGTGGCAGTGAAGGAAGAGGAAGAAACACACAACAACGTGGACGAGGCGGTTATGATCCGAGATGGAAATGGCAACGGCAAGTGCAATGGTAACGTGAAACAATACGGGTACGAGGACGAACGTGAAAATGGACAGCGGGAATGAATGAGATGGTGGGCGGTGAAGCTGTCGGTGGCGAACTGAATGAGATGGTAGGCAGCAAAGCTATCGGTGGCAAACTGAATGAGATGGTGGGCGGCGAAGCTATCGGTGGAGAACTGAACGAGACAGTGGGCGATAATGAAGAAACTGGTGGGTAGAGACCATAAGCAGAGATGGAAAATCTAGTGGGCAGAGGCAGAGATCGTGAAATGTATGATAGAAAAAAATTGTTAGTGAGGATTTTTTAATAGCAAGGCTAATTTTGTCATTAATTTTTTAAAAGAGAATAAGTCACTTTTTTTTTTAGAGTTATGGACAATGTTTTATTTGATTGGTTCTTAATTAGTTGTTGAATTGTATAGTAGGAGTTATGGAAGAAAAATCATTAATTTTATTCTAACAAATTGCAAAAATGTATATTATTTTCTCTAACAAGCCGCAACAGAGTTTGTTTGCATATCTACATAGTAGAATATGAAAGGATATACATTCAAACTATTTTTTTAAGATGGACAGCCAGTGTCTACAGGCGAGCTTGTACAGACCTCAAGACTAATTCCTCCCCACCCACCGAGAGTGGTTCAAACTCACTCTTAACTCCTCACCCCCAGTGATCGGCATAGGGGGTGTGACTTGAACCGTAGTTGGTGTATGAGTTATATATACTCCAGTATCATTTGACCACCTCCCCTCGTAGTATGCAAACTATAATCTCAAAATATAATTTTTTATACAATACTTTAGTGAAAATGTTAGGGTTTGTAAAAAGTGATATCGGGTTGACTTTTGTTATATTTTGTTAATTAGTGATCATTTGGTTACATTACCTTACTATTAATATTTTTTTTTTCAAAACAAACTTATATTTTTTTAGTCTGTGCCTTCAGACATGTGGCGATATGGGTTATATATGTGTGTGTGTAAATGTATGGGCTATAAATCAAGACATTTTACATTTGAGACACTTGAGACCATTGAAAGATTGGAAATATTTCCAATCATTGATTTAGATTTTGTGGAGAAATTAAAATAACAAAATATATTTTCATAATTAATATATTTGAACTAACTATATGATTTTCAAATTATTGTATTGGATTAAAATTAATGCCTTTATACACGAGTTATATAACTAGTTTATATAGTAAAATAATTCAATATATATTTTTCAAGCATATTTTGCTTACATATATTAAGTGAATATTAAAGGAAAGATTATGTCATTCCACAGGCATCTCTCTTTCTATCTCTATTCTTTTCATTTATTTAAAAGTTTTGTTTCTCAGGTTAACACCATTAACACCCTAGTCATTTCTTAAACAACCAATAACACTCTTCACATATTTGAATTATCAAGGAAACCCCTTGCCTGAGAGAGAGAGTAAAATATCTATTTGATTTTTCATTATAAGTAAAGAAATTTAAGAAGAAAAAAAGTTGACAATATAATTACTATTGTGCCCCTTATTAAAAATTAAACTACATTGTTTTGTGGGTTGGTGGGGGTGGGTGGCTCCAATCTAAGACAACGAGGCGGGTGTCTTGCAGGTTGGAACTAGTGGGTAGATTGGCATTTTTATGGTCAATAATGCTACTTAAGCTGGGGAGAAAGAGAGATAGATGGGTGATAGTGGCTAGAGGTACAAGTTGCATAGCGGTGACAAAAGAGGTGTTTGTTTTTCTTCTTCCTCATTAACTTTTTTTTTTTTTTTTTTTCCAATTTTGTATTTAGGTGATAAGCCAAAAAATAAATATATGATAGACCTAGTTATAATTCATACCCTCACGGCATGTTTGGTTGGATGGAATCGAGGGCGGAATGGAATCGCATTCCGCCCTCGATTCCTATTCCGTTGTTTGATTCTCCAATAAAATCACTTTTGTGATTCTATTAGAATGAAATTGGATGCAATGAGATTCCATTTGAGATGTGGTGGAATGGGATTCCAACCCAATGGAATCAATATCTTAAATTATATGATAACCCTTGTAATTAAATCTTTGAAAATTAAGAACAAAAGTAGAAATTAGAAAACATAAATTGAAATTAGAGAACAGAAAGTTGGGAATAGAAATAGAAAATTGAGAACAACAAATTGAGAAAAGAACTAGAAAATTGAGAACAAAAACTGAAAATTGAGAATAGAAACAGAAAATTGAGAACATAAACCGAAAATTGAGAATAAAAACAGAAAATTAGAGAACAGAAAATTAAGAACATAAACTAAAAATTGAGAACAAAAATATAAAATTAGAGAACAAAAAATTGAGAACAGAAACAGAAAATTGAGAACATAAACTGAAAATTGAGAACATAAACTGAAAATTGAGAGCAAAAATATAAAATTAGAGAACGAAAAATTGAGAACGAAAACTGAAAATTGAGAACAAAAACATAAAATTAGAGAATAGAAATAGAAAATTGAGAACAAAAAAAGAAAATTGAAAACAAAAACATAAAATTAGATAATAGAAAATTGAGAACGGAAATCGAAAATTGAGAATAAAAACAGAAAATTGAGAACAAAAACAAAAAATTGAGAACATAAACTAAAAATTGAGAACAAAAATAGAAAATTAGATAACGAAAAATTGAAAAAGGAAACTGCAAATTGAGAACAAAAATAGAAATTAGAGAACAAAAACTTAAAATTGAGTTGAATAGTGAAATATAATAAAATGAGGAAAGGAATAGAATAGTGAAATATAATAAAATTTTATTATAACCAACCAAGAAGAGAATGGAACAATAATTTTATAAGGGCAAAATAGAAATTTTACTATATTTCACTATTCCATTCTTTCTTTCATTCTATACCAATTAAACAAGAGAATGGAATAGTGATTACATTCACAATTCCATTCTATTCCTTCTCTCATTCCATTACTTCTTTCATTTCATTCCACCCTCATTCCATTCCATCCAATCAAACATGCCGTCAGTGTTTGTTTGATGCTTTACTTAGGTCTTCATATTTAATAAGGGTGTGTTGTTTATTCGTTGCAAAAAAATAAAGTTAATTTAGAAAATTAGAAGTATAAGTTAACTTTCAAAGGAAAAATAGACAATTTGCTTTTTATTTTTTGTCGAAGGGGATTTAATACACTATAACATAATATTATGAGGGTTGTCTCTAGGATTTTGTTGTTGTACTCTCTTATTCTTAGTGTGACTTTTGCCTTCTTGAATGTTTTGTATCTAGATTATTGAAGAATAACTGATGAAATTTTGAATGATGGCAAAATAAATTTGAAATATATTTTTAGGTTCCCATTTTTACATTGGTAGCTTCAGGTAGATGTATACACTAGTATATTCTATAAATTAGGGCATATTTAATGTTTAAGACATTTTTACCATTTGATGATTGAATACATTTTTAATGTTCATTTAGAATTTGTTGAGAAACCTAGAAAACAAACTCTTAACAAAACTATTTCTTATGATTAATGTATTTGATCTACTATAGGACATCACATATAATATATTGAAATAGAATTAATGCCTTTATGAGTAAGGTATATAATAGTCTATATTATAAATCAGAATGGTATAAGTTCCACGCATTACTTATTGTCAATAGAACGGATGAGTTCATTTTAAGAAGTGTTAAGTAAAACAAGAGTATTAAATTAAGAGTAATTAATCATTTAGTCCTTTAGAGATGTATAAACTAGAAAATAACCATTTGATTCAAATAATTAAGTTTATAGTTCTAACAGAAATTATAGAAAAAAAAATCAATAAATGCCCTTCTAATTTGTTTTTATTTACGAACCGTGCCATTGAAACTTCTGTGTGAATATTCATTCTATATTTTAGAAAAATTATTAGTTTACTCAAATATTTTTCTCAAATAGTGGTTTACACTTTCTGTGTAAATATCTATTCAATATTTCAAAACAATATTTTGATTCACTAAAAAATCACTCGACAATAGTTTGCAAGTTTTGTGTAAACGTTCACTCAATATTTGATAAACGATCAAAACATATCATGAATAAACGAAACTCCACACAAATCAATAAAAAAATCACATAAAAACATTGATTGATCTGCAAATTCAAAGCACAATCTGAACATTCACATGAAGCCCAAAAAAAATTGAGAACTCATATTCACTCAAACAACGGTTCATACTTTTTATGTGAACATCCACTCAATATTTCAGAACAATATTTCGGTTCACTCAAAAATCACTTAACAATAATTCAAACGTTTTGTATGAACATTTACTCAAATATTTGAGAAACGATCAAAACACATCGTGAATAAACGAAAACTCCACACAAATCAACAAAAAAAAAAATCACATAAAAAATTGACTGGACTGCAATTTCACGGCACAATCTGAACATTTACATGAAAAAAAAAAAAATAAATAAAAAGGGAAGAGATAAATCAAATTCATTGATCTAAACACATTCACATGAACATTTACATGAGCAAAATGTTAATGTATGAATATTAATGTAAATACCCAATCACAATCACAATCAAAGATCAAATAAAAAGCATAAAATTTTAAAAAAAAAATTAAAAAAAATAATAATAAAATAAAATAAGATTAACAAAAAAATTGGAACAAATCTGGAACAAAATCGAATCAAATCTGAAATTTAAACTAAACGTAGCTCAAATCACGAACTCTCCACAAACTAAAATTGCATATGAACATATAACATCGGAAAAACACATAACAGCACAAAAATAATCCTATAAGAAATCCAGTCCAAAATTGATGATCAAATTGCAATGCTTCCGTTTAGATCTCAAAACTGAAGATCGAAATCAAACTTCAACACCGATTTGATATTTCATCTACTTTTCAAAAAGCTCGCGGAACAAATCCAGATATGAATGACTAACGAAAATCTGGAACAAAGAGAGATCCAAACGAAATCTGGAACAAAGAGAGAAAAAGAGAGAACGCTTCTTTTATTTTCAGAAAACCCAGATCTGAGAAAGATAGGGAGAGAAAGAGAGAGAGAGTAACTAGATGGCGACGATGAATGGCAAGATGACGAACGGCCGACGAGGTACTGGACGATGGCGGCGCAAATCTGGACGGTGGGCAACTTGGTATTGGATAACAGCGACGACGAGGACTTCAAGAATAAGCGCAGATCTAGATGACAAAGACGAACGGCATAGATTTGGACGACAAAGACGAATGGCGAGACGGGGGGACCTTCAAGAACGAGCGCGGCGTTGGCGGAGAAAGGAGTTGTTGCTCCTCCGTTTCGAGAGGCTAGAGAGAACTAGGGTTAGGCAGCTGAAGATGATGTTGGATTAGGGTTTTATTTAGGGTTTCTACCCTTAAATATATAAGGGTATAAACGTCTCTTAATAAATTTTGTCAACGGTCAAAGAAATGTAGATTAAGAATCTTGTTAAAAAATACTAATTTACAGCATAATTGTTTAAAAGCTTTTCCACTAAAGTGACTCTTAAATAAGAGTTAAACAATGAAAACCTCTTAAATTAATGAGATATTTTCATTAATTGGATTATATATTTGGAGAAATCTTAACCTTTTGTAGATATTTTATTAATTGGATTATATATTTGGAGAAATCTTAACCTTTTGTATTCATGATGTTAAATACTTTGTGGATCCACGCCATTTACAATATGAATTACGTAACTTAAGGTAATTAATTAATGAAAATTATACTTATTTATAATTTTCAATTACATATTATTAGTTTCAATGATAATAATATTAAAGCAAGCTTTGAAGCATGAATAAATGCTAGTCTATATTTATAAATCAGGATGGCATAGGCCTATATTTATATTTTTGTCAATAGAATTGCTAATATATATTAGATGAGTTGTAGAGTAAATCTCAACTACTTAATTGAAGATATATTTTTATCTGTTTGATTATATTTTTGGAGAGATTCTAGACTTTGTACTCGTAATTTTAATCACTTTTCAGAGCCCACGCAACATATAAGATAGAGTAGATTCTTTAAGGTCATTTATTAATTATATTTGAAAATTATAATTTAAATTATATCAAATTGTTTTTTTATTAAATAAAATTAAAGATTGCCTTTAGGCTCAGGTAATTACAAGTCTATATTACATAGCACCCTAATATATATTTTTTAAATATATTTTTCAAACATATTCTATGCAAATATTAAAGGAAATAACGTGTCGTTCCACTTATCTCTCTCTTTTTTCTCAATTTATTTGATTTCTTCAAAAAAAAAAAAAAAATCTCTCCATCCCTAATTATTAATTTTACACACTTCGCTCTTTTTCTCTCAATCCTTTTTATTTCATCAAAAGTTCCATTACTCTCTCAACCCTTAATTATGGAAACCTCCTTTATTAAAACTTGTTGGATGTAAACCCTATAGCCAAAATATGAGATACTAGAACAACTACAAGGGGACTTACTAGTATAGTGAGGAACCGAACCTGATCACTCTTGATATTCCACATGGTAGTTTTGCTCATTGTTAAAATAGGATATCAGATATATCATTTTATTTATGATATTTCGACTTGAGGTATGGTATATTACATGTATTAGTTGTTATACTTTAACAATACTAAGTATTGTTTACTAGAGATGAAATTTCAAAATTATTCATTGGGTATAGTGGAACATGCATGTGAATATATAAGTATACAAGATATGATATATTACTCTCAGGAAAGAGAGACGTGTCTTATGTAATTCATATTTAATATAATTCACCTAAGTCTCTAGCCAAAGTAGTATGACAATGGAATGAGATTCCAATTGATTTTACAAGAAATTGTATTATCAATTAATATATATATATGATTGGACTAGAGGTTTTTGATCTTATCCATACTCTATTGGTCTTTTTGGGAACACAAGATAGAGATATCGTATAGTACAAAAAATATACTTGAGGAGATTTTCTTGGTGAAATTCCTATCAACGCGATATGGATATGATATGTGGGTAAATGTGACCCACAATTGGAGGAGACGCCTAGGAAAAAAATTATACTAGAAAGGCAAAATTAGAATTGATCTAATTTTAATAGTTAATTCATTAATTCCACTACACAACTTTTGCTATGGACCCACTGGGTCATACACAATTGAAAATTGAAGTTGGGAAAGTCGTTGAAAAAAGGAATGGGAAGTAATACTAAACTGTTTAGAAGTTTGGGAGGGAAAGTATAATTATGAAAATAATAGGGGGTCTAGGTTTTAAACACTGGACAATACATATATAAGGGGAAGGTCATTATGCCGCCCCCTCATGAAATTTTTGCCTTCATCACCATCATGGATTCCAACTCCTTATTTCCATCTTCTTACTAGTGTTTAAATTCTTACTACCACCTAGAATCAAAAACTATCTTAAGATCTTAAGATTAGAATTGGATTCTTAGAAATCTCAATAATACTATCCCACAGAGTTTTATGCATGGATATAGAACTTTCTTTTAGGAGAACATTTTATCTGTTATCAGAACGCTCATATCTAGTCCCTCCTAGAAGAGCCTACTCAAATCATATCTTGGGAATTACCAAGTTTGAAGCCGAAACACCAGAAGAGATATATCGATTAGATTAGATTTAGTATTTACTATTTTATTTGTTTTATGTTAATATGGATAGATCCAGCTTTAAGAAACATGTTATTAAATTTGATTAAATTGTTTATATTCCTCTGTATAAATCTTGTGATTTTAATATATGACTCCTTCAACATTCATTTTTCTCTCAATCCCTTGACAATCGCCACTCTCTACACCCAACAATCATCGCACCACGCATCTCTATCAATATGATCATGAATCACCATGGAACAATTTTCTTTCGACCCACTTTTGATTTGCTAAATTTCAAAACTATTTTCCCAAATTTTACGGTGCATGTGTAATTTTTCATTTTATTATTTCTTTTATAAAATGTTCTTCTATTCTTGGTGTGATTTTTTGCTTTCTTGAATATTTGTATCGAGATTGTTGAGTAACAATTGATTAAATTTTGAATGGTGCATGCCAAAAAGATTTTTTTTTTTTTTTTTTTTTTTTAATTTTAAATAGGTTTTTTTTTTTTTTTTTTTACATCATACCTTTAGGCACAAGATATACGCTAGAATACTATAAATTAGAATGGTGGGAGTCCTATATATTGTTTTTTGTAATTAGATTGACTGAGATATATTAGAGAAAATGTAGAGTAAATCTCAACCATTTAATTGAAGAGATATTTTTATTTGTTGGATTGTTTATTTAGAGAGGTCATAATCTTTGTATTCATGAAGTTAACCACTTGTGTTGAACTTGCACCATATATATTATGGATTAGATTATTTAAGATAATTATTAATTATATTTTAAATTATAATTTTAAATTACAAAAATATAATTTTTTATTTAAATAATATTATAACGTGTCTTCAGACTCGAATAATTACTATTGTGCGTGTGTATAATATTTGTCGTAGTAGTATTGAAATTTTCGTGTCATGTTATTTCTGCACCACCGCCTATTTAATTTGAATTGTTTAGTAATTTATTACAATCAAATGGAGTTTTTAGTCACAATTAGCTAAAAGAATATATATTATGTCCAAAAACAATAGGATTCAATTGTAAAGATAGTGTAAAAAATCAACCCTTCTACGAATTGTCATTTTGTTTTTTCTGTTTTGTTAATATTATGGTATAATAAACTAAAAATAAAAGCACGAACCCAATGATACCTTAATTTTGAATCCGGATCTTTGCTTTATTTTTTGTGTGCGCGTGGTTTTGACTTGTGTCATATTACAAGTAATGGGTGTTAAATCTTACATGATATGTAATGTTTATCGACTGTTAAATTTAATCTAGTATAAGTCATGGACAAAAATAAAACTCTTATTACTTTTAACAAATTTTTAAAAATTACTAAAAATAACATATATTTTGAAACAAAATAATTTAAAAATAACTTAAAATAAGTAAATAACATACAATTTGGTTTAGATTGAGAGAGACATGGTCACTAAACTATTAGAGATAGAGAGAGAAGGATCACTCAGAAATTAGAGAGAGTGAGAGAGGTCACTAAAAAATTAGGGGTGGGTGGGGGAAGGGGGGGTTCGTCATTAAATAATTGGCCACAAGATAAGGGTAGTAGGGTCACTTACTAAAGGGTCACTATCTTGATGCAGCAAAGCCATGAAAATGGACCAAATATTAGTAGATTGTGTTTGAAATAAATTATATGCAATTTTACATTTTATTGTTTATATTTAGTTGCATATTTTTTCAATTTTTAATTAATATCAATTGAATTAAATTTATTGGTAAGTTAAAAAATGTAAAGTGGTAAAAATTTAAAAATTATCTTTTCTATGAATATAATAAAAAAAAATTAAAACAAAAAAAAGAAGACCATATAATAAGAATTTTTTAACTTGATTTTTTTTAAAAAAAAAATAGATATCAAACAAATTAAAGATTAAAAAAATAAAAAATAAAAAAATAAACAAATTTAATTGTTTAAATAATTGAAAACACCAATTAATATGGATATAGTGATTTTTTTTAAAAAAAATAAGGTATATGAACAATGATTTAAATGTTACATCACGATAGTTCTAAAAAATTTCATAGTTAAGAATAATCTAATAATTTTTTAACAATCTAAAAAATTAAAATTTTAACCTGCGATCCACGCGCTCTAATAATTTTTTTAAAAATTTAAAGTTATTATAATATATAAAAATTACTATAATTTATCAAGTTGAAATAATTTTTATGATGTACGGTAATTTTTAGAATTTAATAATAATTTTGAATTTTTAAAAAATTATTGTAATGCGTGGATCTTACAAATTAAATTAGTTTCAATGTTTAAAAAAAAGTTATAATTTTAAATTATATATAAAAAATTAATATAATTATGTCCAACTAAAAAGTAATATAACAATCACATTGAATAAATTTTTATTGAGATAATGGGTTGCCAAAAGTTTAAAAAATATGAAAAGAGTACACATATTGCCTCGGAAACATCAACCACTAGGATATAAATAAATAATACATGATTGAAAGAGTGAGTTCACTTTTGAATTTTGAAAACACTTGAGGGTTTAGAATATGCATATTTTCGTAAAGACAGATGATAAATATTGGAGCACTACTATCAAGGGAATGTCAGGCGTTAGTTCGGTCGGCAGGTGTACTTATATTCCTTATCAATAGAATCGACTCTTTTAGAAATAAAAAATAAAAAATAAAAATTAAATTTTAAATTTTTCTTAAATATACTTGAACAATATAAGAGAATGTATTCTTAAAATTAACTAAAAAAATAATTATTTAAAATACGTATAAATTAATCCAAACACATATTACCATATAACCAAAAAAAAATCAAAGGGAATCTCTTTAATTAATTAATTATTTTCTTAACTTAAAAATAATTTGAAATAACATGTATCATAATCAAAACCATAGTATAAGAAGGAAACATCATATAAAAAAAAAAAAAAAAAAAAGAAGAATAAGAAAAAAGAATAAGATTAAAAATATATTTTTATTTTATCTTCACTTCTTTAGAAGTAATTTGTGATAAAATAAAATAAATATTTCATAATATCAAAAATGGAAAACAAGAACAAAAATACTAACCAAGCATCATACAATGCATTATCGCTGTTTTTTTTAAAAATAGTTTTTATTATATATTTTTCTGTTTTAATTTATAATTTTTTATCATTTTAATAGAGCAATTTCTTTTTCAATTTTTACTTATTTTGCAGTTTATTCTAAATTTTAATTAATTTTAACTATGTTGTAAAAAATTATGAATAATTTATTTGAAACACAATCTAATGATTTTTGAATAATTAAATTAGAGAAAACAATATTAATTAGAAGAGTAGAGTAATGAACCTGAACAACAAGAGGAGGAACGTCCACGAAACTGGGACCCGTAACCCTATACAATAGCTTCCTCCAGGACCTGTTTGGCTTCTCAGAAAACTCAAGAAAATCCTCAGCTGTCAAATCCATGAAACCCTCAGCAAAAACAGCACCTTCACCATTACACTCAACCTCAAGCTTCTGATCGTCATCCAAACACGTCCTTAGCCTCCCAGCCAATGGGTAATAATCAACAAGAACTCTAGAGAGAGAAAGCTTCAGAATATCTATGGCTGTTGACTTCTTGAATAGGTATATGTATTTGATGGAAAATCTTAGGAACTTTTGATCATCGAGGTTGGAGAGATAAAGGGTGTGATTTGGGGTTTGAATCTTTGGTTTGACTAAGGTTGGTTGGTTTTTTGGGTAGAAACAATCTGGTAATTCTTGGGACTTTGGCATAGTTTGTTCTTCTTTTTCTTTGTTATTGTTCATGTGGATTGTAGAGAGAGAAAGTGGAGAGAGAAAGCGAAGAGAGGAGTGTTGATGGAGAGTGGGCGAAGGAGGTGGATTTGTAGCAGAGAAACAACAGGTGGGGATTGAAAAATAGAAATCTAATGGTTGGATATGAGGAGGGTACGATTAGATTCCTCCAGAGCCTGGGAAAAAGGGAGTGTGAGGGCATGTACAAGATCTTGCATGTATATATTGGGGAAATTGCATGTGATCCTCTCTCTCTCACACTTTTCTTGTCTCTCCTTTTTTTTTTTTTTTTTTTCTCTCCCTCCAAAAAAGCCGCCTTGGCGTAGTGGTCAAATAAAAAAAATAATTTCGTTGCGACATCAATTTAATGAGTGTTCAGGTTCTCTCTAGCTAGGATGTCCAATTCATATGTCTGGTCTGGTGTACTAGGTTGTCAATTGTGTGTATTATCATAATGTAAAAGCAAGAATAGGAAAATTAACGCCCAGTTTGATAAATATGTTTGTTTTTTCCTCGAATATTCTTAAAATTTTAAGAATAATTTTAAAAATTTTAAGAATTTGAGAAATAAAAATATTTTGATTTTTATTCACTTTCATAAAACTATTCTCAATTTATTTCATAAGAGTAAATCTTGAAAAACACCACCACGTCGGCCATCATTACCCATGCCGGTCTCCACCATGCTGAAAACCATCACCCACACCAGTCACCACCACGCCGACCACCATCACCCATGCCGGGCACTACCGTGTTGATTAACACTACTCCGGCCATGACCACGCCAATCACCACCCCACCAATTCACAACCACCAAAACACATCCTCATCTTCTTCTCTCATCCCCTCTTAACACACATAATTCTCTCTCTCTCTCTCTCTCTCTCTCTCTCATACACACACACAGATGCACACACACATATATAAAATGTATTTGTCATTTATCTCTCATGTGTTTTTGCCACTAACTAGAAATCTCCACTATCATTTACTAAACATCAATCTACCATTTATCATATTTTGTCAAAGACCACTTAATTCCCCTATAGATAAAAAATTATTGAAGTTTTTATTGTCATGACAACTTTATCCTTAACCATTTAAAAATAAATAAACAATTTAAAATTAAAATACATAAATATCCCTTCAATTTTTTATTATACTTTTCTCCTTTACCTTTTTACACTAATATCCCTATTTAAAAATATATTTTTAAACCCCTTCCTTTTTTTTTTAAAAAAGTATTATTCTCATTCCCTGTCGGTCTTCTTCTTTTTTGTTTTCTCTCTCTCTCTCTCCTGCTAAATTTGTGTTCCGGCACACGGATCGATGCCCATCTGTGCGCTTGATCACAGATCTGACCTGGAATTCTCATCTACCATGACGAGGCAGGTATGGTGAACGGTTTGGTTTTTTTGGGCAAGAAAAATGGGGGCAATTCAATTTCGGAGATTATGGTATCGCCGGATTGGAAAGCGACCAAGAAGTAGAGACGGTCGTCAAGACAATTGTAGAAGATGATAAGAAGAGGCGGTTGGAGAGAGAGAAGAAGAAGAAGAAGACCGACAACACACTCTAGTCAAGAAGAAGATGAAGAACCAACAGGATGGCGGTAGTGGCGGTCTTGAGTAGGAAGTTGGCGGTCTTGAGTACGAAGTTTGTTGTTCTCTGGATGGTCCGTGGTCAATAGTCGATTTCAATAGTCAAGGTTTTCAAATCTAAGCTGATACCTACACAAAGATCCACTGGGGTGTGCCCAGCGAAGGCCTTCCGGGGTGAAAGTAAGAACTCGGGGAAAAGGCAATTATATGCTTCAAGTGGATAGTTGAGCATTACCTGAGGTATTAAATGTCAAGTTGTTTATAAGCGAGAAGAAAATTTAGTGCCGTGAAATTAGGGCCCTGAGGCGCGTGCCAATGAGAAGGCACGTGACGTGATTTAGACTATTAGGTTTTGTCATTCAACCCACTAAGAGGAGCCCATGGGCTAACTCAAATGAACAGGAGTTGGAGTCCAGCCCATATCACTAACAGAGCCTTTTTGGGTAACATGGGAGATTGTTGTTTGAAGATCACTGATCGGAAAGCAATCCAGAAGTCTTGGTAGAGAACCCCTCAGTGTTGGTCATTAGGCAATGTTTGTCAGGATGAGGTTGCCACATCATGATTGGTCACATAAGATCGCAATCATGAGGTCGGTGGTCGACAAGGGAGAAAACTAATGAGGTTAGTGGGCCCCTGCTTGCCAATTGGCGATTGTTAGCAGCATTGGGCCTGGAGTCACTTTGGTTGCAGGTCAGTAGGCGAAGCGAATTAACCACACAGAGATAGGCGTCATGGGGTCATTCAACGGATGAGGTGGACCTCAATAGGAGATCGCTTTGCGACGTGTTGGTCTCCGTATGGAGATTTGTGGATGGTGAATTTTACTCACACCAATTGTTAAAAGATAAAATTAGACTAATGAGAATCACGGTGTCCTATTAAAATAAGAATGGATAATATTTAAACTTAAGGATTTTGAGAATAAATCAATAAAAAAAAAATAAAAAATCAGAGCCAAATGAAGAAAATCAGGGCCAAATCACAAAACTAAGGTCAAAGATTTGATAATTTCTTATTTTGTTGTTTCTCTTCCTTATTTTGTTGAGCATTATTGCCTTTGTACGAGCACGGCATTGTTTTCCTCCCCCCCCCCCCCCCCCCCCCCCCCCCCCAAAAAAAAAAAAAGGCAGATGCGATTTTCAAAAGCATGTCCACTATTTTCTCCCTTTTTTTAATTTTCACATGGAAAAAGAAAAAAGGAAAATCATTCAGACAAAATCTTTCATGATATGGACATCAAGATTCCTACATATTCTTCCTAATGACATGTACTTACTAGAAAAAGAGGGTTTAACTATTGAGGAATGTACAAATTAATTAATTCTTGTCATTAAAATGTTTAATTAACAAAAGGTATTGTACTAATTCTATTTTTTTTTTTTTTTTTTTTTTTTTACAAATGATGATATATTCAAGAAAAATATGGTTATAAAAAATGTTAGAAAAATATTAATAGATTGAGTGGGGGATACAATAATTTATTACAATCGATATACATAAATAGGATAGTAGAGTGTGGGATGAGAGATTGACCTATTCTGCTAGAGGACATGGTGTCAGGTATTCCTTGCTAGGTGGTTGGGGAGCTACATTGTAGGACTCCAGAGTGGCATCATCATCCTCATCATCTCCACCTTTATTTTAGTAAAAAAAATAAAATTTTCACAATCTTTCGAAATTAAAATTTCAAAATGGATCTTCTTTAGCTAGAATGTCGTATACAACTGATGGGGAGAAAATCAGGCACAACTTAATCTTTAGCCATGTATCCCTAGCAAATGGTAGGCACAAAGAACTCTTCATCCCTATCAGGCTAGCTACAATGTCAACCCTATTGGGAGAAATCTAACCCGCTCCGTTGAGGCTACCAATCAGGTGATATCGAGAAACCCTGCGAAGGAAAGCGCCGAGTGACCGCACGACATCCGTCGACTCCCTAATCGTCGTCGCATTAAATAAGAATTAACTCCATGACCCAAGGGCATGATCCCACCACTGAGACAGTTAGAACGGACGCTGCTCATTTAAGAAATGACCATTGTTGCTCAATAATGACTCTTTCCTCCCATATCCCGCTGTTTATGCCATAACACTGGCAACTGTCCAAGATCATAGCGACCTTAATGATAAGGAGCCGAAAATCAGAGAAAATTTACCAAACAAATCTCCAGCTACTTATAAATACTAGAATGGTGAGCTAACCGCGTATGCACATTTTTTTCTAGTTACCACTCTACCAAATTCTATTGAGAAACCTTCGACTGATTCTTAGATTAGAAGTGCAACGTCGATAGGCTTACTTGTGGTGTATTGTTTTGTAGGAACTTAAGCCTAGAGAAAATGAGTTAAGTTAGGAGATACCCTATTGAATTTAATGTTTTGATAGATAATTGAACATTGATATTTTATAGAACTAATTATTTTATTAAGTAATTTCAGATTAGAAGTTCCATGTGTTTTAAATGAGAAAAAGAATAAATAAAAAAATGATCAATTGTTGAAGATTTATAAAGACGAAGATTTTATGGAGTAATTCAGAATAGGTGCATATTGAAGGTATTGAAGATTTTCTGAGTATCGATTTTTTTATTTTTTTTTTTGTATTTCTAGGTAA
The DNA here is from genome assembly GCA_016647705.1 of Eucommia ulmoides. NCBI lineage: Eukaryota > Viridiplantae > Streptophyta > Magnoliopsida > Garryales > Eucommiaceae > Eucommia > Eucommia ulmoides. Next base: position 44,200,297 of record CM028334.1, on the reverse strand, counting down.
AAATAACTCATTACTCCTATGCTCTTAATGCACCCAAATTAGAATCACGCACGACACTTTAAAATGAGTAAACTTATGTGTGTCATAATCAGAAGTGATAAATTTAAGATCTTAAATGATTTTTATAAAGTATTAAAATCATAAAATATTTTTGATAAAAAGTTGAATTGAGAAAATGTTTTTAACATATAAAATGATAAGTTTTTGGTCAATTCGGTCAACCGACAAAATGGGTTGGTCGACTAACGAAAACAGTAGATTAAAAGAGTTAAAATAAGAACCCACTAACCAATTCAGTCAACTGACAAGAGAGGTTGGTCGACTTAAGCAATTAGTGGCTGAAATGAAGAAAAAGAAAAAAAAAAAACACTGGATGGATCGGTCAACCGACCAAGGGGCCGATCAAGCGATGAGAAACAGTGCGACAGTCAAGGTTCTGACTGGTGCATGGGGCCGGTAGACCATATGGCCAGTCGACTGAGACTAGCAGAACAATCAATGTTTATTGTTTCGGTTGTGTGAAATCTTTTACCAAATTCTATGATTTTGAATGTTTAAAAAAGAGATTTTTTGGGGATTTGAGTATTTTATTATTGTGTATCATATATCACTAAGTTCCTATCAATTTGGTCCATATATTAATTTATTCTTTGAATTGAATTAGTAAAATTATTTCCTATCTTTAAGTGTTTTAAATCTATTTTTTTTTTTTGAAACCAAATCGAGCTTTTCTAATTTTTTTTTTTTTTAAAATGGAATATACCTATTTTGGTAGTATATGATATATGGAGTGGAGTATTAAAATGACATTTTATATCTTATCTTTTGAAAACTAATTGTTATAGGCTTAGTTAGAATTCTATATATAGAGACTTGCGTTTTCAACTTTAAATAATTAAGATCAATCAACTTTTGCTATTAAAATATAGTGATTTTTGCTGAAATATTTTCTAAGAGAGTTCTTTTACAGATTTCTTGATCAAAGTGCGAAAAAAAGTTCATCACCGATCTTTGTTCTACACTGAGATATCATAATTATTTTTAAGAAATCCTAATGAGATCTTTCCAAGTTAATTAAAGTGTTTTATTAGATTATCTATTTGATTAATTAGAATATTTGTTTTAAAGAAAATATTTTTCTATTTGAAAATTGTGCATATCTTAAGAAATGATTTTTACCTACGAAATCTGATTATATATTATTTGGCTTTAAATTGATTGAATCAGATTTATTCTTCACATAGTTCTATCACATAGTTTTTGGGACATTAATTGAGCATAATTGTTTTGAGGTGGTAAAAACTCATGTGGGAAGAAACTTGTGAATTTTTTGTATTTGCGAGTTTGAGTTGATTAAACATATTTGGGACGATATCTAATCAGGTTAATTAGGGTTTAATCTTTAACTTGTGAAAAAGATTAGATTTTATCTGTAGTCTTTTAAAAGGATTAAGTTTTGATTCTTCTTGTAATAGAGCCTGAAAAAAGATAAGATTTTGTTTGAGCCTGTAAAAAAGGGAAAAGTGTAAAAGTATAAAGGCTTGATTCTTAGTCTGTAAAGAGAATTAGGTTAGTCCTAAATCTGTAGAAAGGATTGTAAGAGTTTGATTCCTACATGGGAAAGAAATCCGAGGATTAGTGAATTGCAAAAATCCTATGGAGCTTGGGGGACTAGACGTAAGTAAGAGTAACTTACTAAATCAAGAAAAATTGTTGTGTGTTGCTTTGTTATATTTCTACTGTTTGGGTGTGCACTTAGTTAAATATATTTCCGCTATTTAACAAGATAATAATTAATTAGGAAAATTGATAACTTTAATTGTTTAATTTTTTGTTACTACCCAATTTACTCTCCTCCTGAGTAGATCTTTAGGCCAACATACCCCAATCGTCCAGATCTCACAATGATATGTCCGGTGGACAATTTTTGGTCCTCATCAACTACTATCTTAAAATATCATTTAAAAAATTAATCTACTCCACTTCTCACTACAACTTCTGATTTAAAGCGACATTACAACGAGAAAACTAAGGTGGCGTTTGGTAACCATTTATGTTTCCATTCCAGCAGTGGGATGAGAATTGAATGAGATGGGATGAGAATTTTGTTTTCTTCTTGGGAGTAGAATCGCGTTTGGTAACGATAAGTTTTTTTTTTTTGTTTTGAGAAAAGAATTGTGTTTGGTAACGATTTTATCCTAAAATCTTTTTTTTTTTTTTTTTTTTTTTTCTGTTTTGGCCGGACGGCAGTGGTGCCGTCGCTGGCGGCCGGCGGTACTCCGGCACGGTCGCCGGCACCGGCGGACGGCGGTGGCTCCGGCGCCGGCGACGGCCGGACGGCAATGGCGCCGGCGCTGGTGATGGTCGGACAGTGGTGGCGGGTGGGTGACAGTGGCCGGTGGCCGGAAAATTGGGCACAATTCTTAAGAAACAATTTTTTTTTATTTCTCATTTTTTAAGAAAAAAGTGGGCACAATTCTCAAATGGGAATGAAATGGAAACGGAAACAAAAATTACCAAACGCTATTTCCAAACAGAATTCCCAAAAATTTGGAAATGAGATGGAAATTTCTGGAATGGAAACGGTTACCAAACGGGTCCTAAATATTTGCAATATGTCATAACTAATTCAAATATGAAATTTCATAATAATAATATCCCCACCCCACAGTTCAACTCAAAATTGTGTTGATTTCATTTATAGGTCAACAAAAAGTTCGAGCTGAAGTTTGAGTCAGTAATTGAGGTATTAATATCGAGTGAGCCAGTGTAGTGTAATGGACCGAGACTGCAACTCCATTTTGATTGTATTTCTCCAATAATACTCTAATTATGCCATAACCATTTTTTTTTTCATAGATCCTAATGTTGGCATCTCACTATTAATTCAACACAATCACTGCAACGATTTTTTGGAAAGTTTAATAATTCTATCTGGAATATAAATTCTGTACTATATGAATATTATTAAAGTGAATTTGAATTTCAAATTACTAATTTTTTTTTTTCACAAATAGATTGGCAAATTGACATTTTGAATACAAATAGACATTTATGAGTTCATGTTGCCAAAAAATCCTTAGCACGTGTAATAGCTCCGCACGTACCAGAAATCCAATAATCCTTCTCTGAGATTTGCAAAACTTTAAGTTCTAATGAAAGATACTGGTGTGGTGTCGGCCAAAAAACCTCCGGCATGAGAATAAGTTAATCTGAATAAGATCAGAATCAATGCAGGCTAAATTCAGAGTAGTATATCAGTTACCTTCTATCCCTTTTATAGGGTGATGATCCTACTATCCAGAAATAACGCCGTTACATATCACTACCATTATCTCCATAATTACCGAAAATATCTGTAACAGATTCCATTAATCATGGACTGTTACAGTCAACTCAGAAAGGATGAATATCTGTAATAGCTTCCATTCATCATGGGCTGCTACAGTCAATTCGGATAAAGTCCATGACTTATAACTGTGGGCCTACACCACTTAGATAGGAGAAAAACTGCTTAACTATTTAGGGCTATCAGCATAATAGGTCTACGTACACCCAAATATGGGCCTTATAAAATGACAGCCCATGCACTTATTATACAAGTATAAGAGAAATCAGCTTATACTACCTCAGCCCATTAAGTAAACGGGTTCGCCTGACTTCAGATCGGAACCCAAGAGGTTAAACCCGACCCGTTTGGGGTTTATATTTAGATCAGGCAAGAGTGAGGGTTTTATACGTATCAGTTGTTCTCCTGACTTTCGCGACGATTCAGACGAAGAGAAACGAAAGATCACCATTTCTGAGTAAGTTCCTCATTCCTTAGCAGTCTGGATTGCTAGTTATTATTGAAGATGGCATCAGATCAGTCAGTGAACTCCATAGAAACAACTGCTCAAACTCACTCACAATCTAGCCCGAATATAGACCTAGGATCCAGTAAGTTTCACATAGAATGGCTATCGGCATTTAGGGCACAATATAACATTCCTTCGTCTATATCAGTTAGGGTTCCATCTGAAGACGAGCGTTCTCAAAATACTGGAGAAAATGAAATTTGTCTTTATCTGTGGATGTTTGAATATGGTCTCACTCTCCCCTTCTCCTCGTTCCTCCGACATTTGTTTCGTCAGATGGAAATTACACCATCGCAAATAACCCCAAATAGTTTTCATCATATAATGGGAGCCATAGCTCTGGCTAGACAAAATAATGTACCCCTTACCGTTGATACAATTAGAAGCATCAGCTATTTAAAATACCTCGCCAAAATAGATAGGTATTACCTTTCAATTCCTAAGAAATTCGTATTTCTTGTAGACCTCCCAATTAAGGTTAGGGACTGGCAACCATGGTTCTTTTTCTTTTTCGGAGATTGGGAATTCTCCCCTGAAGAAATAGGACAGCCTTCTATGGTGCCAAGACGCTTCAGCTCCCCAAGTAATAAAATACACAATAATTTATTTCTTTTTCAAAACTCTGTTGAGGCAAATTTATACTTATATCTTTTGATTCATCAAATGCAGGTGATAGCACTCGTTGGAAACTTGGACTGACTCCAAGAGTTAAGGAGAGCTTAGAAAAGATTCTAATTTTCGAAGAACGCTTTTATAAAGAACTAGCATATCAGCAATTCATCATACCAGCAATAGATCCCACACGGATGCAAGAATTAGCTGAACCTCATTTTAGAACCCAGAAAAGAACGAGGCCCGGAAAAAAACTTGCCAAGAAGAATGATCAAACATCAAATCAACCTCCTCACGATACCACCGGAAGCTCAACCATCCACCATGCCAATCCCCCAAGTGCAACTGAAGCAACAATATCAGATGAAGATTGTTAACCTCTAATTATTCGCAGACGAGGTGTTATTCCTGTCACAATTCCAACCCCAGCTCCAATCAATGAAACAACTCATAATGAGCCAGCCGCCGCTTCTATGTTAACGTCGCTCTCTCAGTCTCTTGATGTTCCAACTGCTGATCCTCCCATTACCGATCCTCATACTACTGATCTTCCTACTGCCGATCCTTCTTCGACTAGTCATCAACCCTCTCCAGCTCTTTCTCTTAGCCAAAGAACTGTTAGTGGTCGAGGGATGACTAAACGTCAAATGTGTCAACTGATTAATGAAGTGGGCCTTTCTATCACAGGTCGGCATGCTATATTTGATGATGCAATTAAATTTCTGTATGACCAATCATGGGAGAGAGGTAAGAAAATAATGAAGGGAAAAAATAAGCCTGAGATTTTTCGATCGGTGATATGCGCTTTTCTTCAGGTACTAGCATTGTTTTGATTTAACTTCCAATACTAAATCAATATCTTAATTGATCTCATTTTTTAATATTATGTTAATAACAGTGTATGCACATGTCATCTGCTTTGGTGAATTGCACTGAGGATGACAATGAATTGGATGCACAATTAATGCATCAGATGACTGAACTCATCAAGGTTGAGGCAAAGGTTCAAGAACTGGAAGTTGAAAATTGAAGATTACTACGGATCTTGCCTTTTCCAGTTCTTCCCAAGAACAGTTTAGGGCCGAACTTCAATCCGCCAATGAACAAAGAGAAGCTTTCCAATAGAGTAATGCACTTTTCTGCTATGAGAACAGGGATCTGAGAACAACAATTACCTTAATCAGAGAAAAGTGCATTTCTCTCAGAGAAGAATCCAACAATATTTCAGAAGAACTTGCCTCAGCCCACTTAATTATCGACTAGAAGGATGCTTAAATCAAAGAAAAAGATGCCGCCCTTCAAAATGTCATGACAAGTCTCATGAGGATGAGAACGGTCTTCAAACGCTTTGGGCTGAAAAGGAACAATTATCTGCTAAACTGCTAACCACAAAGGAAAAAAATAGCAAAGAAATTAATGATCTATGGTCAGCCTTCAAAAAAGAATAAAAAAGACTCCAGAAGGTCGGTTTTACTCTCTGCCATAATCTAGTGTCGGAAGAGTTTCCTGATGTCGATCTCTCCTTCTTGGAACTTGATGAAGAAACAAAAGAAGTAGTTGAAGAGCAACCAGAACTCAGTTCAGCAAGAGAAGTACCAGTAAAGAGTTCAACACAGGCTTATGATCCCAACAACATCGGCTGAAACCTTAGCTGAGCTTCTTGCTGCTGATCTCCTTCTTGGAACTTGTAATGACAATTACTTTATTCATTATGACCTGTAACTGAGTAGCTGCCATCATTTCAGTTTCCAAGAATTTTTTGTAATGATTATGAATTATTTTTATCAACGCATGTCACTTATGTACGCCTTTTTCTTTAACGCTTCATCTATCTTCTTTAATTCTTTTAAATAACCTCCTTTAAACCTTCAAATCACCACGACATCCTTTCTTGCAAAAACATCAACTCTTTGAGAAAGAAAAAACACCTGACAATCATGGTCTCCAATTCATGGATTAATAGCCCCTCTGCCTATGCCAAAATTCAAATGGAAAAGGGCAAAGAGATAGAACTAGGTAATAAATTCCGGACACTGATGCAAACAACCATGAATGCCTCAGATGAATACCCATGCTTACGCACAATGGAGGAGGCTTCTTCCACATTTGCTACCATGGAATCAACCTATTTTTTAGCTGTCTCGCGTTATCTCGAAGCGAATGATGATTTAAAAGAAGCTGAAAAGGGCAAAAAAGATTTGGTTGTGGACTTCAATTATCAGAAGCTTTTTTCTAATGCCATGAAAGCAAAAAATGATGTACTCCTAAAGAAGAATAAGGAGAAGAAAGCTAAGATTCATGATCTGATTGAAAAACTCAACCAATATGAAGATCATGAGTCTTTCCTTTCCGACTCAGATTCAAATAACTTGGATTCGCCAATGTCTGCAGAGTCGGACTAACTTCTCCTTAATCAGCCCCGGACAAAAAATTATTTATTTATTTTTGGTAAAGAAGAAACCTTGTATCGTCCGATCAATATTATAAATTTTTTTGTTTTTTTTTTTTTTTTTTTTTTTTTTTTTTTTTTTTATGTTCTTCACTTTCTTTTTCGATGTTCTTTACCCTTGTTTGCCCTCCTTCAATAACTAAAGGAAGATAATTGTTCTTAGTTACTGAACAAACATGGAAGAACACACTCTGAAAAAATTATTGTTATAGGAAATTAACGGACGGGTTGATGAACCCAGTTAATTGTCCTGAACTTAACAACTTCGATCCACACTGAGTAATGAATCTCAGTAATGTGCTGGGCTGATGTTCCCAGTTAATAGCTGAGCTTGAAAACTCAATTAAATTCTGAGTATAGCGAGCTCAGTTATTCGCCGGGCTGATATGCCCAGTTAATAGCTGAGCTGATGTGCTAAGTTAAACTTTGAGTTTTACGAACTCAGTTGTTTGCTGGGCTGAGGTGCCCAGTTAGGGCTGAGCTGATGTGCTCAGTTAAACTCTGAGTTTTACGAACTCAGTTGTTTGCTGGACTGAGGTTCCCAGTTAGGGCTAATCTGATGTGCTTAGTTAAACTTTGAGTTTTACGAACTCAGTTGTTTGCTGGGCTGAGGTGCCCAGTTAGGTCTGAGCTGATGTGCTCAGTTAAACTCTGAGTTTTATGAACTCAGTTGTTTACTGGGCTGAGGTGCCCAGTTAGGGCTGAGCTGAAGTGCTCAGTTAAACTCTGAGTTTTACGAACTTAGTTGTTTGCTGGGCTGAGGTGCCCAGTTAGGGTTGAGCTAATGTGCTCAGTTAAACTTTGAGTTTTACGAACTCAGTTGTTTGTTGGACTGAGGTGCCCAGTTAGGGATGAGCTGATGTGCTCAATTAAACTTTGAGTTTTACGAACTCAGTTGTTTGCTGGGCTGAGGTGCCCAGTTAAGGATGAGCTGATGTGCTCAGTTAAACTCTGAGTTTTACGAACACGGTTGTTTGCTGGGCTGAGGTGCCCAGTTAGGTAATGTAAATCACAAGTTATGTGAAATCAAACACATATGTTTTTTATTACTAAAATAGTGTTTATGTAGTCAATAAAAGAAAATAGATAATTTCAAAATTAAAGACCGAAGACAAGAGAATCATACAAAATATTTTCGCAAATGGGAAATATTCCATGATCTCGGAACAGTTACTCTTTTAGGATCTTCAAGCCAATAAGTTCCTGGCCTATTAATTCTGGTGACACGATAAGAACCTTCCCAATTTGGAGCAAGCTTTCCCAGACGTGCTTCTGGTCGGTGAGGCATTACCCGTCGAAGTACCAGATGTCACAACCCACCTCGGTTTCCCAATATTCATGGATTGGTGTGACAAAAATACAACTCTTCCAGCAATGACTAACACTAATTAAAATACCTTACACAAAAAGAGAATATTATTTACTATAGTTAACAAAAATACAGATACCCCCTTCTAATGGGACTCTCTTGATCTTACAACAACAACACTAGTTCATTTTTACTAACCAATATATACAACCAGAAGCAAAAAGAATCACTATCGAGATACTCCCCGCTACGGCCCTTCAGGAATCGACCTACTGCCAGTAGGGGACAAACGTTTCTCTACAGCACCTGTGAGTGTACTGCCTTCTTAGTAATTTTTAAAACATATTTTCTAAATAATAATATATTCTCAATACCTTTTTAAAAGGGATCGAGCGTAATTATACGAATACCATAATACAAACATCTCCTTTTAAAGTAAACATTGAAAATAAATAAACAATTATATAATTATATATCTCACCAATCCATTCAGTGTAGAACTATATCAATCATTTTATGAAATAAATCACCAATCGTAGTAAAAACACCCCATTTCAAGTTTACCCATCACCCCCACACACACCGACTAAATCATAGTGATCGTTTTAACCTCACTATCGGGAGTTGCAACGGTACCGTAACTATCTGTAGGATATGCCTTCCTAGAGGACCTAACTGCGCAGATCACCGCCTACCGGACGTCTCCGAAGGCCAATACTATAAGTCACCAATTATATCAATCACCATAACAAATATCCATCTGCCGGACCACCCTCCGGATAGACCATAATATGAATCACCACCTGCCGGACCACCCTCCGGACAGGACATAAACTATGGCATAGTCTAACCAACAACACAAATCAAGCAACAACACCATCGTCTATTCAGTTACCGTCAATTTCCAACAAAATTATTTATAATATCCTTCTTTTTAAAACCCTAACAATTCCACGGAAATTCATTTTTACCAACTCACACAAAACCTGCTCGATCCACCATATTTATAAAATCATGCAGTTTAATAAGCATTTAGGTCGACATATAGAAAAATAATTTTGTAAGAAGACAGTACACTCACCTGAAAATTTGTACTTGCAAGCTCCCCTAACTCCCAGCTACTAAGTCTCCAAAAATTGTGAACATATTTGTGACAGGACCTAAATTAATAGTGTAGTGAAAAATAACCTAATCGTGTGACGCAAACCCTACGTTTATTAACTTCTCCACCCCACATTTTGTCATTTGATATGCTAAGGCTATAAAACTAATTCAGTGAATCATAAAAACTAATAAGAGACGTTACTTACCTCAGAACGATTATCAATTTTCTTTGAATTTCCCCTAGAATATGCTTCTGCTCCCCACCACCTAAGCGGGAATACACCGCCTAGGCGAACAGGCGATTTCTTGCTCTTTGCTGTTTTACCGCCTAAGCGATCTTCCACTGCCTAAGCAATCACGCGATTCTGGCTCTCTGTTGTTTTACCGCCTACGCGATCTACCATTGTCTAAGTGATCACGAAATTTTTGGCTCTCTGTTGTTTTACCGCCTAAGCGATCTTCCACCGCCTAAGCGATCACGCAATTTCTGGCTCTCTGTTGTTTTACCGCCTAAGTGATATTCCACCGCCTAAGCGATCCTTGCTTCGTCCCTGACAGAACAGAACAGAACAGAACAGAACAGACCAGTCTTTTACCCCCTTCTCGTCACCAGCTCCGGCCCTTAAATTCTTCACTCCACCTCCACGATCAACCATCCTAAGTTTACAACTGAGATTACCAACCTCATTCCCTTCACTCCAACTAAAACCCCCACTAAAATAACACCCCAAACCAACGGTTGCAACTCCAAACAACAAAAGCAAAGCACAGACCTTCACACACACATACTTGCTTCCATATGACCCCAGAACATGTCACACTTGCATACTCCTATAGCCCAAACGACCCTCAACCCTGGGAAAATGCCCTGAACCAGCACCAGTGATCTCCGGCAGCTTCACTGATGGCTTCTTCTTCTCCTTCACTTTTCTCTCTCTCTCTCTCTCGCTCTTTCTCTCGATGGTTTCTTCCAGAATGATGGTGATCATTCCTCACTACATATATATATATATATATATATATATATATATATATATATATTTTTTTTTTTTTTTAAAATATCTTTAGTCAAAATACTCTTTCCCCCCCCCCCCAAACTTCTCATTTTTCTCCATTTTTTTTTTTTTTTTTAACAGGGTCTTACACTAGATCTCCAACAGCGAAATTTCTGGGATGAATTGCCTGGTTAAACCTGTGCGCCATCTTGGCCTTATATGCTGCCATACGCATTAATGCCTTCTCGCGCTTCTCCTCCAACTGATCTAGTTCTTCTCATATGTGATCTTTATTCTCCCCCAAATTGGTCATGGAAACTCTTCTGGTTGGCACCCCAATCTCAACTGGAACGACATCTTCAGTTCCATAGGTTAAAGAGAAGGGTGTTTCTCCAGTTGAAGATGTCGGAGAGGTGCGATAAGCCCATAAAACTCCTGGAAGTTCCTCTACCCATTTGCCTTTAGAATCATCCAAGTGTTTCTTGAGTGCCTCTTTAATAGAATGGTTAGTTACCTCTGCTTGTCCATTCGCTTGGGGATACGCTGGACTGGATTTTGATGTTGTATCTAGAGTTCGTTACACATCCAGCCAACCTTACCCCCAATAAAAGGCGTTCCATTATCCGAAATGAGAACAGCTGGAATTTCGAAATGGCAAATAATTTGTTTCCACAAGAAATTCTTTACTTCATTCTCTCCCACTGTTACAAAAGCTTCTACTTCAACCCATTTGGTGAAATAATCAATCACTACCAATAAGAATTTTTTATTTCTAGGAATGGGCATAAATGGACCTAAAACATTTTCTAGGAATGAGAAAATGGTCAAGGAGAAGTAATCGACGTTTGCGGTTGAGTTGGGACTCTGATATTATTGGAAAAACATTGGCACTTGTCGTATTTTCGTACATATTCTGCTGTATCAGCTCGGATGGTTGGCCAATAATATCCCACTCTCATTACTTTATGAGCCAGGGATCTCCCTCCCTGGTGATTTCCACACACACCTTCGTGTATCTCTTGTATCATGTAGTTCGCCTCTTTTGGTCCCAAACATAACAACGAAGGTTGCGAAAAAGATCTTCTATAAAGTTTACCATTAGATAATACATATCTTGAAGATTTGTACACGATTCTTCTTGCATTATCTCTATCGTCCAGTAAGGTTCCTTCCGTCAGATACTGAATTAAAGGAGTTCTCCAATCAATTTCCTCGTCCACTTGGCCTATGTAAGCACTCTGAGATGTTGGAATGATTGATGGGTGATCCAAAAATTCAACCAGATCAGATCTCTGATCTGGCTCTAGAGTTGAAGCGAGTACAGACAAAGCATCAGCTTTAGCGTTTTCAGTTCTTGGAATAGCTTCCAACTTACAACTCTGAAAATAGGAAGCAAGTTCTTTTACTTTCTCTACATAGAGACGTAACTTGTCGCCATTTATAAGAAATAGGTCGTTGATCTGATTGATCACCATTTGAGAATCTGATTTCACTACTAGATGCTGAGCTCCTAACTCCTTGGCAAAAGTTAGGTCGAGAACCACTACTTCATTGTTGGAAGCTTGGAAACATAATTGTATGGCTTTTTGAAGTCGATCGCCCTCAGGAGTTGTATGACAACTCCCACACCGCATCCCTTCATGTTTGAAGCTCCATCAACCTATATATCCCACTGGGCAGTGGAATATGATGTCGTTTCTTCGTTTAATGGCGGAGTGAATTCATCAATGAAATCAGCTATTGCTTGACCTTTAATTGTTGTCCTGGGTTTATATTGGATAAATAACTCTCCCAACTCAACATTACACTTCATGAGACGCCCAGATGCTTCTGGTTTGTGCATTACAGCCCTGAGTGGGTATGAGGTCAGCACAATTATTACATGTGCTTGAAAGTAAGGCCGAAGCTTCCGAGCAACAATTACCAGTTTTTCCAACTCTGTATAATGGGTTTCAGCTGAAACCAAAGATTTGCTGACATAATAGACCGGCTTTTTCCCTCCTGCGAGTTCTTGAACTAATGCAACACTTACTGCTACAGGGGTTACTGCCAAATATAACTTCAGCTCTTCTCCGGGGTGTACTTTGGCTAATGTCTCCACTGAGCCCAAATAATTTTTTATGGATTGGAAAGCATGCTCACAGTCATCATCCCACTGAAAGGTTTTATTTTCCCTCAAAATTTTAAAAAAAGAAGCACACTTATCATTAAACTTTGAAATGAATCTGTTTAATGCTGCCAACCTTCCAGTCAATACCTAGACTTCCCGAATAGATGACGGGGACTTTAGATTTTTTATAGCTTCTATTTGTCTTCAATCTACCATGATACCTAGCTGATTAACAACAAACCCCAAAAATTTGCTAGAAGTAACCCCAAAAGTGCACTTTTTAGGATTCAACTTCATATCGTACTTTCTTAGAACAAAAAAGGCCTCAGCTAAATGAGAGAGGTGATCAACTTGCTGGGGACTTTTGACCAACATATCATTAATATATACTTCCGTGGTAGTCCCAATTTGATCTCGAAACATGTGATTTACCAACCGCTGATAAGTAGCACCTGCATTTCGCAAACCAAAAGGCATTACTTTATAACAATAAGTACCTTTTGGCGTGATGAATGAAGTCCCCTCTTCATCCTGCTGATCCATACGGATTTGATTGTAGCCCGAATAAGCATCCATCATGGATAAGCGTTGGTGCCCAACCGCAGCATCAACCATCTGATCAATCCTCAGCATAGGGTAACAATCTTTAAGACATGCTTGATTCAGGTCCATAAAATCTATGCACATTCTCCATTTTCCATTCTTCTTTTTAACAAGAACAGGATTAGCCAACCATCTAGGGTATGTTACTTCCCTTATGTGACCAATGGTAAGCAATTTCTCCACCTCAGCTTCAATTACCTGTTCTTTCTCTGGACTGAAAGTTCTCCGTTTTTTCCGAACTGGTGGATATGATCTGCTAATGTCCAAGCGATAGACTGACACGTCAGGACTTATCCATGTCATGTTAGACGGTGACCAAGCAAAAATATCTAAGTTCATTTGAAGCAGTTCTCTTATCTCAGCTTCCTTAGTCTGGCTTAACGATTTGCCAATCATAAGCTTCTAAGCTCCGTTATTGAAAGTTATTTGCTTAACCTGCTCAGCAGGTTGAATCACACTAGCATGTTCTCTAAAATCATCAATCTCTTTTGTTGATTCTGTCAGCTGACCTGCTTCATGAATCTTCTTTAATTGCTATAAAATAGGGCTTTTACCCTTTATAGCTATGGCAAAACACTGTCTTGAGGAAGCTTGATCTCCTCTAATGACTGCCATCGAATCTCCTCTGGCATACTTCACACATTGATGATATGTTGATGGAACAGCTCTCATTGAATGCAACCATGGTCGGCCCAAAATGGCATTGTATGGTGATACTGAATCTATCACCAAAAAATCAGTGGCCTTTGTATACCCCTGCTCTTCTTTATTAGAGGTGACTGACATAGTAATTTTGCCACAAGGGGAAGTGAGCTCACCATTAAATCCCACCATAACAGTCTATGTGGAGCTTATATCTGAGCTCGGCACACCCATCTGTTTCAGAGTACTGGCAAAAATAATATTGGCTGAGCTTCCATTGTCAATCAAAATTCGCCATACCTAAAAACTCGAGATCCGTAAAGAAATGACTAAAGCATCTTCTTGGGATTTACAATCCCTCTACAATCATCTTCAGAGAAGGTGATGACAGGTCCTGGCTTTGATACCACTACTAATGATTCACCATAACAACGCTCCATCATTGCTTCACGCACTTTTATCTTTCGTGCACGATTGGACTCCCCAGAACTAGGTTCAACTGAGTTTATCGAAGATAACTTCCCTATTTTCTTTGGGATGCTCTTCCTTCCGCTCTCTTTCTCGATGCTCTTCACGTTGGTTATTATTCCTGGGTCTCTTTCTGTCCTTGGAGCGATCTTGCATATAATCCCGCAATTGTCCCAAGTCTACAAGCCGTCTGATTTCTTTTTGAAGCTCCCAACAGTCATCAGTGTTATGACCAAAATCCTTGTGAAAATCGCAAAACTTAGAGCGATTTTTTCGGTTTGACTTGATCTTCTGTCTGGGAGGCTATTGAATTATATCAGATGTACGAATCTCCTACAAGATTCGTGAGATTGGCATGCGTAATTCAGGGAAACCTGGCTCCTGACGACTTTCTGGCTTGGAACTAGATTTCTTTGTTCGATCTTTACTACTATGTGGTATGCCAGCTTTAGCCTTACCAAAGTCTTTCTCATTTTGTTTGCGATGATCAAACAATGACCCTCTTCCTTCTCTAGCCAACTTCACATCTTCTAGCTTCCTGTAGGGCTTAGATTTCTCCATCGACTCCGTCATACTTCGAGGGCACTTTTTGGTCAGAGAGTCTTGAAATCGGCCAGGTTGCAACCTAGACGTAAACACGTTGATGACCAGGTTTGTATCACAACCTTCAATACATGTCAGCTCTTCATTAAACCGACTCATATAGTAGCGCAGAGTTTCTCTTTTTTCTTGACGGAGAGCCAGCAGGACATCTGGTCCTTTCATTAACCTTTGACATGTTATGAAACGGTTAATGAACATCTTTCCAAACTCATTAAACGAGGTTATAGAGTTTTCTGGAAGTGTATACAGCCATTCAAAAGCCAATCCTTTCAAAGTTGTCGCAAAAGCTCGGCAGAGAGTAGCATCACTGGAATTATACAAATTCATAACATGTCTGAACTAGCGGATATGGTCCACCAGATCAGTTCTCCCATCATACTTTCAAACTTATTGGATCGAACTTTTCAGAGAGTGGGACAACCAATATCTCTAGGGAGAAAGGCATCACAGTTCCCCTCAACATGGTGTCAAGTTCGTCCAAAGGTTGAGTTCTCTCTACTTAACTTCTGATCTGCCGATGTGAATCAACAGTCTCAGTCTGCATACTGGTCCTTCATTCTGATTGATGGCTGGCCTTGCAGGAGCAGGTCGTTCCTCATAAGATTGAGGTTCAGCATATCGTGGTGATTCCACTTCATTCCTGTCCTCATAGGTTCCTGAGTTGAACCGCGATCTGCCGTCAATGATTACGTTGGCCAAATGCTTGATAGTATCTACCACCTCGGCCATCTTTGCATTAAGAGCATCTATTTTTGCATCCATGTTGGCTGCAATAGATGGCGGCTCAGATGGAATTTCTCCACGCTGCTCCTCAGGTACATCTAGATTCTATGGAAGTAAACTGTTAACCTGACTTGTAGCTGGTGCTCTAGCTCGCAAATGCCTCATATTTGTAACGTAGGGATGTATGTCTCGTTTTCCAAAGACGACGCCAAATATTGTTGCCAAAAAATCCCTAGCATGTGTAACAGCCCCACACGTACCAGAAATCCAATAATCTTTCTCTGAGACCTGTAAAACCTTAAATTCTAATGAAAGACACCGGTGTGGTGTCGGCCAAAGAACCTCCAGCGTGAGAATAAGTTAATTTGTATAAGATTAGAATCAATGCAGGCTAAATTCAGAGTAGTATATCAGTTACCTTCTATCATTTTTTTATAGGGTGATGATCCTATTATCCAGAAATAACGTCGTTACATATCACCACCATTATCTCCATAATTACCGAAAATATCTATAACGTATTCCATTAATCATGGATTGTTACAGTCAACTCGGAAAGGATGAATATCTGTAACAGCTTCCATTCATCATGGACTGCTACAATCAATTTGGATAAAGTCCATGACTTATAACTGTGGGCCTACACCACTTAGATAGGAGAAAAACTGCTTAACTATTTGGGGCTATCAGCATAGTAGGTCTATATACACCCAAATATGGGCCTTATAAAATGACAGCCCATGCACCTATTATACAAGTATAAGAGAAATCAACTTATACTACCTCAGCCCATTAAGTAAACGGGTTCGTCTGACTTCAAATCAGAATCCAAGAGGTCAAACCCAACCCGTTTGGGGTTTATATTTAGATTGGGCAGGAGTGAGGGTTTTATACATATCAGGAGTGGCAATAGAACTGGTAAATTGTGTCATTAGATTATGTTTTGTGTCGTGTCATGGTCTTACACGAACACGACATTATAAGTTATTGTATCATAAAGTTTGAACACTACACGAAATTTATCAGGTTGACAAAACACAACACAGTAATTTATTGTGTTACACAATAACACAAAACCTATAGAGTTAACATGACATGATGTTTCACAATAATTTATGGTGTTTCATGATAATACGAAATATTAACACATGGCAATAAGATATTATGTCACAATAAAGATATGTTTAACCCATACACACTAAAAACTTGTTAACACAATTTATTAAAAAATAAAATATAAGAAAATTGTAAAATTTGAAGAAAAACAAACCAAACAAACAAACAAAATAATAATTAAAAAAAATTCAATACAATGGAACAAAAAAATAAAATAAAAATCCATCAATACAATAGAACTTCCCAAACAACATTCACATGAACAACCACCAAATATTAAAGGTCTTAAAATAACTACCAATAATTCTATAATCCATAATTAGTGAAGTGAATTATGGTTTGAGAAAATATTAGTAACACTGATATATATAATACAGACTAAACTGTAATATTTGATTAGTATAGTTTTATTTTAAAAATAATTTATGAAATTGTCCTCTGACTTATTATGTCTTTCCTTATCATGTTACTTAAAAACTCAATTAATTATTAGTGTGTCATTCTTGTTGCTTTTCGGGTTATCAGGTAAGCCTAAAATTCGATCTGTTTCTTATCGTGTTCGACCCGATAACGACCGCCGATAATTTTAGTTTTTTTTTTTTTTTTGTTTGTTTGTTTTGTTTTTATGAAAGTTTTGCAATTAAATTAATCAAAGCTGAACATAATTGTAGAATGTAAGCAACCCAATAAAGTCAAAAAGTATTATGGTGTTTGACATGAATATATAGATGATACCTATTGTCCACGCCAATTTGTCAAAATAAAGCACTCTAACTCCAAAAATTCCATGTATTCTTAATAAAGCACTCAAAGTCTTTTATTTGAATATATTATACACATTCTACCCCCCAAAAAATTCTCAAAAAATTTAGATTTTCGGTTTATAATTGAAGAACATTTTTTTAAAGGAAGCAAACTTTTTTTTTTTTTTTTGGGGGGGGGGGGGGAGGAGGGAATAAGCAGTTTCTTTGGAAATAGTTTATGACTAAATAAATAAAAAAATTATCTATACCAAGGCTTAGTTTGGCCCAGTGCCTTTTCAAAAGGAGTTGTTGGAAATGAGTCAAAAGGAATTGTTGGAAAGGAATTATGAACTGTTTGATAAATTTATCAAAAAATAAATGTTGAAATGGAGAAACACGTAACGTTTATTTGGTAAATCTTTGTGCAAAAAAATTAAATGAGTATTAAATTATTAAAATAGATATGTATTTGTTTATTTATTCTTAATATTAACCAAATATGAAAAACAAGATACATATAAAAAAAAAAATATTTATTTTTTAATAACGTATGATTAATATGAAAATTTATAAAGAAAATATCTTACAACTTGAAAATAAAAATTTTAATATTATAAAGTAAACAATTTAAATATCTTACATATTTCAAATAAAAAATTAAAACATCTTTAAATAAAAAAATTAAATATCATTTCGTATTAATAAACTAAAAATAAGTGTAATCTTGTCATACAAATTTCATCAATGGAAAAAAGTTACTTTTAAAAACTAATTTCTCCTGATTTTTAAAAGTAACTAAAATAGGAAAAGGTCACCGGTAGTTTTTTTTTTTCAAAAAAAACTGACTATCAAACATAGTTAGACGAACTTCTCATTTTCGAAAGGAGAAACACGTCTAAGTCCAAAGCGGTTCGTAAAGGCAAAAAAAGAGAGAAAAAAGCTTTGACGAAATATATATATTTAAAAAAAAAAGTGAAATAAAAATTGTTAAAGTATAATTGTTGATTGGAAAGTAATTAATCGAACCAATGATTCTAGATGATAAGTAGTAAAGATTGAATTATTAATAACCTTTTTAGCTATAAGATTCTTTAATGGGATAATGATTTTTTTGGCCTCTAACAAATGATTCTGGTGCTCAATTGGTCTTTTGTATTTGGATATAGACACATTTGTTTCTTTACATTTCATTTTTGTTCCAATTTGGTCATTCTGTTAAGTTTTCTGTTAATTACTGTTAAATTAGATTTATATCCTTTAAAATTTTTAATTGGGATAATTTTATTTTCCATCTAAAATTTAAGGGTCAAATGCGTATTTTGAAAACTATTTTTCTTTCTTTAGCCTTCTTCTTGTCTGCCACCATCCACTACGCCGAGTTCCACCTTCTTCGCCTGCTACTTTTTCGATGACCACCAATAGTAGCTTGCTGCCACCACCAATATTACAAGTTATGTATCTTTTCTAATCTACTCTCTCATTTGAGGCTTGGAAGGAATGAGAGAACAATAAGAAGAGAGAACGGAGGAGGAGAGCCATAGCCGTGAAGATATATGCAAGTCTTCGAGCTCAGGGGAACTACAAGCTTCCCAAACACTGCGACAACAGTGAGGTCCTTAAGGCCCTCTGCCGTGAAGCTAGCTAGATCGTTGAAGAAGACGACACCACTTATCGCAAGGTTCGTCGATGTCCACCATTAATTTCCTCTATTGATTTCTCCATTTTTTGTCTCCTCTTTTTGATTCGTATGAAGATTCGCTGATTTGAGTTAATTTCTTCTACTCGATTATCGATTTTAGTGATTATTTCTATTGTTATGATTTAGAGCGATTCAGATGTGTGAATTTCTTTTTGCGATCTTAATTTATGTTCACTTCACATTGCAGATCTAGATCCAGTTCGTCATGAGATTCAAAAGTCTAATTTCTAGTTTTTTATTATGATTATTTGAAAATCAGAAACTATTTGTTTGATTAATACACATTTTGTGTTGAATCACATAAATTAACTCTTAAATTCCTCTGTTTTCGGTTAGATTCATCGTTTTATATGCACTACCGGATCTATAGTTTACGAATTTGATGCTTACTTCATTATTGATCTTTATTCTTCACACAGGGATGTAATCGACCACCGCCATTGAAGGATGTACCTGGAGCTTCAATAAACAATATCAGTACATCTTCATCAATCCAACCAAGTCCTATGTCCTCAATACCCCCACGGTGGCTCCGGTTCGGTAAACCCATTTCACCACCTGTTTTTCGTGGCTGCTGCCATCACCGCCTCGGCTCTGGAGAGCCCCACCAGCTGCCCGCCAGTTCAAGCTCCCCATGATTCTTGAATGCGACGAGTCCCACGCGTCAACCACTGATTCTGGGAGGTGGATCGATTTCCAGAACGCTGCGGTGGTTGCTCCTTCGTCGCCGACATTTAATCTCGTGAAAGCCGTAGAGTAGAGGGGAGGTGATTGCAAAGAGTGTGAGTTGTAGAGAAAGAGAGTTCGTGAAAGTTGAGAGAATTGATTTTTGACCCTTTATGTTTAGCTAAATATTCAAATGGACCCCCATTAAATTAGTTAGAGTAAAAAGATGAAATTATCCCTTTTAAAAACATAAAATGACCAAAATGTCCTTATTTTTAAGTTGACCGTTAACGTTGACCTAACAGAAGCGTCAAATTAGAACAAAAAATGAAATGTGAAGGACCAAATATGTCTATATCCAAATATAAGGGGTCAATTGAATACCGGAACCATTTGTGAGGGACCAAAAATATCATTATCCCTTGTTTAATATTGGTAACATTGTTTGATCAATCCTGCAAGAACTTTACCCTTCTGGAATCTACTTTCGCAAGGTTCAATGATACAACGATAAGAATAGGCCATCCCTTCAATCTCCATTACCACATTTCATTCTAATTGAAGAACTAAAAAGAATCAAGTTCCTACAACAAACATAACATTCCATTGATGGAAGCATATTCTTCAAAAAGTGGCATAACCTATTTGGTTGAAATTCCATAGAATTTGATCTCATTCATTGAATATTTTTTACTTTTCTATGGGCTAATTAAATAGTTTTGGATAATAATATTTAATAAAAATAATTATAATATATAAAAGAGATAAGAATATATGCAATCTTGTAATGTCTTTCAACTAAATCTAAGTTTAGTTTGTCATACATACATCATATTGGATAGGCCACATGGAACCGATTCTGTCTACTAAAATGATTTGTCCTCTCAATTCTTAAATCAATTTAAAGTGATTTTAATTTCGATTTGAACCCAATTCGCATTGAAACCAACTTGTGTTTTCACTGAACTTATGTCATTCAACTGCAATTCTCCTCTCTTTGGAGAGATTTAAAATTTCTCACACCTACAAACACATATTGATTGGGAAAAGATCGCTAGTTAGAGTCCCCAGCATATACCTGTAGTTATTTTCAAATAATCTATTAAAAGGACAACTCAAGATACTGACACTTTTATATTGTGAGATCTGGTCTACATACGCAGTTTACGCCCCATCATTGAAAAATGTTATTTATATATTTTGAACCAATAATGTCCAATCACACAAAGATACTTTATAACGTGGCTCCAAGATTGATTCGAGTCGAGGTTCATGAGCTACTAAGAGCATCACGTAACAAAAGTTAAAAATTATTAATATGTACATAGTCAAGTTAATAATCTTGTACTCCAACAGTCTTATAAAAAAATAAATTAGTTTGAAGAGTATGTTGTACTCTTCATAATACAAATCACCAAATAAAAACTTAACATTATCTATTATTTAGATTTTGTGCAAATAAAAAATAAACATAACAAATGCCCTACATTCTAAAGATTCTATTGAAAAAAAAATGACACATGGTAATAAACAAATATTTTTATGGAGGCGCACCAATAGGTCCTTTTTCACAATTCCATGTACCAATCAAACTCAAAGCTTTTTTTTTTTTTTGCACTGTTAGGTCCTTTGTGTTATTCCGTGACCATCATGCCCCTGCAAGTGTCCGGATTTAGACATTCATTGTTTCCTTTCCTGGCGCTGCAGTTAATATGCGAGAAATGCATTCCACACAACCTGGTGGTTGTGTACTGTTGGACATTGCTAAGCATGAAGCTTGGATGTTTTGTGATTTTTTTGGTGTTAAAAAATTAAGTTGTTTACATCATATTAATCAGAAAAAAATCAGCGTTAATTTGATGTGCTTTTCGTGATTCTTGGTCGAGTTGATATGAAGTTGTGTGGATGTTACATTCAACATTCGAAGGGTTTGTGGAATGTAACATCCAAATATATGTATTCTGGATGCACGTTACTCCCTGCCGTCTCTTTCAAATCGGCCGTACTTTTTGTGAATGGGTGTGACTGTTTAGGTAGTGGCGCGTTTCCCATATATAGACCCTAAAACCTTCCATTATTAATCGAAAAACCTAAAAAACCGTCGGTATTTCCATATCTCCTCCGCCGATTTCCATATCCAAACACTCTAAAACCCTTCTCCGAAGAACAATGGTTACAACTCGCCGTAAGAGGAAAACCATCAACCCAAATATGGCTGCAACCGCAATGAATCTCACCAACTCGGGTAGGGTTTATCGATTTCTCAAATGTTTTGCCTTTTTGGTGTGTGTTTATTATAATAAACACTATATTACTTGTTTATTTGTAGTTTGATCCTAAAAAAGTCGACATGCAAATGAAAGCGACACTAGAACATTCGCTTTTTTTCGATCCTGTTGGGTTATGTTTTTGTCGTTTTTATGGTTGTGTTTGTACTCGCCCTCTGATTCGTCTTCTGTGTTTGTATGTATTTGTTACATTCAACCCCATGTTACATTTCGCCACTGGATCACTCGCTCTTCACCGATTCTGTTGGGTTCTGTTTTGTTGTGTCTATGGTTATGTTTGTACTTGCCCTCTGACTCGTGATCTGTGTTTGTATTATGTTCTATTTTTGTGTGGAATGTAACATGGGTTGAATGTAACATAGCTCATTTTTGGTGGAAAATTTAAAGAACTTGGGTTGAATGTGTCATTTTTAACACATTGGACTCAAACAAAAACCAAGATTGTGTGTTAAAAAGAATGTAGCATATTAAATCTTGCATAATGACATATGTTGTCTGTGTAAAGGACACTCGATATGTTTGAATTGAATGTAACATATGTTGAATGTAACAAAAATCTCTGTTTTGGTGGGATTTTTTTATAAATTTTGTTTGTCAAATTTTTTGAGTTAGCTGTAGTTTTTTTGTAAAATGTTATGTCCGTTAGTGTGTTGAATGTAACATTCATTATCGTGAATTGTGTATTTTTCCAGACGATGATGTTCTCGTAAGATCCACGCAGCGCGCTGCGTCACCCAGTGGGTTTGAAAACTCCATAGTGCTATCGTGTAGCTCTTCCGATTCAGACGTTATTGCTTCATCGCCGTCTAGAATCCCAGAATTGCGCCCGTTGTGTGCCCCCATCACTAAGTACCAGGCAAGCCTATCACAATTTTGCTCGCTTGTTTCCAGCATTCGTCTGCGTAATCCACACCTTGAACTGCTGAAACCAACGTCCTTTTGGAACACGATGAGTACTCTTTTCCAAGAAAATTCAGTGGATTTAGCTTTTAACAAAATTGATAGCTTGTGTGCAAATATCATACTTACATACCAACCGCACCGAAAGGCTTTCAGAATTGGTCCGAAGCTGGTGACTTTCACTCCCAATGATGTGCAACTGATTTTTGGCTTTACATCCGGAAAAAGACCGATACCAGCCCGTTATGCGAAGAAGACTGATTGCTCATTTTTACACCGGCGGGGTGTGAAGACCAATCGGATGAGTGTAGTTCAAATAAGGAACATGCTGGTCAGAATTATGGGGAGTGATGTTGAAGACGAAGTTGAGGACGTCATGCGGTTGCTCTGTTTGCATCTTATCGCGACGTGTTTTTTTGCAAACAAAGGTCAATCGTGTAGTATTTCTGATATAAGGCTTGTTGAGGATTTGGGTGCCCTTTCATCCTACAATTGGGCTGATCGTGTGCATTCCAACCTGATGTTTTCAATTGAAGCTGGATACCAGACACCGTCGTCTATCATTGGATGCGTCCTCACGTTACAGGTTATATTTCTTTTTCATTTGTTTAAAGCTAAAAACTTTAGTTAATAAGTATTGTCCTCGTGTCAGATGTGCCTAATCAGGGTGGATTAGTGTAAGTGTTATTCGTTGTTCATGCATGATGCCGTTCTATTTTTAAATGTGTGCAGTGTTGACTGCGGTGTTGTTGTGGTTTACGTAATGAAGCAGATTTACAGTGCGCAAAAAATTAACGTTGATTTGGGGTCTGACAGGTTTCGGATGGAACGAGCTGCACTGGTCCATGCGTTCCTCAATGATCCCCCCTGCTCTTGGACTGTGGACAGTTGTTTATCTAGAGAAACTTAATTTACAGTGTATCCCATAGTTCCATAGTAGTTGTCATTTGAATTGGTCGTGATATTTACCCAGTATATGGATTTTGTTTTTTCCCATTGTGCTGCTGATTTTTTTATTTTTTTTTGCGTTGCGTATTACGATGTAACATTGAAGATAAATATGGTTTGGGTGTTACATTCAACTTTTTCATTTGATGGTTTTGAAAAATGTAGTATCCGTTAAAAATCTCATTCTCATATGGGATACATTTCAACACCGCCCCTCCCTCACGCACATAGGCGGTTTACATTTACCGTCACAGTGAATGTTGAATGTAACATTCAACACAGGTCGTGTTACATTCAATATGGAAATAAAAAGCACATGTTACATTTAACATCTTAGAAGTGATACATTTCATCACCACCGAACCCCCCCTCCCCCATAAAAGCGCATGTTACATTCAACATCTTAAAAGTGAAAAAAAGGATGATGTAACATTCAACACACATCATGTTACATTCAATCTGCCCTTTGAATGTTGAATGTAACATTCAACACATGTCGTGTTACATTCAAATATTTTGCATAATAATGTAACACACATCCCACTCCGTTAGTGCTATTTGTCTGATACATTTCATCACCACCACCACCCCTCCCTTCCACTACATTGCCCCCCCCATACCTACCTGTGTTACGTTCCATATTCAAGTGACATGTTCAATGAAACATTCAACACATGTCGTGTTACATTCTCGATTTGTGAATTATTTAGTGCATCATCAATTAAGATAGTATGAATCCCCATTCCACTCCATGCAATGTTTTGTGTGATATTTGCTCCATCAAACATAAGCATTGTTAGATGTTTATATTGGTAATCGTGTACATAGACAATCATTTATCACCACCTAAGTCGTCCATTTTCACGTCCTTCACTGATTGCTGGTAATTAAAACGTCGTGATAGAAAAAAGTATGCCTGTTACCTGTGCACAACGCCGGCGTTTCTTTTGCGTTGGGGAGCGAACCGTCTCATACGTTTGGGTATGGGGCGATGGCCATAAATCGAAGCGGTTCATATTCACCCAATTATCCTCCTTTTATATATCTAACTCGAATCCAAACGTCAACACTGGTTCGCGAGTCTGGTTCCTCCCCAACGATTAGGGTCCTGTTTTGTGTTGCATGTTACTTCTTCGTTCATTTCTGTGCGGATATAAGCCTTTGAAAATCCCACGCATACATCGCAAGAGATCCTTTCTAAATTCCTCATGTTGTTAATTGGGGATATTTGTTTTGTAAAAATGAATATTTTAATGTTTTTTTTTTAATTCTAATAGGATGGTAGGACAACAAAACACCATCAATTTTGACAAGTCGCTCGCAAAATGGGACGAGGACTCTAAAGTGTTGATGGATATTGTACAGGGTCTACGGTGGAAGTTGGGCGGTGCCCGTTACACGTACGCTTCGATGGCCAAGGACAATGAGGCCATGAAGTTGGAGATCTGACAACTCAATTTGCTTGTCTCTAGTCTGAGCGATAAGGTTGAGATGTTGAGGAGCCACCTTGGACCTGGTTATGTTGCACCAGCCCCAAGTGAGTCGTCAGTACACATGGAGTAGTGAAGCCTATGGTTGGTTGTTTTTTTATTTTTTTTTATTTGTGTCAAATGACACATTTTTTATCTGTCTTCCCCTTATGTCTGTACAAAAACTAATGTCTCTGTTTTGATGGTCAAACATTATGTTTATCGCCTATTTTATAATCTGGATGTGTGTTATACACTTTTTTTTTTTTGCGGGAAAAAAAATGTTACGTTCAACATCATTTTCCTCCCAGGTTTGAATATTACATTCAACATTGACTTGTATGTGTGTTTTGTGCTGAAATGTTACATTCAACATTGACTGTTTTGTTTGAATGTAACATGATTTTACTGTGCATGGGTGTAACACCCCTTGTGTGTGGAATTATAACATTTTCTAGCTGGTGTTTACGTTCAACACAACAAAAAAATGTTTTTGGTAAAAAAAATCAAATACAGTGTGTGCCTCGATCCCCGATGTGGCTGTTTTTGATTGTTACATTCAACTTGGTTTGTGTTGATTGTTACATTAAACATTGATTTTTGGGTATGACCAAGATGCAACTTTTCGATGGTGTTACATTCAACCAACTTAGGGTGTTGAATGTGCCGTGCACATATAAAAGTTTGCAATTTTTTTATTGATGTCACATTCAACAGAACAAAAAAAAATAAACAATGGGCAAGCAAAATACAATGTGTAGAACAGGTTCATCATGCGACTGTCCAAAAGAATCCGTCTCTACGATGGTGTTACATTCTACAAATAGTCGATGTTGAATGTAACATGCACGTTGCAAACTTAAATAAAAGCAACATACAATTTGTAGACACAGATTCATCATGAGACAATTCATCGATAAAATTGTCAAGTCAGGTAAATACAATGTGTATAACATATTCATCATGTGGATGTGAAAAAATCCGTCTCTACACTGCTGTTACATTCAACAAATAGTCGATGTAGAATGTAAAGTGCACGTAACATAACTTATATAAAAGCAACATATAAACACATATAATTCTGGATGACAAACCATCCCCCCAATTAGAAAAAAAAAATGGTTGTTTTATTCATGTCCAATAAATCTACGAGGAAACATAGATTTTATTTTAGTATGAAAATATATATATATATATATATATATATATATATATATATATATATATATATATATATATATATATATATATATATATATATATAAAGTCAAAGTATTGAAATTCCCCCTATTCGAGTGGTGCTTTGCAAGATTTCCCATTGTGTCTCGACATTTGACCACATCCTCCGCATCGTCTTTCTTTTACCTCCCCACGAGATGCAATCCAAACTTTCCTTGGTCTTTTCAGTTGTTTCCTTAATAATGGAGGTAGAATCATTGCTTCGCTCTCGACCGATATTGGTCGTTCCATTGTTGGTATTACGTATATACCTCTCAAATATGTCTCCTGATAAAAGCTACTCTGAAAATAATCCTCTATGTATTTGAATGTTGGGAGTCCACTTTTGTTGATAGCTGCAAATGCATGTGCACATGGGAACCCTTTTATCTTCCATTGTCGACACGAGCATGAACGTCCCTTAGTATCAACTAAGACAGAGTACGTTGAATGAACTTCGAACACTCCATTGCTTGATGAGCTGACGTTCCAGGTTCGCCCTTCATTCATCAGTTCGCATATTTTGTTCTCCAAGTAAGGCGTGATCTCCCCTTGTAACTTGTTTGCTTCATCTCTCCTCTTTGCCTTTAAGTTCATCTATTTTATCCTTATCTTGTCTATCAACAAGATTGCGGGTAGATGTCGAAATTCGCTTATCCCAGAATTAAAAAACTCAGCTAGATTGGACGTCATCTCACCATACCAGTTTCCTCTGAAAAAAGTGTTACTATACTTTATGGCTGACAATTCATGGATGAATCTGCGCACGTTTGCACCCCCCTCATACATCATTTGATCATACAACATCTTGTACATTTTCGGCGTGTGTGCATATGCCAATCCGTTTAATTTTTGGATTATCATCTCCTTGAAAGTCGTTCTTGTGCCAGTCATCGTAGCCCTCAAATTCATTTTCAAGTGATGCAGGCAATATACATGGTGGCACTGTGGGAACACGTTCTATACTCCTTGCAAAATCCCATTGTGTCTGTTGGAAATGAATGTTATCACTATGTCTGGCTTGACAATCTTCTTGAGTTCTAATAAAAACCACGACCAGTTATCATCGTTTTCTAGATTAACAATGGCGAACGAAACTGGGAACATTCCTACATGCAACATGCAGACAAACCACACAAAAAATTATGCAATATACAAATGAAAACAAAAAATATTGAATGTAACATTGTTACGTTTGACAGCAAAAAAAGGTAATACGATTGAATATAGCACTGATGTGTTTGAAGTATTTTTGTATACATACCTTGGTTTCCATCCTTTGTTGTTGCTGCTAGTAAGTTCCCCTTGTACCTACCAGTCAAAAAGGTGCCGTCGAGGAACAACATGGGGCGACAAAAGCGAAATCTGTGTATGCACGCTTGGAATGCAATGAATATTCTTTTGAAATGCTTTGTGTCCTCATTGTATTCCAGTGTGACATGACTGCCGGGGTTTGTCTTTCTATATTTCTCAACATACCATCTCAATTGATCGTATGACAATGAGTAATCACCGAATACGCTGTTCCTGGCTTTTTCTACCCCCATCTATGCATTTCGATATGATATCTCTAGTCCATATTGTTTTCTAAAATTGTCAACGATATCTACTGAGCGAGTTTTTGGATTTTCACGCACCTCGCCAGTCAGGCACTACGATATAATGTCTGAACTCAATCGTTTATTTTTTGTTGTCCTAAATGCAACACTACATGTGTGTTCTTTTACTAGCCTGCGAATGTAGAATACACCGTTTTCACTCCGCACGCGCTCATGCCCAAACCACGGGCAGTTCCTTTCTTCTCGCATCGCGCACGCGGCCGTGACACGTATCTTGTCATTTTTTTGGTTCCGAAAATTAAACCCCACCCCTACTGCATATTTCTACAATGTCATGAGAAATTTGCTCGTCCCTCCTCTGAATTTTTGCCCCTCCTCTTGTATTCCATCGGCCTATTTTGATGATAGCAGTCTTTTGTTGTTTGGGTTTTGTAACATATTACCGTAGCTACCTATATAGTCCATTTCAGCTTCGCTGTTATCACTGCTACGATCGGTGATGGGAACTAACGCAGATGATGATGCCTCGGTTGAACCGCTTGAATAACTCACCCGTCTTTCCACACATACTTCAATAAGTTCGATCTTCATTATGCCGGCTAGGAAAAACATTTCCTTGAAGTCATTTTGGTCGTCCAACACACATTTCGGGTGTCCAGGGAGTGAATACGACAACTCGATCCTCCCGCTGCTTAAATATAATTTTTTGACGCAACCCATCAATATCACAATCATCTCTCATCCTCAACACTGTTGTGACATTCTCATATTTGCACAAAAGTAGGATTGATGACGTCATCCTGTTCAAACAAAAAAATCATGTTTCCTCGTCAGTGCAAAAAAAAACAGATCAGCTAATATCGCACAAACTTATTATGTGTTGTTCATGTGGAATGTAGCATCCTGTGTTTTTTGTTCCTGAATGACATTGAATAAGTTTGATGCATGTATGTGGAATGTAACATCACGTGCGCACTCCCCCCTCTATCGTGTGTGCATGTTAAATGTATCATCCATGCATGTCGTCGTATGTGCGCTCTAGACCGTTTATGGGTGTTGAATGTAATATCCATGTGTGTGTCGTGTGTTGTATGCGCACTCCAGACGTGTGTGCGTGTTCCCCCGTAAACAATGTTTAATTTCCCAGAAATAAAACAAAACAAACAACCAAACACCGCACACCAGTATCCAAACGTGTAGTGTGTTGAATGTAACATCCATGCATGTGTCGTATGTGCATATTGAACGTAACAATCATTGTTCAATTTCTCAAAAAAAATGACGGCAGTATCCAAACGAAATGGATCGTCCCGTACACATGTTCAGCACGCAGTTATCGTGTGGGGGTGTTGAATGTAACATGATTGTGTTGATGTTGAATGTAACATCCATGCATGTGTCGTATGTGCTTGTTTTCCATGAGAATGTTTAATTTCCTAGACAATACACAAAACAAAACACCTAAAACACAACAAACTGGTATCCCCCCTTCGTAAGCGTCTTTATATACAAAACGGTTGTCTTCGAAATGAACAACATGAACTTCATCAAAATTTAATTTTGAAATGATTGCGTTATGTTGGTGAACACACTCGTAAATGTGTGTGCATTGTACAAAATGCCATTTTTTGCATACCTAGTTCGATTGGGTACTGTCACTGGGAAAATATCGACTTCTAAGTACCGACAGTGCTTGGCCGGTGACTCTTCCACAACCGCTCTTCCGATTGAATTTCAAAATGTATTTCAAAATGCTCTGTCTATTCTTCATCGGCTCTACGTTCACTGATCTGATTTGAAAATTCAAAAAACCCTAATAATGGAATGTTTCGTTTCTCGAACCACTGATAGGTTATTGATGGAAATCAGAATCTAAAAATGGAAACGCCTGCTCTGGAAATGCAGGGAGGTAAATCTGTAAAGGATTATCGTCGTTAATTGCGGGATGGGGCTTCTCAGTGCAGAGACAATCAGCGACGAGGCTTGCCTGTTTAGTTTCGAACATATTGGTTTTATCGGTCACTGGTAATAAAAAACGGGATAGCATGGTCATTTTTTCTATTTTTACTGTTAAAGTTTTACTATTTGTATTGGCGATGCTAAGCTTAGCCCAATGAGCCCAAATAGTTTAAGCCTGCCTCATATGGAATTCAAATGGATGTGACGACCCAAAAACACTAGCCTTTTCTTGGGCGTGAAATCGGAAATAGATAGAAGACGGCAAAAAGAGCCATAGCACAAGGTCCCTTCACCAGGGTGCTTAGGTCTTCTACAGAGATTAACGAGAAAAGGAAAGAAAATTAAAGAGCAACAGAAATTCTCCAGATCTAAAGAAGAAGATTGAATCCTCGTGATCACGAGCTACGATTGCAACATCAGCTTCTGAATTTGAGTTTGGGAGCCCCCCCATCAGGATTGGTCTTTACCCAGCCAAGAGGAGGGCGGGACCAAACCTGAGCTTGCGGAGTGGAAACAGGAAGATGTGATCGACGGATTGGGTGGAAGCGAAAGGCACCTAGGCTGCTCGCTCTGCTTGAAAATTGAGGCATTGCTTCCTGTTAAAAATTAGACTAATTCTCCCATAACTTTATTCTTAATAGCAAACTACTTTTTAAGTACTATATTAATTAAAGATTCAATTTTATTTTATTTTTTAAAAAATAAATTATACCAACTCCTAATAATTTTCTAATTAGGGCTATTTTCCCCGGTTATAACTGTCGTCTCTCTGACCCTCAAATTATGCTAAATGAAAGACAAGCCAAAATTTTCCTACTTCAAGTAAATAAAACCGATCAATCACTGAAGAATAGATGTGGCACCGGGCCAGTGGAATTCTCCGGAAAGGACATCTCATTTCATTAGGGCTATTCACTCCAGCATTGCCCAAGATCTCTAACAGCACATGTCAACGATCACCGCTCACCTCCTAGAGTTGATCGCCTAGGTCCGATCAAACAGTTTGCTCGGGAATCGCCCAGGGTTGTCGACCACTGACCAGAGGCATTAGGGCCAAGCTCTCTTAACCAAAGACCCACAATTACTAGATCGCCTTGATTCATTCAAAGCGTACTAAGGACTGGCAAATTGTCCGACCAGTAGAAGGAAATTCACATCCCTACGGGCCTAGCGCTATCCCTGTTCACCTTGGCAGACCCTTGGGCTTAATCTTGTTGGCAAAAATCCAAGACCAAAAGGCCTAATCAAGCAACTCGACGCACGATTCGCCACACACCGCATTACGCCACTAATCCGAGCTCAGGGCCCTAATTTTCTAAGGCTAATCCATCCCCCGCTTATAAATAGCAAAATAATAAACGCACCAGGTAATGAGTATGTTTTTTGATTAAGACTTGAAGGACCATTTTCCCTCACACTCTTGCTCTCACGCCAGATAAACTTCACTTAACATGCCCTAGCAGGTCTTTGTGAAAGTACTTGTTCGGACTCCAAGATTTTTGAGCAAGGACCATTCATTTTATAGAACAAAAGTGATTGACCATAGGACGCCAACTCAACATGGACCACCATGCAAATTTTGACCGAACCAACTGCGGGTGATGGTCATTTTTTAACATCAACAATTTGGTCTCGTCTTTGGAAATGCTACTAAAAGCCTCTATGTGACTGTCACTCATTGGCTTGCTAAGACTTGATGATCACAAGGATGGTTAGAACATTGGACAGATGAACACAAGTTGAGTCGTGAACAATTCTTTGAATGAATGACCCTCGAGGGTGCCGATAACGATGTCTCCTTACCCTCAATCTAACAACTGCCCTTAGTTACCAATGACCATCCACCACCTAATGGACAAACATGGCCTTCAAGCTTCCTTATGGACATTTTGTAGGTCAAACCTTGGGTGCCAGGGAGGCATCTTGAATCAATAACTTGGAATGATAATTCAGATAGTTCCAAGCCTGCATCAAAGCCCTCCTTGTTCAACTGGCACTAATCCTTGTGAGTGGGAATTGGCTAGCCTATGTTGGGTGCGAGGAGCAAGCAAAACCATCCAGAGATT
Organism: Eucommia ulmoides; assembly: GCA_016647705.1. Taxonomy (NCBI): domain Eukaryota; kingdom Viridiplantae; phylum Streptophyta; class Magnoliopsida; order Garryales; family Eucommiaceae; genus Eucommia; species Eucommia ulmoides. The sequence goes on along the minus strand of CM028334.1, from coordinate 44,168,191 downwards.
AGGTGATCTACTCCAAGGGGCATGGTCCTGGGGATCACCAGCCCTATCATATACACAAGCAGAGAAAAAAGGAACGCGATCCTCCGGTCGACTCCAAATACTTGTCTCCATTATTAAGATAGTAACATACCAACAACTGCTCACTATATATGGGTAGCTGACCGATCCAATCTAATGACTTAACATGAGCAGGATGTAAGTTCTTACTCACCGCCCTTTCGCCACTTGAGCGCTCGGGCATGGAGTAGCCAATTACAATTGGTCGTTCATCTTCCTCCAATGGTTGACGTTATGGAGTGCTACCTGGCCAAAATAGAGGCACTTTTGTAAGATAACCAATATATTGGAGCTAAACCTAGGCCCCTCATCGAGGTAAGATCCTCGTTCACCAAGAAGGTGCTAGAAGAGGCCGTTTTACACCATTCCGTGTACTCCCAAATAACGACGTATAACGGGACACGGACCTTGTGGATCATTGTCCATCGTTATCTCCCATATGGACATGTAAGTTGTCTCTAGGGTGATGATGTGTAAATCCTTTCTGCTCACCCTCTTCAGGGCAACGAGGACCTGACTTCAGGGTATCTGCTAACATCTATCGCCACCTTTTGTGAGATCAAGTAACTGTTCCTGTCTCGATTCAACTAGTCAAGCTAATGACTAAAGTCCGTGACCCACATTCTCATTGTACTGAAATGGAGAATGGGGATTCGTTGGAAGAGTATGTGGATTAATTCAATAAAGATACGAATGAGTGGGACAACCTCTCTGATGGAGTGGTAGTGGCCATATTTTATGGACGGGTTCTATGACTAGAGGCTCTCCTAGGACCTTTATGTTGACTCGCAGATAAACTTGAACAAAGATCTGGACCGCAATACTTGCTTCCACATTGTTGACGTCCATGTAGTGATCAGGAGAGAACTAGAATAGCTTTAGAAAAAAAAAAAGAGAAAAAGTGAGCACGAAGGATAGAGTAAGGCTCAAGGATCGAAGAGGATCTAGGTAGAGGGACGTCTTAGTCCCCTACGCAGTCATCAATGATCGTTCTCTCCCTTGGGCATCGTGCTAATGATTTCATTACTTTCTACCATATTGATAACAATCTTCACAAAGAATTCTAGGAGAGATTTCTTTCTGCCACCCCCTCCAAGAAAAAGCCAACGGGAAGGGCAATGAACAACTATTGTAAATTCTATTGAAATCGAAGACACTTTGACACACCCCGATTTTCTGAAAGGAAAAGAATATTAAATAATAAATAATTAGCTTAAAGAGAAGGTTTTTTTTGAAGCATCGATTTTCTCTAAAAATATACTTAGGCCGTTTTAAAAATAAGGAGTCGCCACCTAGCATTAGATTTAAATGGTGTGCTAGGTCACCGAATTTTTAGAAAATAATTTAAAAGGCCTAAGTAAAAAATTGACTCCAAAAAAAGACGGGCAAACCAAAGATTCTTTTAAAGGCTCGGGGGTCGATTACGCTTGGGGAAGGTGTTAGGCACCCCAAGACGCCCGTCCGGTACCTTATGACCAATTAGTTTAGTCCGAGTGTTTTATTTTATTTTGAAATCATTTCCTTCTTATAAAATATTTTTGGTATTTTCACAAATAAGGTGAGACAAGTTTTTGGATTTTTTGGAATGTTTCCTCGATATAACCTCTTATCAAATATTAAGGATTCGATAAGGATGGTCCCTGTGAGGGTATTAATATATGTTTCCTAAAGACTTCTTTACTTTAAATGGGCAAATTCAAATAAGTGAATAAATATGAAAATATGAATGCAAAAACTAAAATTATATGAATTTATTTTATATGCAAAAATGACTAAAAAAAGAACTAAAAGGTTTAATTTAAATATGTCAATGCAAACTGATATGAATACTACATAAATTAACCTGATTATATGTGACAATGATTTAATTAAAACAAAAAATATAAGTGGTGCACGTGTCGTGACTAGATATGAAAAAGTAACATGGATTTATGAAATTAAAAAAAAAAATCTATGTGTAGAAAAAAATGTGTGAGTGATGAAAGTGCACTAAATATGCCGTCTAAATAATGCAAGAAGTAAATATGTTAGATGGATGAAAAAATGTCTATTTTAAGTTTGTCCAATTAATTTAAAGAAGACTTAATTTGAAATTCCCTCAAATTCTTCGGATATGAGGATTGAGGGAGGTTCGCGGAAACAATTTAATTGAAATTAATCTTTCTGAAACTTAAACGAAATCCCACGAAAAAATTTACCAAGGGAAGAGATTTTCTAAAACCATTCCTTTCTAAATTTCACTCGGGTCGAGGAATGGAAACGAGGCCATGGAAAACTCTCCCACGATTTATCGAATCATTGGATTCAACTTAAGGTTCGTAAGGATTAATTCTTACAAATAAAAGATTTTATTATTTGTTTGTTATTTTTTTTATTTTTATTTTTATTTTTAGGGTTTCTATAGGAAGAATGAAATAAAAAAAAATGCAGAAAATAAAAATATAAAAAAATGCAGCAAAATAAATAATAAATCATCATTTACCTAATGCTCGGGGTTAGGTTTAAGCATGAAAAATCGGCCCCGACGTTTTCATCGGATTATCGGACGACTTACTATTTTTAGCTTTTCCTCTATTCTAGGCTAAGAATCCTGACGCTCGGGCTTTTCCTTTCTTGTAGAAAACTTTCCGAAAGGGTTTTGAGAATCATTCTTCTAAAGGGGGTGGCTCATCTTATTTTTTGAATCTTTCCGAAGGGTTTCTCTCTGATTTTTTTCTTCTAAACTATGAGGATGAAGATCCTATTTATAATAAGAATGGTGAGTGAAAAATCCTAGAAACCCTAGGAAACTCTAGTCCCAATTTGGGGAAGAAAAGAAAACAAAGCCTAAAAGAAAAGAGAGAAGAAAACATAATCCCATTTCGACAAAGAAACCTTTTTCTTTTCTATTTTCTTTCTTTTTATTTTTTTATTTTTTATATATATTTTTCTTTCTTTTTCCTTTTTTTAATTATTATTATTATTATTTTAGCTTTCCTTTCTTTTCTTCTTTTTCCATTTTTCTATTTATTTTTTTTTGGTATTTTTTTGAAAATAAAACTAAATAAATGATAAAATAAATAATAAAGCATAAGACATTTTTGCGGGACGGTCAAAATGTCGTGTCTACAACTGTCCCTCTTTGTCATGCGAGTTCTACTTGCTTGACAAAGACAAAGGACCATGTCATTTTAATCGTCCTATTTTCTAGATTTTTCAAAGCATTTTTTTTTTTTTATTTGAAATTTTATAACAAAAAGGGGCCCTTTTCAGGGTATGAGGAAAAGTGATGGAATGGAATATGGATGAAACGCGACTGAACCTTATAAGAGTTGCCTACGTATCTCGACAGTGCTAAGAATTAGGTCACACATAGTTCAATATATGCCCCAGGCGGGGTGATAAAAAAATACAAAAATAAAGTGGCACCTACGGAGAGGCAAAATACAAATGGAAGAGCTATCATGGAGAGGTAAAATGCAAAAATGAAAAGCCACCACGGAGGGGGAATAATGCAAAAAGAAATGCCATCAAAGAGAGGCAAAATGCAAATGGAAAAGCCATCATGGAGAGGCAAAATGCAAAAGTGAAAAGCCATCACGGAGGGGCATAATGCAAACATGAAAGACCATCTGATAGGTTGAAAATACCTCTCTACTTCTAAGCTGAATTGGGTAGTTTTTGAGTGTATTAGTAATATTTAATTGCGTTTTAGTTTGTTTTTATGTAAATCAAGTGTAGGGACGTTAACGAGCTATAAACAACGAAATGGTAGAAAACCGACGAAGAAACGATGAAGAAATAGAAGGTTTCAAGACAACAAGCCACCGCCGCAGTGGTGAAACCACCGCGACGACGGTGAGAATGCAGAGAATACCTAATTGTGAACAAGTCCCACCACCGAGGCGGTGGAGTTGTAGGGAGAATTTTAAAGTCCCACCGCTGCGGCGATGAAAGATCAAAATGTTTAGGGCTCAGCCCACCGCCGTAGTGTGATCTCATTACCGCAGTAATAAGCCTTCCGACATGCCCACCACCACAGTAGTGATCCCCACCACTGTGGCGGTTAGCTTTGCACAGAATTAAGATATTTTTAGATATTTTTGGACCCTTGCACCTATAAAACTTGTTATCCCACTTACAAAAGATGTCCCTAACATTAGAGAGTGATCTTTGGCCATTCTTGAAGAGCTCAAAGAGGAGATTCACATATCGGAGAAGAGGAAACACTTTCGGATCGATCATTGGTGACAGTGGATCACTCCACTTTAAGATTTGATCTTTCTTTCTTTGTTTCTATCTTTGTAACTTAACGTTTTATTGTGAATGATGTTGAATCCCTCTTGTTCTAATGTTTCAATGGCTAAGATTGTGGTAGGCTAGATAAATATTATCTAGGGATAGATGTAGTTCATGTAAATACAAGTTTGAATATATGTTTCTTTAATGGTTGTTTGTCTAAATTCGATTGTGTTTATTGTTTTATTACAATTTTAATATGCTTGTCAAGATATTAGGGTTGGTTTTGAGAATACGGGGTTTGACACTCAGGAGAGGTAACCCTGGATTCGGATTAGGGTAAACACATTGTGACATTCTAACGATCCAGGAGGGTGTTAGAAAGTGTGCAATATATGATGTTGGGTCAAGATTATGTGACTATGTGTTCGAAAAGACGTTTGAGAGGGGCTTCGGTGTCAACGCGAATTCACATATTCATTTACTAAACACTCAACAGAGGGAGTGAATGAGTTTAAGATACCGAGATTGTCATATAGGATAAATACCGTTATTGTTAACTAAACGAAGTCAAACATGTATTAAGTGAATAAAATCAATCCCTAGGTAATCAACTTAATTAGAACTAACCCAATAGTTTTTAGTTTAATTTAAAATATTTCTTGAACTATCGGGATAATATAAGACTACGCAAATTACGATATTCAATTGTTCAAACACGTTTCCTAGTAGAACGATATTCGATCTTAAAGATCCATTATACTAAAACTTGACCTCGTGCACTTGCTAGTGAGTCAGACATGAGCGTAAAAATATTCTCGTATACTATCATGGAGAGGTGAAATGCAAAAATGAAAAGCCACCACGGAGGGGCATAATGCAAAAATTGAAACGCCACCATAGAGGGGCATAATGCAAAAATAAAAAATCACCACGGAGGGGCATAATGCAAAAAATAAAAAGCCACCATGGAGAGGCATAATGCAAAAACAAAAAGCCACCACGGAGGGGTATTATGCAAAAAATGAAAAGTCACGACGTAGGGGTATAATGCAAAAATAAAAAGCCCCCATGAAGGGGTATAATGCAAATGTAAAGCCACCACGGAGGGCCATAATGCAAATGGAAAAATCATTATGGAGAGGCAAAATACAAAAATGAAAAGCCACCACGGAGAGATATAATGCAAAAATGAAAGGCCATCATGGAAAGGCAAAAATGCAAAAATGAAAGGTCATCACGGAGAGGCAGAATGCAAATAGAAAAGCCATCATGGAAAGGCAAAATGCAAAATGAAAAAAAAAATCCATCATGGAGAGGCAAAATGAAAAAATATAAAGCCATCACGGAGAGGCAGAATGCAAATGGAAAAACCATCATGGAGAGGCAAAATACAAAAATGAAAATCCACCACAGAGGGGCATAATGTAAAATAAAAAGCCGTCACAGAGGGGCATAATGAAATAAGGGCAGGATATAAAATATGACCCAGCTTATGGCTGGGGCTGCCCAGTTCAAAAACTCCCTAAATGCAAAAACAAGCAAATTCCATATAATGTGCCCCAGCCTTGGGCTGGGGCGAAATTGACACTTTGATAGCCGAACTTTTATAGGTTGCCTACGTATCTTAGCATTACGCCGAGGATCAGGTTTAGCGTAGTTCACTGAACGCCCCTTTCAGAGCAAAACGCATACCTGGATGCTCATTTAGAGCTTTTTGAATTTCAGTAATAATGGTTTCCAATTTGAGTCTGCCGGAAGATGAGAGGTCTAAGTGTCCATGCTTCTGGTCCTCTTCGGGATCCCTGTAAGTGGACAAGAAAACACATGCAAAACAAAATTTTAGTCTAAAAGCTTGTCACCTTTGATGACTTGCAATTCCATTTTCTCTTTTTGGCCGTAATCGTTTTGGCTGATGGCGCTTAGATCGGAACAATATCGAGAGATTCCTCTGTTTGAATTTAAAAGTTTCGCTTTCCAACTCAAGGCCTGATATGCCTCGGGATGATTCAACGAGACTTTTTTTTTTTTTTTTTTAAACTTCCGAGATTTCACTTTTCAACTCATGGGAGGGTCCAACATGCTTCATCAAGATCTCCTTAGCTTACTCGACTGGATTCTTGTCTTTTCAAATTTCTAGGTGATTCGATGCTTGGGGTTCTAATACTTTTGCATGCTTTGTGTTTTCTCAAATCCTACAAAACTGATTTAGTCCAAAAAAATGGTAAAATGTCGAAAAATTATTGAAATAAGTACTTTTAATGCCCGATATAATTTTCTGTGAGATCTTGAGTCAGATTGCAGAGGAATATGGTTCTAATACATTTATAGACCACGACCAATGTCTCTTTTCACAAATTTAGATTCCATTCAAATCTATTAAGTTCTGATTCGGAGAAACGTCATTTGCTTGCCAAATTGACTTGAGGCGAAAACCTTGAACGAACCAAACTATCATTTTTTTTCTCTTCTAATCTCTTCCATACTAGCGCTTCTTGCTAAATTATCCCCTCATTTTCATTTTCTTTTCTTTTTGAAATAGATGATCAAACTTACAATAGTTTGGGAGCAGCCGAGCTTAAAAATAAATTGGATCTTCTTTGCGAATTGAGATCTTCTTACTACATTTAAGTTTATATATTGGGATAATTGATCTAGAATGATTGTGTTCCTTTTTCTCCATTGGGTCTAACAGTAGGCGAACCAGGATGTTTACACCCGATTTTATCAATTCACTAAAGCACCACCGGAGATGACTTGATCAACTTGCAGCAACATATCAAAGTATTGTTAGGGTAATGAAAGCCAATCTTGATTTTTGAATCCTCCGGTACTCTGGAATTGCTATCGGATTTGGTTAGGGGCCTTTTGGATCTCACCATCATTTGGCTAAACATAATCTACCTTTGTTTCTAGTCCAACTGGATCGTGGTTTAACTCTGTATTGAATTTATATACTCACATCCTCACCCAGTCACATCACATACAACATATGTAGGCAATTTTGGGTACCTGAAAGAGTAAAATTCAAACACTAGACCACAGTTTTGGATAATCAGTATTGCATTATTGAAATTTAAAACGTTGTTACAAAGCAAATCTTTTTTTATCCAAAAGACCAACGGGATGGAAAGGTGAGTACGAGAAGATGTCCCAATTTTATCAAAACACCTATTCGATTGAAAGTAAACAAGAACCCCAATTTTGCAGCCTTCATATTTTTTCAAATCTAGCCTCGAACACATGACTCGCTCTTATCTCTTCCAACGTTTTGCTAAAGATCGGTTTCACCACTCCCTAAAGAGGCATGCTCAGGCAGCGGATTCTGCTGACAATTTGGTGCACTGGTCTCAAGTTTTTTAGGAAATATGATAGCTCCTGTTTGTATGAGCTCCAAGATCTTGTCTTTCAAGTGATAGCATTGCTTAGTCGTATATCCCCTAGTTCTCGAGTGGTATTCACATAAAGCATCTGAAGATGCGGTTTTACTTCCACACTTAGGCTCGTAGGTTGGGAGGACTGTCTGCATCCCTTGCATAAATAACTCTGGTGTAGCTCGGTGATTGAGATTGGAAGGTTTAGTAGTTCATTTTTGTCGTTTTGAAAGTTTTCCTCTGTAGTACGAGGTAGATAACCTTTGTGGTATTGGGTTCTTGGCCATAGGGTATTGTTAGGAATTTACGGTGGGGTATTCGGGTTTGACTGATATGTATAGTAAGAAGGTGCTTGGTAAGCCTGGGGATAATATTGGGGAGTGTGGTTTTGGTAAGGGGAAGGTACGTTCTAGTAATAGTGGGGACGATTTTGGGAATATGGCTGGTTTTAGGGGTGATGTTGGTTTTGGCGATTTTGAGGGAGATAGTTGTGATATTGCTTGTTCTGGTTTGGGTAGTTTTGGAGATAAGAAACTTGGGAATTATTTTGGTGAAGGTTTTCTGGGGAGCAACGACAACATCTACCTCATCATCTCTTTTCTTTGGCGGGGCTGACCTCTTAGTTACATCGGGTAAGGCCCCTTCAATCTTCCTGCTTTTTATTCCTTCCTCTATCACCTAGGCTGGCTTGATTGCATCACTGAAAGAAGCCACCGCTATGCTCAAAAGATATTGATAGAACGGAGACATTTGGATTGACTTGAATACCTCTAACTAAGTCTCCTCGCTCAGCCTAGGGACGACTTTGGAGGCCTCCTCCCTTTAGCGGGCAGTGTACCTTCAAAAGCTTTCATATTTTTTCTTCAGTATCTGGTAGAGGGTATTATGGTCTGACACAATATTTTTATTGTACACATACTTCTCACGGAAGGCCTCTACTAGATCTTTAAACATTTTAATCTGCACTAGGTTTAGGGTCATGTACCAGCTGAGAGTCGATCATTTCAACGATTGCCGGAACATCTTCAGGCAAAGTTCTTCGTTCTGAGCATGAACTCCCAACTTTTCCTTGTATATGGTGACATGCCATTCTAGGGGGCCAGTGCTGTCATATTTAGTGAACTCCAGAACTACGAAGTTTTTTGGACACACCACCTGGGGCGGTGCTGACAACTCCTTGTACGTTGCTTTCTTGGATGGCTTCTCCTTTTTCAATTCTTTTATGGTTTTTTCTAATTCCTTCATTTTCAGAAACCAGGATGGAGGGGGTCCATTATCTTCTTCTATGTTTTCAATTTTAGTGGCCGGGCCCAATCGATTAGTATTCGGTTCATTCGGCGGAGCAACGACCCTTTCTGGGTGAATGGGGATTTGCGGTGTGGTGGGGGCCAAGCCTTCTAGTGAGTACTGATAGACATGCCCTTGGTTGGGATATGCTAGTTCTCCATAGGCGAAATGATGAGGGCTCATCTGGGGTCCATAGTAGACCGGTCCCACGAAGTTCGAGCCGACATAGTTTGGATTCGGCACTGAGTTCTCCATCCCAGCACTTGGAGGGTTTTCGTTTGGTGATTCAGTCACGGGAGTTCCACTAGACGGAAGATCAGGCACATCTTGCGGTTAACTAAGTTCGTTAATCCTCTCCCTCAGCATGTCGGTGGTTTCTTACATACGAACCATTTGGTCTGTACGGGGAGATTTGGGATTGTCTTTTGATGTCATCTTGGAATGAGTCTGGTCCTGACTGCAAGTAAAGACTGAACTTCAGATGGGGGGAACCGAAATTGCTTTTCTGGGGAAAAATTTCTGTCTTGTCTAATTCTTACAACAAACCCATTTATTAGTCCACATAGGTCTTAGGTAGTCTTAAAATCCATTCGAGTTCGAAGTTCTCGATTCCGATAATGACCAATCAAAGCATATAGTGATTTATAAAATTCTTTCGTTACTTAATCGGTATTGGAAACTTTGAACTCGTTTGGTTTTTAAGACTTCCTAAGACATTATCAATCCGTCAAGTATGAAACCTCCTTCCATGTCTTGTATTCATAAAATCTTGTGGGGATAATATAGATACAAGACCACCATACTTGTGTTGGAGGGTTTACAACAATATAAGAGCCCGAGAGGAAATAACGAAAAAAAAAAAGGAAACAAACGTCACAATTCATTTACAAAAATAGAAGGAAAAGATAACAAAATAAAATATAACATTCGGACATGGAATACTTGGACTTATTTGGATATATTAGGCTCGACCCTGTAATTGTCCCCAATGGAGTCGCCAGCTGACGCGCCCTGATTTTCTGAAAGAAAAAGAATATTAAATAATAAATAATTAGCTTAAAGAGAAGGTTTTTTTTTAAGCGTCTATTTTCTCAAAAAATATACTTATGCCATTTTAAAAATAAGAAGTCACCACCCAATATTGAGTTTAAATAGTGTGCTAGGTTACCGAATTTTTAGAAAACAATTTAAAAGGCCTAAGTAAAAAATTGACTCCAAAAAAACACGGTCAAACTAAAGATTCATTTAAAAGCTCGGGGGTCGGTTAGACTCGAGGAAGGTGTTAGGTACCCCAAGATGACTGTCCGAAAATGTTACATTATATCCAATTAAGTCCAATTAGTTTAATCTGAGTGTTTTATTTTATCTTGAAATAATTTTCATCTTATAAAATCTTTTTGGTATTTTCATAAATAAGGTGGAATAAGTTTTTGGATATTTTGGAATATTCTCCCGGTATAACCTCTTATCGAATATTAAGGATTCAATAAGGATAGTCCCCGGGGGGTATTAATATATGTTTCCTAAATATTTCTTTACTTTAAATGGGAAAACTCAAGTAAGTGAATAAATATGAAAATATGAATGAAAAAACTAAAATTATATGAATTTATTTTATATGCAAAAATGACCAAAAAAGAACTAAAGGGTTTAATTTAAATATATTAATGCAAATTGATATGAATACTACGTGAATTAACCTGATTATATATGAAAATGATTTAATTATAACTAGATATGAAAAAGTAACATGGATTTATGAAATTAAAAAACAAAAACTGTGTAGAAAAAAAAATGTGTGAGTGATGAAAATGTACTAAAGATGCCGTCTAAATAATGCAAGAAGTAAATATACTAGATGGATGCAAAAATGTCTATTTTAAGTTTGCCCAATTAATTTAAGGAAGTTTCGATTTGAAATTTCCTCAAATTATATGGATATGAGAATCGAGGGAGGTTCGCGGAAACAATTTTGTTGAAATTAATTTTTTTGAAACTTAAACAAAATCCCACGAAAAAATTTACTGAGGGAAGAGATTTTCTAAAATGATTCATTTCTAAATTCCACTCAGGTCGAAAAATGGAAACGAGGTCATGAAAAACTCTCCCACGATTTATCGAATCGTCGGATTCAACTTAAGGTTCGTAAGGATTAATTCCTACAAATAAAAGATTTTATTATTTTTTTGATTTTTTAGGGTTTTGATAAGAAGAATGAAATAAAAAAAAAAATACAGAAAATAAAAATATAAGAAAAATGCAACAAAATAAATAATAAAACATCATTTACCTAATGCTCGGAGTTAGGTTTAAGCATGAGAAACCCACCCCGACGTCTTCATCGGATTATCAGACAAATTATTTTTTCTAGATTTTCCTCTATTCTAAGACAAGAATCCCGACGCTCGCGATTTTCCTCTCTTGCAGACGACTTTCCGAAAGGGCTTTGAGAATCACTCTTCTAAAGGGGGTGACTTTTCTCAATTTTTGAATTTTCCCAAAGGGTTTCTCTCCAATTTTTTTCTTAAAAACTATGATGATGAGGGTCCTATTTATAATAAGAATGGGGAGTGAAAAATCCTAGAAGCCCTAGGAAACCCTAGTCCCAATTCAGAAAGAAAAAGGAAACAAAGACTAAAAGGAAAATGAGAAGAAAACATAATCCCATTTCGATAAGGAAACCTTTTTCTTTTCTATTTTTTTTCTCTCTCTCTCTTTTTCTTTTTTTTCAGTTTATATATATATATATATATATATATTATTTTTCTTTCCTTTTCTTTTCTTTTTTTTTTTAATTATTTTTCTTTTGTTTTCTTCAACTTTCCTTTCTTTTCTTCTTTTTCCATTTTTCTATTTTATTTTTTTTTGCATTTTTTTTTAAAATAAAACAAAATAAAAGATAAAATAAATAATAAAGCATAAGATATTTTTACGGGATGGTCAAAATGTCGTGTCTACATACTCCACCAAGAACTATCTCCAATTGTGAGATAAGATTGAAGCAATTATCTAGAGAAGGTTCCTAAGAAACTACGTTCTAAGAGAGGATTGAGTACATGAGAAGAGATATGACAGCACAGATGAGTATCGTGTAGGTTAGTGGAGAAGAGAAGATCGTGAATTACCATGGCATATGCCATAAGCGACAATGATGATGATCCCCAATGAGTGGACAACAAGATCAGCGTTATCTTAGGAAGATTCAGCTCGGGATGGGAGACCTTCTCCTCTTACTGGATCCACGAGCCCCGACCAAAGATGAAGACAAATGAGGATATGTATGAGCTCAAAACTATTGATTCTACTTCATACAAAATTATCTCTTTCAACAATACCAACGTGAGGGGAGTCTATGCACCTCATGATGACGCCCAGGTTTGGAGGGGTCATTGTCAACTTGGTAAGCTGGGTGTCTTTGTTGGGCACCATGGGCACTATCTCGTGCACATTCATAGGATGGGTAAAATGTCCAATATATTGAGTATAAAGGTATATAGAGATGGGTATAAATGTATGCTTTGTTTATCCCAATCTAGATACATATATAAAGTGCTAGAGTGATGCAACATTGTGAATTCCATAAAGGGTTACCTATCTGTCTAGCATAAAATTCATCTCTCTAAGAAGATGAGTCCTTATTTTCTGAAAAGAAGATTGTGATGAGTAAGGTTCCATATGCTTTAGTTAGAAGTGTCATGTACGCAATACTATGTACTTGAACTGATATTAGTTAGGTTGTTAGATTAACCAATAAATATAAGGCAGATCCATGTTTGCAACACTAAAAGATTGTGAAATATATCCTCAAGTACTTGAGAAGGACTAAAGATAAATTTCTAGTCTACGAAATAAGAAAATTGGGAGTTGAAGGTTATACTAATTCGAAATTCCAATTCGATGTAGACGACTGAAAGTCAACTTTGGGATATGTATTTATCCTAAATGGTTGGGCCGTTAGTTGGAGGAGTTCAAAGCAATCTACAAATTCAGATTCTACTACTGAGACTGAGTACATTGTCATTTTCGACGTAAGTAAATAAGGCGTATGGATTAAGAAGTTCATTTATGAACTTCTAGTGGTTGCAAACATTGATACACCAAAACCTTTGTATTATGACAACAATGGTGCTATAACTCAAGTAAGAGAACCAAGATCTCATCCTAAATCGAAACAGACAGAACGACACTTCCATTTGATTCACAAAATCATCGGGAAGAATGCTATCGATATTAGGAGAATAGTTACAACGGATAATGAAATTGATCCACATACTAGGTTATGACTTTACAGCAGTTAGATCGACATCTTTTAAAGATGGGTATTCGATACTATCTGATTGGCTATAGTGCTAGTTGGAGATTGTTGAATGTAATCCCTACAATCAATCTTATAATTTTACATTTAAGACTTTTATCTTTAAAAATGTTTCTATCCCAAGTAATAATAAAAGGTATTTTTTCATATTATTCTTGCAATTATACCATTATCACTGTAGACCTTAAATGTTGAGTAGAATGTTCAGATATTTAATATGATTAAATAGGAGGAGACCAAAGACATTTGGTAACTCAATATTCTAAACTATTACTAATCGGTATTGGATTATTGAAAAGCGTCTCTAACAATCTAGAGTAGCTTGATCCGATGTTCTCTTTTTAAGAATAATGCGCCTCAATATATTAGTATGAAATATTGGAATATTTGCAAGAGGACTTAGTAAGTAGTAGTAAGAGACCGAACACGATCATCCTCGATATCCTACATGATAGTTTTTTCTTGAGTCAAAAATAGAATATCGAAGTGTGATGTATTCTATGTTTTGTATTTGAGGTACTATATATTACTTGTATGTGTTACTATCTTTGATAATACTAAGTGTTGTTATCTGACCATGATCCTTCAAAGGTAGTCATTGTGTATAGTGCGATATACATGATAATGTAGAAGTATGCAAGAATGAATCTATCACTCTTAGCAAAAAGCGATGTGATTAATGTGATTCGATTTAATAAAATTCACCCAGGTCTCTTGCTAGTGAAGTACAATAATTGGGATGAGGTTAAAATCAGGTATCACGAAGAAGTATGTTATCAATAAAATACATATGATTGAACTAGGGATTTTTGATTTAATAATATCTGCTTGGTTTAGGGGTTATCACTGATGAGAATCAACAAGTACCATAAGAGGATCAGTGACATGTTACAGTTAGGCCTATTACTAGGGAAAAATTCAAGAAAAATAAAAGTAGCACTTAATGGGCTAATTCAAGAGACTTGGCCCATGTCTACAATAGTTAAGCCCAAATTAGACCCATCGGACAATCAAGACCAAATTCATCTCATCAAAGCAAGCGAATAGGCTTAGACATGAACTGAAATGGGCCAAGTCATGTGGACCACGAAATTCTTATCATATTTATTTTATTTATTAGTGTTTTATTTTTAATTTAGGTTATTTATTTGATAATTTGTAAGGCAAGATTGCCAATTTGTCTTTTCCTTTTTAGATTAGAAGTAGGGTTTCCTTATTTCTCTAGGATTCCTTAGTCCTCTAGGGTTTCCTTTTATTTCTATTGTGGCCGCCACTATTTATGTACTGTTCACCAACACTGTTCACGGCTGCACTATTCACTAGCTAGGGTTTTTTCTTTTATATATTTAAGAGACTTGTATCCCATGGGAAAAACACATTACTTTTGATTAATAAAATTGTGAGAGTTGTCTCTTTCGTTCTTTAGAAAACTTTTCCTGAACTTATCAAGGGTTTCTTGCGGCGTTCAAACTTATATCTTTGGTTCGTGATTCATTATAATCATTGGGTCAAGATCATTATACCATTGGTTCGCGTTTCGTTCATAAACGTTGGGTCAAGGTAATCTATCTTTCAATTTCTGAATTTTTAATTCGCTCAAAATCTGATTTAGTTTCGATTTTCGCAAAGAAACTCTAAGTTGGTTTCAGGTCTCACTAATCCTTGGTGAGGTTCACATCAATCTCTTTATGTCTTGAATTTGAATGGCTTTGGATGAATCTTGAAGATCTATAAGATCTTCAAAGATTTTGTAATGATTACTAAATCATTAAATATCTAAATGTAATGATTGGTAATCATTGGTCATTATGAGCAATCATTAGTCATCATGAGCAATCATAAGATATGATTGGTTGCATATGGCTTCATTTAATGCATGATGTGACCTTTTCGGTTTGGTTTAGTAGCTAAGTATCGGTTACTCGTACTATTTCGGTTTAATTGCCATTAATACTTTGGAGGTGCTTCAAATCTAGTCTTCAAGTGCCATTTGGAAACTAATGCTTGATAATGACACTTGATGTGATTGGCATTCAATGCCTTCCAATAGGATTGATTCAGTTCGGTTTGCTTTGTAACAGGTAGTCACATTTCAAGTATTTCGGTTTCTTCTAAGATATTTTGATCAAAATATCTAATTGACTTGAATGTGGTCTTGAAATGTCATACCAAGAATTTAATGCTTAATGGGATGGGCATTTAATGTCTCATTAAATGAATGCTACGTGGCGAACTGGATTGGTTAGTTTGATAACCATTTGTTACTTCTTAAGTAACTTGGTTCCCTTCCTTAGATATTTTAATATATTGGGCATTTAATGCTCATTAATGGGTTATTAAATTCTTGGTAGGGCCCTTGATTTGATGGGCTATGATTGCAAGTCATAATGACTTCGATTTGGTTAATTTTGAACCGAGTCCTAATACTTAGTTACTTTGGGTAACTGATAGGTGTGAAAAACCTATCTATTTCTAAATCAGATTTGTTAGTTCTCAAGTATTTTAGTTTTATTTAATTGTGTTTTAGTGTAGAACAGGTGAAAGGACGTCAAAGGGTGAGAAAGAAGTGAAAACGGTGGAGAAACGGTGAACAAAATGTGCAAAACAGGGTTTCGATGAATGAAGACCACCGCCTAAGCGGAAGTTCCACCGCTTAGGCAGAAAAGAGGCAGAATGTTGGAGTGCTGAAGGGCTGAACCACCGCCTAGGCGAGAAAACAACAGAATATCTTGCCAGCAGCTACCGCCTAAGCGGAAAAACCACCGCCTGGGTGAAGTTACCGACAGAACTGAACCGACTTAAGTCCACCGTCTAACCGATGAACCACTACTTAGGCGGTGACACTCTGTACAGAAATATCTATTTTTAAATATTTTGAAGATATTTTCCAAATCCCTCCTTTTAACCCCTTTCTCCACAAAACCAAAAGGAGAACCCTTACACCTTAGACACTCCTTAGATGTGGGAGAGGGCTTGGTTGTTCTTAGGAGCTCTCTTCCACCGTAGTTAGATTAAGATTAGATTAGTTGTAAAGAGTGTTCTTGGACAATCCTTGAAGAGCAAGAAGATGAAGTTCATCAAGCGAGAAGAGGAAGGTCGGGAGGATCGTTCTTTGGCGAAAGTGGACTACTCCACTTTGAGATTTGGCTTTTCTTCCCTTGTTTCCAAATTTGTATTTAATATTTATAGTTGGTAATGATGATCTCTTCTTGATTAAATGTTGTATTGGCTAAGAACATGTTAGTGTAATTTAGAAATTAGTTAGGGAAAGGTGTAGTTGTGTAAATACTCGTTTGGTTTAATATACGTTTCTTTATCGGTTGTTGTTTTAATTTCGATTGTGTTTATCATTTGATGATGATCTTAATATCCTTGTAACGTTATTAGGTTTGTATTTAAGAATCTAGGGTTTGATACTCGGGAGAGGTAACCCTGGATTCGGACTAGGGTAAACACATCGTTACGACCTCACGACCCGGGAGGGTGTTAATTAGTATGCAATCGATGATGTTGGGTCAAGACTCACGCGTCCTAGAGTCGTTACGACATCGAGGGGGACCTCTTCGTCGACATTAAAGTCGCCTATTTCCTCGTCTTACACTCGGAAGAGGTGGCGGAGGAGTTTACGAACCGAGATTGTCGGATACCTAAACTCCGTTATTGTTAACCGAACGAAATGAAGCGTGTATTAAGTGAACAAAATCAATCCCTAATTAATAAACCTAGTTAGAATTAACCCACTAATTGTAGTTTAGCTTAGTTTAATTTCAATTCATGTCTTCCATCGTCAGGATAACATGAGATTACGTCAATTGCGGTATTCAATTCAATTATTCACACTTTTCTCTGTAGGAAC
Organism: Eucommia ulmoides; assembly: GCA_016647705.1. Taxonomy (NCBI): domain Eukaryota; kingdom Viridiplantae; phylum Streptophyta; class Magnoliopsida; order Garryales; family Eucommiaceae; genus Eucommia; species Eucommia ulmoides. The sequence goes on along the minus strand of CM028334.1, from coordinate 44,151,084 downwards.
GATATCCAATATTCAAAGATACACTATATTAAAACTTTAGACCTCGTATACTTGCGAGCGAAAGTAGGCATGCACAAAATCGCCCCTACCAAGTTTTTGGTGCCGTTGCCGGGGAAGAGTTTGAATTTAATTGAATATTGCAAAAGAAATGCGGTATTGGCTCAGAACTTAAGTTTTATATAGGAAAAGAAAATGTATCGTATCCTAGTTCCATCAACACACCATGTTTTTGGCGTTGTAGACGTGGGATTAGTGTGAATTCTAAGTTGATATTGCGACTAAGTAGTCGAGTGTTAATCCTGACATTTATTTTTGTTTAGTTTTTAATTTTTATTTTTGTTTTATTGTGTTAATAAGATCATGCAGAGCGAGAACATATAAAGAAGGCTAATTCTCAATCCCGAGATGGAGCTTATTGCAAATGATAAGGACTGAGAGGAGAAGCCGATTTCAAAGCCATGATCTTGATCCGGCTAAGCATTTGAGCCCAAATTCCTTGTCTATGGGGAATTTTGGTGAAAAATACTTAGCGACACAATAGTCCAGCTGGGGACAGTAACTCAAGCGCTATTGTTTTTGAAATGAAACTTAGGGTATCAAATTACCCAATTTTTGTTACTATTTATTTGATTATATATTCTTTTTGGAAGCTAGCATGGCTTCGGAATGTGTTCGGCAGTGAATTTAGGAGTGTGGAAGTTTGGGAAAGTATTTTAAATTTAAACACGTTGAACAAGCGAAGTGAAAATGTACGGGGTAGAGCCGTATTTTGAAAATTTGAGAAAAACACAAAAGTGGGAGTTTCAGGCCCACCGCCCAAGCGGTAAACCACCGTTTTGGCGGTAAAAATACAGAGAAGGTATTTTTCAGCAAAAAAGGCCCACCGCCCAAGCGGTAAACCACCGCTCAGGCGGTAAAAATACAGAGTGGGTGAAAACAGCCCACCGCCCAAGCGGTTAACCACCGCTCAGGCGGTAAAAATACAGGATGCACCAAATTTTCAAAATATGCTCCACCGCTTAGGCGTAAAAATCAGCGCCTAGGCAGATTAACAGTAGAACAAAACGTTTGCATACTGGTGTAATTTCGCTTAGGTAGAATAACCACCGCCTAAGCGGAATTTCGTCAGAAGGTTTGATTTTAAAGAAAAGAGTTCCACTGCTAAAGCGGTGAATCCACCGCCTAAGCGGTGGACCTTCTGCTGTTAAAAACAACCCGTCGCTAAAAAAATTAAAAACGCAAGGTTCCCTCCCAAATCCTCCACCTTCTCTCTAAAACTTCACTCCCAAACCGTTCCAAATCTCGAAAATCATCCGTCCATTACCAAAAGTGATCATTTCCATCACGATTCAACCTCCAAGAATCAGATTTCAATCCCTATTTCCGAAAATTTAGGGTTTTGCGAGAAAGGTGCGATTTCTTCATTTTCTTTTGATTGGACCATTAATTATCAACAAGTTTCTTTTACATTACATTTAGTCTAGTTGTTGAAATTATTGGTTGGTTTGCATGATTATATCAATGAAATCAATGGATTTTGAAATTTTGCCCAAAAACCTTTAACCCTAGTTTCACGATTTCGTAGTTCCATGGGTTTTTGGTTTGATTCTTGATGATACACATGTTTAATTGGATTGGTTGAGTGTGTGGACTAATATAGGATGTCACATTTGTGAAATTTGTTTGAAAAATTCAAAAGGGTGTTCGTTTTGGGATGAATGTGTTCTTGACAATGTGATTAGGGAAGTTTATGTCTTTCAAATGTTCATATATGATGAGATTGTGTTGGGTTTTTGTGATTGTGATTGTAGGAAATGCCGAAAAGAGTAGTAAAGAATAGGGCTAGAGGTAAAGGGTCGAGTTCAAACCCTAGGGTGCCGACCGACGTTAACTTTGATGCCACCCACTTTGTGTCAAAACAAGCGGCAGAACACTTCAAAGAACACGAAAAACATCGTGCTTGCATACGTCAACGGGGATTCGGTCCGATCGAGGAGCTCCCGGTGGAATTTCAGAATGAAATCTGAAGCCGCCATTGGGTGCAATTCTGCAAATCGCTATCCCCAGGCGAAATCGCTTTGGTCAAAGAGTTCTATGCTAATGTCACAGAGGCCATTGACGATCTAGCAAGGGTTTGGAACCAACCTATTATCTTCAGCCCCGACTTCATTAACCATATCTTTGGGCTATCGGCACCGGAGTCACTTGAAAGCCAGGACCGTACTTTGCATAGGGTCATCCAAACAATCACATCTGGCACGGTAAAGTGGAAACACCAGGGGCCGAACGTCGCTACCTTTTCGGTGAGATGCCTCAAGCCAGTTTCAAAAATCTGGCACTACTTCATCTGTGGAAGCCTCCTGCCGACATCACATTTGTCAGACGTCTCAAAGGACTGGGGCTATCTGATCTATAAGATTCAAACAGGACAACTAATCAACGTTGGATTTTTGATCTATTCATCGATTTTATATGCTACAAAACGGTAAAAGGTGGGCTCCCGTTTCCATCACTATTGACTCATATTTTTAGATTAGCTGATGTGACTGAATTCGGGGAAAGCCAGTGTGACCCTATCGCTCCACTTACTCTGTCAACGATAAATCGGTTGTGGAAGACTGGGGCGCAAAAGACACCTGAACCTGAGCCTGAGGAAGGGGAAGAGCAACCAGATGATACAGCTGGACCTTCTGGAGCCCAAGCTAAAAACTCCCAAGGAGGATAAACAACAAGCTTCAGACCGTCCTCCAGAACCAATTCGAGATTGCTTCTTTCCTGGACCAATTTTCAAGGCAACAAGATCGAGTCCAACGAAAGATTTGGGAGGGCCTTGGCCTTGAGATGGACGATTACCCTCCGATGCCATCTGTGCCACCACATCTACTCCAGAGACCACACTCTCCTTCCCAAAGTGATGATGGTGATGATTCGTCTTCATGTGAGCAGTAGGGAATAAGTCTTATTCCCTAGGTATGTGTTCAACCCATTTTTTGTGCAAGCATGCTATATGTTTATTAGGTTCGCTGATATTAGAACACTGCCATGTTCAGGCCTGAATGGTATGGATTGGATGATAGTTTAGAAGATGTTCATCCATTTTGGCTTTTTGTAGAAAAGGATAAACAAGTATTATTATTTTTTGAACAAAATGAAATTTTTTGTTGTACAGACCTTTATTTATTTATGTATTATGAATGTTTTAATTTTTAAATTTTTAGTTTAGTTAGTTTAATTTTTGTTTTTGAATGCTTAGTGTTAGATTAATTTATGTATGTTAGTATTAGAATTAGTTTAGTATTGTGTATGTATAAAGTTGTGTTTGCATGTTAGATATGAGTTCATTTAGGCCAAGACCCGATGATGAGAATTATCCCCTAATTACATATTGAGGTCGGGGGTAATACCTTCCTTGTGTGTTTTGTGTGCTTAACATGTTGATTGGGTAAAAATTATCTCGATCCGAAAATTGCATGACATTTGAACTCAAAGTATAATTATCTGAACGATTAGACGTTGATTATTCGATATTAGGCTCATGATAGAAAATGAGGAAACTAGAACTTGATTTGGGGAAAACTTGAGGCGGAATCCTAGGTAAGGTAATTCCGAAGATGTGATTTAGGCAGTCATTTTTTCACTTGAACCGTTGTAGCTAACCTAAAAATTTTCATTCCTTATTTTCCCTGTCGAAGCCGATAACGTAATCAATTCTGAATACGTTTCAAATACTCTTTTCATTTAAATTTTTCCTAAACCAAAGTCGCTAAGCCTAATTTTTAAAATTGAGTGAAATCAAGTGAGCGGTTGGGTTTCTGATAAATTTTTATTGATTCGGTATTAGTGTATTCACTTGTCACTTTTGTATTTCTTTTTGCACGCTCCTAAAATAAGTTTGGGGGTGTGTTTCTATCATTTCTTTTTACATATTCCTAAAATTTTACAAATTCGAATAAGTTTGGGGGTATGTTTCTCTAACTTATTTTTGCACTCTCCTAAAATTGGAACAATTCAAGTTAATTTAGGAATATGTTAAAAAAAAAAACAAAAAAAACAAAAAAAAAAAACGTGAATATAGTTTTCATTTTTTTCTCTTTCGACAAGTGAATATCAGGATTTTCGTTTCTTATTCAGAGTTGTATTCTAAGAATGTGGGGTCATGAGAGAGGATAGCGACAAACGATTTTACCTCGGGTATCAATCGATAAACCGAATTGCTATTTTTATTCCAGTGATACCCGTGGTCGTTCTCCAAAGCCAAACCAAGTCCTATTGATTTATGTGAATATCCAAGCCTACATTAGTGGATAGTTGACTCCAATCAAGCGTATGGTTTTCCTGAATCCTTCAACGGTTTAAATTATGAGCCTAACAATTGAATAATCGAATCTGGTATTTGACTAGTTATACATTTGAGTTCTCACACACACACTTCAAATGGATCTAGAATGATTTTTATTAATATTGATCGTTGAAATTCTAGAACACCACTTGGTGTGGGTTACTTCCCGAACTTAATCCAATTTAGGGATGTTGAGGGAGGAACAAATTGGTTATTTCGATTGAACTCTATATTTACATGCATATATTTATTTTGTGTTAGTTTAATTTTTCATTTTTAGTTAGTTAGTTCGTTAGTTAGTTTAGTTTAGTGTTAGTGTTTTGCTCGAGAACTAGCAAAATTCTAAGTTTGGGGGTATTGATAGGTGTCAAAAACCTATCTATTTCTAAACCGGATTTGTTAGTTCTCAAGCATTTTAGTTATATTTAATTGTGTTTTAGTGTAGAACAGGTGAAAGGACGTCAAAGGGCGAGAAATAAGTGAAAACGGTGGAGAAACGGTGAACAAAATGTGCAAAACAGGGTTTCGACGAATGAAGATCACCGCCTAAGCGGAAGTTCCACCGCTTAGGCGGAAAAAAGGCAGAATGTTGGAGTGCTGAAGGGATGAACCACCGCCTAGGCGAGAAAACCACCGCCTATGCGAGAAAACAACAGAATATCTTGCCATCAGCCACCGCCTAAGCGGAAAATTCACCGCTTAGGCGAAGTTACCGATAGAACTGAGCCGACTTAAGTCCACCACCTAAGCGGTGAACCACCGCTTAGGCGGTGACACTCTGCACAGAAATATCTATTTTTAGATATTTTGAAGATATTTTCCAAATCCCTCCTTTTAACCCCTTTCTCCACAAAACCAAAAGGAGAACCCTTACACCTTATAACACTCCTTAGACGTGGGAGAGGGCTTGGTTGTTCTTAGGAGCTCTCTTCCACCGTAGTTAGATTAGATTAGTTTAGGAAGTAGATTAGATTAGTTGTAAAGAGTGTTATTGGCCAATCCTTGAAGAGCAAGAAGAGGAAGTTCATCAAGCGAGAAGAGGAAGGTCGGGAGGATCGTTCTTTGGCGAAAATGGACTACTCTACTTTGAGATTTGGCTTTTCTTCCCTTGTTTCCATCTTTGTATTTAATATTTATAGTTGGTAATGATGATCTCTTCTTGATTAAATGTTGTATTGGCTAAGAACATGTTAGTGTAATTTAGAGATTAGTTAGGGAAATGTGTAGTTGTGTAAATACTCGTTTGGTTTAATATACGTTTCTTTAATGGTTGTTGTTTTAATTCTGATTGTGTTTATCATTTGATGACAATCTTAATATGCTTGTAACGGTATTAGGTTTGGATTTAAGAATCTATGGTTTGACACTCAGGAGAGGTAACATTGGATTCGGAATAGGGTAAACACATCGTTACAACCTAACGACCCGGGAGGGCGTTAGTTAGTATGCAATCGATGACGTTGGGTCAAGACTCACGCGGCCTAGAGTCGTTAAGACATTGAGGGGGACCTCTTCGTCGACACTAAAGTCGCGTATTCCCTCGTCTTACACTCAGAAGAGGTGGCGGAGGAGTTTACGAACTGAGATTGTCGGATAACTAAACTCCATTATTGTTAACCGAACGAAATGAAACGTGTATTAAGTAAACGAAATCAATCCCTAATTAATCAACTTAGTTAGAATTAACCCCCAGATTGTAGTTTAGCTTAGTTTAATTTCAATTCATGTCTTCCGTCGTAAGGATAACATGAGATTACGTCAATTGCGGTATTCAATTAAATTATACACACTTTTCTATTTGGGAACGATATCCGATCTTCAAAGATCCACTATATTAAAACTTTAGACCTCGTATACTTGCGAGCGTAAGTAGGCGTGCACAAAATCGCCCCTACCAGTAACTTGGACTTGTCATGGAAATTCAATGACTTGATTAAGGTATTTGGCTTGTTTTAATAGATATTATTACTTTAAACATATATTTAAAGAAATATTTTTGGTGTTGAATAGACGAAACCGGTGATAGTAAATGTTTCAAGTTTAAAGTAGGTAACAAAGGTAAATTGGTGATATTTCCTACAAATAAAGGGTAGTAACTAATTTTTATTCATATTAAAGGTGAATTGATAAAATGAACCTTTAATAATGTCATCTTAGTTCCCTTTTAATTTTAGGAATTTCGAGATTGACTCAAAACTTTTACTTAATCGAATTTAGTCAAATTTGACATTATTATGTTTTTCTTGTTTTTTGTTATTTTTCATGGTATACAGTGTGATCTTAAGGTAGATATTAATTTCATTTAAATCTTAGTTTAAAGTTTATCTGAATTTGTACTCTCGATTCAACACTGATTGTGCGGGATAAAATGCGGTGTCTACATTATCATATTTACTGGTTAGTCAAGTAAATCCAATAGTCTTTCACTAAAGAAGGTTCAAGGCCAAAAATTACCTATCTTGATGTAGTTACTTTCTATTTGAACTCTTTATAGTGTGTTAGCATTACATATGCACATATATCCAGTCAATCGCATTCATGTGTGAGATTGTTATAATTTTTTGTTACTTTAATTGATTAATTAAAGTTAGACCCATTAATTAAATTAATTGGGTTAATATTTTGTTGCGTTCTTCGTCGTTTGAGGATCGACGTAGTATATTTATATACAAAAAATAATTAAGTTTTGAATGAGATTTTAATGCTCAAAGGAACCTACTTGAGATTGGTTGAAGACTATAATGGATGCGTTATCTCACATTGCTTGGGTAGGGAGAACTTGAGCACCTTGTCAAGATATTAGTTAAGTTGTAAGTTGTAAATTAACCCACATTAGTTGTGGAGGAAAAACTTAAGTTTGTATCAACTTATAAGTTGGGAATAAAGGCAAGGCACTAATCATAAAATATTTAAACTCGAATTGGACTGGGTTGAGGTTTAGGTCGAATTTGGGTTTGGTCAATTCAATCCATATTTGGATTAGGTTTGGGTTAGATCTGGGTTGGGTCGGGTCTTGACCTGCAAAATAGTTTAAACTTTAATTAAGTGGAAGTTAAGAAGTTAATTAATTGCTTCACGGCTAATTTTGAATTAGCACCAATAAACAGACATGTAGGTTCATTGGTGACGGTTTGCATTAACGTTCATACGAACAGATACCTTCCTGAAGTTCCATTCATTCAATGGTGTCTTTTGGTCTTCTATAAATAGGAGAGTTCTAATTCATTTCACTTCATCTGATTCACAACATTATCAATTCAAATCACCACCAAAGCATAAAACATTGAGAATAAGCACAAGTCTAGTTCGTCGAAATTTTTGGTTTTAAGTGCTTGTACCAAAAACTTGAAGATCGTTGTACCTTGGGAGATAGACGTCCATTTAACCATTAGCACCAGTGTGGGGGCGCAAATATAATTTAAGGGAATAGAGTCAAACTTTAGTCTCGATCTACTTCAATTCTATTCGTTATTTGAATATCCGGGTAAATATTTATTTATAGTTTAATAAATTGTTTTTATTACGTAAACGTTAACATATTCTGTCACTGTTACTTCCTATGTTTCTATTACGTAAATGTTTATTTCCTTTCTCCGTGGTTGCTTCTATTTCTGTTTCGTAAACGTTCACATCACGTTTCTAGTTATATATACACTTTAAAATCTTTCATAAAAATTTCATATTTTTATTTTTCTGCCCATACATGATTAGTTAATATTCACATTAATGTTATTGAACTATTATTAGTTTTATTCCATGATTATTTAAGTAAATTTCATTAATTATCACCGTCAAATTCTTATAAATGTTTTTGTTTAGGTTAGGAAGCTAAAAAAGAAAAACCTAAAAATTATCTGGTTTGTTCCTTTGCATGATTACTGAAATATTTACTCAACCAAAGACGTCATTTCGCGAAGAATCCCACATAATGATCCATGATTCATAATTGATTCCCCACTTGTTTTAGACCGGCATATTATGTGATTCTAAAAAAAATTATATTAATATATATTTTTTATTTAAATATTGTACATGACACACATTCTTCCTCTAATTTTATATTAATATATTTTATGAAAGTGTAGCAAAAATAAATTTTAATACTGAGAAATTAAAAAAAAATTGTAACCTAAAAAACTATTAATACCATCATGTAATATTAATATTAATCACTCATATTTATTTTCAAAAAATAATAAATAATAAATAAATAAGTTCATAGAGGAGTTTCTCATAAACAAAATCCCAAATAATAGTTTTAAATTAATAGGTCATTTTTATGTTGTTTGATAGTTTCTATTATTTGATTAAGAAGTATTAATATAATATTTGAAGCACAAAATTTAATAAAGTTCATATGTAATTAATAGTTTCACTCAATTTTTAATAAATATTATGCTTGTGGATTTTCTAATTGTTATTTTTAGTACTTTATTATGTTTGTCTCTTTTAAAGCTTTTTGTATATGAAATTGCTTGTGTATAAAGACTAATTTTTTTTTTATTAGTTCTATAAACACTTATATAAGACACAAAGATTTTAAAAAATTGAAAATGAAAAGAATAATTTGTTTTAAATAAAAAGTCTAGTAAGTGAAATATTTATAGTTTTTTGTTATTTTATTTTAGAAAAAAATATGTTTTATTTAGAAGGGAGACAATTCTCATTTTATGTAAAGAATAAAGTATAAAAGTATAAAAATGTTATATAAAATTAGATGTCATCTGTTTGCAGGAGTTTTGGGGCGTCGATATAGAGTTCTTCAAAAGTGAGAGGGAGCGTATATATATTTTCTAAATGACAGGAGGTGTCATTATAAGTGTTCTAAATGATGTCCAAAATAAGGGTTTATACCAAAGACCTCCTCTATATTTTCTTTTATACTAGAAACCTCTCTTATCTTTTGACAAATATCAGTCAACTCCATTAACCAATATTTTTTTTGTGAAAATACCATTTTACCCCTTGGTTTTTATCAGATATTATATAATTAAAAAAACTCTAAGTCAAATAACCGATTTACCCCTTTATTTTTTCATTTGCTACCACCAACCCTTCTCGTTCATTCCCAAATCCATTTGAGAGAGAGAGAGGGTGAGACGAACGACGGAAGAAGGTCAGCGGTGGTGATTTAGGTTCATCGTCGTCGTCGAAAAAGAAGGAATACGGCCGTTCGATCATCGATTCGTCAAGAGATAAAGAAAGAAATCCTAATCACAGCTCATTTAAGCTGCTTTTGCCGCCGCCGTCTCCTCTCGCTCGATGAACCAAAATGTCACTGTCTTGTCATGGGAGATTTGCTATTGAAATCAACTGTTACCAACGCACGACAACCGTCCATCTGCCTCTCTCTCTCTCTCTCTTATCTCTTCTGTGAGTCTATAACCATCTCTGCATTTTTTTCGCTACCACCACTACCACCTAAAGTAGCTGTGTTGCGTCTTCTGTTCTCTAGATCTATTCGTCGAGCCTTTTGCCGATGATGGTGGTGTTCGGTTGGGCGGTGATGAAATGAGGAATGGCGCCATGCCTCGCAACGCCGTTCTAATGCCTCGTCACACCGTTCTATCATCGTTCCTCCTTCCCTCGTTGTTCGTCAACTAGTCGTTCAGATGCGTTTGCTGGCTATGATTTGAGTATTAAAAATTCCAAATACTTTAAATGCGTCTAGATTTGAAAATTCAAATAGTGATTTGAGTATTAAAAATGTTAGGTTCTTTTTTCAGATCTGGAATTTTGTGCAAGGGTGGGCAAATGTTAGGTTTGTTTTATGTTATGCGGTAGTGTTTAACTTTACTGATCTGCTGTAGTGTTCGGCAGTTGTGGTATGCGGAGATGGTGGTGTTCGGTTGTGCGGTGATAGAGAAGTGTTGTAGGAAGATCGTAGATCTAAGATCTTCTCAAAACGCAAACGTCGTCTTCCAGTCTCACTGCGTTGTCGTCCGCGTTATTTTTTTTTCTCTCTCTCTCCTCTCTCTCTTCTTCACCGTCTACACCGCTGAAATAAAAAACCATAGTAGATCTTTACAATTTTACTGGGATGATGCATTTCTGATTTGAACGATGGCGAACGGAAATTAATTTCAAGGAAGATGAACAGAAAATAACGAGAAAGAAAAATGTCAAAAAAAGGAGGAAGAAAAATAAGGGTATATTTGTCCAATAAATTAAAATTGAAAAAAGACATTTATGTTATTTTATTGAAGTTAAATGAATTTGAGGGTATTTTTGTCAAATAATAATATTGTGTCAGTATAGGGGAGGTAAGTGGTTTGAATTGTAAAACTATAAAAAGGTGATTCCTATTTGTTAAATAACAGGAGAAATTTCTAGTGTAAGGACAAAAGACAAGAGAGGTCTTTGATATAAACCATCCCAAATAAATGGTAAGGGGCAGGAGAAGAATAATGGGCTAGGTAATTTAAGTCATCTGCAAGACTACAACTTACAACGGTCCAGATATTGGGCCGAAAGATTCCTAAAGTTTCTAACTAGATCCCCCATTTTGGACCAAAGACATGGGCCGAAAGATTGGCCCACTCCGACTAAAACCTCATTTAATTAATCTAATTTTTATTCCAACAAAAATTAATGAAGACAAACCAAACAACTATGAATTTCAAGTAAGCCAATTTAAACTATGAATTTCATTTTGGAATTATAAGATCTTCGTTCAAAAAGTATAGAAAGATTATGGCTTCTTTGTCAGCTTATGGAATATTTTTCTGTAGCACATGTTTAAATTGTTCATTAGTTTAATTAATTAGCAACATAGCATCTAATATTGGACTACTTTTGTAAAGCTCAAATAAAGCTCTTTCTTGAAAGACAAATTTGAAGTAAATCTAATATCTAATAGTAAAACTTAAATTCGGAAGTTAAGGCCTTGGATTGAAGGAGAGTCCAAGACTTCACTCTCATTGGTCGCTACCTCCATCCGGCTCCACAACTCCCAACCTGCAGTTTCAAATTTCCACCTCTATCACCATTAATTATTATTCATTCATGGACACTCAATCTAACGGTACAGATGGTCCGATTGCTTTCCCAGTTACGATCGTACAATCTCTGTTTCGTGTACATGTGCTTTGAATGGGGATTTCAATGGTCTTCATAATCAATGGAATCAACTATTTATATCCTTACGGCATGTTTGGTTGGACGGAATGGAATGAGGGTGGAATGGAATGGAAGAAGTAATGGAATGAGAGAAGGAATGGAATGGAATTGTGAATGGAATCACTATTCCATTCTTTTGTTTGGTTGGTATAGAATGAAAGAAAGAATGAAATAGTGAAATATAGTAAAATTTTCATTTTGCCCTTATAATTTTATATTTTTGTTCTCAATTTTCAGTTTTCGTTCTCAATTTTTCATTCTCTAATTTTATATTTTTGTTCTCAATTTTCAGTTTATATTCTCAATTTTCTGTTATCTAATTTTATGTTTTTATTCTCAATTTTTAGTTTATATTCTCAATTTCCTGTTCTCTAATTTTCGGTTTTTGTTCTCAATTTTCTGTTTCTATTCTCAATTTTCAATTTCTGTTCTCAATTTTCTAGTTCTGTTCTCAATTTCTTGTTCTTAATTTTTTATTTCTATTCCCAACTTTCTGTTCTCTAATTTCAATTTATGTTCTCTAATTTCTGTTTTTGTTCTCAATTTTCAAGGACTTAATTACAAGGGCTATCATGTAATTTAAAATATTGATTCCATTAGGTTGGAATCGCATTCTACCCCATCTCAAATGGAATCACATTCCATCCAATTTCATTCCAATGAAATCACAAAAGTGATTCCATTGGATAACCAAACAACGGAATAGGAATCGAGAGCGTAATGCGATTCCATTCCGCCCTCGATTTCATCCAACCAAACATGCCGTTAGGTTCATGCATTTTCTAATAGTAAAACCTAAATTCGGAAGTTAAGGCCTTCGATTGAAGGAGAGCCCAAGATTAGCCATTTCTTCACTCTCATTGGTCGCTACCTCCATCCGGCTCCACAACTCCCAACCTGCAGTTTCAAATTGCCACCTCTATCACCATTAATTATTATTCATTCATGGACACTCAATCTAACGGTACAGATGGTCCGATTGCTTTCCCAGTTACGATCGTACAATCTATGTTTCGTGTGCATGTGCTTTGAATGGGGATTTCAATGGTCTTCATAATCAATGGAATCAACTATTTATATCCTTAGGTTCATGTATTTCCTCCATTGTCTTGAGATTCTTTCAAACTCCAGTAATATCTCAAATCATAGGTAACATGAACTATTTTATCATTCTTTTGCACCGAAATTTGTTTATGTTCTTTTCTTGGTAGTTAAATTAGATGCTAATTTTTAGATCTATGAACTAAGGATTTTAATTTACAGATTTTATTTTTTTAGCTGGAGGTTCAAATTCTGACAATTACAATTGAGGATGGAGAAACTATGAACAATCGCATCAATTTATAGACGATCAGCTTCCAAGGTTAGTTCCAATCCAGTTTCTGATGTTTTGTGTTTCTATTATGATGTTTGCGAAGGTCATATTACAAATTTGAATTTCCATTATGATTTTATACCTGAATTGTATTTTGATTTCATATTGAGCACCACATGTTTGATGAAATGTGTTGGAAGTGTATGCTTAATTTTAGTTCCAATATTTTCATTGTTGTTCCGATTTGGGAAAAATAATTTATGTTCCCATAGATTTAGAACAAAGTTTTGGGGACAAACACAAAAATCTTTTTATGTTCTTTCAGTTTTTTAAAATTAATTTCTCAAAATATCTGTTTGTTATCAAAATATCTATTTCTATTCTCCAAAAACTTCAAGTACCCGTGATTGTCCAAAAATCTAATAGGAGCAGATCATAAAAAGATTTCAGTTTCCAAATGTATGCAGCCTTATTATAAGAAGGTCAAACAGGACAATGAGCTGCAAAAGTTATAGTTATTCTTGGGATCACGAGTACCTTTGCTCTGAAATAAATGCTCTAAAAATTATACTATATATACTCTAAAAATCTATATGTTATACTTAAAAGAGGAAGCCTAACCTTCCAAATGAACCAGAGCTCACAATGCCTCGATTCTTTGCTCTCCTTTGCTATAGTCACTTTCTCCATCATCCAATTCTTCTCCAAAATATGTCGTTCCAATCTACACCACCATCAATTATCTCAATTTGCTGTTATCACAACCCTAGACTCCTAATCTTCCGTTTCAAGATCTACTCCCAATCTATTGTTTCAAGGTCTAACACCATCAATGATTCGGGTTCCGTCCCAATCTGTCATTTCAAGGTGTCCACCATCACCAAGAAATTTGTCTTTCCAAATCTGTCATTTCGTTTTCTTTTCTCATTTCTCATACTCTAGTTTGTATTTAGGTTTTTGAGAGGGATCAAATTTGAGTCAACAAATCACACAAGGAATCAATCATCTCTTATATTTCTTCATTTAATCCAATCCCACGTATGAATGTGTTAGCAAATTGATTAGTTTTTAAAACAAATTCTTGCATTTTTTGTTGATTTGGATCTCTAAGTTTGACGCATTTTACAATTGTTTTTGTTTTTTGGGGTTTAAGTTTTATAATTTAAATTTGTTTGGGTTTTGATGATTTTGACAAGTGTCCTTGAATTTCAAATGCTGTGGATTTGAAGCGTAATTTGGTGGGTGCAAACGTTCAGGTTCAATTCTCATTATATGATTATGATTTGTTATTGTTGGTTGAAATATTTACTAATATCATAGAAATGTTGGGTTATTGTTTGTGAATTGAGTTTCGTTCCTTTATGCACAATGCTTTTTGATCGGTAATGATCACAAATCAGTACCCATGATCATTAATCAATTAGTTCTTTGATTTTTTTTTTTCTTCATGTTTTGATTTAGGAAAACCCAAAATAGCAGTCTTTGATTCACGAAATTTGGCCCATTTTTGCAGATCTCATCATCAGGTCAATACATAAACACTTCAAATGGTGGCCACAGATTTCTAGAAACTCGAGGGAACGGTGAAGGATCTTTTACACTAATTGAAAAGTGACAATGGTAGATGAACTTGGGCTCGGAGATTCAATCTTTGATTGGGGATTTAAGGAAATTAAGCAACGCAATGAGATGATGTTGAAGAGATTAACTCATAACTTGATGCTACTAATAAAGCAATGTCAAAGAATGGGCAACACATATCCAGTGGTGGTAGTGATTCTGCTGCTACTGGTTGTTCTTAAGGCGGTCAGCTGACACTTGATGCGGATTACAGAGAGGTGAAGAAATGAGATTATGGGGCAATTTTCTCAAGAGAGAAATGATTGGCATCGCTTGAGCTATATGAATTAATTAAGTTTTTTTATTTTTTTTAAGCTTAAGTTTGGAGTTAGGTTGTAGTTTTTGTACTTATTTTGTCATATAATGCTGGTGTTCGTGTGTACAGGCTGAATTTTTTGTGCAAGTTTTTTCTTTTTCTTTTTAATAATTTTGATTATTATGGTTTATCAAATATGTGTTGGGTAAGAATTTTTGCTTTTGTTGGTTGATGTTCGCTTTTGTGAACATTTTTGAAAGGTCATAGGAGTGAGTTGGCTTGATAGAAGAGTGATTTTGAACAAGAAGAAAACAACTATGTATCAGATTAAGGTTTTGATGTCAGAGATATTGTTAAAGGTGAGAAGACTTAGCAAATCAAGTATTCCATCTAACCTGTCAGTTTGCTTAGAATTGGAAACTTCTAATAACAGGCACATCAGAGTTTTCTACCCTCTAAATTCGCTAAAGATTAATGGAATTATCCAATGAATTAAGTAGAAACGATGACTCTGATCTTTGTAGTTTCTGATCGGTGATAGAAATTGAAGATAACCTCTAGGATCAATAAGTATACATGAAGGATTTAGATTTTAACATTACCATAGACAAAATGGGTTCTACAGGTTTAAATTTTTATTTATGAAAAACAAATATATCACTTTAATTCAATTTAAATTCTTAGAATTTCATGACCTTATCTTATATTTTAAATTATAATTTAACAATAAAATTCTTTTTCTAGAATATGTCTAAATCTACATCAAAACTAAAAGGCTCTATAACCGTATATATTCAATGAACAAAATTGAAAGTGCAATATCTCAAATTAATGGATTCATGTATTCAATGAAAAATGAAAATAGTTTCGAAACCTTTTCTCTTGAACTTAAATTTGTTCATCGAAATATAGAATAATAATTAAAAATAAATGTGTGACAAGATTGGAAATAATTTACATGTATTCTTTTAAAATTCTAATTTTAATACTATTGCTACTAATTAAACGGCGCCCCAGTGTTTTGTAGGTAAGAGACTTTAGTAATTTATTTTTTTTTCTAAACCCACGGATTAATGCACTTGTCTAAACTAGTGGGGAATTAATTAGGAATCATGAGTAATTACTTTTTAAACATAATTATTATTACTTTTTCGCTAAACTTTTGTTTATATCACCAAGAATTTACACTTGGTTTATCTTTGACTAACATATAACCCGTGCCCGAAGGCACGGGTGTAAAACAACAAATACAAAATAAAGAATTGACCTATTTAATTTAAACATCAACAATAATTAACAATTGAGATTAACAACATGCACCTATTTAATTTGAATATTAATAATAATTAACAATTGAACATCACTAATAATTAACAATGAAGACTAAAACTTGTATCGATATAAAATAAGAAGATTATACATTCTTTACAAATACATATTATTTATATACTACATAGAGCTTTTCATAAATTTTCTTTTCTATTCAGGATAATGACACTTTTGATCACTCACAAATGCAGTCGGTGCTCAATTGGACTCCCAAATTTGAAAATAGATACATTGGCTCCTTGACATTTCAATTTTGTTCCGATTTTTCTCCAATACTATTCAATGATAACGACCAAAAAGTATTTTAGTCATTTTGCGTTCAAATCTAATTTCAACTTTTCAGCCTATATAGATTAATGCACCCCCTTATTTTTAAAATTAATTTTTTTACCCAACTTTTTAAATAATTATATTTATATCCCACCTTACCCCACCCTCTCAACAACGCCATTGCCACCACCAACCGCCACCGCCACCGCCACGGACTAAAAAAGAAACCTTAATTTAAATAATAAAAAAAAAACCTTTCAATTAGAATTAGAATAATTTAAAACCATATTTTAGAGTAAAACAAACAAATTGTATAAAAAGTCAAAAATCTAAACAAAAAAATGCTAATATTGAAATTGGAATAATAGAATAAAAGAACCATCAAATTGTTAAAGTTTTCTTTCATCGTCAAATAATTTCAATGAACCATAATTAAACACAAATTAATAATATACATACAAATTTATTAAAAAAAATGACAAAAAACCATTTGTTTCCCAAGTTCTCAACTCCCGTTTTTCAAGTGAACACAACAATAATTGTCATTTAAAAAAAACATAACTTTCTTTATTTATATAATATTCCCAAATGCTCCAGTTTTTAATCTATCTCGATCATCATCCGGTGCTGAAGTGGCATAGAAATTTGCAAGCTGCAAAAGGGACAGACAGTAATATGAGTTTCTGCGACCCAATTTTCCAGAATAGTTCAATTGTGCACATACATACAATCTAGATAAAATGAAGGTGAAATTCTCAATCACCCACATATACATACAATCTACCTCCACACCCATAAGGTTTTGGGTTTTGATACTCCATGACATCTTCAAGCTTTATCCAGAAAATAAAATGGATCAAACTCTTGCATTAAAAAAATAATGAAGAAACACAATCAACAGTTACACCAAAAAACAAAGATTTGACATATTTTATAAAGTCATTCCTTAGCTCCCAGGCCAAAATTAGATCAAAATAATTAAACAAAAAATCTTTCACAGAATTCCCCAAGAACACAAATTAAACATGAAACATAATAGGCACCACTTATCAACTGAACTAACTTCTCATAAAGAAGTAACCAAAAGACTCATACCATCTGCTCCAAACATAATTAATGAACTTTAAAATTTGGTCCTCCTCAGTTGGAAATATATTCTCTTAAATATAGATTTACTTGATTTGTCACCTCTATGACCCCTATTAAATGTAGAATATCTACCATAAATAGAGGAGTTCCCCAAACAATACATCTCTCCCACTGTCCCACAACATAATTGTGTGTTGAATTTCCATCAAACAACAAAATCCATTTCCTCGAACAACATGTATATTGAACTTAAGCAGGCATACATGAAACATAGACAGTCGGATGTGTGTGTTGTGTGTGTGTTGAATTGTCAATGTATTGAATTCTTATATCCTAGAAACAAAGGCCATGAAACTCAAAGGAGGTACTAAAATTCTGAAAACCGTCCCATACCTTGCCATAATTATCGAAGTTCGTCTTGAGTATAAACTCAACATTAGCGTGATCGGCCGTGTAAATCTCATTCCTGCAGGGGCTAAGCAGCATGCAAGTCTCGTGCTTCTGAGCAAGATCAGTCATGTAGTGGTGAGGCCTGCTGAAGTTGAGCGATATTAGGATTAACAACTCCACCAACAATGAAAAATCATATTGACAACACGAAATAAAACATGAAAAATTCAGAGGAAGAGAACAAATTGATTGAATAGTTTTGTTTTGGCATTAGAAAAGTACAACACTAAATCCAGTTGCCTTTAATACCTGATGCAAATTTACCATCAAACAATTTAGAATACAAATTATATAAAGACACTATATTACCATCAAACAATGTAGAACACAAATTATATAAAGACACCATATCACCAGAAATAATTTAGAAAACAAATTCACGGTGATAAAAATCATAACATGAAACAATCTTGTAAAAAACCTGTTGTATTTCTCATCACATAAAATTCTGTATTTCTGATGAATAGCCTGTGAATCAATACGAAAATATGAAATTTTGTATCTCTGATTAATAATCTACTGTATATGCATGGCATATACACCAGTATCCATTGACCAAGAATCCAAGCTTCAATCCACTTCATTTATGGCTTTATTCAATACTTCAATAAAACCTTCAAAGCAAAAATTAAAATCAAATAAGAAATAAAAATGAAGCAAATATAAATTTAAGAAAAAATCAATAAAGAGCATCAGTGGAAAAGGAAATTCTATGCAACTATCTGCATACACAATTACACATTGTTTGAGTGATTTGAGTACATAGATTGAAGTTCTTATCTCATAATTTTGAATCCAATTTTAATGCAATGAAACCGAATTTCGACTCCACCCAATTTCAGAATCCAATTTTAATGCAATGAAATTAAGCAGTATAAACAGAAATATATTCTATAAATTTGAAATCGAATAAAAAACAAGAATAATTGGGGGTCCGTTCTCCTGTATCGCCACTTGCTGCTGTCGTCTCCTTGTAAGCCCTTCGTCGCTATTCTTCATCACCGTACGTCACTTGGTCTTCAGTGGAGTTGTTTGTCACTTCATCGCCAATCGTCATCGTCTTTCTAATTGATGGAGAATCATACCAAAGCAAACGTCAACATGCCAGAATAGTTTGGAGGGTAGAGAATTAAAACATACCTAAAATTCTCAAAATCTCCTGAAAGTCTTGAATCCATTTCCGCTGCGAGAAGAAATTTGGTTAAAAAACAAAACTACTGAGATCTGGCCATTTTCAGAGTTCAATGGGCCAGATCTGGCCATTTTCGCGACCTTTCTAC
Source organism: Eucommia ulmoides (assembly GCA_016647705.1). Classification (NCBI taxonomy): domain Eukaryota; kingdom Viridiplantae; phylum Streptophyta; class Magnoliopsida; order Garryales; family Eucommiaceae; genus Eucommia; species Eucommia ulmoides. Next base: position 44,132,017 of record CM028334.1, on the reverse strand, counting down.
TCCACAAAGCCCACAAATCAACCACTTCCAATCGAGCTATGATTTGTAAATCGGGGGGAGAGAAAGAGAGGCGAATCTGAGAGTCGGCGGTGGTAGCGGCGGCGATATCCAAACTAGTCTGATGAGTTCTAACCATTGATGTTAAGGAAAATTTGCCTTCTTTTTTTTTCGTCTCCAAAGGAAGAATCCAATTGCAAATAGGATGAGATAAACAAAGTTGAGACTGACCCTAAGTACCAAAAAGTCATCATTGTGGATTTAGGTTAAATGAGATAGATAGAGAAAACGTACCTATTGGAGAAGAGAGTAGAGGCGTGAGCAGTATTCATGGGAGAACTCGATGGGTAATGGAAGACGGCTATGAGGAATCAGAGAATTATTTCGGCCAGATCTGGCTAATTGGTCTCCTCGTTGCGAGTGACCATTATCGTCGTCGTCTTCATAAGAGAGGGAGAGAAGGAGGCTGCCATTTGCCACTGTCGTCATTGAGAGATCGGGTCCTGAGAGAGTGAAAGTAAAAGGGAGAACATGGGTCGACTTCTGATAGGGAGGGTGAGAGAGACGATTAAGAGGGATTGTGGGGCCAACCCTAATTTTAATATTTATATCTAGGTTTATTTTGATCTAACGGTCAGGATATGTCTAGAGTTTTGTATCTCATCCGATGGCCATGAATATACCTGTCCTAATTTATTATATAGATATTTACACTCTAAACTTGGGTAAAATTTAGCATGCTAAAATGTGGGGAAAATTGTATTTATGGTCTCTAAAGTTTGGGTTGGGTTATGTAGTCCCTCAAGTTTGCAAAGGTATACATTTCGTCACTTAAGTTCTATTTGTTTTTGAATCAGGTCTAATCATAATTTTTTTGTTAACAAAATTCGACGAAATTACGTTAGTATATGGTATTTTGTTAATTGCCTCCATTCAAGTTTGAGGTGGGTGTTTAAATGGACTCGGAGATTTCCAAGCTGACACATTTGGTCCCTCATATTCCAAATCAGCTTTAATTTTATCCAATCAAAAATTCTGTTAAGGAAATGAGATAACATTCTATTAGAGTGAGGGGATTTTTGCTATTTCTCATATTTATCTGTCTATAAGAATTTATTTTTGTTCCAAATATTTTCTTCCACTCATACACCTTACAATTATGGAAATTGAAATTCTTACCCTCATATTTTAATGAACGAATTAGTTAATGATGAAGAAACATCATGCGAGACCCAAATCATCGCCTCATGTCCATAGGCCCATACTAGGTATGTGAAGCCACAACAGGCCCCTAGTTGATCAATGTGCTTACCCTCGAATGAGAACCATCACACATAACTCTTCGCCCTGAAAGAGCCAACTACAACACCATCCCGCCCAAAGGAGAATAGATCTTCCACCTCCACTCTATAACCCGGTCAGGACTACGACCGTAGGATGTGGTGGTTCCGCTAGTTCTGCTCGGGAGCAGTTGAAATGCTCTCCACTTATTAAGGTAACAACTATTACTTTTCCTAAGTAACAACTCCTTAAATTCTGATTCCATGATTACTACCACATTAATGATGATAGACCAAGATTCGGGAGAAAAATTGCCAAACACATCTTCCCACGTCTTTAAATACCAATGGGGGTCTAACTAGGTGTGTACAACGTTTCTTAGCCAATACTCTGTCAAGTTCTCCATAAGACACTTAACTAATTCTTACGTAGGAAGTGCAAAGTTGGAAGGCCCACTTGCAGTGCATTATTTTGCAAGAATTAGAGTTGAAAAGAGTAATCTGAGTTGGGAGATATTCAACACTCCAAATCCTAAAGTGACCCGTCGGATGAACCCATCTAGGCTTTATCAGATTGGCACCGTCTATGGGGCGACAAAAAAATTAATTGTCTTTCTTGATAATTTCACTAAACAAAGTTCATGGTTACTTTAAGATCAGAGATAATGATGAACGCGCATAAAAACGAGTGGCATCCAATATGCACAAATGATTAAGAAGCCAACTTTTCAGGAGAGTCCCCTGTGCTTCTAAGAGAGTGGATAAGGAAGACCTGCGATCTTTCTCAGACTGTTCAACGCCTAACTGGGCAAGCTGGTCAAAGCCAGTTACCTCCACCACCACCTGTTCCACAAGGGTATGTGGTGTACCCCTAAACTTAGAATTTTGCTAGTCCTCGAGCAAAACACTAACACTAAACTAAACTAACTAACAAACTAACCAACTAAAAATGAAAAATTAAACTAACACGAAAGAAGTATATGCATGTAAATATAAAGTTCAATTGAAATGACCAATTTGTTCCTCCCTTAAAATCCCTAAATCGGATCAAGTTCGGGAAGTAACCCACACCAAGTGGTGTTCTAGAATTTCAATGATCAATATCAATAAAAACCATTCTAGATCCATTTGAAGTGTGTGTGTGAGAACTCAAATGTATAATTAGTCAAATACCGGATTCGATTATTCAATCGTTAAGCTCATAATTTAAACTGTTGAAGGATTTAGGAAAACCATAAGCTTGATTGGAGTCTACTATCCACTAATGTAGGCTTGGATATTCACAGAGATCAATAGGGCTTGGTTTGGCTTTGGAGAACGACCACGGGTATCACTGGAATAAAATAGCAATTCGGTTTAATCGATCAATACCCGAGGTAAAATCGCTTGTCGCTATCCTCTCTCATGACCCTACATTCTTAGAATATAACTTTGAATAAGAAATGAAAATCCTGGTATTCACTTGTCGAAAGAGAAGAAAATGAAAACTATATTCACGTTTTTTTTTTTTTACAACATATTTCCAAATTAATTCGAATTATTACAGTTTTAGGAAAGTGCAAAAAGAAGTTAGAGAAACACACCCCAAAACTTATTCTAATTTATAAAATTTTAGGAATATGTAAAAAGAAATGATAGAAACACACCCCCAAACCTATTTTTAGGAGCGTGCAAAAAGAAATACGAAAGTAACAAGTGAATAAACTAATATCGAATCAATAAAAATTTATTAGATACCCGTTCGCTCACTTGATTTCACTCAATTTTAAAAATTAGGCTTAGCGACATTGGGTTAGGAAAAATTTAATTGAAAGGGGTATTTGAACGTTTTCAGAATCTGATTACGTTATCGGCTTCGACAGGAGAAATAAGGAATGAAAATTTTCAGGTTAGCTACAACGGTTCAAGCGAAAAATTGACGGCCTAAATCACGTCTCTGGAATTACCTCACCTAGGATTCTGCCTCAAGTTTTCCCCAAATCAAGTTCTAGTTTCCTTATTTTCTATCATGAACTTAATATCGAATAATCAACATCTAATCGTTCAGATAATTATACATTGAGTACAAATGTCGTGCAATTTTAGGATCGAGATAATTTTTACCCAATCGACGTGTTAAGCACACAAAACACACAAGGAAGGTATTACCCCCGACCTCAATATGCAATTTGGGGATAATTCTCATCATCGGGTCTTGGCCCAAATGAACTCACATCTAACATGCAAACACAACTTTATACATACACAAATCTAACTAAATCTAATACTAACATACATAAATTAATCTAACACTAAACATGTAAAAACAAAAATTAAACTACACTAAACTAAAAATTTAAAAACTAAAACGTTCAAAATAAAATATATACATAAACATAGATTTGTACATAAAAAATTTTGCGTTCTGTTAAAAAAAATAATAATAATTGTTCATCATTTTCTACAAAAAAAATCAAAATGGATGAACACGCACTAAACTATCATCCATTCTATACCATCCAGGCCTGAACATGGCAGTGTTCCAACATCAGCGAACCCAATAAACATATAGCATGCTTGCAAACAAAATGGGTTGAACACATACCTAGGGAATAAGACTTATTCCCTACTGTTCACCTGAAGACGGATCATCACCATCACTATCACGTCGGAATGGAAATTGGGGCGGTTGCAAAAAGTGCGGCGACAATACCAAAGTGGTCACACATGAACCTGTGGATTTGATCTGGTGCACACACTAATCACAACGGTTCAACAAAATATGAACAATGTAGTATGTAATTTTGTTTCACACAATTTAACAATCCATAAAAATTAAGTTATAACCAAAAATCAAGCCAAAATCCCAAAGTGATAAAGAAAATCGTGAAAATGGGGTTGAAAATTGATTTGAGGTAGATGATTTGGGGTGGAAATCACAAATTTTGGTAATGGAAGGATGATTTTTGAGTATTGGAATGGTTTAGAAGTGAGGTTTTAGAGAGAAGGTGGAGGATTTTGGGGAAGAAGCCTTGTGATTTCAATTTTTGAACGAACAGGGGCTGTTTAACTGAAAAAGGTCCACCGCTTAGGCGGTGGAGCTCTTTTCTTTAAAATCAAACCTTACGACGAAATTCTGCCTAGGCAGTGGTTTTTCTACCTAAGAGAAATTACACCAGTGTAAAAACTCATATTGTTCTGCTGCTAATCCTCCTAGGCGGTGGAGCATATTTTGAAAATTTGGTGTACCCTATATTTTTACCCGCCTAAGCGGGGGGCCGTTTTTGTTGAAAAACACCCACTCTGTATTTTTACCGTCTAAGCGGTGGTTTACCGCTTGGGCAGTGGGCCTGCAGCTCCCACTTTCATGTTTTTCTCAAATTTTCAAAATATGGCTCCACCCCGTATGTTTTTACTTCGCTTGTTCAATGTGTTTAAACTTAAAATACTTCCCCAAGCATCCACATTCCTAAATTCACTTTCGAACAAGTTTCGAAGCCATACCGGCTTCCAAAAAGAATAAATAATCAAATAAATTGTAACAAAAATAGGGTAATTTGATACCCTAAGTTTCATTTCAAAAAGAATAGCGCTTGAGTTACCGTCCCCAGCTAGACTATCATGTCACTAAGTATTTTTCACCAAAATTCCCCTTAGAAAAGGAATTTGGGCTCAAATGCTCAGTTGGATCAAGATCATGGCTTGAAGTCAGCTTCTCCTCTCAGTCCTTATCATTTGCAATAAGCTTAATCTCGGGATTGAGAATTAAGAATTCCGATCTTCTTCATTGTTTCTTGCACCGCTTGATCTCATTAACACAATGAAACAAAAATAAAAATTAAAAACAAAACAAAAATAAATATTAGGATTAACACTCGACTATTTAGTTGCAATATCAACTTAGAATTCACACTAATCCCACGTCAACAGCGCCAAAAAACTTGGTGTTTTGACTGGACTAGAATATGATACATTTGCTTTTCCTATTTAAAACTTAAGTTCCAAGCCGTTACCGCATTTCTTTTGCAATATTCAATTAAAATTCAAACTAATCCCCGACAACGGCGCCAAAAACTTGGTAGGGGCGCGAAATGTGCACGCCTACTTACGCTCGCAAGTATACGAGGTCTAAAGTTTTAATATAGTGGATCTTGAAGATCGGATATCGTTCCCACAGAGAAAAGTGTGAATAATTGAATTGAATATTGCAATTGACGTAGTCTCATGTTATCCTGACGACGGAAGACATGAATTGAAATTAAACTAAACTAAAGTACAATTAGTGGGTTAATTCTAACTAAGTTGATTAATTAGGGATTGACTTTGTTTAGTTAACAATAATGGAGTTTAGGTATTTGACAACATCGGTTCGTAAACTCCTCCGCCACCTCTTCCGAATGTAAGATGGGGGAATACGCGACTTCGTGTTGACGAAGAGGTCCCCCTCAATGTCTTAACAACTCTAGGCCATGTGAGTATTAACCCAACATCATCGATTGCATACTAACTAACGCCCTCCCGGGTCGTTAGGTCGTAACGATATGTTTACCCTAGTCCGAATCCAGGGTTACCTCTCCCGAGTGTTAAACCCTAGATTCTCAAATCCAACCCTAATACCATAACAAGCATACTAATATCATCATAAAATGATAAGCACAATCGGACTTAAAGGCAACAACCGTTAAAGAAACGTATATTAAACCAAACGAGTATTTAAACAACTACACCTTTCCCTAACTAATCTCTAAATTACACTAACATGTTCTTAACCAATACAACATTAAATCAAGAGGAGATCATCAATATCAAAAATAAACATTATATACAAAGATGGAAACAAGGGAAGAAAATCCAAATCTCAAAGTGGAGTAATCCACTTTCGCCAAAGAATAATCCTCCCGAGCTTTCTCTTCTCCGTTGATGAACTTCCTCTTCTAGCTCTTCTAGGATTGGCCAAGAACACCTCCTAAACTAATATAATATACTTCCTAAATTACCTAAACCTAACTAAGGTGGAAGGAACTCTCCAAAATGTCAACCGAAGCCTCCTCTCACGTCCAAAGGTTTTTGAGGTTTGGTGGAGAAAGAGGTTAAAAGGAGGAATTTGGAAAATATCTTCAAAATATCTAAAAATAGATATTTCTGTACAGAGTGTCATCGCCTAAGCGGTGGTTCACCGCTTAGGCGGTGGCTTTAAGTCGGTTAAGCTTCTGTCGGTAACTTCGCCTAGGCGGTGGTTTTTTCGCCTAGGCAGTGGTTCAGCCCTTCAGTACTCCAACATTCTACCTCTTTTCTGCCTAGGTGGTGGTCTTCATTCACCGAAACCCTATTTTTCACATTTTATTTACCGTTTCTCCACCGTTTTCACTTGTTTATTGCCCTTTAACGTCCTTTCCCTGTTTTATACTAAAACACACTAAAACACAATTACATATAACTAAAACACTTGAAAACTAACAAATTAGGTTTAGAAATAGATAGTTTCACACCTATCATGGTGCCTTATAGAGATTCACATGCCATTACAAATTAAGGGCAAAGAGTGCTATATAAACAACGTTAGAAGGAGTAATATTGCCGGGACTTGTGTGACCTCCGTCGGGAGTTAGAGAGAATACAAAAGGAAATGGATGAACTGCACTTAGAAAGCCAAAACAACCCACGTGGCCTTAGAGCTCTACCAATAGAGAGAACACCGAGCATGTTCTCATGACTAGGACCGTGGGTGTCTTCGGTGCAGATGGAAGATAGAAGGAATAAAGATCCTACTCTAAGAAACGAAACATACCCCACCCAGACATTGGGAAATACTTATTATGCATCCCTAAACATTCCCTTGCCCTCCGTAGAAGTCTCTTTGACATCTAGATCAAGAAATCAATGAGGTAATCTATACCAAAAAGTTGAGAGAGACCTACGAGAACAGGTCAATGCTATCAGCGAGAAGCTTGGGTAGATCAAGAAGAAAGAGCCCTATATCTAAGAGATTGTGAATAATAATGACTTTTCGTTTACTACCCGAGTGCTATAAGAAAAAATCCTGACAAACTTCAAACTAGCATCCTAGATTGGGATGTATGAATGAGATTCTGACATGCTGGATTATCGTGACACGTACCATGCTCATATAGAATTGCACGGAGCATCGAATTCGATAAATTTCCAGGATTTTAAAGTGATTTGGATTGGGAAAACCCAGAAGTGGTACAAGGCATTGAAGTTAGGTATTTTTTATTCATTTGAGTCTTTTAGTCTTGCCTTTGTACACAGGTTTGCGAGCATTAAACAATGGGAAAAATTCCTACAACAACTTGTGTAAATAAGGTAGAGGAAAGACGAAAGACTAGAGGACTACATCAAAAGATTCTTCCACAAATTTGATCAAGTGGAGGAGCTAAATAACGAAATAGTAGTGGTGGCGTTGATGTCAGATGTTAGGGAGGTCAATTCCTGAATGATGTGGCCCATGCACTACCGAAAACTTTGGCCGCGACGTTCCTCATCTCCATCGAGTTTATCGCGATAGAAGACGTGTATTCGATAAGAAGTATGATTTGAACCGAGATGACGGCCATACCCCAAATAGTCGTTAGGACCCGAAGAACGAGTTCGATTAGCTGATTAGAAGAGGTCACTTCAAGAGGTTTGCGACTGAAAGAGAGCATGGTGACCGTTGTTCTAATGAGGAAAGATAAATACTTGAGGTCCGAGAGGATATCCACATAATCCATGGTGGGTACACCTTGTGAGAAATAACAAAATCCAAACACACGGGGTAAGCGTCGGGCTGAAGATTACGTATTTTAAGTGTTTAAGGGACCCGTCACGGGCTATTACCTTCACCTATGAAGATTAATATGTAGTGCATATGCCTATGATGTCGCTTTGATGGTCACCATACAAATCTCAAACTATAATGTGGGACGAGTGTTGGTTCATAGTGGCAGTTTGGTGGAAATAATCTCACTTGGCAGAGTTCAACAAGATGGGGATAAACTGCAACCAACTGAATCCAATTATGACTCTCTTAGTTGGATTCGGGGGAGAAATGATGAATCCACTTGGTTGGAGCACATTCTAACTCATTGTGGGCCCAAAGAAAATCACTTAACTATAGATGCATTGTTCATGGTAGTGGTCTAGGTAGCCCAAAGAGTTACCCAAGAGGAGGGTGAATCGGGTAGTTACCAAATTTAAATAATTAATTCCTTTAAACACAAACAATCAATTTTTATAAATAAATTATTATCTCTATACGCAGTGGATATGTGTTTAATATTGAGTGCACACCCACATACAAGATAGATAATAAATCAATGTAACACACAAGAATTTATCTTAATTCGGTTAAGTTAGTCTTTCCTATGTCCAATCCCATGAACTCCACAGAGATTCGCAATCTACTAAACCCCTTGATTTCTTTACCAGGTAGGAATAAAACCCTTACAATTCACGATTCTTTTACAGGCACAGAATCAACCTTTATAATTTACTCTTTTTACGGGTCATAGATGATCTCCTATCTTTTTACTAGGCTAATGACAAACCTAAATCTCTCTCACTTATCCTTTTCACAGGGAAGGATGAACCTTTACAAATCACTCAAAAAATAATTCAATTGCATGAGGAATTGATGAGTAGTTTATTTACCGACAAATCAAGAACTTTTGGATTCAAATATTTTTGTGTTTTCAATTATTTTTGTTAGTTTAATGTGTTTTTGTATTGTTTTATGGGTTTTTGAATAAATGGGTGTAAAGGTGCAAAATTGGTTCAGGTGTACTAACTTCAAGGCCCTTTTTGAATTTGATACAATCCAATTTTGGAAAATCTCAAAACATGAAAGTTCTATATCTACATCGTAGATTTCCATAGGTTATTGAATCACCTCAATCAGAGTTTGGACAAGAAAGATACTTCCAAAATAAGAACCTGGTATTGGCATTACCTTGAGAACACTGCAACGAGTTTTTGCTCGCTGCAGCGAGATCGGTCGTATCCAAACCCTAATTTATGTAATTTAAGCTCATTTTCACAAGAAAAAAGGAGAAGGCCGAAGGAGGAACAATAAGAGGTGATATTTTAGAGCTATTTAAGGCAATTTTGAAGGGGAAAACACTAGGTGATGGCGTTTTGATGAAAGATCGACGAACAAAACATCATCGATGGCACTCCGGAGCCCAAATCCTCAATAAGATTTCTATTTCCTTTTATCTCCCTAATCTTTTGTTCTAAGTTTATATCTGTAATATTATATTAAACATACTAAATTGATGAATTTATTGAGAATATTAGTTATGGATTTATCTATGTTGTATTCATAATTTAGATGTAGGGCCTGACGTAATCTCGTTTGAACCGTGTTGTGAATATTTTGTCTATTATTAGATTTAATTCCATTTTATGCACTCTCTAGGCCTAATGTGTTTGATTCACGTGGCCAATGATTTAGACAATGTTAGGTTGCGAATTTGACACTCGAGAGAGGTTGAATTCGTAACCGATTTTGGGAGTGCATAACGTAGGTTGTTGTGAATCCGGGAGGAAATCAACACCTAAGTATGGGTATATACTAATGACATCCCCTGTCATTTTGTACTATACCAGATACTTCCCATCATTTTGCAAATACCAGAGGCCTTACATGTCTTTTCGCTCAAACACCACTTAACTCCTTTTGGACAAAATTGCCCTTAGGTTATTTTAAAAAAAAATTAATTCACACCCCTATATTTTTAAAATTATATTTTTTACTCTTAACGTTTTAAATAATTATATTTACCTCTCACCACCATCCAACTCCCACCGCCACTGCGCAACTCCCACCACCCACAGCCACCCCCACCTCCTACGACCCTCTCCCACCTCCCACCGTCGCCACCCACCCAACACCACCTTCTACCGCTATTTCCATTTCTCACTACCCATCGCCCAACTCTCTCGCCACCACCAATACTCAAGAAAGAGAAAAATGGGGAGTTAAATGGGAATAAGAGATAGATAGATAGAGAGATATAAGTAAAAATGGTAGGTCCACCCTTTTACTCAAACCAAAAGAGGAGAGAGGAGGAAAGAGAGAGAATAAGAGAAAGAGAAAGAGAAAGAGAGAGAGGGGGGAGGAGAAAGATAGAACCTTGTATGTGAGTATGTGAGAGAGAATCATGGGTGGATGTGTAGGTAGGGCCCCACCCTTTTCATGTTTGCCCATGTTTGATGTTTGTGTATGCCAAGAGAGAGAGAGAGAGATGTGTGCCGAAAGAGAGAGAGAGAGAAGTCAAACTTGGGTAAACATGAAAAGGGTGGGGCCCTACCTACACATCCACACATGATTCTCTCTCACATACTCATATATATGGTTATCTCTCTCTCTCTCTCCTCCCCCCTCTCTCTTTCTCTTTCTCTTATTCTCTATCTTTCCTCGTATCTCTCCTCTTTCGGTTTGAGTAAAAATGTGGGCCTACCCTTTTTACTTCTTTTTTTCCCCCTCTGTGTGTGTGTGTGTGTGTGTGTGTGTGTGTGTGTCATTCCCATTTAACTCTCCATTTTTCTCCTTCTTTAATATGGGTGGTGGCGGGAGAGTTGGGAGGTGGGTGGTAGGAGGTGGCGGTGGCATTGGATGGAGGTGGGAGGTGGTGTTGAGTAGTAGTGGTGGGAGGTGGGGGAGGGTAATAGCGGTGGGTGGTAGGAGTTGGGCGATGGCGGTGGTGGTAGCAGTGGGAGTTGGGTGGTGGTGAGAGGTAAATAAAATTATTTAAAACATTAAGGGTAAAAAATATAATTTTAAAATTATAGGGGTGTTAATGATTTTTTAAAAAAAAAAATAACCTAAGGGCAATTTTGTCCAAAGAAAGGTACGTGGTATTTGAGCAAAAAGATAGGAGAGGTCTCTGGTATTTTCAAAATGACAAGGGAGGTATCTGATATAATGCAAAATGACAGCGGATGTCATTGGCATATACCCACCTAAGTATTCGAGTTAGGAATTTAGGATCTCGTGAGACCAGGAGGTAATCAATTTCTAAATTGATCAATTAGAATCATCATTCAATTGTGTTTACCATTTTATCACTTCCATTGTATGCTTGTATATGATATTGTGGTTGATTTAAGAATACGACATTAACACTCGGGAGAGGTAACCCCAGATGCGGACTAGGTTAAAACACAACAAAAGTTCTAATGTTTCGGGAGATTATTAGAACGTGTGAAATCCATGAGGTTGGGGCAAGACGCATATAATCGTTTAAATGCTTGATAGGGATATCGGTGTTGACGTGGTTGCATATTCACTCACTTTACACTCAGGAGAGGTAGTGAGTGAGTTTTAAAAACCTATATTTTTGAATGAATGGAATCAAGTAATAATTGCTTAATAGGATAACACGGGAATAATGAAATGAAATCAAGCCCCTAGAACATTAGTGCATAGATAATCCATATCATATTATATTTTATTTAATTTATTTATTTTAGTTTTAGCTTTATTTCTATAAAAACCTAAAATTGGATCGCCTAGATAAAGTTAGGTTACTATAATTACGGTACTTAACGACAATTTAAACCAATTCCTATGGATACGATAACCCTACTCTTCCTATACTATTAAAACTTGATCCGTGTACTTGCAGTGTCATAGTGACGAAATAATTCGCTACCAAGTTTTTGGCACCGTTGTTGGGGATTGGTGTTTTAGATTGTTGTTAATATTGTGACTAATTAACTTGATTTTAATTAGCCATTTTTTATTTTTTATTTTTAGTTTTATTTGTTTTACAAGGTACTTGGAGATGGGTGATCAACAAGTCCTCTTGAGCTCTTCTCAATGGGATTCCAAGCCATTCTATTTTGCTTGAAATAGATACAAGGAATTTCTCATTCGGTACCCCAATCATCGTTTCCCAAAGGAGTGTCAATTATTGAACTTCCTCGATGGGTTACAAGCCGCAACAAGAACTTGGGTGGAAGAAAAAAATGGTACCACCTCTTTCTACGACCTACCTGTGGGCAAAGGTTACTTATCTTTGAAAGACATGGCGGATTTGATTGTCAGAGTTGGAATTATTCAACAAGTCACCAAAACTTGGGGGATAATTTCAATATTTTGGCGCTATGGATTGACATCCCGGACCAACCTGTGGAAGAGATGTTTGCTACAGTTATAGGGGAAACTCAAATTTTCTTGAGGAAAACGCATAACCGTCTCAATGAGCATGAGGGTCATCTTGATAATATTGAGATGACCTGCGCTGATATCGACGCGACTGTAAAGTCTCTCGAGACGCAAATCGGTCAACTTGTTAGTTACATTGAGACTGAGTCAGAAACGGTGGCACTGAGAGACACAAAAGTCACATCCACATGTGAAAGCCACCAGGAGGAACTGAATGCGAGCGGGAGGAACTTGGGAGCGTTCAATGACAATGATTCAAATTTTGATGCCACCACCGATCCATGATAATCATATCTTTGAGGATCTGAAGTGGCTCATTCATCCCCTACCTTTAGCAATGTTCATTCACACCTACCAAGCACAAATGCTGAAGCCAAATCACATTGAGCTCACATGCCGATTATTGCCATATCTCACCAAGCTTGAGGGCGTTCTAAACAAAGACCTATTTGTTGTGTTGTATGATGTATACTATGGGTGGAAGCCGCTTTTTGACGAGCTCTTCTCCAGTGCCAAGTCGAGCACATTAAACCAAGTGCTTCTTGGGAGGCACCCCAAGTTTTCAAAATAACGGAGCCTAAGGATGCAAGTGATGGAAGAAAGTCCCATACCGATCACCTTGCCTGTAGCATCATCGCCTACAGAACTAGGAGGCGAGATTGTCTTGCCTCCCTAATACGTGTTCTATTCCCTTGTGCTTAATTTGAATACATGCTTTACTTTGAGTTTGGGGGTGGGACACATGTTGGCTTGTATTAGTTTGGGTTAGGGAATGTTTGTGTGTCTGACTTTTCTTCGTTTAACCTATATTCTTGTGGCCATTGTTTTAGTCGTTTTTCTTTTTAGGTTTATTTAAATAAATTGTGAGTTTCGTTGAGATGATATGACTTGAAATCGATGATGAGTTTAGACACGCAATGTTCTCTTAGGTCATTTGAAATGTATTGCATTGAGATTTCTGTGTGCTTGACTTGTGTTAATTGAAATTCACTCTTGACTCGTAGCACTTGAGCACCATGCATCACGATCATTTGGCCTTTTGGATACTCAGAGAACATTTATGTGCTTTAAATCGGCTTTCACATCTTGTGAACATTAGAACTCATTTGAGTGAAACTTGAGGCGAAGCACTTGGTAATGTGTTGTTGGAGAAATGACTTAGGCATTCTTTTTGGATCGTTTGGGCCTTTGAAGCTATCCCTGATTTTTTTTTTTTTATCATTCGTTAACCCTTTTGAGCCTAATTACCTAATTGTTTTCATTACCCACATTTGTGCATCTAACCCACCGCATGTTTTTTTTTTTTCCACTTTCTAAACCCATTACTAATTGGCATGTGTACATGGATCATTGAGCATAAGGACTAGCACGAGCTATATTTGGAAAATCATTTGTGGATTAGGATGTTTGTTTCATGTTGTATTTGTGTTGTTTATGTTTAAAAAAATGTTGTAGTATAGTGGTGAGTATCCCATTTGTCCCCTTGTTTTTCCTGCAACATTGGGGACAATTTTGATTTTGGGTTTGGGGGTATGGTTCTCACCAATAAATAAATAAGTAAAAAAAAATTGTGGTTTAGTTTGTTTTGTGAATAATACGTTGTGGGTTAGATTGAGAGAAGACATTTGATGAAAAGGGGGAGTTGGTGAATTTTGTTTTTCTTGGAAATTGTTTAAGATCCATGAGTCGTAACATAGGCCTACGGTGATTTGAGCCTAAAAACAACACTTTTATCTACCTTTTACCCTAACCATACAGTACAACCCGTAAAGTCCTTTTGATCTCCAATGACATATGCGCCTACATAATTAGTGGAGAGTAATATGAAAAATGGGCTTATAGATGTTCTTAAATTCACCATCTAGATATCGTTCATTGTCTCCTTAGCACATAAATAGATTCTGGGCTCGTTTGGTTGATTGAGAGTGATTATGCATGCACTGACACATCTAGAGCCTTGAGTGTATTGAAATTGATATTTAAAGTTGAAATTCTAGATAATCTCATTGTGTACATTTCATTTGAGCTTAGATCATCTTGTGTTTGCAGATATTCTTGCACGGTTATTGATTCGGTATGAAACTCACATTTTTATCGTTAACTTTAGTTCTTGATTTGTGTTTTTTTTTTTTCATTTCTTTTACTTGAAGACATGCAAACATTTGAGTTTGGGGGTATTTGATGAGTGGTTTATTTACCGACAAATCAAGTACTCTTGGATTCAAATATTTGTGTGTTTTCAAGTATTTTTGTTAGTTTAATGTGTTTTTGTATTGTTTTATAGGTTTTTGAATAAATGGGTAAAAAAGTGCAAAATCGGTTCAGGTGCAGTAACTTTAAGGCTTTTTTTTGACAATGATACAATCCGATTTTGGAAAATCTCAAAACATTGAAGTTGTAAATATACATCGTAGCTTTCCATAGGTTATTGAGTCACCTCAATTGGACTTCATACGAGAAAGCTACGGCTAAAAGAAGAACATGGTATTGGCGTTGCCTCGAGCGCCTTGCAGCGAGTTTTTGCTCACTGCAGTGAGCAAAGGGCATTGTTTCTGCCCTTTGCTCTCTGTAGAAATCTTGCACTCATTGCAACAATATCGGTCACATATGAACCCTAATTTATTATATTTAAACTAATTTTCGCGAGAAAAAATGAGGAGTGGTAGGTGTGAAAAACCTATTTATTTCTAAACCGAATTTGTTAGTTTTCAAGTGTTTTAGTTATATTTGATTATGTTTTAGTGTGTTCTAGTGTAAAACAGGTGAAGGGACGTTAAAGGGTGATAAACAAGTGAAAACGGTGGAGAAAAGGTGAACAAAATGTGAAAAACAGGGTTTCGGTGAATGAAGACCACCGCCTAGGCAGAAAAGAGGCAGAATGTTGGAGTGTTGAAGGGATGAACCACCGCCTAGCATGAAAACCACCACCTAGGAGAGAAAAGATCAGAATGTTATGCCAGCAGCCACCGCCTAGGCGGAGAAACCACCGCCTAGGCGAAGATCCGACAGAAACTTAACCGACTTAAGCCACTGCCTAAGCAGTGAACTACCGCTTAGGCGGTGACACTCTGCACATAAATATATATTTTTAGATATTTTGAAGATATTTTCCAAATCCCCCTTTTTAACCCCTTTCTCCACCAAACCTCAAGAAGACATAGACGTGAGAGGAGGCTTCGGTTGACATTTGGAGAGTTCCTTCCACCTTAGTTAGGTTGAGGTAATTTAGGAAGTAGATTATATTAGTTTAGGAGGTGTTCTTTGCCAACCCTTGAAGAGCTAGAAGAGGATGTTCTTCAACGGAGAAGAGGAAGCTCGGGAGGATTGTTCTTTAGCGAAAGTGGACTACTCCACTTTGAAATTTGGCTTTTGTTCCCTTGTTTCCATCTTTGTATTTAATGTTTATTGTTTATATTTATGATCTCCTCTTCATTTAATGTTGTATTGGCTAAGAACATGTTAGTGTAATTTAGAGATTAGTTAGGGAAATGTGTAGTTGTGTAAATACTCGTTTGGTTTAATATACATTTCTTTAATGGTTGTTGCTTTTAAGTCCGATTGTTTTTATCATTTGATGAAGATATTAATATGCTTGTAATGGTATTAGGGTTGGATTTGAGAATCTAGGGTTTGACACTTGGGAGAGGTAACCCTGGATTCGGGCTAGGGTAAACACATCGTTACGACCTAACGACCCGGGAGGGCGTTAGTTAGTGTGCAATCGATGACGTTGGGTCAAGACTCACGTGGGCTAGAGTCATTAAGACATTGAGGGGGAGCTTTTCGTCTACATGAAGTTGCGTATTCCCCCGTCTTACACACGAAAGAGGTGGTGGAGGAGTTTACGAACCAAGATTGTCGGATACCTAAACTCCGTTATTGTTAACTAAACGAAATCAAACATGTATTAAGTGAATGAAATCAATCCCTAATTAATCAACTTAGTTAATATTAACCCACTAATTGTAGTTTAATTTAGTTTAATTTTAATTCATGTCTTTTATAGTCAGGATAACATGAGACTACGTCAATTACGGTATTCAATTATTCACACTCTTCTATGTGGGAATGATAACTGATCTTCAAGATCCACTATATTAAAACATAGACCTCGTATACTTGCGAGAGTAAGTAGCGGCGCATTTCACGCCCTACCAAGTTTTTGGCGCCATTGCCGGGGAATAGTCTGAATTTTATTGAATATTGCTAAAAATTCATGATAACAGCTCAAGACTTAAGTTTTAAATAGGAAAAGCAAATGTATCGTATTCTAGTCCCATCAACGCACCAAGTTTTTGGCGCTGTTGACGTGGGATTAGTGTGAATTTTAAGTTGATATTGCGACTAAGTGGTCGAGTGTTAATCCTGACATTTATTTTTGTTTCATTGTGTTAATGAGATCAAGCAGAGTGAGAAACAATGAAGAAGATTGGAATTCTTAATTCTCAATCCCGAGATTGAGCTCATTGCAAATGATAAGGACTGAGAGGAGAAGCCGACTTCAAGCCATGATCTTTATTCGACTGAGCATTTAAACCCAAATTCCTTAACACGAAAGTCCAGCTGGGGACGGTAACTCAAGCGCTATTTTTTTTTAAATGAAACTCAGGGTATCAAATTACCCTATTTTTGTTACTATTTATTTGATTATTTATTCTTTTTGGAAGCCGGCATGGCTTCGGAACGTGTTCAGAAGTGAATTTAGGAGTATGGACGCTTAGGGAAGTATTTTAAGTTTAAAAACGTTGAACAAGCGAAGTGAAAACATATGGGGTGGAGCTGTATTTTGAAAATTTGAGAAACAAATGAAAGTAGGAGCTATAGGCCCACCGCCTAAGCGCTGAATCACCGCTTTGGCGGTAAAAATAAAGAGTGGGTGTTTTTCAGCAAAAACGGCCTATCGCCCTAGTGGTGAACCACCGCTTATGTGGTAAAAATATAGGATGCAACAAATTTTGAAAATACACTCCATCGCCTAGGTGGATAAACCACCGCCTAGGCGGATAAACCACCGCCTAGGCGGATTAGCAGCAGAATAAAATGTTTTCACACTGGTGTAATTTCGCTTAGGCGGAAAAACTACTGCCTAGGCGGAATTTTGTCATAAGGTTTGATTTTGAGGAAAAGGGCTCAACCGCCTAAGTAGTGAATCACCGCCTAAGCGGTGGACCTTCTGCAGTTAAACAGCCCCCGTTCGTTCAAAATTACAAATCGCAAGGCTCCTTCCCCCAAAAACCTCCACATTCTCTCTAAAACCTCACTCCCAAACCATTCCAATACTCAAAAATCATCCTTCCATTACCAAAATTTGTGATTTCCACCCCAAATCATCCACCACAAATCAATTTTCAACCCCATTTTCGCGATTTTCTTTATTACTTTGGGATTTTGGTTTGATTTTTGGTGATAACTTAGTTTCTATAAATTATTAAATTGTGTGAAACAAAATTGCGTGCTACATTGTTCATATTTTGTTGAAACGTTGTGATTAATGTGTGCGCCAGATCAAATCTATAGGTTCATGTGTGAACGCTTCGGCATTGCTGCCGCACTTTTTGCAACCGCCACAATTTCCATTCCGACTTGATAGTGGTGGAGAGGAATTTCCTGTCAGGTGAACGGTAGGGAATAAGTCTTATTCCCTAGGTATGTGTTCAACCCATTTTGTATGCATTAATGCTATATGTTAATTGGGTTCGCTGACAGTGGAACACGTCTTTTGTTCAAGCATGATTTGGTATGGAATGGATGATTAGTTTAGTGGATGTTCATCCGTTTTGATTTTTTGTAGAAAAGGATGAACCATAAAATTGTTTTTGATCTACAAATCTATGTTTATGTATGTATTTTATTATGAATGTTTTAGTTTTTAAATTTTTAGTTTAGTTAGTTTAATTTTTGTTTTTTACATGAGTAGTGCTAGATTAATTTATGTATGTTAGTATTAGATTTAGTTTAGATTTGTGTATGTATAAAGTTGTGTTTGCATGTTTAGATGTGAGTTTATTTGGGCCAAGATCCGATGATGAGAATTATCCCCTAATTGTATATTGAGGTCGGGGGTAATACCTTCCTTGTGTGTTTTGTGTGCTTAACATGTCGATTGGGTAAAAATTATCTCGATCCAAAAATCGCACGACATTTGAACTCAATGTATAATTATCTGAGCGATTAGACTTTGATTATTCGATATTAAGCTCATGATAGAAAATGAGGAAACTAGAACTTGATTTGGAGAAAACTTGAGGGGAATCCTAGGTGAGGTAATTCCGGAGACGTGATTTAGGCCGTCAATTTTTCGCTTGAACCGTTGTAGCTAACCTGGAAATTTTCATTCCTTATTTCCCCTGCCGAAGCTGATAACGTAATCAATTCTGAAAACGTTCAAATACTCATTTCATTTAAATTTTTCCTAACCCAATGTCGCTAAGTCTAATTTTCAAAATTGAGTGAAATCAAGTGAGTGGTCGAGTTTCTGATAAATTGTTATTGATTCGGTATTAGTGTATTCACTTGTCACTTACGTATTTCTTTTTTGCACGCTCCTAAAATAAGTTTGGGGGTGTGTTTCTATCATTTCTTCTTACATATTCCTAAAATTTTATAAATTCGAATAAGTTTGCGGGTGTGTTTCTTTAACTTCTTTTTGCACTCTCCTAAAAACTATAATAATTCGAATTAAACTAGGAATATGTTAAAAAAAAAAAAAAAAACGTGAATAATATTTTCATTTTCTTTTCTTTCGACAAGTGAATACAAGGATTTTCGTTTCTTATTCAGAGTTGTACTTTAAATGTGGGGGTCATGAGAGAGGATAGCGACAAGCGATTTTACCTCGGGCATTGTTCAATTCAAACGATTATCTATTTTTAATTCTAATGATACCCGTGGTCGTTTTCCAAAGCTAAACCAAGCCCTATTGATCTCTGTGAATATCCGAGCCTACATTAGTGGATAGTAGACTCAAATCAAGCGTATGGTTTTCCTAAATCCTTTAACGGTGTAAGCTATGAGCTTAATGATTGAATAATCGAATCCGATATTTGACGAGTTAGACATTTGAGTTCTCACACACACACTTCAAATGGATCTACAATGGTTTTTATTGTTATTGATCATTGAAATTCTAGAACACCACTTGGTGTGGGTTACTTCCCGAACTTTATCCAATTTAGGGATGTTGAAGGAGGAACAAATTGGTCATTTCGATTGAACTTTATATTTACATGCATATACTTCTTTTGTGTTAGTTTAATTTTTCATTTTTAGTTGGTTAGTTCGTTAGTTAGTTTAGTTTAGTGTTAGTGTTTTACTCGAGTACTAGCAAAATTCTAAGTTTGGGGGTATTGATAGGTGTGAAAAACCTATCTATTTCTAAACCGAATTTGTTAGTTTTCAATCATTTTAGTTATATTTGATTGTGTTTTACTGTGTTTTAGTGTAAAACAGGTGAAGGGACGTTAAAGGGCGATAAACAAGTGAAAACGATGGAGAAAAGGTGAACAAAATGTGAAAAACAGGGTTACGGTGAATAAAGACCTTCGCCTAGGTAGAAAAGAGGCAGAATGTTGGAGTGCTAAAGGGATGAACCACTGCCTAGGTGAGAAAACCACCACCTAGGCGAGAAATGATCATAATGTTATGCCAGCAGCCACCGCCTAGGCGGAGAAACCACTGCCTAGGCGAAGATCCGATAAAAACTTAACCGACTTAAGCCACCGCTTAGACGGTAACACTCTGCCCAGAAATATATATTTTTAGATATTTTGAAGATATTTTCCAAATCCCTCTTTTTAACCCCTTTCTCCACCAAACCTCAAGAAGACATAGACGTGAGATGAGGCTCCGTTGACATTTGAGAGTTCCTTCCACCTTAGTTTGGTTTAGGTAATTTAGGAAGTAGATTAGATTAGTTTAGGAGGTGTTCTTGGCCAACCCTTGAAGAGCTAGAAGAGGATGTTCTTCAACGGAGAAGAGGAAGCTCGGGAGGATTGTTCTTTGGCGAAAGTGGACTACTCCACTTTGAGATTTGGCTTTTCTTCCCTTGTTTCCATATTTGTATTTAATGTTTATTGTTTATATTGATGATCTCCTCTTTATTTATTATTGTATTGGCTAAGAACATGTTAGTGTAATTTAGAGATTAGTTAGGGAAATGTGTAGTTGTGTAAATACTTGTTTGGTTTAATATACGTTTCTTTAACGGTTGTTGCTTTTAAGTCCGATTGTGTTTATCATTTGATGAAGATATTAATATGCGTGTAATGTTATTAGGGTTGGATTTGAGAATCTAGGGTTTGACACTTGGGAGAGGTAACCCTGGATTCGGATTAGGGTAAACACATCGTTACGACCTAACGACCCGAGAGGGCATTAGTTAGTGTGCAATCGATGACGTTGGGTCAAGACTCACGTGGCCTAGAGTCATTAAGACATTGAGGGGGACCTCTTCATCGACACGAAGTCGCGTATTCCCTCGTCTTATACTCAGAAGAGGTGGCAGAGGAGTTTACGAACCAAGATTGTCGGATACCTAAACTCCGTTATTGTAAACTAAACGAAATCAAACATGTATTAAGTGAATGAAATAAATGCCTAATTAATCCACTTAGTTAAGATTAACCCACTAATTGTAGTTTAGCGTAGTTTAATTTTAATTCATGTCTTTTGTCGTCAGGATAACATGAGACTACGTCAATTGCGGTATTCAATTATTCACACTCTTCTTTGTAGGAATGATATCCGATCTTCAAGATCCACTATATTCAAACTTAGACCTCGTATACTTGCGAGAGTAAGTAGGTGTGCATTTCGCGCCCTACCAAGGAGGCCGAAGGAGGAACAACAAGAGGCAATATTTTGGAGCTATATGAGGTGATTTTGAAGGGGAAAACACAGGGTGATGGTGTTTTAATGCAATATCGACAAACAAAACATCATCGGTGGCACTTAGGATTGAAGATCTGGAGCCCAAATCCTCAATAAAATTTTCTTTTCCCCTTTATCTCGCTAATCTTTTGTTCCAAGCGATAGCTGTAAATTACCTATCTATTTCCAATCAGAATGTTGTTAGTTTCCGAGTATGTTTAGTACGTTTTAATATGTTTTTCTGTATTTTTATTTAAATCAGGTGTTTAAGGTGAAAAGTTATGTAAACAGATGTGAACCTCACCAAGGATTAGTGAGACCCGAAACCAACTTAGGGTTTCTTCGCAAAGATCGAAACTAAATCAGATTTTTGAACGAGCTAAAAATACAAAAATTGAAAGATAGATTACCTTGACCCAACGTTTATGAATGAAACGCGAACCAATGGTATAATGATCTTGACCCAATGATTATAATGAATCATGAATCAAAGATATAAGTTTGAACGCCACAAGAAACTCTTAATAAGTTCAGGAAAAGTTCTCTGAAGAACTAAAGAGAAAACTCTCACAATTTTTATTAATCAAAGTAATCTAAAATTTGTAGGTCTACAAAGCCCCTTAAATAGGTGGCCAAGAGAATAAGAAAAGAAACCGTAATACACTTTGAAATTCGTGTGTCTACATAGAGGAAAAAGGAAACCCTAAAATCTAATTTCTAAATAAAGAATAAGAAAGTTTCCTAATTTGCCTTACATTCCTAGTTGGAAAAGGAAATGATTTACTTGGTAATCAAGCTTACAAATCAGCCTAAAAATAATTAAAAGACTTAAAATAATAAAATAAATATGATACGAATTTCGTGGTCCACATGACTTGGCCCATTTGAGTTCATGTCTAAGCCCATTCCCTTACTTTGATAAGATGGATATGGCCTTGACTGCCCGATGGGCCTAATTTGGGCTTAACTATTATAGACATGGGCCAAGTCTCTTGAACTAGCCCATTAAGTTCTACTTTGATTTTTCTTGGATCTTTCCCTAGTAATAGGCCTAACTGGAACATATAACTGATCCTCTGATGGTGCTCATTGATTCTCAGCATTCCCCTTCTCTTCAAAATGATTCGTCCTCGAATCTTTACCAGAGTGTTGTTAATAGTTCGGAAATTATCAAACATTCACCAAGTTCTATCCTTCCTAAGCACAAGTAGCACTGGTACCGCGCACGGACTCCTGCCTTCTCATACGTGTCCTTTGGCCTTCAACTCCTCAACTTGCCTTTGAAGTTCCTTTGTCTCCTGCGAATTATGCCCTAGGCTACTGGTTGGTCAGGAATCATTGCGCAGGGCACAAAATCGATTTGATTCCCAATCCCTCTATAAGGTAGAAAACTGCTATGCACATCATTAGAAAACATGTCTATATATTCCTGCAACATATAAAGTACATCACTAGGCAAAGATTTGTCAATTTCATTAGTGGTAAAACAAGCCTCTTTGTACAAGAGTACAAATATAGGTTGATTTGTATAAAAAGCCATATTGACATCACTCGCCTTAGCATAAAAACTCACTTGTTTTTCCGTTTTTCTCTCATTTTTTTCACTCTCATCTTTCTCATTTTTTTTTGAACTCTCGGTCTCACAAGTTTTTTTCAACTCATTCTCTCTTTTCAATTTCATTTGAGCCTCATTTTCCATTCCATGTCATCCTCCGCGACTTGAGCACTTAGAGCACGCCAATCAACAAGTAACTCACCCTCCACCAAGTACTCCACATCACCGTCACAAGCATCCCTATGCGGTAGCATCTGGTCATTATCACTCTCGCTGTTGGTTTCCATCTCTCCCTCAACATATGCTTTGTTAACATTGGGCAAATCGTCTCTTCTTTTTCGTGGTTCGGTTTTGGACTTTGAAACAGCCCTTTCATCTATTCTCCTATTTGACCTCCATGAAGTAGAAGAGCCCGGGTTTTGAAATAACCGAGTTCCCTTCCTTTTAAGTTGTCGTTCCACCTTTATTGCCATGTGCACCATGTCTTCCAACTCCACATAATGTTGCAACTTCACCACGTTGGCAATCTCCCGATTCAACCCATTCAAGAACCTTGTCATTGTTGCTTCTCTACCTTTCTCGACATTAGCCTGGATCATAGTGATTTCTATCTCCTTGTAGTAATCATCCACGCTCCGATAGCCTTGAGTAAGACTTTGTAACTTCTGGTATAAATCCCTATAGTAGTGACTAAGGACAAATCTTCTCCTCATTATGGCCTTTATTTCAGCCCACGTCTCAATATACCTCTCATGGTTTTGCCTTCTGTTCATCACAAGTTGATCCCACCATATTATAGCATAATCAACAAATGCAATTATAACGAGTTTTACCTTTTTATGCTCAGAGTAGTTGCAGTACTCAAAGTTCAATTCCATCTTCTTTTCCCACTCCAAGTACGCTTCAGGGTCGTTCTTTCCTTGGAACGATGGAATCTTCATCTTGATGCTTCTAAAGTTATTATCGATTTGCTCCCCATATCTATCTTCTCTATTGCCATATCTACAGCCAAATCTGCCCAAGCTCGCATTAGAGATGCGATCCTCTTCATCTAGGTAATCCCTATTATAATCTACATATTCATACCGAGGCAAATTCCTCTCTCGTCGTTGTACATTAGGAGCTTTAGGTGGTTGTCGTGAACTAGACTCAGCTTTGTCTAGTCGTTCATGCACTTTATCAAATCTCGAGTTTAATTGTTCAAACTTTCGCTCTAAGGCTTTGTAGAAAACTTTGACATCCACGACGTCCATCCTTGCGATATGTTTAATAATCTGTAAAACCAAGTTAGCAAACCTCACAAACACTCTCTCACAAGTTTCCCTCAAGATTGATGGCACTCGCGCTCGTGTTTCATTCAAATTCGACTTTTACCCTCTTATGAGCTCACACTCTCTTGCCTTTTTCCACTCTTTAGTTAATTCTTTTAGTTCTTTATCGAACTTAACCAAACTCAATTAGAAATTTCTCATGATAATTGAAACTCAACCAATCAATTTAACTAAGAATGAGATTTAGGACAAAAGTAAAGTGAACAAGAAGAGCACAAAGGATAAATTTGCGGAATAGAATAAGAAGAAATAAATTTCAAATTTTGGAGCTGCGGGATTTTTTTTTATTCTGTTTCTTTTTTTTTGTTTTCTTTTGTTTCCATTTTTTTTTTTTTTTTTTTTTTTTTTTTTGCGCAGCAACTTAAATTAAGAATGAAGATGCTCAATACCAAAGAAAAAAAATTTGAAAAATTTAACCAAATATAAATATTTCGGCCAAGAAAGTTCAAGTATGAAAGAAAAGAAAATGATGAATGAAGAAGAATAAAGAATATAGGTGAAACCTGATTTGACCTTACTCTGATTACCAAATGATGCGAACTTCACCAAGGATTAGTGAGACCCGAAACCAACTTAGGGTTTCTTCGCGAAGATCGAAACTAAATCAGATTTTTGAATGAGCTAAAAATACAGAAATTGAAAGATAGATTACCTTGACCCAACGTTTATGAACGAAACGCGAACCAATGGTATAATGATCTTGACTCAATGATTATACTGAATTACGAATCAAAGATATAAGTTTGAACGCCACAAGAAACTCTTGATAAGTTTAGGAAAAGTTCTCTGCAGAACTAAAGAGAAAACTCTCACAATTTTTATTAATCAAAGTAATCTGAAATTCGTAGGTCTACAAAGCCTCTTAAATAGGTGGCCAAGAGAATAAGAAAAGAAACGCTAATACACTTTAAAATTCGTGGGTCTACATGGAGGAAAAAGGAAACCTAAAATCTAATTGCTACATAAAGAATAAGAAAGTTTCCTAATTTGCCTTACATTCCTAGTTGGAAAAGGAAATGATTTACTTGGGAATCAAGCTTACAAATTAGCCTAAAAATAATTAAAAGACTTAAAATAATAAAATAAATATGATAAGAATTTCGTGGTCCACATAACTTGGCGCATTTGAGTTCATGTCTAAGCCCATTCGCTTGCTTTGATAAGATGAATTTGGCCTTGACTGCCCGATGGGCCTAATTTGGGCTTAACTATTATAGACATAGGCCAAGTCTCTTGAATTAGCCCATTAAGTGTTACTTTTATTTTTCTTGGATCTTTCCCTAGTAATAGTCCTAATAGATAAAAAATGATCAAATCGGATCAAGAACGGTAGAAAAAGGGTGGAAATATGCAAAGCCGGTACAGGTACTGTAACTTCATAGCTATTTTGGACTGCAATGAAATCCGATTTTGGAAAAACTCAAAACTTGTAAGTTGTATATATTTCTCTTAGATTTCCATTGGTTTCTTAATCACCTCAATCGGAGTCGGATGAAGAAGTTACAGCCAAAACAAGAAAGTGTGTCACCGCCTAGGCGGAAATTCCACCGCCTAGGCGGTAAAAATGCAGAATCTAGCATAAATTCACTGCTGGTCCACTGCCTAGGTGGTCACCCTGCACCTATAAAGTGTTTTTTTAGATATTTTAGGATATTTGTTGGCCCTTATCCTTCATCCCCTCTCCATTTTCGTGTAGAACACTTAGGAAAGCCATTAGGGCATATTTTGGAGTGTTATGGAGGGAGAGCTCACAATCCAAAGGAGGAGACGTTGAAGAAGGAAGCGATCGTTCTACAGTATAATCTTCAAACTTGGCTAAGTTATTTTGTTTTCTATTTATTTATTTAACTTAGGTATTTGTTGAGCATGTTTAGCTCGTTCTTATTGTAAATATGGTTATGGTAGCTAGCTAAATGTGGATTGTTTAGGGATTAACAATACATTAATAAATATGTGGTTATTTTGATTTCAATGTTTCGTTAATGTGTGTTTTATAATAATTTCGATTGTGTTTGCCGTGTTGTCATTTTATTATGCTTGATTAGATAATTAGAGAATACAGGGTTTGACACTCGGGAGAGGTAATCCCGAATTCGGATTAGGGTAAATACAACACGACAATCTAACGACCCGGGAAGGCGTTAGAAAGTGTGCAATCAATGACGTTGGATCGAGACTCACGTGACCTACTATCGTTAAGACGTTGAGGGAGAATTCTTCATTGACGCGATGTCATGTATTCATTCATCTTACACTCGAGAGAGGTGGTGAGTGAGTTTACGAATCGAGATTGTCGGATACCCAAGCACCATTAACAGAAACTAAAATGAGATTAAACATGTATTTGTAAATAACGTTAATCCCTAGACAATTCTTTCCTCGAAAATATCTCATTATATTAGTATAAATAATTTAGTTAATTAGTTTAGTTTAATATAAATTTTATTCACATTTATTTTCGCCTAGATAAAGTTAGGTCATGATAAACGCGGTAATCAATAATAATCACAACTAATCCCTGTGGACACGATACCCCTACTCTCCCAACCAATACTAAAACTTGATCTCGTACACTTGCAAGTGAAAGTAGCGGCGTATTCACGCACTACCACCAAGTTTATATTTGTAATATTTTATTTAACATACTGCATTTATGAATTCAATGAGAAGATTAGTTATGGATTTGTCTATATTGTGTTCGTAATTTAGATCTAGGGCTTGACGTAGTCTCGTTTGAACTATGTTGTGAATATTTTGTCTATTGTTAGATTTAATTCTATTTTATGCACTCTCTAGGCTTAATGTGTTTGATTCATGTGTCCAATAATTTAGACAATGTTAGGTTGTGAATTTAACACTTAAGAGAGGTTGAATTCGTAACCATAGTTGGGAGTGCATAACGTAGGTTGTTGTAAATCTAGGAAGAAATCAACACATAAGTATTCGAGTTGGAAATTTAGGATCTCGTGAGACCGGGAGGTAATCAAGTTCTAAATTGATCAATTAGAATCGTCATTCAATTGTGTTTACCGTTTTATCACTTTCGTTGTATGCTTGTATATGATACTGTGGTTGTTTGAGAATACGAGGTTTGACGCCCGAGAGAGGTAACCCTGGATTCGAACTAAGTTAAAATACAACACAAGTTCTAATGTTTCGAGAGATGATTATAACGTGTGCAATCCATGAGGGTGGGGCAAGACGCATGTAATCGTCTAAACGCTTGATAGAGATATCGGTGTTGACGTGGTTGCATATTCACTCACTTTACACTTGGGAAAGGTAGTGAGAGAGTTTTACAAACCTAGATTGTTGAATGAACATAATTAACTAATAATTGCTTAATAGGATAACACAGGAATAACGAGATGAAATCAATCCCCTAGAACTTTAGTGCATAGATAATCGATATTATATTTTATTTTGTTTTTGTATTTATTTTAGTTTTAGCTTTATTTCTATAAAAACCCAAAATTAGATTGCCTAGATAAAGTTACGTTACAACAATTGCGGTATTTAACGACAATTTAAACCAATTCCTATGGATACGACAACCCTACTCTTCCTATACTATTAAAATTTGACTCGTACATTTGCGGTATCGTAGTGACGAAATAATTTGCTACCATGAATCAAAACCTAATTCTTTCCAAGGAAAAATAATAACCTAACATTTTTGTAGGATAAAGATCTAATCATAATCTTTTTCACCAGAAAAAGATCAAAACCTAGGCATCCTAACTAGACAATGTCCCAAACGTGTCTAATCCTCTCAAACTCACAAATAAAAAAAATATAAGTTTCTTCTCACAAGGAACTTCTACCACCTCAATTCAAATATACTCAATTAATGTCCCGAATAATTAGTACGTGATAGATATAATGTGTGGCAAATAAAATTTGATTAATATAATAAAAAAGGTAGCACAAATTTAGCACGTAATCAGATAATCAAGCAAAACTTATTTAAAAATATTTTCAAGCTTTTAAGTTCAAAAATATTTTTAAACAATCTTAAACCAAGCAATCAATATAAATATAACTTTAGAAATAGAATAATAAAGTTTGGACGGATCTCCTCGAGAAACACCGAAGACAATGATAATATCGCAATTAGAACTCAAATCAATGACGCCAAATAGCTAGCGTTTTGATCAAGAACTTGAATAGAATCTCTCGTACAAATCTCAACAACAATATCACTCTTATAATAGCTCAAAATTGATGTTCTTGATGTCTTAAACACAATCCCGCAAGTCTCTTTAAATAGACTTAAAACTAGACCTCCAATTGTCAATTTTTTAATGTTATGTCAATAAATGACACATATGGACCCCATATATCATATTGATTTATAACGACTATATTTGACCAGTAATAAAATTTTAAAGCTCTCAATTTATTCCCAAAAAAAATTTGATCTTTGATAGGTGTGAAAAACCTATCTATTTCCAATCTAAATTTGTTAGTTTTCGAATATGTTTATATAGTATTTTATTATGTTTTAATTAGTTTTCATACTTTTTGTATAAATCAGGCACGTGGAGCAAAAAGATAAGAAACTGGAGCAAAAACGATGAGATCGAACTGAAGGCGAGTCGAAGTTACAGTGGATAAACAAGCAAGGAGGCAAAAATATGAAGGAAGCCCACCGCCTAGGCGTCCAGACCTCCGCCTAGGCAGTGAAGATGCTGAGAATGACAAAAGGCTACTGACAGCCCACCGCCTAGGCATGAAATTCCTTCGCCTAGGTGGAAACCCTAGTAGAAACATTTCCAAGTCCACCGCCTACTTCTTTGCCTAGGCGGTCACCAAACCTGCAAAGCCGGTACAGGTGCTGTAACTTCAAGGCTATTTTGGACTATGATTCAATTCTATTTTGGAAATACTCAAAACATGGAAGTTATAGATATTTTTCTTAGATTTCCATATGTTTTTGAATCACCTAAATCGGAGTTTGGATGAAGATGTTACAGCCAAAACAAAATTTCAAACCTGCAGTAAATTCGCCTAGGCGAATTTTTCTGCCCCTAGACGAATTTCCGGTAGAAAGTTAACCGACTTAACTTTGCCTAGGCGAAAATCCTGCAGCACACCTTTGATATTTATTAGATATTTTGGGATATTTTATTTTTCCATTCTCTCTAGTTCTCTTCCCTCTGTTGTATTTTTGAGCCCTTTAGGGTATAGTTAAGCCTAGGGTTAGGGATTTTAGTGGTGGAGCTCGCATCCCGAAGTGGGGAAGACGGCGAATCGATCGTGGAGCGTTCTTAGCGGTTTATCTTCGGACGAGGCTAAGTTCTTCGATTGTTTTTCCTTATTTCTTTATCTTAGGAGCATGTGAGCATGTTTAGCTCGTTATTTTCTTGTATATGCGGCTATGGCCCCGAGTTAAATATGGATTGTAGTAGGGATTAACACTATATTTATAAATACGTCGTTTGGGTTATTTCGGTGTTTCGTTTATGATTGTTCTTCGTAGTTTGATTGTATTTATCGTATTGTTTGTTTATTATGCTTGGATTGATAAATGGAGAATACGGGGTTTTGGTAAACCCCGGATTCAGATTAAGGTAAATAAACGCCACGATTCTATAACCCGGTTGGGGTTTGAATCGTGGACAATCGATGACGTTGGGCAAGACACACGCTACCTAGGGTCGTTAAGACGTTGAGGGGGACCTCTTCGTTGACTCGAAGTTGCGTTATATTCCTCGTCTTACACTCCAAAGATGTGGCGAGAGAGTTTTAGAACGGAGATTGTCGATAGGGTAAATACAACGCGACGATCCAATAACCCGGGAGGGAGTTGGATTGTGTGCAATCAATGACGCTGGGCGAGACTCACGTGACCTAGGGTCGTTAAGACATTGAGGGGGACTTCTTCGTTGGCTCGAAGTCATGTATTCTCCCATCTTACACTCAGAGTTTACGTACCGAGGTTGTCAAATAGGTCGAACAACGTAAATGGGAGTAAATCGGAATCGAACACGTATTTGTAAACACGTTAATCCCTATACAATTCTTTACCCTAAAACATATTAGCATAATAGTGTAGTTAATTTAGGATATATTAGTATTAGTTTAATTAATTAAATACATTTGTTTTTCGCCTAGATAAACTTAGGTCACGACAAACGCAATATTCGATAGTAACGACAACAATCCCTGTGGATACGATAACCCGATCTTAACGATCACACTATTCTAAAACTTAGACCTCGTATACTTGCGAGAGTAAGTAGCGGCGTATTTTGCGCGCTACCAAGTTTTTGGCGCCGTTGCCGGGGATTATTTTGATGTTATTGTCGGAAAAACAGGGTAACAGTTCTGGATTTTTGTTTTGGATAGGAGAAGCAAGTGTTTCGTATTACCAGGATTGGCGATGTCATTCATTGTCGATATTGTGTGAAAGTAACCTAATTTTACTTTAGGCATTTTTTTGTATATAATTTTTGTTTGTAGTTTTGTTTTTTATTTCTTATGCAGAGTACTTAGAGATGTGAGATCGATGGGTATTGATGCATCCCTTTTGACGGGATTCCAAGCCGTTTATGTTGCTTGGCCAAGCACATAAGCCGGTGAGGCATTTCGTTGAGAGATTGAGCCATCCAAAGCAAAACCTCGCTAATCTTGAGGGCATTTTAAATGTCAGGCTGAGGACATTAAACTACACGCTACTTGGGAGGCAACCCAAGCAATTCTTTTTGATCCATCATATCCGACTTGATTCGGAGACGAGATCCTCTCGCCTCCCAGGTAAGTGTTCTCAACACCCTTCGTTAGCATACTTTAATTCCATATGTTGAGATTGGTGATTGGGTTCGCTGAGGACACTATCCACTTTGAGTTTGGCGGTGATGTGTTATATTTAGTAGTATGTTAGTTTATGTGTTATCGTTTTCCGTATTGCATGTGTGTTTACATTAGAATGTGTTTATGTTTTTGTGTTGTTGTTATATGTTGAGTTTTGTGTTCATCGGGCCATCACCTGATGATGAAAATTACCCCTGGTTGTTTTCGAAGTCAAGGGTAATACCCATGCATGTGTGATTCTGTGTGCTTGAATATGCTTTTTGGTAAAAATTATTGTAGATCCTAATTTGCACGAGCACATAGACTCAATGTATTTCTATTCAATTGATTTGAGGATGATTATCGATTAACCAAATTCATAACACATTAAGGATTCTAGAACTTGATTGAGGGGAAGCTTGAGGCAAAATCCTAGGCGAGGTAGTTTAGGAGATGTGATTTAGGCATTCGTTTTGTCGCTTGAGCCCTTGAAGCCTACCTTGATATATGTTTATCCCTTGTCACCCTGTCGAAGCCTAAATGCAAATTCAATTTAGAACACATAAACCAATACCATAGCCAATTGAATTCCTTCTAGTCCTTAATCGCTGAATTTAAAGGCACATTTAAATGAATCAAGTTAGCCGTTGCAAAGGCTTCTTGATGTGAGCAGTTGGGTTTAGGGCGAACTTCTAATTAGTTCGGTATTTGAGTACTCACTTGTCATTTTTCATTTGTATTTCGCACACCCCTTCAATTGTAACAATCAAATAAGTTTGGGGGTGTGTTCGTTGAAAAGAAAAGAAAAGAAAAAAAAAAGAATCAAATGTAAATACGGTTTTTATTTCCATTTCTTTTGACAAGTGAGTACGTTGGTCTTAAATGCATGTTCGGGATTGTTTCCAATCCTTCTATGGGGATTCGAGAGTGAATGTGCCAAGCGTTGAGCCTTGGGTAGCGTTAAGTTAACAACGTTAACCTGTTTTCTATATTCCAAATTACCCTTGGCCAAATATACCAAAACCGAACCAAGCCCTAATGATCTTCATGAACTACTAAACCGACATTAGTGGAGAGTGGACCCTAATCAAGCCTACGGAAATCTCAGTCCTTTACGGTCTAAGTCATGAATTTCGTTGGTGGATAATCCAATCCGATCGTTGTATAGTTATATTATTGAGTCTCGCGCTAACACATTTAAAGGATCTAGAATAGCGTTCACCATTATTGCTTGTTGAAAATCTAGAACATTACATGCTGTGTGTTACCGCCTGAACTCGATATAATTGGCGGTTGTTGAGGGAAAAATAAATAGGTCGTTATAAGAAGTCAAAACTCGCGTATTGTTATGTTTAGATTGTTTTTTGGTTGTTTGTTATTCATTTCCCCTTTTTTTTTTTTTTCATTTTAGTGTGTGTGTTTGGCTCGAGGACTAGCCAAATTTTGAGTTTGGGGGTATTGATAGGTGTGAAAAACCTATCTATTTCCAATCCGAATTTGTTAGTTTTCGAATATGTTTATATAGTATTTTATTATGTTTTAATTAGTTTTCATACTTCTTGTATAAATCAGGCGGGTGGAGCAAAAAGATAAGAAACTAGAGCAAAAACGATGAAATCGAACTGAAGGCGAGTCAAAGTTACGGTGGATAAATAAGCAAGGAGGTAAAAATATGAAGGAAGCCCACCACCTAGGCGTCCAGACCTCTGCATAGGTAGTGAAGATGCTGAGAATGACAAAAGGCTACTGACAGCCCACCGCCTAGGCAGGAAATTCCTCCGCCTAGGTGGAAACCCCAGTAGAAACATTTTCAAGTCCACCGCCTACTTCTTTGCCTAGGCGGTCACCAAACCTGCAAAGCCGGTACAGGTGCTGTAACTTCAAAGCTATTTTGGACTATAATTCAATTCTATTTTGGAAATACTCAAAACATGGAAGTTGTAGATATTTTTCTTAGATTTCCATAGGTTTTTGAATCACCTAAATCGGAGTTCGGATGAAGAAGTTACAGCCGAAACAAAATTTCAAACATGTAGTAAATTCGCCTAGGCAAATTTTTCTGCGCCTAGGCGAATTTCCAGCAGAAAGTTAACCGACTTAACTTCGCCTAGGCGAAGTTTTCTTTGCCTAGCTGAAAATCCTGCAGCACACCTTTGATATTTATTAGATATTCTTTTGGGATATTTTATTTTTCTCTTCTCTCCAGCTCTCTTCACTCTCTTGTATTTTTGAGCCCTTTAGGCTATAGTTAAGCCTAGGGTTAGGGATTTTAGTGGTGGAGCTCGCATCCCGAAGTGGGGAAGACGACGAATCGATCGGGGAGCGTTCTTAGCGGTTTATCTTCGAACGATGCTAAGTTCTTCGATCGTTTTTCCCTATTTCTTTATCTTAGGAGCATGTGAGCATGTTTAGCTTGTTATTTTCTTGTATATGCGGCTATGGCCCCGAGTTAAATATGGATTGTAGTAGGGATTAACACTATATTTATAAATACGTCGTTTGGGTGATTTCGGTGTTTCATTTGTGATTGTTCTTCGTAGTTTGATTGTATTTATCATATTTTTTTTTTATTATGCTTGGATTGATAAATGGAGAATACGGGGTTTTGACAAACCCCGGATTCGGATTAAGGTAAACAAACGCCACGATTCTATAACCTGGTCAGGGTTTGAATCGTGGACAATCGATGACGTTGGGCAAGACACACGCTACCTAGGGTCGTTAAGATGTTGAGGAAGACCTTTTCATTGACTCAAAGTTGCATTATATTCCTCGTCTTACACTCGAAAGATGGGGCGAGAGAGTTTTAGAACGGAGATTGTCGATAGGGTAAATACAGCGCCACGATCCAATAACCCGAGAGGGAGTTGGATTGTGTGCAATCAATGACGCTGGGCGAGACTCACGTGACCTAGGGTCGTTAAGACATTGAGGGGGACTTCTTCGTTGGATCGAAGTCATGTATTCTCCCATCTTACACTCGGAAGAGGTGGCGGCAGAGTTTACGTACCGAGGTTGTCAAATAAGTCGAACAACGTAAACGGGAGTAAATCAGAATCGAACACGTATTTGTAAACACGTTAATCCCTATACAATTCTTCAACCTAAAACATATTAGCATAATAGTGTAGTTAATTTAGGATATATTAGTATTAGTTTAATTAATACTAATATATCCGTTGGCTCGAAGTCATGTTTTTCGCCTAGATAAACTTAGGTCACGACAAACGCAGTATTCGATAGTAATGACAACAATCCCTGTGGATACGATAACCCGATCTTAACGATCACACTATACTAAAACTTAGACCTCGTATACTTGAGAGAGTAAGTAGCGGCGCATTTTGCGCGCTACCAATCTTAATTAATGAAAGTATAGAAATAATTATATATAAGTACATGGACTAAATCATAAGGTCAAATAAAATCTCACAAATCTCGCCCATACCTTAAACCCCAAATATTCTTTACAAAAATAGCAATATCTAAATTCAAAATTTGCAGGTTTAATAATAGGTATTTCAAAAAAATCTAATAATGACCACTTTTCAAATAATATGTCATTAAATGAAACCCCAAGATCTTATATATCATATATGTTCAAAATAGATTTTTTTCGTTTAAAGATATTATTGGGAAATCTCACTTTGGTCTTTAAAACATTTTAAAATTGAAATCCATCAAAATAGAAAGTATTAAGACATTTTAAGTAGAAGAATATTTAATTAAATGGACCAAATTAATAGGGATCACAAAATACATCAAGTATATCTGCAGAGGCCACCGCCTAGGCGGTGGGTATGTCGGTTTAAAATTCGCCGCGATGGTGGAGAAGGCACTAGAATAAGTACTATCCTGATATTTCACCATCGCGGTGCTGGGTGTTCAGCAAGAATGGGGTCTCCCTGTATCTTCACCGCCTAGGAGATAGTCTGGACGCCTAGGCGGTGGGCTGCTATTTTCAAAATCTTGTCTCCTTGCTTATTTTCCATAGTTCTCTGACCGTTCTTTGTCCAAATTGATCGTTTGCGCTTCGATTTCATACCTTTTCACCCATACACCTATTTTAATACAAAAGAATAAAAATATATTAAAATGTATTAAAAACGTACTAAACGTACTAAAAAATTAACAAATTCGGTTTGAAAATAGATAGGTAATTTACACCTATCACTCATTAAAACATTGGATTCAATAATTGAAGTGTTGTGCTTGAATTCCTTAGGAGGTGTCACGTTGATGCATCATCTACTACTGAATTTCCTGACTAGGAACGAGGTTGGCAAATACGAGGCAACTAAAACATAGCTTGACAATGCTTTTTCACCGAGATAGAAATTCCTAACTAGAAATCAAAAGGTGAGGAAGTTAATGGCTTGATGTGACACTTCCGATTCAGTTTGATGGCTAAGTATTGGTTAGTTTCACTTTTTCAGTTTGGTTGCCATTAATGCTTCCAAGGTTCTTTGTATTTGGTCTTGAGATGTCACTTTGCATTTAATGCTTGATTGTGATGCTTGATGTGATGGGCCTTGATTTGTTTGGATTTGAATTGAATTGGCTCAATTTGCATTGTAACTGGTAGTTACATTTCAAGGGTTTTGGTTAAACCTAAGATATTTTGAAAAATATATTTTTATATATTAAATCTACCCTATCCATATCATACCAAGCATTAAATTCTTGATGGGATGGGGATTTAATGCTCATTAAATGACTTGCTTAGGTGGCGAACTAGATTAGTTTTGTTTCGATAACAAGTAGTCAAATTTCAAGGATTTCGGTTAACCCTAAGATATTTTTATCAAAATACATTCATTCCTTGAATGTGGCCTATCCATGTAATCCCAATCATTTAATTCTTGATGGGATGGACATTTAATGCTCATTAGATTCCTTGCTTAGGTGGTGAACCAAATCGGTTTAGTTTCAATAAAGATTAGTTACCTTCTAAGTAACTTAGTTCCTTCCCTAGATATTTTGTGTATAGAATATCTTAGTGGTGTCTTGGTATTTTAATTCTCATTTGTGAGTCATTATTTTATGGGTTAGGCCTTTGATTCAATGGGCCTTGGTGGTTTAGTCAATTTCAAACCGAGTCCCAATCCTTAGTTACGTTGTGTAACTTGGACTTGTTATGACATTTCCATGCATTGATTTAGGTCTTTTGGATTTGTTTTAATGATATTAGTTGATGAGAATATATCAGCTACACTAAGGGATCCGTTGCATGTTCCAGTCGGCCCAATAACAAGGGTAAGAGCTAAAAGATTCAAATAAACACTTAATGGATTAATTCAAGAGATTTGGGTTAAGTCTAAAATGATGAAACCCAAATTCGGCTCTAATGATGATCAAGGCCCAGTCCACCTCATTAAGGCAAGCGAATGGGCTTAAAAGCATAAACTTGAATGGGCCTAGTGTTGATCCTAAGATTTTGATAAACAATTAAAGGTTGATGTTTTTGGTGGAACTAATGGTTTAATTGAGTGTTTCAGTTAATTACATTCCAATGATGAAGATATGATGACGAGTTATGAATGGATGCTAAATGATGATGAAAAAGATTATGAAGGTTTAAAAGTTTGAAGAAATTAGGGAAAACAGCTCAGGTTAATTTCAACTCTTAATATCCCAATTAGGATCACACATGACACAAAAATGATTTTATGATTATGTGTGTTTGATAGGATCCTAATTATCCAAATTATTTTATCCTATGTGTGATTGCAAAAGAAATATTTTTAATGGATTAACGTTGAATTTAAATATTTAGTGGAGCTAATTAAGAAAAGAAAATGGTTAAAGGGGCGAAAACATAAATACAAATGAGTTAAAAATGAGTTTAGAAAAGAGATCCAACATGCATAAGTCATCCATACAAAGCAAGCATAACTCTTTGTATCTCTAAGTCGACAGATAAGTCGATTGGTGAAGAGAAATTGAACTCTCTGAATCTCTAAGTCGACAGGCAGGTTAACCAGTGAAGAAAAATGGAGCTCTCTGAATCTCTAAGTCAACAGATAGGTCAACCGATGGGCACAAAATTTTTGGTTTGGCTACATCCTGAATCGAGCGGTCGACTGGTCGGTCGACTAAAGGCACAATTTCAGGAAATTGAGGATTCCGAATTCATATCTAAAAGTAGCCATTTTTGGTTGGAATTTGTGAGAGATTTTAGGGATTTTATGATATTTAAGATATGCTACACCTATTATTTAATTCTTATTAATTTGGTTCATTAAGTTTTAATATTTCTCAATTTGGTACATATAATTGTTTCTATTCTGTTTAATTTTGATTGAGAAATATTTGAGAGACTTAATTGAGAGATTTAAAAGCTATTATTAAGTGAAATATACCATAAATGAAAGGTATCAATATATGGGGTCTGTAGGTGATTTTAAAAGACATATCTTGTGGAAACTAACCGTTATAGGGCTTGTTTCAAATACCTATAAAAAGACCTGCGGATTTCACATAATTAAAGGGACACTATATCAAGAACTATTAGTTCATAAGATTTTATAAGATTTATCATTCGGATATTTATTTTGAGGGATCAAATTGTGATATCAATTATTGAGGTGTTCTTGAGTTAAAGCGCTGATTGTGTAAGCGTCACCGATTGGAGCTGTCTAATATTTCAATCTATTATTCTTCGGTGTTATCCGAAGAATAATAGATTTCTATATATTTCTATATATTTGCTTGGTTGATAAGATCTTGATAAAATTGTTTGTTGAACTTTAAATTGTATAAAAATATTTTAAAACGATTTTTGGTGAAAATATGATTACATATTTATTTGTGTGTTATTCATATTTATCATAATCATATTTATATATTTTCTTGGTGAAAGTGTTCCAAGAATATTCTTAATTGAGTTTATTGCTATCATTGTTTTCTTGGTAAATTGATTGTATGAGAAATCATTTTTGAGCTTTAAAAGCATAAAAATTCTTTTAAAATGATTTGTGTGATAATATGATTACGTGCTCAATTTTGTGCTACCCGCATTATTTTTATAATCAAATTTTTGTTTCCTCACATTAATTCTATCACTAGTATCGGGATATTAATTGAGTATTAA
The DNA here is from genome assembly GCA_016647705.1 of Eucommia ulmoides. Taxonomy (NCBI): domain Eukaryota; kingdom Viridiplantae; phylum Streptophyta; class Magnoliopsida; order Garryales; family Eucommiaceae; genus Eucommia; species Eucommia ulmoides. Next base: position 44,093,949 of record CM028334.1, on the reverse strand, counting down.
TTAATCTGAGGTGGTAGAAGCTCCGAGTGGGAAAAACTTATCAATTTTTGTAATTGGTGATTTGTGTGCAGATTAGATACTATTGGAAGTGTCTAATCAGGGGTGGCTTGGTTTCAATCTCTTCTAGTAAAGAGATTGAGCTGTTAATTCTTCCTTTATAGAATTAATTTTTATTGATTTGTGAAGGTTCTATCCTTACTTGGGAAAAAGATAGTTGGAGCATTTTTTGTGAAGTTTTGATTCGTCAGCCTAAGGTATAAAAAGAATTAGGTTGTGATTCTCCCTGTAATAGAATTAGATTATTCTTGAGCTTGTAAAAAATAGAGGTTATTCCTGATCCTGGAAAAATGAATTTGTAAAGGTTGATTCTGAGCCTGTGAAAAGAATCATTGTGAGGGTTTGGTTCCTATCTGTAAAGGAATCTTGAGTTTAGTGGGTGCAAATCTCCATGGGGCTCGGAGGACTGGATTAGCCAAGAGTAGCTTGGTGAACCAAGATATATCTGTGTGTACTATATTACTTATTTCCTTTATTTTATCTTGTGTTGTTTGGGCATGCACCTAGAGCTTATTACACTTATCCGCTAATATAAAGCTAATAATTAATTTTAGGATAAAATTAATTGTTTGATTTATTGAAGTGTTATTTTTTCTCTGATATTTTTTAATTACCCAATTCACCCCCCCCCTCTTGGGTATTCCACTGGGCCAACACCTAGGACGAGACCCATGAATTTTAGTTAATTTATTTTTTTATTCTAAGTCTTTTAATTCTTTTTAGGCTGATTTGTAAGGCATGATTGCCAAGTAATTTTTTTTTATTTTTTTTTTTTTTTTTTTTTCTAATTAGGATTGTAAGGAAAATTAGGAAGCTTCCTTATTATTTGTTTAGTATTAGGCATTAGGGTTTCCATTTTCCTTCATGATGGGCTGCGAATTTTACAAGACACATTAGGGTTTTTTTCTTGTTCTCTTGGCCGCCTATTTAAGGGGTTCTGTAGGCTGCGAATTTTAGACATTATTTTTTATTAATACAATTGTGAGAGTTTTCTCTTAAGTTTTTTCAGAGAACGTTTTCTGAACTTATCAAGAATTTCTTATGGTGTTCAAACTTTATATTTTTGATTCATGATTCTTGTTTTTTTCATTTATAAATCTGAATTTAGTTTGATCCTCGCGAAGAAATCCTAAGTTGGTTTCGGGTCTCACTAATTCTTGGTGAGGTTCACATTATTTGGTAATCAAAGCAAGGTTCTAAATCAGGTTTCATCTATCCTTTTTATTTTTCGTTCGTTGTTATCTTTCCATTCCTAGTTTTTTGTTCTTGATTAAATTATATCATCAAATCTGGCCAGACTTTTTTTAAAGTACTATGTGGTTTTTTCGTTCTAATTAAATCTGGTCAGATTTCGATAAAAAATGCGATACATCTTCATCACTGTTTAAATCTTGCTTTAAGTTACTACTTTAAAAAAAAAAAAAAAAAGAAAAAAAAAAAAAGAGAAACAGAAAAAAGAAAAAAAACATAAACAAAAATAGAAAAAACGAAATAGATTCAAATAATAATAATAAAAAATCCAGTAGCTATATTGAGATTTAAATTCTTCTTGTTCTATTTCATAAGCTTATCTTTTGAGTTCTTCTTGTTCACTTGCTTTTATGCTAAATCCATTTCTTAGTGAATCGATTTGTAGAGTTTGGATTGTCTAGAGAAATTTAGAACCAACAGAGTGAACTAAAGAGTGGGAAAAGACAAGAGAGAGTGAGATCATAAGAGAGTAAAAGCCGAATTTGAGTGAAACACGAGTGTGAGTGCCATCAATCTTGAAGGAAACACCTGAGGGAGTATTTGTGAGGTTTACTAACTTTATTTTGTACGTTATTAAACATGTCTCAAGAAACAAACAAACGTTTGTCCGATGAAGCATCGAAAAAGATGGACTTGAAACTTTTCTACAAGGCCTTGGAGCAAAAGTTGAATGGCTGAACTCGTGGTTTGATGAAGTGCATGACCGACTAGAAAACATTGAATCTATTTCAAAATTAGGTCAGCCACGTAAAGCTCCTAATGTGTAACAAAGAGAGAGGAATCCACTTCGGTTTAAATATAAAGATGATTATGGGGATAACCTAGATGAAGAACATCGCGCCTCTAATGTGAACTTGGGAAGATTTGGGTGAGGATATGGGAATAGAGGAGATTGGTATGGGTAGAGAATTGATAATAACTTGGGAAGCATTAAGGTGAACATTCCATCTTTCCAAGGCAAAAAAGATCTTGAAGCCTATTTAGAGTGGGAGAAGAGAATGGAGTTGGTGTTTGATTGTTACAACTAGTTTGAGTTAAAGAATGTGAAGTTGGTTTCTATAGAATTCACCAATTATGCTATTTTATGATTGGATCAACTTTCCTTGAGTAAGAGGAAGAATGATGAAAGACCTATCGCGACATTAGAAAAGGTGAAAGCTACAATGAGGAGACAATTCATTCCAAGTCACTATTATAGTGACTTGTTCCAAAAATTGCAAAGTCTTACACAAGGTTCAAAAAGTGTGGAAGATTACTACAAAGAGATGGACATAGCTATGATTCGAGCCAATGTGGAAGAGGAATAAGAAGCAAGTTTGGCTAGGTTTCTAATCGGGCTAAATCGTGACATTGCGAGTGTGGTGAAGTTGCAACATTATGTTGAGTCAAATGACGTGGTTCACATGGCCATAAAAGTGGAGCAACAATTGAAGCGAAACGGTTCCACACCAGTTGGGCAGCAATCGGGTTCTTCTTCTTCTTAGAAATCGAATTGGAGCAAAAGGATAAAAAACCTAATTTTTAGCTCAAGGTCGAACATTCCAAAATTCACAAAGCTGATGATAAACCGAACTAAGGTATACTTGATTCCAAACCTTCTAGAAATAGAGAAATTAAGTGCTTTAAAGGTTTGGAAACAGGTCATATTGCATCTCAATGTCCGAACAAGAGAGTGATGATTATGTGGGATGATAGAGGTATTGAGACCTAAGATGAGATGGATGATGATTCCGTGTCACTTTTGGAGGATGCACGTGATGTTGAATACCTAGTTGATGGAGAGTTTCTGGTTGCAAGAAGAGATCTTAGTGCACAAGTCAAAGAAGATGAGACGATACAATGAGATAACATCTTTCATACTAGATGCCATGTCAATGATAAGGTATGTGGCATGATTATTGATGGGGTGAGTCGTACAAATGTGGCTAGTACTAGTTTGGTGGAGAAATTAAATTTTCCAACTTTAAAGCATCCTAGGCAATATAAGTTACAGTAGTTGAATGACTGTGGATAAATTAAGGTGAATAAGTAGGTGCTTGTATCGTTTTCAATTGGAAGGTATAAAGACGAGGTCTTATGTGATATGGTGCCAATGCATGCAATATATATTCTGTTGAGAATACCATAGCAATTTGATTAGCAAGTAACTCATGAAGGTTATACCAATAAATACTCCTTTATATTTAATAAGAAGCCAGTTACTCTTGTACCATTAATGCTAAGGCAAGTGTATGATGATCAAGTGAGGTTAAAAAGAGAGAGTGACAAGAAAAAAAAGAGTGAGAGAAAGAAAATTTCTAAAAGTGAAGAAAACGAAAAGAGGAAACAAGTGAGTTTTTTTGAGAGAAAGAGAGTAAGATAAAAAAAACTTTATTTTCAAAGAAACCTTTGATTGTACTTTTTTACAAAAAGGTTTGTTTTACCACTCATGATCTTAACTTCTCTTTTCATAGTGTTGTTGTTTATCTTTTACAAGATTTTGATGATGTGTTTCCTGAAAAAGTGCTTAATGGCTTGCCACCAATATGGGGAATTGAGCATCAAATTGATTTCGTACCGAGAGCATCCATTCCAAATAGATCCGCATACAGGAGCAATCCCAAAGAAACAAAGGAGCTGAAAAGACAAGTTAGTGAGCTTATGGAGAAGTGGTATGTATGTGAAAGCATGAGTCCTTACTTTCTACTATGCTATAGTATAGTCTTGATAAGAGTGGCATGTCTTGTGGGATGTTGCTGGTCCTAAGAGATGGGCATGTCATGTAGGATGTTATGTTGTGACCCAACAGGAGGACATGTCTTGGGGTGTGTGGTGACTTGATAGGAGGGCAAGTCTAACAAGTGGTTGATAAACATTGTTATTGTTGTTGATTATTTTACCTATGATATGGCGGTTTATACCACGTGTATGATACTACAGTTGGAGATATTAAATGACCCTAGCACTGACAACCTTAGATTATGCAAATGTACAGGTTACAATATCGTCATAACTCTTGATCATTAGGTAAATGATCCTATGGCTAATATGGAAGTATGTGTGTGGTATTGAAATAATAATAATAATAATAAGTGGATCAGTTGATTTAAATTCAGTTGTTTCAATTGATGATATCTGTGGGCTTTTGATACTACTTAGTGTAAGGTTATATTCTGTTTTGAAAAGTGGAATCCGATAAATGTATTTGATCACAAATAGTTTTCATATTATGAAAACAATACATAGATAAAATATTTTGTCTCAGGTATTCCAATGTGAGATGGGTCGATTATTGGTCGTAGATCGAGTTAGAGGGTAGTGTGGCTTTTGAGTTTGTCAGGACAATTATTTATAATGAGTGGTTCAGACTTTTGTAGGTTTGTTATGGAATAGTTGGATATGTATAGTCATTATATTTTGAGTTGGTGAAATTTTAAAAATCTATGTTAATTATCGGTTAGTAGAATATTTGTTACCCTGACTATATTTGTTTTTGGTTGGTTAATACTAAGTCGAGATCACGCCTAGACTCGGGTGTGGGATCTGAAGTGGAGTGTGACAGTTTTTTGTATTAGAGTTTAGGTTATAGATTTTGTAGACTTGGTGTTAGAGTGGCCTGCCAGTAGTGGACCGTAGGATAGGTCATTATGTTATTTGTTCAATTTGGAACATGAGTTTCGAGTCATTTTACTTGACTAGTATGTAGTACATATGCATCAAGTACTACATTATATAAATTATTATTCATTTTCCCTCGCTAGTCGTCGGTAGTGCATTCCCATCAAGCACTACATTATATTCATTGTTGTTCATATTACCTTATTGGTAAGTAATACATGTCTCTATGTATTATTGTTGAGATTTTATCTATCATTGTTCATAGGAATATGTTGTGATACTTTACCTTTAGAACATACACATTATTTACATCATTTGCATCATTATTGAATTATATATGGATGTACTATCATTTGCTAATATAGTAAGCAATATTTTTTGACAGCCACAATTTTGTGAAAAATGTTGCGTTATAATATTCCAATTGAGCCTCACGTATTTTTGGAAAAAAATTACCAACAAATTATAGAGGAAAATAGTTTTGGTGAAATGACAAAGGGTTTTGGTTAAAAAAAACAAAAAAAAAAAAAGTTGGGTTCAACTTGGTAATTTTTTAACGAAAAAAAAAAACTTGAACTGATCATTATGAAAAAAAACGAATTTACGGACTTCATCATGGAGGATGGAAGTTTCAAGATTAATCAAATTTAATGCATTGTCAGTATTAATCTACATCTTGTGAGAATAGAGGACATCAGATGTAGAAGGTCTCAAAAAAGGTTTGGATTTGGTGATATCTCCGAGATTGGTAAATGAAAAAAATATATACGGAGTTCGTGAATAAAATAAAAGTGATAGAGAACTTTTATTGGATTTATTTCCCTTGAGTATTTACAATTTTGAGGTGATATTAGGTGTAGATAACTTATTTGGTTATCATTCCTTAGTTGACTACTTAAAAAATAAATAAAAGAAATCATGTTTCGAGTCCCACGCGAGACAAAGTTTGTATTTTCTGGGGATAGTGTCGTTATCTTGGTTATCATGATTTGGTCTTAGAAGCTAGAAAATTATTGAAGAAGGTGTAGACACCGCATTTTATCCTACTTATTTAAGTTTTGAAAGTATCGGGTCAAAAGTGGAAACTTGGATAAACTTTAAATTGAGGTTTAAAGGGAACCAATTTCTTCCTTAGATTACATTAGATACAACAAAAAAATTAAAAAAATATAAGAAAGTATAAAATTGTTAATTTGATTGAATTCGATATAAGTAAAAGTTTTGAGTCAACCTCGAAATTCTTAAAGTTAAGAAGAACTAAAATGACAATAGTAAAGGTTGATTTATCATGAAAATAACTTTTAATATGATTGATGAGTGGTTTATTTAACAACAAAACAAGTATTTTTAGATTCAAATATTTGTGTATTTTCAAGTAGTTTTGTTAGTTTAATGTGTTTTTGCAGTGTTTTATAAGTTTTTGAATAAATGGGTGAAAAGAGGCAAAGTCGGTACAGGTGCAGTAAATTCAAGGCCAATTTGGAATATGATGCAATTCTATTTTGGAAAAACTCAAAACATGAGAGTTGTAGATATTTTTCTTAGCTTTCCATTGGTTTTTGAATCACCTAAATCTAAGTTCTGAAGAGAATGGCACAGCCAAAATACCAAAGAGTGTGAACGTTGCAGCGGTGACATAACCGCCGCGGCGGTGAAAGAGCAAAGAGTTACTAAACTCACAACATTTCCACCACCGTGGTGGTAAGACAGTCGGCAGAATTGATATTTTGTGATATTTGTTTATCCCTTTATCATCTCCTCTTCTTCCAAAGACCCTAGAATGTTTTTGGGAGTGGTTTTGAGAGCTCAAAACATATTCAACCAAGAGAAGATCACAAGGCCAAGAAAGAGGAAGCGATCTCGGAGCGATTTTAAAGACGATTCTTCGGTTAATGGCTAGTCTTCTTGTTTCTCTTTTTTATTCTTAGATTGGTTGGATGTTTTGTACATATTTAGTTTGTATTTCATTGTATATGTGGTTATTACCAAGAAAAACTAAATATATATTGTCTAGGGCTTGATTGAATTAATGAAAACGTTATTTCTATAAAATCGATATTTTGTTAGTGGTTGTTCATGTTTATCTGATTGTGTTTTCCATGTTGTATTGTTTATTATGTTTGTTACGATATACTGAGCATACGAGGTTTGATACTCTGGAGAGGTAACCCCGGATTTGGATTAGGGTAAATACAACGCGACGATCCAATAACCAGAGAGGGTGTTGAAGAGTATGAAATCAATGACGTTGGTTCACGACTCATGTGACTATGTGTCTGAAAAGACGTTAGAGGGGGACCTCGGCGTCAACGTGGAGTCATATATTCGTTCGCTTTACACTCGGAAGAGGGAGTGAGCAAGTTATAGATACAGAGATTGTCGGATAGGATGAACGCTATTAATGAAAATAGATTGAAACGAACACGTTTAAGTGAACGATATTAATCCCTAGGCAATAATTCTCATAAACATCCTACCAATATATTAGTGTAATTAGATAAATTAGTATTGTAGTATTAGTATTTATTAATTGAATACCATTTTTATCGCCTAAATAAAGTCGAGTTATGATAATCACGATACTCAACGATAATCTCAACTAATCCCCGTGAACACGATATCCCTACTCTCCCAACCTATATTAAAACTTGACCCGTACGCTTGCGGTGAAAGTGGCGATGCTTAATTGCACTTCCAAGTTTTTGGCGCCGTTGCCAGGGATTGTGTTTTTGATTATCGTTGATATTGTTAGTAAATAAATTGATTTTACTTTAGGCATTTTTAGTGTTTAAAATTTTTGTTTGTAGTTTTATTTTCTGTTTATCTTGCAGGGTACTTGACGATGTTAGATCAACGAGTATTGTTGAAATTCTTTCAACGGGATTCTGAGCCGTTTTATAGTGCTTGGGATTGATACAAGGAATGGTTGTTCCAGTTTCTGAAGCATGATTTCCCAAGGGAATGTCAGCTCCTGAATTTCCTCGACGGGTTACAAGCCGCAACCAGAATATTGGTGGAAAGAGGAAACAGTACCCTCTCTTTCTACGACCTAACCGCGGAAGATGCCTTTTGTTTGTTAGAGGAAATGGTGGCCTATGATTATCAAAGTTGGAATCATTCACTGAGTCACCAAAGCTCAGAGGATTTTTTCAACACCACGGCGCCATGGCCAGATATTCTGGATCACGACGAGGAGTCTTCCCCCAATCTAGAAGAAATTATGGCAACCATTATGGGGAATACTTAGAGATTTTTGATGGAGATTCATAGCCGGATCAACGAGCATGAGGATCGTCTCGACAACATTGAGACGATTTGCACTAAAATCGATGACACCGTATCATCTTCGCAGAAGTAAATTGCTCATCTTCTTTGCTTCATTGAGGCCGAGTCAGACATGGTGGCCTCGATGGATACAAATGTGGTATACAATGAAAACCACCATAAGGAACCGGAGCCGAGGGGGAAGAGCTTGGGAGAATATATTGTAGATTTGAATGAAGAAGAGACCCAAGTGTGGTTCGGCAATGAAAATTCACATTTTAATCGTTGTGAATTTTCACCTTTCGAATTCCAGCTGGTGATGCCACCATCGATCCAAGACAATCACATCTATGAGGATCCAATGTGGCTCACTTGTCCTTCGCCGTCAACAACAACTTCCTTTCATGCTCACCAAGTACATGAGCCGGTGAGGCGTGCTGTTGAAAGCTCAGGCCATACAATGTCATATCTCACCCATCTTGAGGGCGTATTAAACCAAGACCAGTACGTGGTGTTATTTGACACGCACTACGGGCGAAAGCTGCTATTTGACGAGCACTTCTGCGTGTCAGGCCGACGACCTTAAATCAAGCACTTCTTGGGAGGCAACCCAAGGCAAAAATAAGTTCAATCCATTTTTGCCGACTTGATTCGGAGGCGAGATTCTCTTTTCTCCTAGGTGCGTTTTCTAAACACCCATCTTCATTATCATGCTTTACGCTTTCATTGGGATCGCTGATGGGTTGTTGAGTACACTGTCCATTTTAAGTTTGCGGTTATGTGTAGTATGTTAGTATAGTATGTTAAATGTTTTATTGTTTTCTTGTGTGCATGTTTGTTTAGTGTATAATGTGTTTTTATGTTTGTCATTGTTGCACGTTGAGTTTTGTGTTCATCTGGGCCATTACCCGATGGTGAAATTATTCCTTAATTGTTTGTCGTGGTTAAGGGTAATACCTATTCATGTGTGTTCTGTGTGGTTGGCATGTCGTTTTGGTGAAAGTTATTGTAGATCATAATTTGCACGAGTACATAGACTCAATGTATAGTTATTCAATTGATTAGAGGCCAATTATCCACTAGCTAGTTTATGACAATTTTTGGGATTCTAGAACCTGATTGGGGAAAACTTGAGGTGAAATCCTAGGCGAGGTTGCTTAGGAGACCAGATTTAGGCATTCATTTGATCACTTGAGCCATTTGAATCCTACGACGTAATATCATTATTCCTCGTTACCATATCGAAGCCTAAAAACCGTTCCAATTCTGAGTACATAACAAATACCCTGGCCAATTGAATTCATTCCAAACCGATATCGCTGAACCGAAAGCACAATTTGAGTGAAATCAAGTTAGCAGTTGCAAATGCTACTTGAAGTGAGCGGTTGAGTTTTAGGCGAACTATTAATTGGTTCGGTATTCGAGTACTCACTTGTTATTTTTCTTTTTCTTTTTTCACCACACCCATGAAATTGTAAAAATTGAACAAGTTTGGGGGTGTGGTTCATTATAAAATAAAAATAAAAAATGTAAGTATCATTTTATTTTCATTTCATTTGATAAGTGAGTATGACGTTCTTAAATATAAGTTCAGGGTTGTTCGAATTTATCTGTAGGGTTACGAGTGTGATTTTGTGCCAAGCGTTGGGCCTTGGGTGTCGTTGAGTTAACAAAGTTAACCAGATTTCTATTTTCAATACACCCTTGGCCATGTTCCCAAAATCGAACCAAGTCCTAATGATCTTTTTGAACTTTCGAGCCAACATTAGTGGAGAGTGGAACCCAGTCAGGCCTATAGATATCCTAATCCTTTACGGTTAAAGTCGTGAACTTCGTTGGTGGATAATCCAATCCGGTCTTGGATGGCTATATTATTGAGTCTCGCACATACACGTTAACAGGATATAGGATAACATTTACCATTATTTGAATGTCGAAATTCTAGAATATCACATGGTGCCTGTTACTCCTGAACTCAATAATATTTGGGGGTTGTTAAGGGAAAAATGTGTTTGGTCGGTAGAAGAATGTAAAACTTCCATATCTTTATGTTTAAGTTGTATATGTTTCAATTGTTTGCGTTAGTTGTTTTGTTGTGTTTTTTTTTTATTTTAGTTTGTGTGTTTTTGCTTGGGGACAAGCAAACGTTTGAGTTTGGGGGTATTTGATGAGTGATTTATTTACTAGCAAATCAAGTATCTTTAGATTAAATTATTTGTGTATTTTCAAGTACTTTTGTTAGTTTAATGTGTTTTTGTAGTGTATTATAAGTTTTTGAATAAATGGGTGAAAAGAGGCAAAGTCGGTACAGGTGAAGTAACTTCAATGCCAATTTGGAATAGGATTCAATTCGATTTTGGAAAAACTCAAAACATGGGAGTTGTATATATTTTTCTTAGCTTTTTATGGGTTTCTGAATCACCTAAATCGAAGTTCAGATGAGAACGTTACGGCCAAAATACCAAAGAGTGTCACCGCTGCAGCGGTAACACCACCGCCGCGGTGGTGAAAGAGCAGAGAGTTACTAAACTCTCTGCATTTCCACCTCCACAATGGTGATACCATCATCGCGGCAGTAAGACAGTCGACAAAATTGATATTTTGGGTTATTTTATGATATTTGTTTATCCCTTTATCATCTCCTCTTCTTCCAAAGACCCTGGAATGTTTTTGGGAGTGGTTTTGAGAGCTCAAAACACATTCGACCAAGATCAAATCACAAGGAAAAGAAAGAGGAAGCGATCTCGGAGCGGTTTTAGTGACGATTCTTCGGATAACGGCTAATCTCCTCGTTTCTCTCTTTTATTCTTAGATTGGTTGGATTCTTTGTATATGTTTAGTTTGTATTTCATTGTATATGTGGTTATAACCATGAAAAACTAAATATATATTGTCTAGGGCTTGATTTAATTCATAAAAACGTTGTTTATATAAAATCGATGTTTTGTTAGTGGTTGTTCATGTTTATCTGATTGTGTTTTCTGTGTTGTATTGTTTATTATGATTATTACGATATACCAAGAATACGGGGTTTGAGACTTGGGAGAGGTAACCCCGGATTTGGACTAGGGTAAACACGACACGACGATCCAATAACCTGGGAGGGAGTTGGAGAGTATGCAATCAATGACGTTGGTTCACGACTCATGTGACTATGTGTTCGAAAAGACATTTAAATGGGATCTCAGTGTCAACACGAAGTCATATATTCGTTCGCTTTACACTCAGAAGAGGGAGTGAGCGAGTTATAGATATAGGGATTGTCAGATAGGATGAACACCATTAATGAAAATAGATTGAAACGAACACGTTTAAGTGAACGATATTAATCCCTAGGGAATAATTCACATAAACGTCTTACCAATATATTAGTGTAATTAGATAAATTAGTATTGTAATATTAGTATTTATTAATTAAATTCCATTTTTATCACCTAGATAAAGTTGAGTTATGATAATCGTGGTACTCGACGATAATCTTAACCAATCCCGGTGAACATGTTACCCCTACTCTCCCAACCTATACTAAAACTTGACTCGTACGCTTGCGGTGAAAGTGGCGACGCTTAATTTCACTACCAAGTTTTTCGCTCTGTTGCCGGGGATTGTGTTTTAGATTATCGTTGATATTGTTAGTAAATAACTTGATTTTACTTTAGGCATTTTTAGTGTTTAAAATTTTTGTTTGTAGTTTTGTTTTCTATTTCTCTTGCAGGGTACTTGACGATGTTAGTTCAACGAGTATTATTGCAATTCTCTCAACAGGATTCCGAGCCGTTTTATAGTGCTTGGGATCGGTACAAGGAATTGTTGTCCTGGTTTCTGAACCATGATTTCCCGAGGGAATGTCAGCTCCTGAATTTCCTCGACGAGTTATAAGCCGCAACCAGAATATGGGTAGAAGGAGAAAACGGTACCCCCTCTTTCTACGACCTAACCGGAGAAGATACTTTTTCGTCATTAGAGGAAATGGCGGCCTATTATTATTAGAGTTGGAATCATGGATTGAGTCACCAAAGCTCAGGGGATTTTTTCAACACCACGGTGCCATGGCTTGACATTCTGGATCACGACGAGAAGTCTTCCTCCAATCAGGAAGAAATGCTCACAATAGTTATGGGGGAGACTTAGAGACTGTTGAAGGAGATTCATAACCGGATGAACGAGGGTAAGGATCGTCTTGACAACATTGGGACAATTTGCACTGAAATCAATGAGACCGTATCGTCTTTGCAGACGTAAATTGGTCCTCCCCTTTGTTTCGTTGAGGCCGAGTCAGACGTGGTGGCCCCGATATATACAAATGTTGTTTGCAAGGAAAACCACCATGTGGAATCGGAGCTGAGGATGAGGATCTTGGGAGAATATGTTGAAGATTTGAATGAAGAGGAGACCCAAGTGTGGTTCGGCGATGAAAATTCATATTTTAATCGTTGTGAATTTCCACCTTTTGAATTCCAGCTGGTGATGCGACTATTGATCCAAGATGATCACATCTACGAGGATCCGATGTGGCTCACTTGTCCTTCGCTATCAACAGCAACGTCCTTTCATGCTCACCAAGTACATTAGCTGGTGAGGCGTGCTATTGACAGCTCGGGCCATACAATGTCATATCTCGCCAGTCTTGAGGGAATATTAAACAAAGACCAGTATGTGGTGTTATTTGACACGTACTATGGGTGGAAGCCACTCTTTGACGAGTACTTCGGCGTGTCAGGCCGACGACCTTAAATCAAGCGCTTCTTGGGAGACAACCCAAGGCAAAAATAAGTTAAATCCATTTTCCACGACTTGATTCACAGGCGAGATTCTCTTTTCTCCCAAGTACGTATTCTAAACTCCCGTCTTCATTATCATGCTTTATGCTTTCATTGGGATCGCTGATGGGTTGTTGAGGACACTGTCCATTTTAAGTTTACGGTTATGTGTAGTATGTTAGTATAGTATGTTAAATGTTTTATTGTTTTCTTGTGTGCATTTTTGTTTAGTGTAAAATGTGTTTTTATGTTTGTCATTGTTGCATGTTGAGTTTTGCGTTCATCTGAGCCATTACTTGATGATGAAATTATCCCTTAATTGTTTGTCATGGTCAAGGGTAATACCTATTGATGTATGTTCTGTGTGGTTGGCATGTCGTTTTGGTGAAAGTTATTGTAGATCATAATTTGCACGATTACATAGACTCAATGTATAGTTATTCAATTGAATAGACACCAATTATCCACTAGCTAATTCATGACAATTTTCGGGATTTTAGAACCTGATTGGGGAAAACTTGAGGCGAAATCCTAGGCGAGGTTGTTTAGGAGACATGATTTAGGCATTCATTTGATCTCTTGAGCCTTTTGAAGCCTACCATGCAATATCATTATCCCTCGTTACCATATCGAAGCCAAAAAAACCGTTTTAATTCTGAGCACATAACAAATACCCTGGCCCATTAAATTCTTTCCAAACCAATATCACTGAACCGAAAGCACAATTTGAGTAAATCAAGTTAGCAGTTGAAAATGCTACTTGAAGTGAGCGGTTGGGTTTTGGTTGAACTATTAATTGGTTCGATATTTGAGTACTCACTTGTTATTTTTCTTTTTGTTTTCACCACACCCATGAAATTGTAAAAATTGAACAAGTTTGGGGGTGTGGTTCATTATAAAAAAAAAATAGAAACGTAAGTATCGTTTTATTTTCATTTCATTTGACAAGTGAGTACGACGTTCTTAAATATAAGTTTAGGGTTGTTCGAATTTATCTGTGGGGTTACTAGTGTGATTTTTTGCCAAGTCCTAATGATCTTTTTGAACTTCCGAGCCAACATTAGTGGAGAGTAGAACCCAGTCAAGCCTATGGATATCCTAATCCTTTATGGTTAAAGTCGTGAACTTTGTTAGTGGATAATCCAATCCGGTCTTGGAAGGCTATATTATTGAGTCTCACACATACACGTTAATAGGATCTAGGATGACGTTTACCATTATTTGAACGTCGAAATTCTAGAATATCACATGGTGCGTGTTACTCTTGAACTTGATAATATTTGGGGGTTGTTGAGGGAAAAATGTGTTTGGTTGGTAGAAGAATGTAAAACTTGCATATCGTTATGTTTAAGTTGTATATGTTTCGATTGTTTGTGTTAGTTGTTTTGTTGTGTTTTTTTTTTTTATTTTAGTTTGTGTGTTTTTGGTTGGGGACAAGCAAACATTTGAGTTTGGGGGTATTTGATGAGTGATTTATTTCCCAACAAATCAAGTATCTTTAGATTAAAATATTTGTGTATTTTCAAGTACTTTTGTTAGTTTATTGTGTTTTTGTAGTGTTTTATAAGTTTTTGAATAAATGGGTGAAAAGAGGCAAAGTCGGTACTGGTGAAGTAACTTCAAGGCCAATTTGGAATATGATGAAATTCGATTTTGTGAAAACTCAAAACATAGGCGTTGTAGATATTTTCCTTAGATTTCCATGGGTTTTTGAATCACCTAAATCGAAGTTCAGACGAGAAGTTTACGGCGAAAATACCAAAGCGTGTCATTGCCGCGGTGGTGAAAGAGCAGAGAGTTACTAAACTCTCTGCATTTCCACTGCCGCAGTGGTAAGATACTTGGCATAATTGATATTTTAGGATATTTTGTGATATTTTTTTTATCCCTTTATCATCTCCTCTTCTTCCGAAGACCCTAGAATGTTTTTGGGAGTGGTTTTGAGAGCTCAAAACACATTCAACCAAGATCAGATCACAAGGCCAAGAAAGAGGGAGTGATCTCGGAGCGGTTTTAGTGACGATTCTTCGGATAACGGCTAGTCTCCTCGTTTCTCTCTTTTATTCTTAGATTGGTTGGATTCTTTGTATATGTTTAGTTTGTATTTTATTGTATATGTGGTTATGACCATAAAAAACTAAATATATATTGTCTAGGGCTTGATTTAATTCATAAAAACGTTGTTTATATAAAATCGATGTTTTGTTAGTGGTTGTTCTTGTTTATCTGATTGTGTTTTCTGTGTTGTATTGTTTATTATTCTTGTTATGATATACGGAGAATACGGGGTTTAATACTCGGGAGAGGTAACCCCGAATTCGGACTAGGGTAAACACAACGTGACGATCCAATAACCTGGGAGGGAGTTTGGAGAGTGTGCAATCAATGACGTTGGTTCACGACTCATGTAACTATGTGTTCGAAAAGACGTTCGAGGGGGATCTCAGCGTCAACGCGAATTCATATATTTGTTCGCTTTACCCTCGAAAGAGGGAGTGAGCGAGTTATAGATACAGAGATTGTCGGATAGGATGAACGCCATTAATGAAAATAGATTAAAACGAACACATTTAAGTGAACAATATTAATCCCTAGGTAATAATTCTCATAAATGTCCTACCTATATATTAGTATAATTAGATAAATTAGTATTTTAGTATTAGTATTTATTAATTAAATACCATTTTTATCGCCTCGATAAAGTCGAGTTCTGATAATCGCGATACTCGATGATAATCTCAACCAATCCCTGTGAACACGATAACCCTACTCTTGCAACGTATACTAAAACTTGACCCATACACTTGCAGTAAAAGTGGCGATGCTTAATTGCACTACCAATGATTGAATTAGTCACTAACCTTTTAACTTAAGGAAATTTCATCAATTACCTTTCTTTCTTGTTCTGACCCGTGAAAATTTTACTATGATCGGTTTTGTCTAATTGACACCAAGAATACTTTTTTAATTTTCTTGTTTAAAGTATTAATCTCAAAAAATCAATGCAAATCCTTGATTAATCCAAAAAATCTACCCTGACAACCTTAGTTATTTAAAGTAACAAATGCCTAAACACATAATTCGAAACCAACCAAACTGGTTTCCATCATGTCAAGCATTCAAGACCTATCAAATCATGGTTTAATAAAACATTAAATACCTCATTAATGAAAACATTTAATGAAGATATTTTTTCAGTATGTTTCCTAGCAAATATCTTGATGGCAACTTAGTTATTTGGCAGTAATTAACGGTTACAAAATTAACCGAATTGGTTTCTATCACATCAAGGTATATAAGGCCCATCAAGTCATGGAATTTACTGCTTGAATGGCCGTTAATGAATCCATTCAATGTATGAAATTAATGACATTAAATTAAGAATATATTTTTACCAAAATATCTTAAAGGAAATCTAGTTACATGAAAGTAACTAGCGGTTACAAAGCTAACCGGACTGATTTTCATCCTATCAATGCATTTAATATCCTTCAAATCAATGTCAAGTCATAGCATTAAATAACTTGAATGGATAAATATGACTACATTCAATGTATGCATTAAATGGCATTTAGTCGAGAAAATATTTTCTAATTCCAGTAACTAGATTACCATGAGTAACTAGTACTTACCAAGCAAACCAAACTGAAATACATCAAATTGAACATTAAATGAGCATTAAATGGCAATGTGCAAGCCTTAAATAAGGTATTAAATGCAAAAAATCTTGCAAGATTTGGTAATCATTACCAAATCTAATGATTACCTAGGAAATCTAGGTAAATCTTCATCACATGGCTCTAACCCCTAGCATTAAATAACATTAAAGGGTCATAGCCAGCCTAAACACACTATGAGTAGTAGGCTAGGGAAGCCTATGCATTCCCCAATGCACAGGGTACACTAAGCCTATAATTACCAACAAATTTTCATTCAGAAACAAGCTTCGCACACTTCCATTCTCTATCTATGCTCAAAATTCTCTCTTGGGTCTTAGGATATCCTAAGCATTATACTCTATAAACATACTCAAATCTTGCCAAAACAGCTCCAAAGAGGTGTTCTTGAGATTCTTAGAACAAGATCTCAAGAAGTTGTTGAGGAAAAACCAAGAAGATTAAAGAAGAAGAAGAAGAAGAAGAAGGGAAAACACTTAGCGAAAGACTAATCCCTTAAGTTAGGTAAGTCCTCTCAAACTCTTCTTTGATTTTGTTTTAATACATTTATATTACTTGTATATAGTATATTTGGGTAGTTCTTAGAGGCTTAAATTATATACATAGTGTAAATATCATGGTTCATATCAAGAACATCAAGAACACTATGATTGGTGCATATCATCTTTGGATCTGTTATGAACACATGAAATCGAACTTCAATGAATCTAAAACAAACTTCGGATGTAGGATTACTAACTACTGACTATTAACAACTAACATTTACTTTTTGGCACTAGCCTAGATCGCATTCAGGCATTAAGTCTTGGGCTTGTGGACTGGCGCCTTAGAAATATATTATTCCATATATATTATTTCGTTGAGACCCTTGTCGCTAAAAGTCAGAATAAATGGAAGACCTCTATTACGTTGGGGATAAGTGTGAACCTTCTTAAGAAACATTTTCGTCTTCTTTGTTAAGAGTAGGACTAACACATATATGATATATTTTCTTATCTTTTGGACTAGTAAAGTAAATCTTAACACTAAACTTACCTAAGCAAGTAAGTTCATTTGGAGTGTTCTTGACAAAATCAAACGTGTATATCCACTTATCATGGGTGCCATTTATGTTCTTATCTTATCTTAAACAAAAAAAAAAAGAAAAAAAAAAAAGAAGAAGATAAAAATACATAAAATCATCTTGTTGCATTGAACTACGTTTCGACCAGATTCCTAGTAATATAAGACATGCAGGCAACCCTATATGGGTTCGGTCCTCTATTTAAATAAAAATCACCTTGTAGCGAACTACGTTTCAACCTAATTCCCTGTGAAAACCAGGATACGTTGGCAACCTTTACAGGTTCAATCATCACTAAAAAATAAAGAAAAAATATTTTTATTTAATATGTTTTTATCTGTTGTTGTTTTAAATAAATAAAGTTTTCTTATTTCCTTACATAAAATTTGCATAAAAGACAAAAACATTAAAAAACAGGAATTATTGTATCAACCAAAACCAATGGAAGTTACTTGGGCTTGTTTAAATGTAAAGATATATTTAGAGTTAGGTATTGTCTTCAGATAGGTGTCTTGGGGTGCCTAAGATCTTCCTTGAGTATAACTGACCTTCGAACTTAAAAGAAATATCTAGTAAAGACCAACTGTTTTCGAGACAAAATTTGGGTCATTTTAAAACAAAAAATGTTTTTTCCAAAAAACTCGGTGACCTAGCATAGTATTTAACTCAATGCTAGGTGGCGATTTTTTTATTTTTTTAAAAATAAATTCTAGCCCAAATAATGTTTTCAAAACTGGAGCCCAGAAAAGCCTCCTGAAACTTATTTTCTAAAATGAACGGATTTTTGTGGATTTTGAGAGGGAGGAACAAAACCTCATTTTTTTCTCGTATTCTATTTTTCTTCCTCTGATTCCAAATCAGGGGTTCGTTAGCTAGAGACTCCTTTAGGGACTTTTTATGGTTAAGTCTAGTTGGAGTTTAAATTTATCTTTAAGATTAAATAAAGTCCAAAAAATATGCCTTCGATTTTAAACATAAATAATTCCCTTTTTATTAAAATGAAATCATTTATTTTACTTCTTATGTCTTGTTTTATATTTCATTCATTTATTTACTGTATTCACTTTATCGTATTTTTAATTATTGTCTTCAAATTTCTACATTTTACTTTCTGTAAGCCCTTTCTAATGCACGAGCACTACTTTGCATTGCATATCATGATAAAAACCCAAAGCTACGAGCCTCATACGGATAGTAGGTTGAAGGTACGGGAAAAAGTCGTATGATTTCATCACACTGATTTAAGCTCCAATAACCTATAGGACTAGTAAGAGGAGTCAGTAGAAGCAAGGCTAGGTGGTTTATCCTCTGGGATCTAGGTTTGAAACTTGCCTTACTAGGATCACCAACCAAAGATGGATGTTCCCTCCGGGAGGACGCTGGAGGTTTGAAGATCTGGGAACCAAAATTTTCTAGGATGTGTTAGTAAAAAGGTTGTGAACCACATATAGTGAGCCTAGGATAGAATGGTATCCAAAACCCTTTTGTATTTAGGATACTATCTTGGAGAGAGAAAATGTACTTTTACCTTGTGTACAGTTATTTACCATTGTTATGTTAGATTGGTAGAATAAAATTTCTAGAACTAATAGGTGGCACAATAGACAAAGTAAGAATTCTCGTTTGATCTCACGTGTTGCAAGCTTGCTCAAATAAAAAAACGCTTTCAAAATTCGATTGAGGAGTAATTTACGAGAAAGGAACGAGAATACTTAGTTTTAATTAATAAGCAAAAGATCATTAAACTCATATAAATCATAAATTCCCCTTATATCTGAAATAATGTATATAAAGGAAAAATAATATAAAAAAATAAATTAAAAAGTAGAGAACTTGTGTTAGTAAGCTTATAAATACATTTGCCTTTAAATAATGCACAAAAAATCCACCTCAATAACTGTCTAAATATAGCATTTTCCAAGCAACCACCCTAAAGCTCTTGCGCTAAAAACGTTAAGATGGGATCAACATCACGATACCATTCTAAGATGCAAGAAATGGTTGTTACTCTGAAGAAATTGCTGAACGACAAGAACCCGACATCGCTTCTTGGAAATATCAAACGAGAACCCCTGTCTCTACCTAGGATAAATGAAAATGAGTCATTTGACTTGATAAATGAAATGTCACCTTATAATAACTTCAATAACCTCGAATTATGGAGACAATACCCTAAGCCCTCTCACGAAGAATGGATCATGGCAGAGAACTGTGAAAAAGCCTATTAGGTAACCTATTAAGAGACTATGAAGGAAGTTGATAATCCCAACATCAAATGGGAAGATGAATACAAGGATGATGCCAATGAAGAAAAATACTTAAGAGATAGTTGGATCGCTAACATGGAACTAATGACTGAAACACTAACCTTTCAACAATCCTAAGATAAAGTCCCTAAACAAGACTTAGTTGAGGGAGAGATATCCAAAATGTGGGATCAAATCCATAGTCTAGGTCAAACCATTAAACAAATGAGATAGTATATGCCTTGGATCCACTCTCACACTTTGAGGAATTGGAATGTGTACCTAACCTCTGTTGAAAACCATGCATACCCCAAGCGTCAACTCTTTACCCATGCACCTCACTCCTTCAATACTTGCAAACCTACTTGAGCATCTTAGGAATGAAGGAATTTTTCCATACCTCCTGTTTTGCTTTCCCAAATATACTACTCATGTCTCAATGACAACCTGCTGATGTTTCTTCCTCCTCACCGACCTAATCCACAATCTCGGCAGTGTGCCTTTTGTGAGTACTACTCTGGAGAAATAGTTGACCACATCAACAATGCTATTCCCTACAGAACCATGTCAAAGATTTCATCCAAGATGGATTGGTCAATGTAAACGAAGGTGCGAATTAAGCCAAGAAGGGATGGTAAGCGAAGGAATATATTTAGATATCTATCTTACTTTTGCTTTTTCTAGTTTTCCTTAAGTAGGGTATTTTGGAAACATGTGAAACCTACTTAAAATAAAGGAAGTAGGATGAATTTTTTAGTCAAAGAAAAGGAGATCAAGTTGGAAGAAGGCAATGAGACTTTACTAGATACTAGTTGATAATGGAGAAGAATCTGGGATAGGGGTGAATAAAACGAAGACCTCGAGACTGACTCGAACTACCATAACTCTTCAAAATGTAAAATAATGAAAGCACATGTTAAGAAAAAAAAATGTATAAATAAAAATAAACACTGGACTCAGAAAATTTTTAAACACTGAGTTGTCACAAGAAGGCAATCGGGTGAATCACGCTGTCTATACAATCCGAATAGTCAGTCATAGGGTTGTCTCAACACCTAGTGACTTGGGTCAACTGGACCGGGATCATTACCCAAAGCTAGTTCTATGGATTATATAGGACGTATGAGTCCTTAGTTGCCAGAGTGAAAAAAAATATATATATGAAAAAAGGGGAAACATAATAAAAAGAAAAATCAGCCTCTCAACACTACCAGGATATAACTAAATTTGTTAGTCATCATTAACTAACACTTGTTTCTCTATCATTTCTTTTTTCCTTCATTTGAGTCATCTCGGGAAGGCTTATTGATCCCAAGGTTTTGATGGACAATTAAAGATTGATATTTTTGGTAGAACTAATGAGTTTGTTACACCAAAAACAAGGAAACAAAGGTGGCATGAACATCATAACTCACTGCTCTACCTGATAGGTGTATTTTACCTTTCTATTTCCAAACCGAATTTATTAGTTTTTGAGTATTTTTTATAGTGTTTTAATATGTTTTTATTTACTTTATCTTAAATTAGGTGTGAGGAGTGAAAAGGTACAAAAACGGATCATAAACGATCAAATCGGATTAAGAACGGTAGGAAAATAAGCATAAGGGCAAAATTTAGAACTTACAGTCCACCGCCGCGGCGGTCAAGATGTAGAGAAGGGCGTAAAAATTCAGCAAGTCTATCATCACAGTGGTGAGATCCACTGCTGTGGCAGTAAAACAACAGAATGACTCTACACCTACCGCCGCAGCCACCGCCGAGGCCGTGACCATAGCCGACATACCCATCGCTGCAGCGGTCACTTTACACACATTTTAAATATTTATTTAGATATTTTTTCTCCCTATATCTTACTCTTCTCCTCTATTTAGGCCATTAGAGAGCTCCTAGGGTTAGAATAGGATTAAGAATGTTTTGAGGAGTGCTCAACCAAATCCGAAGGAGAAGAACACGTTGCGAAGAAGGAGAAATGATCGTTGAACGATTTTAGCGCCAAATCTTCGGACTATGACTAAGTTTCTTTTGTTTCACTCTTTAATTTTTTCACTTCAGTAGTTTGTTGAGCATGTTTAGCTCATTTTTCATTGTATAAATGGTTATATCCATGAGCTAAATGGATTTTGTTTAGGGATTAATAATATTTATGAAATCATTGTTTGTTTGAGTTGTGTTTCGTTAATGGTTGTTCTTTGTTATTTGATTGTGTTTACCGTTATTCTTCGATTATATGCTTGTTTAGATATATAGGGAATACGAGGTTTGACACTCGGGAAAGGTAACCCTGAATTCGGACTAGGGTAAACACAACACGACGATCTAATAACTTTGGAGAAAGTTAGAAAGTGTGCAATCAATGATGTTAGGGCAAGACTCATGTGACCTAGTGTCGTTAAGATGTTGAAGGGGACTTCTTCTTTGACGATAAGTCGCATATTCACTCATCTTACACTCAGGAGAGGTGGTGAGTGAGTTTACGATACAGAGATTTTCGGATAGGTTGAACATCGTTATTGTAAACTAAATGAGACCAAACATGTCTTTGTAAACGAATTTAATCCCTATATAATATTTTCCCCTAAACATCTCAATACTAGTATTAGTATAATTAGATTAATTAACTTAGTACTAGTATTAATTAATTTTAAAACACATTTTTTACTGCCTAGATAAAATTAGGTTATGAAAATTGTGGTATTCGATAATAATCTCAACTAATCCCTGTGGACACGATACCCCTAATCTCTCCATCTATACTAAAACTTGACACGTACACTTGCGGTGAAAGTGGCGACGTATCTACGCGCTACCACTACCTAATAAATCCAAAATTACAGAATTTATTGACAAAAATAGCAGTTAACAGCCCCTAACTGCTAGGCAAAACTGTCCCAAAGAATCTGGACACTTGGCATAATAGTTTGAATGGGAAGTTTTATGTCCATCCACCAAAACTGCTCCATAAGTGATCCACATGACTATCACATGCCATAAAACTGCTTTCTTTAACTGAAATTCGCTCATCAGCTAAGCCCCAGCTGCCCAGCACAATTCTGTCATTCCATTGCATCTACTGCATCATTGTGCCCAATGACTACCAGCATCTGTATGTATTTTAAGCACCAGAATACATCGTTGCCCAACGGTGCTTCATGTCCTGCACATGACTCTACCTAAAACATAGCGTTGTGCCTATATTATGCCATTTTTCCTTGGTAACACACCAAGGTCTTTTGTTGGTCCCATGACTCCCCATGAAACCCATTTTCGGCATCCTCTACCAACGTGTGTCCATGTTGCCCAACAACGTACTGTTTTGCTAACGCGTGCCCAAAAACTTGGTCCAACACCTCTCAGTTCTTCCAACGTATGTTTCCGTTTCTCTTCCCTTGTTGCCTTGGCTGCATACCAAGGTCTTGCGCATTGTCATGCACCCACGTAGCACCAATCCTAGCATTGCACCTGGGATCGCCCAACACAACACCCAATACCCGCTGGTGTCGTGTCGTAACACAATCCACCAAGTTACACCAAGTTGGTGCCTTTATTGCCAATGCCTTCGTTTGTGCTACCCGCACCACGTCAGGTAGCAAAGTGCACCATGTTCGTGCCAATTGGCCCTCCAGCCTTGTTAGGGGGTAACAATAAGACTGTATAGAGGACGTGTTGATGTGGGGTCTTGCTACATCGATCTCATAAGAATAAGACCGTGTAAAGGGCATGCTAATGTGGCATGTCGCTACATTGATCTTGTGTAGAGGACGTGTTGGTAAAGGGTCTCGCTAAACCAATCTCATAAGCATAAAGATCGTGTGGATGATGTGCTGATGTGGGGGTCTCGCTGCACTGTTATTTTGTAGAAGACGTGTTGATGAATGGTGTTTGAGAGACTATGTCTATAAATCCCATGACGAACAACTCTGTGTAGAGAATCAATTTAGTGAATGGTTTTCCATGGAATATTAATATCATGAATCATACTACTTTCTTGCACACATCTCATAATGAGCCTCTACCGATGGCTCGAGTCGAATGAGGGGGAGGAAGTATGAAATGTGCTCTAATCCTTGGCTGGGGCGAGTGAGAGACCAAAAATAGTATAAAATGTGCCCCAGCCTATGGCTGGGGCTGTTTTATGGATGTTACTCACTAGGAGTTATGGTGGTTACTCATTGGGAGTTTATGGAGGTTACTTACTATAAAACATACCACAACTTGTGGGCTACGTACCTTGGCATGTTGCTACGGATCAATTCAAGCCTAGTTCTTGCCTAGGCATCATTGTTTTGTTGGAATAAGAAGGATATTGATGATGGATTTCTTAGGATAGTCAAAGGACTTCTCTGGAGATATGCCCCCATAGCTAAGAGAATGACATGAAGATGTTACTTCTCTGATTTGACGAAATCCGCTTGGGTTTCCTATGTATCTTCGTAAGTTGCCAAGAATCAGGTCATAACGTAGTTCCGGACAACGAGACGCTTTTAAGATTCTTACCTAGCATAAGTATATATTTTAAGTTGACTGGAAACAATCTATTCTACTCCAATGGATAGAGTTTGTTTTTGTGCATTAGCTTGGTAAGATTGATCATTGTCTTGATTGGTAATCTGTTTAAGTCTTTGGATGACAGTGTTTTGTTTTGGGCTATTGGGGGCTTGGCATTTAGAGTACTTTTATCAACTCTAGCACTTACTCAACTCTAGGAAGATCGTGTTAGATCCTGGTGAGGGCGACTTTCTAATGACACTCTACTATGCACCGACACTGAGTAAGGTCTGTTATTGAGAAACAATTCCTATGAGATTGACTGGTTGTCTAACTTATTATTTGGTTGGAACCACTATCAGAGATGTATAATGATATGGTGACTGGTGAGGTAGTTGACTGGACTACATGACCGAGGATTGCCTACTAGCCTACTAGAGTTTCTCAATAAAGTGTATCGGTGGAAGTATATGTCGATGATGACGTATTGATGAAAAATGATATGCAGGATACCACAGGCTCTCATGAAATATGATGACTAGTCTATCTCGTGAAATGGGATGTATAGTATTTTGATACTGACTTATGATTTATGATGCCCAAATATTTTACATAGAATGTTTTCCTAGGTAATGCAACATCTATTTAGAGATGCCAGTTTTTCCTAGAATATTTCCTAGAATGTTATCATTAGTTTGATTATTTGCGTTGTCTGAATTACAGAAAGTAAATTAATTTACAAAAGTTAGAGTATAAAGACCCAAGTTGATCTTAGATAAAATAAGCTTGCATTTAAGTAATTTATAGCTTTAGTACATAGGCATATAAGATATTACCTAGTTCATTAGAAATTACTTAAAAAGTTAAAGGAAAAAAAGATATAAATGTTCCTGTCCCTATTCTTTGATGGTCAAGTTTTCTCCCGAGATATTTATGATCCCTATCTGGATAAGATGCTTAACATGACCCCTGCGTTGAAAGCATAGGTTAGTGTGGTAGCCGGCACATTCAGAGTGGTACTCACAAATTGCAAGGGAATTGGAGCTTGGGGATTTGGGGTTGACTCGGTGTGGGGGAATTTGCGTCATCAATTTATTTTTGAGGCAGTAAAGGTAGATTTCAGAGAGTGAAATGGGGAGTAGGGTGAATTATCTCTTTTGTTTAAGTTCTTGGGTATGCTTGATGATTTTGTAAGGTAATTGAATTGGGGTCTGTAATTGGATGCATGTTTTGGGGAGAGTTGCTTGGATATGGAGAAGAGTTGAAAGGTTAGTGTTTTGGGTGGATAGAAGTCTTGATAATTGGGGTTGCTGATAGGCTTCTTTCTTGACAGATTGATATTGCTTGTTTAATCCCTTTGATGGACTGGTCTATGCAGTATATCTGCTTTCATATTTTGGAAATTTCCCCTTGGATTGAGTTAAGTTCTAGGATCTTTTCTCAACTATGTATCTCTTAGCATGTGACGATGGCAAGAATGTCATCCTCATGTTTATCAAAGCTGATGTAATTTTCTGTGGTGATCAATTTTTCATGAGGCAGCTTCTTGATTATTATTTTTCCCAATGCTTTATCCTGCTAACGGTATCTCTAGAATCTTGGAGTCGATCTGAGTACTTCCAATAGATGGAGGTATCGGGTCTATTTTATGATCTTTGTGAATGAATCTCGGATGGATTTTAGCAAAAGTTACACTTAAAGTAGATTTTATAGATTTATTAATTGATTAACAACCTAGACCTCTACTAATGAACTTTTTAAGGATGCAAATTATCCTATCTTTATGCATGGTTATATTCTTGACTGTGTGTGAGTATGTCTACATGAATGATTATGTTTGTGCTGTATGTATGCAATCCTAGGAAGACGTATCTCTAGTAGGCAACTTTTAGGCATGTTTTGGACATATCTCGGCCTGGACTTGGTTTTTGTAGGACCAGTGTAATTTGTAACTTTCGGTTCATCTTCAAATTCAAAAGTTACAGTCCTTTAGGTCTATGACATGGTTGACCTTTTATCCTCAAGATATAGCTTATTCATGACTCTATGGTAAACAATTATCATTTTCTTCCTCAAGAAATGGATCATGGCTCCTAGGATTTATTAACAAAATTATCCTCAAAATGGATAATCGCTATTAGAACTAAATGACAAACTTGTCTTTTCCTTCCTTGAAAAGTATATCATTGTTCTTAGAACTTAATGACATCATTGTACTTTTCTTCGTTAAAACCTGGATGATTTCTAACAGGTTTTGTTTATTTTCTTCTTCCTCAAGACATGGATTATTTCACCTAGGACTTAAATGACATGATTTGTCCTATTACAAAACATGGATCATTTTCCTAGTACTTAATGACAGGATTGTCCTTCCTTAAACAAGGGATCATTTTTCCTAAGACTTAACGACATAATTGTTCCCTCTTTTCTTTTCTTTAAAAGATAGATCGTTACTCCTAGGACTCGATGAAGGGTTTGAGATACCTTTAAATTCATGATGTCTTTCTAAGAGTGAGTTGAGTTTGATAGTTTGATTGGTAAACCTTAGGTGGCTTTTTATTAGGATATATTTTGATTTGCTTAAGGCGTCCTGAACCTAAACTAAATATCTTTCTTATAGTGCATAATTCCTACTATATAGGTTTTATGGGAAAGGACACTATGCTTAGGATGTGATATATATCTCCTAGGGAAATATGACCCAAGGTATGTTTACTATTGGATCGCACAGTCTTCATTCGACTGTGTAACGACACTTTCTTATGTCTTGGTCAGCTTAGCGTGATTTTGCACAATCAAAGTGGATTCTTTCATGTTTTCTTAGTGGCCAAACTTTTGACAACTTTGTTTAGCAAAGGCTAATGACTTATCGAGGTGAGGGTTTTATTTTTCCAAAGGTAAATGTATTTATGATTTTACTAAAGTAAGTTTTAAGTGCATTATTACAATGAAATGGGCATTAATGATTTGATGCATAGATTTGAGAGTTTATTGTATTAAGTGAAATAAGGATTCTTGTTCTTTTCTGCAGCTTGTTTCATATTCTGATTTTGAAAACATTTTTTTATGTGGAGCAAGCTAGTAATGCGTGGGATTGAACAAGAATTCTTACACTTATTATTATGCCCCTAACTGTCTTAGAAATTGTATTCTACCTAACTAGTATAACAATTATGTAAATAACTGTACAAAAGATAAAAATGAAATCTCTCTCCAAGATAGTGTTCTAATTAGAACAGGGTTTTGGTTATTACTCTATCCAAGGATCACTATATGTGGTTCATGGCTTTTCTTCTAACGCATCTTAGAAAGTTTGGTTCCCAGACCTTCAAGCCTCTAGTGTCCTCCCCAGGAAAACATCCATTGTTGGTTGGTGGTTCGAGCAAGGCAAGTTTCGTAGCCATATCCAGGAGGATAAACACACTCAGGCTTGCTTCTACTAATTCCTATTTCTATCCTAATGGTTTTTGGGGTTAAGATCTGCATCATGACCTCGCCGACGTCAGCCCTTACTGCTGGCCTCTTTATTCCTAAAAGGGTTACGGCTTAGGTTTTTATCATGATAAGCAATGGAAAGTGATTGCTCGTGCGTTGGAGAGATTATACAAAAATGAAATGACGAAATTTAACGACTCTAATTAAATGCAGATATTAAGATACAGCAAATTAAATGCAAGTATGTAAAGACAGTAAATATATGCATGCTAGTATATACATATGGAATGAAATTTTTTTTTTTTTTAGGGATTGTTTTATGTTTGAAAATCCAAAGACATATTTCTTGGATTTTACTTAACTATGAACACAGATTTAGACTCCAACTAGGCATAACACTCTAAAATCTCCAGTGTAGTTACCAGTTGATGCACCCAAGATTTTTCTCGAAAGTAGGAAAACGTAGAGATCCAGAAGAAGAGGAAATGAAGGTTTCATTCCTTTCCCTTGAAATCCTCAAAAATCCATTTATTTTTAGAAAATATAGTTGCAGGAGGCTTTTCTCGGCGTCGATTTTTAAAAATATTGTTTGGGCTGGGATTTGTGTTGAAAATGGAATCATCACCTAACATGGGGTTGAACGGTGTATTGGGTCATCGGGATTTTAGAAATTCATTTTTTATGTTGAAACAAGCCCAAGCTTTGACTCGTAAAATATTTGGTCTTTTACCTGGAGATTTCTTTAAAGTTCGGGGGTTGGTTATGCTCGAGGAAGGTGTTAGGTACCCCTAGACACCTGTCCGAAGATGGTACCTATATCTAGATGGATATTCACTTTTAAACAAAATCCAAGTAACTTTATTTGGTTTTTGTTAACAAAGAAATTCCCATTTATACGTTTTTTTAATGCATTTTTGATATAATGAAAGTTGCAAATACTATACTAATCTAATTAGTGACAACCCAATAACAGTTTTTATAGACAGAAATATAACCGATCAAATGTTATAATGACTTCCTACATATCCCTGTTTTAACAGGGAATCAGGTGGACATGTAGTTCCAACATGCATGATATATGAAATATTTTTTGTATTATTTTAATGACCAAATCTTATAAATGTTGCCTATATAT
Source organism: Eucommia ulmoides (assembly GCA_016647705.1). Lineage (NCBI taxonomy): Eukaryota > Viridiplantae > Streptophyta > Magnoliopsida > Garryales > Eucommiaceae > Eucommia > Eucommia ulmoides. The sequence continues at coordinate 44,064,979 of CM028334.1, read as the reverse complement.
CCTGGTAAACATGGGGAATCAGGTTGACATGTAGTTCCAGTATGCAAGAGGGAAGAGTAATTTATTTAGATAGGTGACCGAACTCGTGCGTGGGTTACCTACGTATCTTAGATCCATGATAATCAGGTCATCAAGTAGTTCCTTTACACAAATTGAACTAATTTTATTTGATTTTAGTTATTAAATGAAATATGAACCACGCGATGGTTTTGTGAACAATATCTTTGATTTTATCAAGAACAACTACCATCGAACTCTTTGTTTTGGTAAGCTTAGTGTTAGTATGTTAGTTTTTAGTTGAAAAGGGAAGAAAATACCATATATATATGCCAGTCCTACTCGAAACTAAGAAAGATAGAAGGGTTTATAAAGAAGGTTCACCCATATCCCTGAAGGAATAGAGGTCCTTCTTTTATCCCAAATTTTTATCCACAAGGATTTGTTGGTATAGTGTGTGTGTGTGTCCATATATATATATATATATATATAGCTTCCAGTTCACGAGCTTGAATAATTAGTGCCAAGCTGTGATCAAGACTATTGTAGAAATATAAAGGTGGTAGTCCACAAGCTTGAGACATAGGCCAGGCTGTGATATTTACATTTAGAAGGAAATTAAATTCACTTATTAATATTTATTAACAATTAATGGTGCCCTTCCACAAGGCTACGGCATGGGCTAGGCTTTGATCTTAACGTTTAGCAGGAAAATGATGTGAATTATTAACAGTTAAAGGTGCCAATCCAAATGCTTGAGACATGGGCTAGGCTCTAATATTAACATTTAGAAGGAAAGTAAATTCATTTATTAAAAATTATGGTTAGATTAACAGTTAGTAGAGTTTGATTGGATGTGTTCATGAGAGAATCACAGAACACAGGTATACCCAGCATGCTCCTTTGGTAGTGTTTGTCCTAGTGGTGACCCCTGCTTGTCTTGATCTAGAATGATTCAGAACAAATCTTGAAGATTGGGTAAGTTTGTCTATGATCGTTAAAAGATCTTGTAATGATTTCATGACTAGGTTCAATGATTGGCAATAATTATAAATATTTTTCAATAATTATCAATCATTATTCATCATTACACAATCTTGCATATGATTGGCTGCACGTGGGAACATTTATTGCTTGAAGTGACATATCCAATTTGGTTTAGGGGCTAAACACCGTTTATTTTCACTATTTTGGTTTAGTTGTCATAAATGATTTGGAGGTTTAATGGATCTTGTCTTCATGTGTCATTTGGAATTCAATGAATGATAAGGATAATTGATTTGATGGTCTTGGAATTAGTTCAATTTGGATTGAATCGGTCCAGTTTGCCTTGTAACGGGTATTTACATTTTAAGTGCTTTAGCTACTTTGAGATATTTTGTGAAAACTATCTACATGTCTTGAAACTAGTCTTGACATGTCATCCAAAGTATTTAGTGATTGATGGGATGGGCATTTAATTATCATTAAATGCCTTGTTTAGATGGCGAACCGAATCAATTTAGTTCCGATAAAAGTTGGTTACTTCCTAAGTGACTTGGTTCTTTGCTTAGATATTTGTGGGAAACTTCTAGGAAGCTACATTTTGGGATTTTAATGCTCATTTTGATGAGTTATTATGCTTGGTTAAACCCTTGGTTGAATGGGTTTTGGTGTTTTGCCAAGATGACTTTGGTTTGGTTGATTTCAAACCACGTCAAAATCCTTAACTACTTTGGTAATTTTGGATTTGTCATGACATTTCCATGATTTGATAAATGCTTTTGGCTTGATTTTATTTTAGAGGATTTCATAGATTAATTGAAAAATTGTAGAAGTATTTTTGGTGTTAAGAAGATGAAACCAATGTTAGTAATAGTTTCAGGGGTCAAAATGGGTAACAAAGGTAATTGACAAAATTTCCTTAAGCTAAAGTGTAGTAACTAATTTCATTCATTTTAAAAGTGAATCTACGAAAAATTGACTTTTAATAATGTCATTTTATCCCTTCTTTAACTTTAGGAACTTTCAAGGTTGACCCAAAACTTTTATTATACCGAATTTAGTAAAATTGACAATTTTATGTTTTCTTGTGTTTTTTTTTTTTTGGGTTTTGTAGTATCCATTGTAATTTAAGGAGGAAATTTGTTCTCTCTAAACATCAGTTTAAAGTTTATCCAAATTTTATCTTTAGTCTTGATATATTTGGCAACTTAAATAGGCAGGTCAAAGTGGGGTATCTATACTTCCTCGTCGGTGCGACTCGACCAGAAAGTCAACACCGTATGGCCTAATAGAGTATCAACTACCAAGTGTGCTATATATTTTTGAGGGACGATCGATACTCAAACCACTGAAGATACTAATCCTCAAGAGTCAGTGGAACAACCAAGTCGTCTGTAGGAGCCGCTGGATCGAATTTATCGAGGTCAGTGAAATCAGTGTAAGACCCAAACCGTAAGATAGGAGGCTTGGGGGGCCAGTGTAACTCTCCAGAAAGCTGAGGCGAAGCTATCTCACCCATGTACATCTCCTAAGTAGATATCCCTCTAAAGCTGCGATACTGAGCCGATAAAGTCTTCTCAGGAAATATACCTAGCGAGGATCATGATGATACAGTAGCTAGATAATGTTATCGCGGGTCAAGAAACTCCAACTAAGTATGGGCTACCACGTGATCTCTATAGGGTGATCCCTCTTCCAGGACCGAGCGATTCCAATTTGCCCTTTGGAGAAAACTATCCTCTGTTGTAGAATATGGGTGACAAGAGGAAAGATACTGGTATGCCCAATACTGCAAAAGACCAAAGAAATAAAGGTAATTGAGGAAAATAGTAAAAAATAAATAGGAAATTAAATTTATAAGAAAAGAATGAACTCATATGAAGAAACTACCAGAATTTGTTCATGCTGCTGACCCAAGTCGACACACGTGTATGCATAGCTGGTAAGAAATCCACAATGGTAAAGCTCCCCCATTAAAACTCTACTAGAAGGGCCAATAAATTGAAGAGGGGTGGTAGTTCTCAACGAAGATGTGAAGGTACCACCGAAGAATAGAAGAAATAGGATACGACAATACTCTCAACTCTGGTCTTCAGGATCAGGGTCAGCAAAAGTCGACTCAACCAATAGGCGATTTTGCCGAATAAGTTCTCCAATCCTATCCATTTTTGGAATAAACCCAATGAGGCCCTCTTCCTTGGCCCAAGATGTCTTCCTCAAGGGAACAAATCATCCATGGAAGTGCATCCCACTAACCATCGCCCAATCAAGGGGCATTAGCACTAGCTCTCCACACACTAGATGAAGCAATTTCATGGAAGAAAACCATCACTTTATCAAGGAATTAGGATAGACTTGATCCATGCAGGAGTACTGAATGGTGATAAAATCTATAAAACTGCATCTATGGAGGAAGAGTAGTAGTCAGGGTGCATCCTCCTTGAATAAAGAGTATAAAAAGATAACCATACCCCCTAAAATTTCTATTGCATTGGGGGTATACCTATATGTAAATCAACACAAGAACAACAATATATTGTTATTCCAAAAGAAATGGTAAATTTGGAAAGGTTTTAGTATAAAACCTAAGCAGAATGTAGGTATATAGAAAGGTGATATCGAAGGTCTCCTACTAGAGACCAATCCTTATGCACTATCTGCTGAAGCTGCTCCACATCGAAAATGAGGGATCTATCATGGAAAGGTCGAGGTAAAGGATTGTCAGGCTATAAATCATCTCCAACAAAGTGCTGAAGCTGCTCCACATTGAAAGTGAGGGATCGATTATGGAAAGGTCTAGGTAAAGGGTCGCCAAGCTATAAATCATCTCCAGGAAAGTGTTGAAGATGCTCCACATTAATAGTGAGGGATCAATAATGGAAAGCTCGAGTTAAAGGATCACCAAGGTATAAATCATCTCCAGGAAAATCCTTTGGAATGCTTGTAGACACCGTATTTTGTCTTGCTCATTTAAGTATCGAATCCAAAGTGCAAGTTCGGATAAAATATAAACTGAGGTTTAAAGGGAAAAAATTATGCTTTATATTACATTTGGATACTTCAAAACACCAAAACAAAAACATAAAAAAGCATAAAATTGTCAATTTAAATGAATTCGGTATAAGTAAAAGTTTTGGCTTAACCTTGAAATTCGTAAAGTTAAGGGGAAATAAAATGACATTATTAAAGAGTGATTTTTATGAAATCAAATTTAATATGAATAAAAATTAGTTACCTTTGTTACCCATTTTAACCCCTGAAACTTTACTATCACCACTTTCGTCTTCTTGACACAAAAAATACTTTTCTAAATTTTCGGTTAAAGCAATAATCACCAAGAAATCAAGCCAATAACATCAAGGGTCCCATCATGCATTTAATGACTCATTAATTAGCATTAAATGATAATATCTTTCCAAGATCTTCTTATCAATATATCTAGGATGGAAACCTAGTTACTTGAAAATTAACTAACGGTTACAAACTGACCGGTTCAGTTTCCCAACACATCATGCCATAAATGATCCATAAAATCAACATCCCATCATGCATTTAATTCTTGAAATAACCTGGGGAGAATACATTCAAAGATTCAAGATATTTTGATCGAACTATCTTAGGGAAACCAAGTTACTTGAAAAGTACTAAACGGTTATAAAACTAACTGGAGCATTTTCCATCCCATCAAAGGAATTAGATGCCCATAAAATCAAGTGTAATATCAAGAATTGAATTCAAATGTGATATGTAGAGACTATATACATTGAACTTCTCAGGGCATTAAATACAAGTAACCAAAATAGTTCGAGTTACTAATACTTACAAGCAAACTGAACCTAAAAACATCCCATCGGTCATTAAATTCTCCATGTGCCAACCAACGATGACTAAGCATGACCGAAGATGAGTAATCATTAGCAATCATTAGTAATGATTACTTAGATATTTTAAAGATTTTGTAATCATCACAAATCTTAGAAAATCTTCAAGATTTGGCCCAAACCATGAAACTAGAAGACATCAAAAGGTTGCACCAAGAAAAAATATCTCCTAAGGAAGAGTATGGTATATTCTATGCATTGGGAAATACGTAGGCTCCCTGGGCCTATAAATAAGAAGCCTTTTCTTTAATTTCAAAAGGGCTTGATCCAAGAGTTTCTCTACCTACTCTCGAATTTGTTTCTCGGGTCTACGGAATTCTCAAGCCTTCTACTTGATAAACACCCTCAAATCCTGTAAAAAAGGCCTTCAAAATATGTTTTTGAGGATCTTAGAACAAGATCTCAAGAAGTTATCGAGGAACGATCAAGAACAACCAAGAAGACCAAATAAGCAGAAGAAGGAAAACACTTAGGGAAGGAACACTCCCCTAAGTAAGGTAATTCTTCTTAAATTCCCTTCTATCTTGCTTAAATATCATTATATTACTTATATATAGTGTATTTTGTTAGTTCTTAGATACGTAGTTCATACACATGGTGTATATATCCAAAAAAACAAGTCAAAACGTTAAAAACAAATAAAACACATCAAAATATGTGGAAAAAAAACATCAAAATATGTCAAGAACAACAAGAACATGCAAAGAACATTAAAATAAGTCAAGAACAACAAGAACATGAAAAGAACATCAAGAACATGACGAGAACATCAAGCACACAGTGAGTTATGCATAGCATCTTTGATTCTCTCAAGAACCCATGAAACTGAACTCCAAAGAACTGAAAATAAACTTTTAACAAAATACTACTAACCACTAACCACTAACAATTGACTTTTACTTTTCTTCAATAGTCTAAATCATAGCCTGGAACTAAGTTATCAGGCTCATGGACTGATACCATGTATATGTATATAGATAGATAGATAGATAGATAGATAGATAGATAGATAGATAGATAGATAGATAGATAGATAGATAGATATATTATTCCATCAAGACCCTTGTGGCTAAAATTTGAAATAAAGGGAAGACCTGTATTCCTTTGGGGATAAACAAAATCACCTAGAAAAGCGAACTACCTTTCGATCTGATTCCCCGTGAAAACTGAGATACATAGGCAACCTTTATATGTTCATTCGACATAAAAAATACAAAAAATATTTTTTATTTTATGCATTTAATCAGTTGCTGCTGATAGATAGTAAATATTTCTTGTTTCTTTACGTAAAATGCATAAAAGACAAAAGCATTAAAAAGGGAATTATTGTGTAACCAAAACCAAAGAAAATTACTTGGATGTTGTTTAAATGTGAAAATCTATTTAGACTAAGGTACTATCTTCAGACGGGTGTCCTGGGGTGTCTAACACCTTCATTGAGTACAACCGACCCCCAAACTTTAAAAAAAAAAAAATCTTTGGAAAACGACTAATGGCTTTGAGTCAAAACATGGGCCATTTAAAAGAATAAAAATGATTTGTTTTTAAAATATCGGTGACCTAGCTCACCATTTAATCACATGCTAGGTGGCAACTCGTTTTCAAACAAAATCTAGGCCCGCAAAACTTTTCCAAATCGGCGCTTGACTGAATTTTTGAGGATTTTGAAAGCCCCTTAAACATGTTTTAAAAAACAAATGGATTTTTGAGGATTTCGGGAGGGAGGAATGAAACTTTGTTTTCCTCTTCTTCCTACTATTTACTTTCTCCGCTTTCAAACAATTCAGGATATGTCAGTTGGAGAATGTGCTGGGGACTTTTGAGGGTCAAGCCTAGTCGGAGTCTAAATCTCTGTTCACAATTAAATAAACACCAAGAAATATGTCTTTTGTTTTAAACATAAATGATTCCCAGTAAAAAAATTAAATAAAGAAAAAAAAAAGTAGATAATTTTTTTACATGTTTTGTTTACATGCTTGCCTACTTTTATTTATTGCCTTGCATTTTAGTTTAATGACTTTAAATGTCGGTGGTAGCAGAATATTACGCCGCTATTTTAACCGCAAGTGTACGGGTCAAGTTTTATAGAATAGGAAAGAGTAAGGGTTGTTGTATCCACAAGGATTGGATTAAATTGTTACTAAGTACCGCGATTATCATAACCGAACTTTATTTAGGCGATTAAATTTAGGTTTTTTGGTTTTATAATAAACTAAACTAAATTAATAACTAATTAAATTACAATACATAAATACATTATAAATGGGAATAGATTATCTAGGGATTAACTTTGCTTACTTATACGTGATTGATCCAATCAAGTCTACAATAACGGTATTTAACCTATCCGACAATCTAGATATCGAAAACTCACTCACAACCTCTCCCGAGTGTAAGTTATTTAAATGAGACTTTGCGTCAATGCTGATGTCCCCATATAGCGTCTAACCGACACTAATCACATGAGTCTCGCCCCAACCTCATAGATTGCACACTTCCTAATACTCTCCTGAGTCATTAGATCGTCGTGTTACGTTTAAACCCTAATCCGAATCCGGGGTTACCTCTCCTGAGTGTCAAACCCCATATTCTCAAATCAACTATAATATCATAACAAGCATACTATGGAGGTAAAATAATTGTAAACACAATCGAATACAGATGAACAACCGTTAATGAAACACAATTTACTCAAACAATATTTTCATAAACTATATCAATCCCTAGACAAAATATGTTTAGCTAAACAATATCATTACCAAATATTCATTAAAACAAGAGAATAACATCATTTTTCAATTACAAAGTTTAAGAACAAAGAGAGAAAATAGAGAGAATAACCGTTATTTGAATAGTGGAGTGTTCTACTTTTGCCAAAAATCGCTCCGAGATCCTTTCCTCTTCTTCAAATTGATGTTTTCCTCTTGGGACTTGAGCTTTAGCTCCCAAAACCCCCCATAATGTGTTATGCCAAAAGTGGGAACGAAATTGGAATAAAAAGGGACAAAAATATCTAAAAGAAATAACCCAAAGCACTATATAGCTAGAGTTTCACCACTTCAGCGATCAGAAGCACCGGTGCAGCTGTAGGATGTCGTTAGGCTCACCACTGCAATGGTTAAATTCATTGCTGCAGCGGTAGGAAGTTAGTAGGCATTCTTCCCTTTCATCGTTGCAGCGGTGGACAGACAGAATGTTTCGATTGTTTCTGTTCGTTCATCACTGTAGTGGTAAAGCTGTTGGCTCTCTCTTTGATCCTCTTCATCGTTTTTCCACCGATTAGCTCGCTTTTCGACTATTTTTTCTCCTAACCGTTTCATTGAACAAAAATAAATAAAAAGAAATTAAAACATTATAAGAATACTCGAAAACTACCAAATTCGACTTGGAAACAAATAGATAAATTTCACATATCAAATCCTCTCAAACTTGGAATTTTGTTAGTCCTCAAGCAAAACACCCAAAATAAAATAAACTACCACAACAATTAATGAACTAAAATACAAAAAATGAAAGACAAAACACAAACTAACTAAACGTAATGACATGCGAGTTTTGAATTCAACTATTCGACCAAAACATTTTCCCTTAACGGCCCCCAATCATATTGATTTCAAGAGTAAAACACACCATGTGGTATTCTAAAATTTCAACATTCAATAATAGTAAGCGCTATTCTAGATCATGTTCAAGTGTATAAGCGAAAACACAATTATACAACCATCCAATTACCAGATTGGATTATCCACCAACAAAGTTCATGACTTAAACCGTAAAGGATTAAAATATGATTCAAATCATAGAACAACTTCAAGGGATCTAGTTCAAGTCCCAATTGGACCAGTTACGAGAGCACGAGCAAAGAAGTTTAAAGATGCACTAAACGGACTGATTCAAGAGGCATGGAATCAAGCAAATTCGTGGAAGCCCATTGATCATGATCCACATAAGAAACAAAGATTCATCAACATGATTCAAGTTCCATAAGAATCTATCCAAGACTAAGCTTAAATTGACATATTTAAGAATACTCTTTTTTGGGTCTGATTGTAAGGCGTGCATGCCATTTACTTTTGTTTTATTTGTTTTTGACATTTATGGTTGTATATGGCTGATAACAAATCCATTTAAGACTCCCAACCTTCCTTTTCTATCTTAGGTATGTGATCAGCCAAGTAAGGGCCTGAATGTGGCTTTTTTTTCCTTTTAGGCAAGTAAGACTTATTTTTTACCATATTTTTAGCCTTAATTAGGATAGTTGTTTTAGGAATTTTCCTTGTAATTCCAGCCTTTAAATAGGAATCTAATGAATGAAAAAAGTAGATCATTATTGAATGAATTTGTGAGAGTATTTTCTCTGTGGTTCTTTAAAGAACTATTCGAACTTATCGGGATTTCTCGTGGCATTCACCAACAACTCATCAAACGGATTTCCACTACCATTTGTGGCATCTTCCTTATACTGAGGTTCTTGTTTCTCACTAAACAACCGGTTGAGGTTATATATACCGAGGTTCTTGTTTGTCATAAACAACGGGTCGAGGTCTGTCATCCAATTCTGATCTTAGAACGATCTTGGGTTCCTTTTTCTTGTCGCATCTCATTATTCTTGGTAGGATTCACATCATTTGGTATCAGAGCAAGGTCTAAATCAGGTTCATCTATTCTTTTCTTTTCGTTCATCGTTATATATTTATTCCCACTTGAACTTTCTTGGCCAATAATTCAGATCTGGTAAAAATTTTCGTTTCCTCTTTTTTTTTTCCTCATTGGTATTGCAAATCTTCCATCTTGGTAAAAAGTTGTTGTATTTAAAAAAAAAAAAAAAAAAAACCGAAAGCAAAAAAAAAAAAATAGAAACAGAAACAAAAAAATAGAAACAAAAACAAAAAATAAAATAAAATTATGCAGCACGAAAAAAAAAATAAAAACAATTGTTTGTTTTTAGCCATTTTGGTTCCATTAAGATTGAAAATCACCTCACCCCAAAGATCAATTTTTTTTGTGGAAATTTTGCTATTTGCAGCTTCCAAAAAACTAATCAGCCGTGTTCCTTGTATTCTTACTTTTAAAACCTGAAATTCCTTGATGAGTTCTTGGTGAATTATTGCTGGAAATTTTGAGTATTGTTTGTTTAGTTTCAAAAGAACTGAAAGAGAATTATCAAGTGGAAAATGACAAGAGTGGTGAGAACATTAGAGGGTTAAAAGCCATATATATTTTTGAGTGAAACACGAGTATAGAGTGATTCACATTCTTGAGTGTAAACACGTAAGGGAGAGAATTGTGAGGTCCTTTTCTTTCTAACTTTTCTTTGCAACAACCATGTCCCACAACAGTGCTAAGAGCATTGCCAAAAATGCTACGGAACTTGCTAATCCGAAAGTGTTTATGGAGGCCATGATAAGTGAGATGAGGTGTGTGATGAAGTTGGAACTAGAGCAGGTTCACGAACGGATAGATCAAATGGAGAGTACTCGTATAAAGAAGCAATAAATCGCTCCTAATATACGTAGAAGGGAAAGAGTTCAACCGAGGGAAGTGAGGGCTAAAGATGAAGAGTATTATGGGGCTGGTTTTGATGAAGAAGATGATCAGGATTCTGTTGTTAGTAATAGGAGACATGGAGGACGATTTAGAGAACCTAGGAATCGAGAAGATAACAACTTGAGAGGTATTAAGATTTAGATTCCGTCATTTCAAAGTAGATCTGATCCTGAAATATACCTTGAGTGGGAGAAGAAGATGGAGTTCGTATTGACTGCTACAACTATTCCGAAGCAAAAAAAGGTAAAATTAGTTGTGATTAAATTTTCTGACTATGTTATTACTTGGTGGGATCAGTTTGTTATAAACAGGAGGCGGAATAGAGAACGGACAATAGAGACATGGGACGAGATGAAAACGGTGATGAGAAAGCGGTTTGTTCCAAATTACTACTACCGAGAATTGTACAAAAAGCTGCAAGGTCTTAGATAGGGAAGCTGGAGCGTAGAGGATTACTACAAGGAGATGGAGATTGCTATGATCTGAGCTAATGTAGAGGAAGATCGAGAGGCTACGATGGCTAGGTTTTTACTTGGATTAAACCGGGAAATCAAAGATAATGTAGAGATTCAACATTATGTGGAGTTGGAAGATATGGTGCACATGGCCATCAAAGTGGAGCACAAACTCAAGAAGAGGGGGTCACGTGTAGCCCATAACTCTAGTTCTACTTCTTGGAAACCGAGTTATACCAAGCAGATGGACAAGTCACAAACGTCCAAATCTGAGCCGAAGTCCGCGAACACCAACCACGTTCCTCCAGGTAAAACCGACACTTCTATCTCTAGGAATCGTGACATTAAATGTTTTAAATGTTAAGGCAAGGGACACATAGAAGGTCAATGTCCAAACAAGCAGGTCATGGTGTTGCAAGATAATGGTGAAATTGTGACCGACAATGAAGATTCTAACACCCACGACATGACACCATTGAAGGATATTTTTTAGGAGGAGTATTTAGCCCCTGATGCATTGACATTGGTGGCAAGGAGAGTATTGAGCTTGCACGCAAAAGGACTAGAAGAAGTGCAGGGGGAGAACATCTTTCACACTAGGTGCAACGTCAAAGACAAGGTATGTAGTGTGATTATTGATTGTGGTAGTTGTACTAATGTTGCAAGCACAACTATGGTGGATAAATCGAGACTGCCCGTGTTAAAGCACCCTCAACCGTACAAGTTGCAATTGTTAAATGATAGCGGTGAGATAAGGGTGAACAAGCAGGTGTTAGTTGCATTTAGAATTGGTAAATATGAAGATGAACTGTTGTGTGATGTAGTACCGATGCAAGTGGGACACTTGTTGCTAGGGCGTTCATGGCAGTTTGATAGGCGTGTGAAGTGTGATGGCTTTACAAACAAATACTCCTTTCTACTTAATCAATGATCAATCACTCCTGTGCCATTGACACTGTAGTAAGTATATGAGGATCAAGTGAGATTGCAAAAAGAGAGTGATCAAAAGAAAGAGTGAATAAAATAAAAAGAGTGAAAATCAGAGAGAGGCCGTGAAAAATGAGAGAAAAAAAAGAAAATCAAAATTCGGCCATTGAGAGAAAATTAGAGAGAAAACAAAAGAATTTCTATGCAAAAGTGAGTGAAATTAAGCAAGTAATGTTTTCAAATCAGCCGATGATTGTACTTTTGTACAAAGAGGTATTTCTAAACACTAAGGACTATAACCTTGCTTTGCCTAGTTCTGTTGTTTCTCTTTTGCAGAAGTGTGAGGATGCCTTTCCCAAGGAAACACCACAAGGATTACCTCCAATTCGAGGGATTGAACATCAAATTGATTTTGTTCCCGGTGCGACAATTCCAAGCCGACCTGCCTATAGGAGCAATCCCAAGGAGACAAAGGAGCTTCAATGGCAAGTAAGTGAGTTGTTGGAGAAAGGGCACATGAGGGAGAGCATGACCACATGTGCCATTTCGATTTTACTTGTACCTAAGAAGGATGGGATGTGGAGAATGTGCGTCGATTTTCGGGCCATCAATAACAGAACGATAAAGTATCGTCATTCTATTCTTCACTTAGATGATATGTTAGATGAGCTGCATGGTTTTTGTGTATTTTCTAAGATTGATTTAAAGAGTGGTTATCATCATATTTGAATAAAAGAAGGAGATGAATGGAAAACTGCCTTTAAAACAAAATATGGTTTGTATGAATGGTTAGTTATGCCTTTTGGTTTGACTAATGCTCCGAGCACTTTTATGAGATTTATGAATCATATTTTACGTGCATTTATAGGCAGATTTGTTGTTGTCTACTTTCATGATATACTCATTTATAGTAAAAATTTGGATGATCATGTAGTACATTTGAAATATGTTTTAGATGTGCTTAGGAAAGAAAAGTTGTTTGCTAATCTGAAGAAGTGTACTTTTTACACCGATAAGCTTGTATTTCTTGGATTTGTTGTTAGTGCACAAGGTATACAGGTTGATGAAGAGAAGGTATGTGCAATCCAAGAGTGGCCGAGTCCCACAAGTGTAGGTAAAGTTCATAGTTTTCATGGACTTGCTAGTTTTTACCGACGGTTCGTGAAGGACTTTAGTAGCATAGCCGCACCACTTACTGAAATGATCAAGAAGAACGTTGGATTTAGATAGGAAGAAGAATAAGAGAAGGCGTTTCAATTAATAAGAAAGAAGCTGACTAATGCCCCCTTATTGTCTTTACCTAACTTTTAGAAAACGTTTGAGATTGAATGTGATGCTTCAGGTATTGGCATAGGCGTAGTTCTTATGCAGGAAGGATGACTAATTGCTTACTTTAGCGAGAAACTAAGTGGGGCAGCCTTAAATTACCCAACTTATGATAAGGAGTTGTATGCATTGGTTCGAGCTTTAGAGACGTGGCAACACTACCTATGGCCTAAGGAATTCGTTATTCACACCAATCATGAATCCTTGAAACACTTAAAAGGGCCAACACAAGCTAAACAAAAGACATACGCGTTGGGTGGAGTTCATTGAGACGTTTCCATACATCATCCGGTATAAGCAAGGTAAGAAGAATGTGGTCGCCGACGCACATTCTCGCAGGTATGCATTACTCTCTACACTTGATGAAAAGTTGCTTGGTTTTGAGCACATTAAAAACTTATATGCGGATGACCAAGAATTTTGTGAGGAATATCGGGCATGTGAGAAAATTTCTTGTGGTAAGTTCTTTAGGCATGATGGGTTCCTGTTTCAAGAGAATAAGTTATGAGTGCCCGATTGTTCCTTGAGGGACTTGCTAATACATGAATCTCATGGTGGGGGATTAATGGGACATTTTGGAGTTGCAAAGACTTTAGCTGTTTTGCAGGAACACTTCTATTGGCCACACATGAAAAGAGATGTTGAGATAATTTGTGGTAGATGTGTCACATGTAGGCAAGTTAAATCGAGAGTGCAGCCCAACGGTTTGTATACTCCTTTACCAATTCCTAGTGAGCCTTGGATCGATATTTCAATGGACTTTGTGTTAGGATTGCCTAGGACTAAACGTGGCAGAGATTCAATTTTTGTGGTTGTGGATAGATTTTCTAAAATGGCACACTTTATTCCATGTCACAAAATGGATGATGCCTCGCATGTTGTTGATTTATTCTTTAGAGAGATTGTGAGATTACATGGCATGCCTAGAACAATTGTTTCGGATAGAGATGCTAAGTTCTTGAGCTATTTTTGGAAGACTTTGTGGTGTAAGCTAGGTACTAAGCTATTGTTTTCTACTTGTCACCCACAAACTGATGGTCAAATTGAAGTAGTAAATAGGACTTTGTCTACTTTATTGAGGGCAATTATTAAAAAGAATATCAAAACATGGGAAGAATGTTTACCACATGTTGAGTTTGCTTATAACAGATCTGTTCATTCTGCTACTAAATTTTCACCATTTGAAATTGTGTATGGATTTAATCTTTTAACTCCATTGGATTTATCTCCTTTACCTTTGACTAAGCATGTTTATTTAGATGGAAAAAAGAAAGCTGACTTTGTTAAGCAGATTCATGAGAAAGCAAGACTCAACATTGAGCGAAGAACGGAGCAGTATGTAAAACAAGCCAACAAGGGGCATCACAAGCTGATTTTTGAAACCGGAAATTGGGTTTGGTTGCATATGAGAAAAGAGAGATTTTCGTCACAAAGACATTCCAAATTGCTTCCAAGAGGATATGGTCCTTTCCATGTCCTAGAGCGCATCAATGACAACTCTTACAAGCTAGATTTACCTGGTGAGTACAATGTAAGTTCTACTTTTAATGTTATTGATTTGAGTCCTTTTGATGTAGGTGATGATTTGAGGGTAAATCATTTTCAAGAGGAGGAGAATGATGAAAATCATAGCACAACTTCAAGGGATCTAGTTCAAGTCCTAATTTGGCCGGTTACAAGAGCACGAGTAAGGAAGTTTAAAGATGCACTAAACGGACTGATTCAAGAGGCATGGAATCAAGCAAATTTGTGGAAGCCCATTAATCCTGATCCATGTGAGCAAAAAAAAATTCATTAACATAATTCAAGTTCTAGAAGAATCTGGCCAAGACTAAGCTTAAATTGACATGTTTAAGAATACTTTTTTTTTGCGTCTGATTGTAAGGCATGCATGCTATTTACTTTCCTTTTATTTGTTTTTGACATTTATGGGTGTATATGGCTAATAACAAACCCATTTTAGACTCCCAACCTTCCTTTTCTATCTTAGGTATGTGATAAGCCAATTAAGGGGTTGAATGTGGCATCTTTGTTTCCTTTTAGGCAAGTATTTCTTTTAGGAAAGTAAGACTTATTTTTTACCATATTTTTAGCCTTAATTAGGATAGTTGTTTTAGGAATTTTCCTTGTAATTCCAGCCTTTAAATAGGCATCTAATGAATGAAAAACGTAGATCATTATTGAGTGAATTTGTGAGAGTACTTTCTCTGCGGTTCTTTAAAGAACTATTCGAACTTATCGGGATTTCCCATGGCATTCACCGACTCATCAAACGGATTTACACCACCGTTTGTGGCATCTTCCTTATATTGAGGTTCTTGTTTTGCACTAAATAACGGGTTGAGGTCATATATACCGAGGTTCTAATTTGTCGTAAACAACGGGTCGAGGTTTGTCATCTAATTCTAATCTTAGAAAGATCTTGGGTTCCTTTTTCTTGCCGGATCTTGTTATTCTTGGCGAGATTCACATCAAGATATCCATATGCCAGATTGGGTTCCACTCTCCACTAATGTAAGCATGAAAATTCGAAAAGATCAATGGTACTTGGGTTAATTTTTATGAACTGGCTAAAGGTATATCAAAAATAGGTAAACGTTATTAACTCAATGTTACCCAAGTTATATGCTTAGCACTTAATCACTCTCGAACCCCCAAAGAACAATTCGAAACAACCCTGAGCTATCATTTAAAAATGTTGTACTCACTTGTCAAAAGAAACAAAAATAGAACTATATTTACATATGTTTTTTTTAAGATACCATACCCCCAAACTTATTTTATTTGTATAATTTCACGGGTATGGAAAAATGATAGAAAAATGACAAGTGAGTACTCGAATACCAAACCAATCAAACGTTTGCCCAAAACCCAACCTCTCACTTCAAGTAGCATTTACAAATGCTCACTTGATTTTAACTCACATTGCCTTAGGTTTAGTGACTTAGGTTTGGAAAAGGTTTTATTGGCCAGGGCATTTGTGATATGTTCAAAATTGAAATGGCTTATAGGCTTCAACAGGGTAACGAGGGATAAAACATATAGCATGGTAAGATTCAAAGGCTCAAGCGATTAAAATGAATGCCTACATCATGTCTCCCGAACTACCTCGCCTAGGATTTTGCCTCAAGTTTCCCCCAATTAGGTTCTAGAATCCCTGAAATTTTCATGAACTTGCTACTAAATAATCGGCATCAAATCAATTAGATAGCTAGTACATTGAGTCTACGTGCTCATGCAAATTAGGATCCACAATAACTTTTATCAAAACCAAAACTCAAGCACACAGCACACACATGAATGGGCATTACCCTTAACCACAAAAAACAACCCGGGGATAATTTCATCATCAGGTAATAACCTAGAAGAACTACACAACTTAACACACAACAACTACTACTACAAACACAAACATACTATTCTAACTAAACAAACATGCATACATAAAAACAATTTAACTTAAACATACTAAACACCCTCCCCCCAAACTTCAAATGGTCAGTGTCCACAATGACCCAATCATTGATCTCAACAATTGAAATGTAGCATGCCGACGAAGGGGGTTTAGAACACGTACCTTGGAGGCGAGACAATCTCACCTCCGAGTGAAGTCGGCGGTAAAGCTCTAATTTATTTTGAAACTTGGGTTGCCTCCCAAGAAACGCTTGGTTTAATTCATCGGTTTGACATAGAGAAGGGTTCGTCAAAGAGCAGTTTCCACTCATAGTATGTGTCATACAACACCACATATGGGTCTTGATTCAAAATGCCCACAACCTTGGCAAAATTTAGCATTGATTGGCTCGTGCTCTCAACATGACTCATTTCTGTCTTATGTGCTCAGTGGACATGAAAGAACAGTGCTAAAGGCAGCGAAGGATAAGTAAGACACATCGGATCCTCAAAGATGTGATCGTCTTGGATAGGTGATGGCATCAAAACATGGATCACAAATGGTGAAGAATCACAATTATCAACATGTGATTCTTCATCGCCAATCCACACTTGGGTTTTCTCCTCCTTAGCATAATCATCAACGAACGCACTCAAGTTCCTTCCGCTCGTACTCAGTTCCCCCTGGTGGCTTTCACATATGGATATGACTTGTGTGTCTCTCAGTGCCACCACTTCTGATTCGGTCTCAATGAAGCAAATACGTTGACCGATTTGCGTCTCAAGAGACGTTACGGTCACATCAATTTCAACGCAGGTCATCTCAATTTTGTCAAGATGATCCTCATGCTCATTGAGACAGTCATTCATTTTCCTCCAGAAAACCTGAGACTCCCCCATAAATTCAGCGAACATTTCTTCCAGGGTGGGGAAAGACTCGACATGTTGGTCCAGGGTGTCAATCCATGGCATCGAAATGGTGGTACTATCTCCTAAGATTTGGTAGTATGTTCAATAATTCCAACTCTAAAAATCAAACTCCGCAATGTCTTCCAACAACCAATAGGCTTCATTCGCGGTTAGTTGGTCGAAAGAGGTGGTATCGTTTTCTCCTTCCACCCAAGTTCTTGTTGCTGCTAGTAACCCGTCAAGGAAGTTCAGTAGTTGACACTCCCTAGGGAAATAAGGATTTGGGAACTGAATAAACAACTCCTTGTATCGATCCCAAGCAAAATAAAACGACTTGGAATCTCGTTGAAAAAAATGCAATAGCACTTGTTGATGAGACATCTTCAAGTACATTGCAAATAAAACAAAACTAAAAACAAAAATTAAAAATAAAATAAATTCCTAAATTAAAATTAAGTTACTTTTTCACAATATCAACAACAATCTAAAAATCAATCCCAGGCAACAGCACCAAAAACTTTGTAGCAGAATATGACGTCGCTACTTTAACCGCAATTATACGGGTCAAGTTTTATAGAATAAGGAAGAGTATAGGTTATTGTATCCATAGGGATTGGATTAAATTATTGCTAAGTACCGCAATTATCATAACTGAACTTTATTTAGGTTATTGAATTTAGGTTTTTGGTTTTATAATAAACTAAACTAAATTAATAACTAATTAAATTACAATAAATAAATATATTATATATGGGAATATATTATTTAGAGATTAACTTTGTTTACTTATACGTGATTGATCCAATCTAATTTACATTAACGGTATTCAACCTATCCGACAATTTAGGTATCGAAAACTCACCCATTACCTCTCTGAGTGTAAAGTGAATCAATATGCGACATCACGTCAACGCTGATGTCCCCATCTAGCATATAAATTACACTATTCACATGATTCTCGCCCCAACCTCATGGATTGAACACTTTCTAATACTCTCCTGAGTCATTAGATCGTCGTGTTGTATTTAAACCCTAGTCCGAATCCGGGATTATCTCTCTAGAGTGTCAAACTCTATATTTTAAAATCAACCACAATATCATAACAAGCATACTATAGAGTTAAAAGAATGATAAACGCAATCGAGTACAAATGAACAATCGTTAACGAAACACAATTTACTCAAACGACATTTTCATAAACTATATCAATCCCTAGACAAAATACGTTTAGCTAAACAATATCATTACCAAATATTCATTAAAATAAGGAAATAACATCGTTTTACAATTACAAATTTTAAGAACAAAACAAGAAATAAGGGAGAACAGTCGTTATCTAAATAGTGTAGTGGTCCACTTTCGCCAAAAATTGCTCCGAGATCGTTTTCTTTTCCTCAAATTGATGTTATCCTCTTGAGACTTGATCTTTAGCTCCCAACACTCCCCAAAATGTATTATGCCAAACGTGGGAATGAAATTGGAACAAAAAGGGAACAAAAATATCTAAAAAAATATCTTAAAACACTTTACAACTAGGGGTTTCACCGCTGTAGCGGTGGGATGTCGATTGGCTCACCGCTACAGTGGTGGGAACTCAATGGGCGTTCTTCCCTTTTACCACTGTAGCGGTAAAATCCACCGTTGTAGCAGTGGACAAGCAAAATGTTTCAATTGTTTTTTCTTGTTCACCGTTGCAGCAGTGAAGTTGTTGGCTCTCTCTTTAGTCCTCTTCATCGTTTTTCCACCGATTAGCTCGTTTTTCGATCGTTTTTTATCCTAACCTCTGCTTTGATAAAAAATAAATGAAAGCAAATGTAAACAAATTAAAACATTACAATAATACTTGAAAACTACCAAATTCGCCTGGGAAATAGATTGATAAATTTCTCCTATCTATCAGCATTTACATTACTATCTTCAAATATCTACATTTAATTTCTGTAACTCTTCCCAATGCACGAGCACCACTTTGCATTTCATATCATGAGAAAAAAAAAATCAAAGCCATAAACCTATTAGGGATTAAGAGGACGACAATAGGGGCTTGGGTCATGCGATTTCATGCTGCTAATTTGAGCTCCGATACCCTATAGGACTAGAAAGAGGAGTTAGAATATGTAAGGTAGAATGGTTTGTCCTTTAGGATATGGCATTGAAACTTGGCTCGCTCGGATGACCAACCAATAATGGATGTTCACTCAGGGAGGACGCTGGATGTTTGAATATCTAGGGACCAAAGATTTCTAGAATACGTTAGTAGAAAAGCCATGAACCACATATAGTAAGCCTAGGATAGAATGATACCCAAAACCTTGTTTTTCTTAAGACACTATCTTGGAGAGAAATTTTATTTATATCTTCCATACAGTTATTTAAACAATTGTTACATTGGATAGTGGTAGCGTGCGAAATACGCCGCTACTTACTCTCGCAAGTATACGAGGTCTAAGTTTTAGTATAGTGTGATCATTAAGATCGGGTTATCGTATCCACAGGGATTGTTGTCATTACTATCGAATACCACGTTTGTCATGACCTAATTTTATCTAGGAGAAAAACAAATGTATTTAATTAATTAAATTAATACTAATATATCCTAAATTAACTGCACCATTATGTTAATATGTTTTAGGGTGAAGAATTGTATAGGGATTAATGTGTTTACAAATACGTGTTCGATTTCGATTTACTCGCGTTTACGTTGTTCGACCTATTTGACAACCTCGGTACGTAAACTCCGCCGCCACCTCTTCCAAGTGTAAGACGAGGGAATACATGACTTCGACTCAACGAAAAAGTCCCCCTCAATGTCTTAACGACCCTAGGTCACGTGAGTCTCGCCCAGCGTCATTGATTGCACACAATCCAACTCCCTCCCGGGTTATTGGATCGTCGCGTTGTATTTACCTTATCGACAATCTTCGTTCTAAACCTCCTTCGCCACTTCTTCCGAGTATAAGACGAGGGATATAACGTGACTTCGAGTCAACGAAGAGGTCCCCCTCAACATCTTAACGACGCTAGTTAGTGTGTGTCTTTCCCTACGTCATCGATTGTCCACGATTCAAACCCCGACCGGGTTATAGAATCGTGGCGTTTGTTTACCCTATTCTAAATTCGGGGTTTGTCAAAATCCCGTATTCTCCATTTATCAATCCAAGCATAATAAACAAACAATACGATAAATACAATCAAACTACAAAGAACAATCATAAACGAAACACCGAAATCACCTAAACAACGTATTTATAAATTATATTGTTAATCCCTACTACAATCCATATTTAACTCAGGGCCATAGTCGCATATACAAGAAAATAATGAGCTAAACATGCTCATATGATCCTAAGATAATGAAATAAGGAAAAATGATCGGAGAACTTAGCCTCATCCGAAGATAAACCGCTAAGAACGCTCCACGATCGATTCACTGTCTTCCCCACTTCGAGATGCGAGCTCCA
Source organism: Eucommia ulmoides (assembly GCA_016647705.1). Lineage (NCBI taxonomy): Eukaryota > Viridiplantae > Streptophyta > Magnoliopsida > Garryales > Eucommiaceae > Eucommia > Eucommia ulmoides. The sequence continues at coordinate 44,044,099 of CM028334.1, read as the reverse complement.
CCACTAAAATTCCTAACCCTTGGCTTAAATATAGCCTAAGGGGCTCAAAAATGCAAGAGAGATGAGAGAGAGATCTGGCCAAAGGGGGAGGAGATGGGATATTTATAGCAAAAATATCCTAAAAATATCTAAAATATCTCAAGACTGTGCAGGGCAAATCAGCCTAGGCGGTGGAATTTCTGCCTAGGCGGAGTTAGGTCAGTTAAGTCAAATCGCCTGGGCGGTGAAGTAGGCGGTGGACTGGAGACCATTCTGTTGAAATTCTGCCTAAGTGAAGAAAACTTCGCCTAGGCGAGCGGCTGTTAGTAGCCCTTATTCGTCCTCTGCTGGATTTGCGCCTAAGCGGTAGAATTTCCGCTCTGGCGGTCATCCGTCAGTAACATTTTGCTCTTCTCAGAATCTTCACCCCTTAAGCGGTGGTCTGGACGCTTAAGCGGTGGGCCTATTTCGTCTTTTATCCTCCGAGCTTGTTTATCCACCGTAACTTCGAACCGCTTTGGTTCGATCTCATCATTTTAGCTCCAGTTTTCTATCTTTTTGACCCACACACCTGAGTTATACAAAAAGTATAAATACTAATTAAAACATAATAAAAATAACTATAAACATATTCGGAAACTAACCAATTAGGATTGGAAATAGATAGGTTTTTCACACCTATCAAATAGGTAGAATGAAATTTCTAAGACAAGTAGGGGCATAATAGATAATGAAAGAATTCTTGTTGTATCTCATGCATCCCAAGCTTGTTCAAATAAAAAAAAAAATTTTAAAAAAATCGAAATAGGAAGCAAGTTGCAGGAAATGAATGAGAATCCTTATTTTACTCGATATAGGAAGTTCTTAATACAAACATCAAATCATTAATGTCCATTTCTTCCGTGATAATGCGCATAAAAAGAAAAATAAATAGCCTTTGCTAAACAAAGCATTCTAATGTTCGTTCATTAAGACAACATAAAAGAATCTACTTTGATCGCGCAAAATCACGCCAAGCTTACTAAGATGCAAGAAAGTGTCGGCACTCAGTTAAATCAAGACTATACCATCCAATAATAAACATACCTCAGGTCATATTTCCTTAGGATTTACATATCACATGGTATGTGTAGTGTCCTTTCTCAAAAAGCCTATACAGAGTAAGAATTATGAATCAAAAGGAAGAAATTTTGTTTGGGTTTAAAACGACTTAAGCAGTTTAAAACATTTTTTGATAAAAAGCCACCTATCATTTTCCAATTAGACTACTAAAATGGATTCACGCTCAGAAAGATAACATGTATTCAAAGGTGTTTTTGACCCTTCATAGAGTCCTAGGAAGTAACAATCCATCTCTTGAAAAAAATGTATAATGCTATCATTAGTCCTAGGAGTAATGGTCCATCTTTGGAGGAAGAAAAGGATAATTCAGTCATTAAGTCCTAGAAGAAATTATCCATGTCTTGATTAAGAAAATGACGATTTTTCCATAGTGTCTTAGGAGGAATTATCCTTTTTTTTAGGATAAAAGGTCAATAGTACCATAATCCTAGGATAACTACTAAAATAATAACAAATTAAGGACAATCCAAAAACTCCAAGTTACCCTCATCATGTAAAACCAAGTCCAAACCGAGGTTTGTCCAAAACATATCTGAGAGTTGCCTGCTAGAGCTACAACTTCTTAGGAGCGCATTACATACAAAATGAACAAAATAATCCATTCTTATAGACATATTCATATAGAGGTAAGAATACAATCATGCATAAGGATAGGATAATTTGCATGCCTAAAAACGCCATCCAAAATCCGCTCGCAAGATCATAAAATGGACTCGATCCTTCTCTTTACCAATAATACTCAAAACAAAATCCAAAGATTTCAACATTGTAAAGCATTGGCTCTCTATCACAAGCCCTGAGCCTGATAAACCTAGCCTCAATATTCTGAGAAAAGAGAAAAAAAGACCACATCTATCTCTGCCTTTCCCTTAACATCTTAAGTCCCTTCTAATGAATTAGGTATTATCTTGTATGCATATGTACTAGATCTATGTATCATTAATGGCGGGCTTATTTTATCTAAGGTCGACACAAACATAGTTTTTGGAAGCGGAATATTACGTCGCTAGCTTACACCGCAAGTATACAGGTCAAGTTTTAGTATAGGTAGGTAGAGTAAGGGTATCGTGTTCACAGGGATTGGTTGAGATTATTATCGAGTACTGTGATTATCATCACCTAATATTATCGAGTACTGTGATTATAATCACCTAATAAATACTAAATTAAATTACTATTTTTTCTAACTATACTATAAATATTATATTGAGATTGTTTTGAGAGAATAGATTGTCTAGGGATTAACTTTGTTTACAAATACGTGTTCGATCTCGTTTTAGTTTATATTAACGGCGTTTGACTTATCCGACAATCTTGGTTTGTAAACTCACTTACCACATTTCCCGAGTGTAAGACGAGTGAATATCAGACTTCGTGTCAATGAATAAATCCCCCTCAACGTCTTAACAATACTAAGTTACACGAGTCTTGACCTAACGTCATTGATTGCACACTTTCCAACTCCCTCCCGAGTTATTGGATCGTCGTATTGTGTTTAACCTAGTCCGAATCCGGGGTTACCTCTCCCGAGTGTCAAACTCCGTATTCTCTATATATCATTCTAAGTATATAAACAATACAAGAACAATAAATACAATCAAAATAATGAAGAACATACGCTAAAGAAACATAATTCAATCGAACAACATATTCATAAATTTATATTAATCCCTAAACAATCCATGTTTAGCCAATGGCCATAACCATATATACAATCTAAAATGAGCTAAACATGATCAACAACTACAAAAAGTAAGAAAATAAAGAAACAGAATGAACGACTTAGCCTATATCCGAAGATTTGGAGCTAAAACCATTGAACGATCACTTCTTTCTTCTTCTTCTTCTTTGGGTTGTGAGCTCTCCCTCAAAAATCTCATAACATATCCGTAATTATATCCCAAGCGTGGTAGAAGACCAAAAATAAGAGAGGGGAGAGGATTAAATCGGGAAAATATCCTAAAAAATATCAAAAACATATCTAAATTTGTGTAGAGGTAACCGCCGCGGTGGTAGGATGTCGGCTGGGGTCACGGCCTCGGAGATGGAGTCGACGGTGGATTTAGGAACCTCTCTGCATATTCATCATTGCGGCGGTAGATCTCACCATTGTAGTGGTGGATGTTCAGTAAGAAAAGTGCCTCTTTACATATTCACTACCGCGACGGTGGTCTAGATGTTGCGACGGTGGGCTGCTATTTTGAATATTACCTCTGTGCTTGTTTTCCCACCATTTTTTATCCGATATGATCGTTTATGATCTATTATAATCCCTTTTTACCCCCACACACCTAATTTATACCAAAAAGAATAAAAACATATTAAAATATATTAAAAGAACTATAAAAATACTCTAAAACTAACGAAATCGGTTTGGGAATAAATAGATAAATAACACCTATCAAATACCCCCGAACTTGAAATTTTTCTAGTCCTCGAGCAAAACATTCACACTAAAATGAAAAATACAACTAAATTAAATAACATGAACAACGTAAACACAAACAATATAAACATAACGATATGCGAGTTTTGAATTCTTCTAACGACCAAGTCATTTTCCCCTCAACAACTTCCAGTCATATCGAGTTCAAGCGGTAAAACGCACCATGTGGTGTTCTAGAATTTTGACATTCAATGATGGTGAACACCATTCTAGATCCTGTCAACGTGTTTGTGCGAGACTCAATAATATAACTATCCAAGATCGAATTTGATTATTCACCAACGAAACTCACGACTTAGACTGTAAAGGACTAGGATATCCATATGCCTGATTGGGGTCCACTCTCCACTAATATAGGCTTTGATGTTCATAAAGATCAGAAAGACTTGGTTCGATTTTGGAATATTTGGCCAAGGGTATTTCGGAATAAAAAATAGGTTAATGTTTGTTAACTTAACGTTACCCAAGGATCGAGGCTTGTCACATTCTCTCTCAAAGCCCCATAGATAAATTGGAAACAATCCCGAAAAAACATTTAAGACCGACGTACTTACTTGTCAGAAGAAACGAAATTTAACAATATTTACATATGTTTTTTTTTTTTTTTTTTTTATAACTAACAAAATCCCCAAACTTATTCAATTATTATGATTTCATGGGTGTGGTTTAGACGAAAGAAAAATAACAAGTGAGTACTAGAATACCGAACCAATCCGAAGTTCACCCTAAACCCAACCGCTCACATCAAGTAGCATATACGAATGCTAACTTAATTCACTCAAATGTGTGTTTAATTCAGCGATATAGGTTTAGAAAAAGATCAACTGGTCAGGGTATTTGTTTATGTGTTCAAAATTGAAATGTCATTTAGGCTTCGACAGGGTAACAAGGGATAAACATATAACATGGTTAGCTTAAAAGGCTCAAGCGACAAAAAGAATGCCTAAATCACGTCTCCTGAACTACCTTGCCTAGGATTTTGCCTCAAGCTTCCCCTCAATCAGGTTCTAGAATGCTTAATTTGTTATGAGTTTGGCTAATCGATAATTGGCCTCAAATCAATTGAATAAAAATACATTGAGTCTATGTGCTCATGCAAATTAGGATCTACAATAATTTTCACCAAAACACATTGTTAAGCACACATAACACACATGCATGGGTATTACCCTTGACCTTGAAAACAACCCGGGGGCAATATCATCATTGGGTAACGACCCAGATGAACGCAAAACTCAGCATGCAACAACAACAATACAAAAACAGTCTAAACTAAACAAACATGCAATACTATAAAATAATAAAACATACTAATATCCTACACATCACCGCCAACTTAACACTAGTTATGCCCAAAACGACCGGTCAACGATCCCAATGACATCATATAGCATGATAATGAAGACGGGGGGTTTAAAACACGTACCTGAGAGGCGAGAGAATCTAACCTTCGACTCTAGTCAACAGAGATAGATCTAACTTATTTTTTTACCTTGGTTGCCTCCAAAGAAGATCTTGATTTATGGTCGTCAGACTGACACGCCGAAGTGCTCGTCAAAGAGCGACTTCCGCCCATAATACATGTTAAATAAGACTACATATGGGTCTTGGTTCAGTACACCCTCAATGAAGAACGTTGCTAATGGCGGAGAACGATAAATGAGCCACATCGGATCCTCGCAAATGTGATCGTTTGGGATCGATAGTGGCATCACATTTTGGATCTCCAATACTGACAAATCACAATCATCGACCCATGCTTGGGTTCCCGTCTCATTCGGATAGGCATAGTTAAACTCTCCCAAGCTCTTTCCGCTCATTTACGGCTTCTCGCGGTGGCTTTCACTGAATGTGGCTTGTGAATCTCCCAATGCCACCGCATCTAACTCGACCTCAATCAAGCAGATAAGCTAATCGATTTGCGTCTGCAAAGACGTTATGGTCGCATCGATGTCGGCGCAGACCATCTTAATATAATCAAGACGATCTCCGTGCTCGTTAATCTGGTCATTTGTTTCCCTCAAGACTCTATGAGTCTCCCCTATAACAGTAGCGAATATTTCTTCCAGATTGGAGAAGGAATCCTCATCGTGGTCTGGAGTGTCAATCTGTGGCGCCGTAGTATTAAAACTATGAAAATCAAAGGTCGCCATGTCTTCCAGCCAATGTTTTAAAAATCGGACCGGACCGGCTGGTTCGATCGGTTGAACCGTCGACCGGTTCAAAATCCGGTCTGGTCATCCACCCAAAATCGTTTGGTGTAAAAAACTGCCAAAACTGCTCAAACCACCGGTTGAACCGATAAACCGGTGAACTGGAATGGTTTCCTTCAAATCGGGCCGGTGTTTTGAATTTTTTTTACTTTTGAGTTTTGAGTATAAAAGGCAACTGAGGCTGAAACCCTATTTTTAATTTCCTCTCACCCGATATGTGCAGCTGGGTGGCCCTTTGCAGAGGAGAGAGATATCATTTCTTTCGTTGCTTTGCTCAAGGGTAAACTGATTAAGTGATGCAATCGATGATGAATGGCGAGTTCTATCTCCGGTACTGCATAGGTCAAAAGGGGAAGTTCGGGCACGAGTTTTGGAGTTCACAATGAGGTCTTTGTCAACCCCTCTATCCTTAAGGAATGCCGTCGCATCACCACTGACTGCGAGGTTCGCATTCTTTATTCCCTTTCTTCGTTTCAATTACCACCTCTTTGTTCGATCTGTTTGCCCTAATTTTTGGTTGCGAAGAACGTTTTGGGGATTTGGTGACTAGCAGACCAAATTTATGGAACTCTAATGCTTATTTATAGTATTAAGCTTCATTATAAAGTATTGATTTACACTTTTTGGCCTTATATATGCTCATTCATAACTTTAATTGCTGGGGGGGAAGAACTTACGGAATTTAGGGTTACATAATTAATTTCAAGTTTTCAACCTTTTTTATTGATTTTTCGAGATTGAGCTGCGATCAAAGATAGGTCAGCAAAAACTTGAAATTATGATGGGGAACGAGTTTCCCACCAGTATAAAGTAATATATAATATTTGTATTTTTTCATATTTTATATATATATATTAATTACGTAATTATGACGTTACCGGTTCAACTGCGGTTCGCCTACCGGTTGAACCGGTGAATCGTGACCCAGTGACTTTTTCGGTTCGACGTCCGGTCCAGTTTTTAAAATATTGCTTCCAGCAACCAATTGGCTTCATCCGCGGTTAGTTGGTAGAAAGAGGTTCTAGCATTTCTTCCTTCCACCCACATTGTGCTTGCGGCTGGTAACCCATCGAGGAAGTTTAGTAGTTGACACTCCCTCGAGAAACGATGGTTCGAAAATCGGAATAGCAATTCCTTGTAACGATCCCAAGCACTATAAAATGGCTCGAAATCTTGTTGAAAGAATTGCATCAATACTTGTCGATCTAACATCTCCAAGTACCCTGCAAGAGAAATAAAAACAAAACTACAAAATAAAAATTATACACAAAAGAAAGGCCTAAAGTAAAATTGGGTTATTTACACACAATATCTATAATAATAAAAAAAAACAATCCTCGGTAACGGTGCCAAAACTTGGTTGCGAAATATTACGTTGCTAACTTACACCGCAAGTATACAGGTCAAGTTTTAGTGTAGGTAGGGAGAGTAAGGGTATTGTGTCACAGGGATTGGTTGAGATTATTATCGAGTACCATGATTATCATCACCTAATTTTATCTAGGTTCTAAAAATGCGTTTAATTAATAAACACTAAATTAAATACTAATTTATCTAACTATACTATAAATATTATATTGAGATTGTTTTGAGAGAATAGATTGTCTAGGGGTTAACTTTGTTTACAAATACGTGTTCGATCTCGTTTTAGTTTATATTAACGGTAATCGACTTATCCGACAATCTCGGTTCGTAAACTCACTCGCCACCTCTCCTGAGTGTAAGACGAGTGAATATGCGACTTCGCATCAATGAAGAAGTTCCCCTCAATGTCTTAACGATGCTAGGTCACATGAGTCTTGCCCCAACATCATTGATTGCACACTTTCCAACTCCCTCTCGGGTTATTGAAACGTCGCGTTGTGTTTAACCTAGTCCGAATCCAGGGTTACCTCTCCCGAGTGTCAAATCCCGTATTCTCTATATATCATTATAAGCACATAAACAATACAATAATGATAAACAAGATCAAAATAACGAAGAACATCCGCTAACGAAACATAATTCAATCAAACAACATATTCATAAATTTATATTAATTCTTAAACAATCCATGTTTAGCTAATGGTCATAACCATATACACATTGTAAAATAAGCTAAACATGCTCAACAACCACTGAAAATAAGAAAATAAAGAAAAGAAACGAACGACTTAGCCGATATCCGAATATTTGACATTAAAACCGTTGAACTATCACTTCCTTCTTCTTCTTCTTCTTCGGGTTGTGAGCTCTCCCTCAAAAATCTCATAACCTAACCCTAAGTATATCCCAAGGGTGGTAGAAGACCAAAAGTGAGAGAGGAGAGGGGATTAAATAGGGAAAATATTCTAAAAAATATCAAGAAAATATCTAAAACTATGTAGAGGTGACCGCCGCGACGGTGGGATATCGGCTGGGGTCATGGCCTCGGCGTTGGAGTCAGTGGTGGATTCAAGAACCTCTTTGCATATTCACCGCTGCGGTGGTGGGCTGCTTGTCACACCCCATCCCGGACACCCATCACCTAGAGGCTTGGTGGGATGTCGACATGACTTCACCCGAACATCAAACCATCTAAAAAAAAAAACAAAGGCCATACATAAATATACAACCACAAAATGTCACCAGATACATCATCTCTAATTGGGGACACATCCATCCCTGAATTATAATAATAACACATAACAATATAACAACTGAGAATCTCACACAGATTCGCCCCTGACAGCTCATCTTAGAAACTCCCGTACGACTCCATCATACGACTCTATCTAGTGCCAGCAGAAGGACCGACTCCCAAATTTGCTCCACCTGCGAGTGTACTACCTTCTTAGTAAAAAACCATTTTTAACATAATAATAATAATACATTCTAAATAATACAACATTTAAATGGATCAAGTTTAACGCGTATAAACAACACATTTTGAATAGTAGTATAAAAATTATATACCACGAGAAACCTCAATCTTCCTACCATTAAGAAATCATCATCCACAAATACATATCAAATATATGAAAGCCGTCCAAACCATTAGCATAAGATAATATGATAAATCACCAAAGACGATATAATAAAACACTATATCACCACATATAATAAAATATCAAATACGACAAAACATCACATACGACAAAACACCACATATAACACCACATCTCACCACATCACACCACATCACATCACACCACACCACACCACACCACATCACCCCCTATACCTCGGCTAGCCATATGATCGTTTTAACCTCACGGTCGGGAGTTGCAACGGTACTGTATCCCGTAGGATATGCCTTCCTAGCGGGATATAACAACGCTCCGCTGGACTGTGCTAGACGGGTGAAACACAACTCTGCTGGACTGTGCCAGATGGGTGAAAATCCACCACCAATCTCTACCTCACCACCATAACAACAACTCATATCCCGCTCAACAACAACAACTCATCTCCATCTCAACAACAACAACTCAATAGAAAATATCAACGCTCTACCGAAGCAGATAAAAGCAATAGCATCGACTAGACAATAACAACAGCATCAAACTACAAATCAATAATATCAACATTTATCTCCAAATCGATTTAATCCAAATATCATTTTTCCATCGTCTTTTAAAACCAATTATATTTAACAAATCATTTCTTTCCATTATCTTTAAAAAACAAGGAAAAACCACTGACTAATCTCTACACTACACTAACATGTTCTTAGCCAATACAACATTAAATCAAGAGAAATCATCATCATCAACAATAAACATTAAATACAAAGATGGAAACAAGGGAAGAAAATCCAAATCTCAAAGTGGAGTAGTCCATTTTCGCCAAAGAACAGTCCTCCCGAGCTTCCTCTTCTCCGTTGATGAACTTCCTCTTCTAGCTCTTCAAGGATTGGCCAAGAACACCTCCTAAACTAATCTAATCTACTTCTTAAATTACCTAAACCTAACTAAGGTTGAAGGAGAGCTCTCAAGAACAACCGGAGCCTCCTTTCACGTCTCTTGCGTTTTGAGGTTTGGTTGAGAAAAGGGTTAAATAGGTAAGGTTTGGAAATATCTTCAAAATATCTGAAAATAGATATTTTTGTGCAGAGTGTCACCGCCTAAGCGATGGTTCACCGCTTAGGCGGTGGACTTAAGTTGATTAAGTTTCTGTCGGATCTTCGCCTAGGCTGTGGTTTCTCCGCCTAGGCGGTAGCTGCTGGCATATCATTCTGATCTTTTCTCGCCAAGGCAGTGGTTTTCTCGCCTAGGCGGTGGTTCAACCCTTTAGCACTCCAACATTCTGCCTCTTTTCCGCTTAGGCGGTGGAACTTCCGCCTAGGCCGTGATCTTCATTTATCGAAACCCTATTTTACACATTTACTTCACCGTTTCTCCACCGTTTTCACCTGTTTCTCGCCCTTTGACGTCCTTTCCCTGTTCTACACTAAAACAAACTAAAACACAATTAAATATAACTAAAACGCTTGAAAACTAATAAATTCGGTTTAGAAATAGATAGGTTTTTCACACCTATCTGGAACAAAACAAAATATCTACAAAATATCTAAAACAAGTAGAGCTTGACCGCTGCAGCGGTGGGTATGTCGGTAGGCTTTATACTTCATCACCGCTCCAACGGTGGATCTCACTGATTCAGTGGTGAGTGACTAGAAATTAAGGAACTCTTTGTTGTTTCACCTCTGCAGCAATAGCCTGACTGCTGCAGCAGTAAAACTACTGCTTTAAATACTTGATCCTCTTAATCGTTTTTCCACCGCTTTCCTCATTTTTCGACTGTTTTCGCTCCTAACTCCTGTTTTAAACAAAAATAAATAAAAACTTAATAAAATACTTGAAAACTATCAAATTCGGTTTGAAAATAGATAGATAAAATTCACTAATCAGAAGTACTCTGGTCTAGGGTTGAAAGAGTATCATAAAGATAATTCTCGTCTTTTCTTTTTATTTCAACCAAACTGACTTGGGTTTCGTACATTCATGGGTGATCTACCAAGGATCTAGTCGAAATGTTACTGGGCATTCTTCTTTTGTACAAGGAAACTGGTTGACACTCAGTTCAGGGCACATGATTAGTTTTTAGTTTAAAAGGTGCGACCGAATCTTGTAAAGGTTGCCTATGTATCTCAGATAACTAAGAATTAGGTCAACACATAGTTCATCACACATAGTAGGGCTTAAGCTTGTCAATCAAACTAGCAAGGGTTTCCTATGTATGATTTTCTTGGATCGGTGGTGGCATCAATAATTAGATCTCAAATGGTGAAGAATCACATTCGTCGATCCATGCTTGGCTTTCCGTCTTATTTGAACAATCATTATTGAATACTTCCGAGCTCCTCCCGCTTATATTCGGTTCCTCTTGATGGCTTTTGATAAATGTGTCTTGTGTGTCTCTCAATGCCACCACTTTTGACTCAGCCTCAGTAAAGCAGATAAGTTGACTGATTTGTGTCTGAAAAGACATTACGATCACATAAATTTCAGCGCAGGTCGTCTCAATATTGTCAAGACAAACCTTATGCTCATTGAGACCATCATTCGTTTCCCTTTAGAAAGCTTGAGTCTCCCCCATAAATTCAGCGAATATTTTCTCCAGGGTGGGGGAAGACTCCTCCTATTGGTCCGGGGTGTCAATCCATGGCGTCGAAACAGTGGAATTAGCCCCCAAGCTTTAGTAGCTTGTTGAATAATTCCAACTCTGATAATCAAATTCCACCATGTCTTCCAACCACCGAAAGGCTTCGTCCGTAGTTAGTTGGTCGATAAAAGTGGTACCATTTCCTCCTTCAACCCAATTTCTTGTTGCGGCTTGTAACCCATCAAGGAACTTCAATAGTTAATACTCCCTCAGAAAACTATGGTTCAGAAAATAAATAAGCAACTCCTTGTATCGATCCCAAGCACAACAAAATGGCTCAAAATCTCATTGAAAAAAATGCAACAATACTTGTTCATCTAACAACTTCAAGTACCCTACAGGAAAATCAAACTACAAACAAAAAAATTATAAACAAAATAAATGCCTAAATTAAAATCAAGTTATTTACTCACAATATCAACAACAATCTAAAAACCAATCCTTGGCAACGATGCCAAAAACTTGGTAATAGAATATTACGTCGATACTTTCACCACAAGTGTACGTGTCAAGTTTTAGTAAAGTGGAAAGAGTAAGGGTTGTTGTATCCACAGGGATTGGATTAAACTGTAGTCAAGTACCACAATTTTCATAACCTAACTTTATCTAGATTTTTGTTTTATAAATAATATACAAAACTAACTTTTAAATTAAACTGAAATACTATAACACTAATATGACGTTTAAGGGAATATATTGTCTAGGGATTAACTTCATTCACTTAATCGTGTTTGATTCAATCTAGTTTACATTAACAAAATTGAAATCTATCTGATAATCTAGGTATCGAAAACTCACTCACTACCTCTCCCGAGGGTAAAGTAAATGAATATGCGACTTTGTGTCAATGCCGAGTCCCCTTCTAGCGTCTATACGACATTTGGTCACATGAATCTCGCCCCAACCTCATGGATTGCATATTTTGTAATACTCTCCTGAGTCGTTAGATCATCACGTTATATTTAAACCCTAGTCCAAATCTGAGGTTATCTCGCCCGAGTGTCAAATCTCGTATTCTCAATATATCATAACAAGCATATAATGGAAGTAGAAGAATGGTAAACACAATTGAATAAAGATAAACAACCGTTAACAAAATATCGATTTATTCAAAGCACGTTTTCATAAACTACATCAAGCCCTAAACAATATATGTTTCGCTACACATAGCCATAGCCCTATATTCAACTAGAAATAAGCTAAACATAATCAAAACAACCAACCAAACTAAGAAATAAAGAGAGAAACAAAGGAGACTAGCTGTTATCTGAAGAATCGGCAGTAAAAATGCTCTAAGATCATTTCCACTTCTTGGATTTGTGATGTCCTCTGGTTGATATGGTTTGGAGCTCCCAAAATGTTCCAAAAAAACATGCCCTATGTGTTGGGGAAGAAAGCCTAATTTGAAGGATCCAAAATATCTCAAAAATATGCCCAAATATCTATGCAACCTGGTGTCGGACTACTACAGCGGTGGGAAATCCGTAGGCCAATTGACATTTGACCGCCAAGTAGTGAAGGCCACCACTGCTCCATTAAATTTCTCATGGCCTTATCAATTTTTTTGTTGAGAGTTAGGAAATGATGGACTCAACTCACCATGAATCTTATGTATGGTGGTATGAAACAGCTCAAGTTTCCCATGGAGATTAAGGAACAACACTCGTCCATTGAGAGGATATGACAATATTGGGTTTTCGATAAATTTATTCCAAGCCACAAATATCTGTAGGAGACCGAGGTCTATCACTTTGAATCAGTATAGAGATAATGGCTTTAAGTCTTCTCTGGCAAGATAGAAGGTGTATCAATTTGGAATCTACAAGAAGAGACAATACTGAAGTACCCTTGATTCATGCTTCTTGTGGTAAATGGACCAAAAGAATCACATGACTACGACATGGCTTAGTCAGGAGGGTAGGCCTGACCAGATATTTCCTCTTCTTCAAGGTAAAGGACAACAAATGATCCCTCTTGTTGTGGGACATCTTTCGGGGTCTTCCTTGGAATCTTCTTTTTGTGGCACCAAACTTTAGAACTAGGAGTTTAATCAACTTTGCATCTGTAGCAGGGCTAAGATAGAGGCTTTTAAGAGCTTCTTCGCGTAAAAAGAAACAAAATTATAGTGAGAATTTAATAACAAATTTAATTTTGGGGTAAAAAAAAATCAAAACAAGATCACTGCTGGAATTACCAAAACTCCTCAAAACTATTGGGTCCGACCTCATCTCATCAGGAACAAATTCCCAATCTCCACTAAACAGTATGTAACAGTTCTTCTAATTTTTAATTAAATTAGGAAGGTCGGTAAGGAATTGACACATGGATCAAATGGACAAGTAAAACCTTCCTGAATCCTTTTTGAACTTCGTGTAGTAGACTCATCTTACCGTTTTAACCTCGAAGGCTAGTTGGGTATTCAACTCTTCCACAGTAATTAAACTCCTAGCTAGAACAAACAAGATATGAGTACACTGGGTAAATTTGGGGGTAGTTAGTAAAAGGATAAAAGAGGATACTTATGACAAAAAGAATAAGAGTGAGGTACCTGGAGGTTGGAAAAAATGCCTAGCCAAAAAAACTTTGTTTGAGTTTGTGATTCGATCCTAATGCAGCCACGGTCCCAAGACTGCTCCGTTAAAGTTCTCAGGGCCTTGTCAATTTTTTCGTTGAGAGTTAGAAAATGATGGACTCGGCTCACCATGACTCTTATGCATGGTGGTACGAACCAACTCGAGTTTCCCATGGAGATTAAGGAACAACACTCGTCCATTGAGAGGATATGACAATATTAGGTTTTCGATAAATTTATTCTAGGCCACAAATCTCTGTAGGAGACCGAGGTCGAGTACTTTGAATCAGTACAGAGATAATGGCTTTAACTCTTCTCTGGAGAGATAGGAGGTGCATCAATTTGGAATCTACAAGAAGAGACAATACAGAAGTACCCTCGATTCATGCTTCTAGCGGTAAATGGACCAAAAGAATCACATGACTACAACAAGGCTCAGTCAGGAGGGTAGGCCTGACCAAATATTTCATCTTCTTCAAGGTAAAGGACAACAAATGATCCCTCTTGTTGTGGGACATCTTATAATGTTGTTGATATGAGAAAAGGTTATTGCACAATGATGTGGTGGAAGCTATTGAAGATTAGTTGGGTAGGACTGATCTCTAACCAACTAAAGATATTATGAAAAAATGAAATAAAGGGAATACGGAGTCCATAATCAAACATCCAAATATTAAAATAGATTTTACCTTCCCTAGGGGTAAATTTGCACTTAGACTCACTAGAAACCCTAATAGTGACAGAGTTGAGGATTTCATACTGGCTCCTAAGTTTTAGAATTAAACGTTCTGGGAAATTTAAATGGCCATGGTCCCCTGAAAATATGAAGAAATGACTTATGGAGAATTTTTTGTTTTGGCTAGGGTTTTCAAAAACCAAACCAAATGGAGAATGAGTATCAATGATACTACTATCAAGGTTACTTCTAGAAGCAACGTCTATTAGAAGCAGGTATGTCCAAAAACACTAAAATTTCCAAAAGGGAATGAATTGGAAGAAAAACAAAGGAACAAAACGAGAATGCAAAAAGGAAGATCAAAAAACTTATTGGAATCTTCTTCCAATTTTTGTTTGATAACTTCTCACCTTTCTCTTCGGAATCAATTAAGTAGTCAAAGAGAAAATGATGAGTGTAGAATGTTGATTATTTCTCATAATCACAATAAAATGGGATTGAATAATAATCGTAAACATACATGAATATTAGGACACAACAATAAAGAATGGTAATCGAATACGTACCTATTTGGGTCATCGTAGGAGATTGAATCTGTCGCAGCGGATTACTAACTAGGTCTTCTTCCCTATGATCTAGATTATTGTGGTGGCGGCTCTCAATGGGAAGAAACCCTTAATCTAGATTAGAGAGGGAACCTAGTTATATATACTAGGGTTTCTTGTTGGGCCCTCCCATAACGGGCTTCAACGAAACCCTAAACATACACTTACCACTTAACTAGGTTTCTACATAAAAGACACCACAATCCAAATCAAAATATGATCACTGATTATTTGGGTTGCTTAAATAATAGACTATCCATTAACCTATTTTTGTAAAACAATTAATTCAATTAATATTAGCTCATAAAAATATTCCAACATTCTCCCACTTGGGTTACATTAATTGAATAAATTTAATTTTGAAAATAAGACTCTCGGGTAAATAACAAAAAAAATTATTTTTGGTGTGGCCACACCTTTGGTTTAAAGAAATGATAATCTCTAAGTAGCATTTTGATAAACTTATCCAGTCCAATATGATCTTAATATTGAATTATGATAGTCTATATGTTAATCTCAATAGACATAAGACTTTCATATTCACAAATACTTATAATCATATCGACACGGATCGTAAGCCCAGTAGTGTAGTAAGAAACCAATGCCAACATGTGATCATTATCAGTATGCATTGTTTTTATCAGTCCTCATTACAATTTCTCAGCAAAATGTAATTGTAATTGCAGTTTCTTAATAAAATGAAACCGCTGTAATTTCTCAACAATATGAAATTGGTAATGTCATGACCCGTCCTGAAATCCCGATATCCAGGATTGGCATGACGACATCATAACATCACCGAAAGCAACCAACCATCTATTACACGACAATATGCATATATATATAAATAAACACCATTATCTATATGAAGCTATACATATTTCTGTCATGGGGAACACATCCGTTTCCCAAATATACTAACAGCAAAATATAATACTATGAACCCTTCACAGGTTCGCCTTTGGGAAGCTCATCTCAACCCTCCACACGACTGCATCGTAGGACTCTACCTAGCACCAGTAGGGAACTGATTCCTAGCTGCTTCACCTGCGAGTGTACTGCCTTCTTAATAAAAATATTTTTTTATAATAAAACTCATTCTACAACATCTAAATGGATCAAGCGTAAGTTTATAAATACCAAGTAGCTCGTAAAATCCCCAATATAAAAGCAGGGAAAATAAAGCGACATAATTAAGTTCTATTCAAATCCAACTAATATAAAAATCATACTAATCACCATGATAATAAATATTAAATCAGCCAATATATGTAAAATACCACATCTCAAGCACACATCTCAAATACACTTTTTAAGCACACACCTCAAACACACACACTAGTCAGCCCTAGTGATCATTTTAATCTCACGATCGGGAGTTTGCAACGGTACCGTACCATCTGTAGGATATGCCTTCCTACGAACACCCATCACTCCGCCAAAGCGGACAATCACTGCGCAGTATACACGTCTAAAATCACTCTGCCGAAGCGGATAACATTACTCCGCCGAAGCGGATAAATAGTATGGCATCGTCAAATCAATAACATTGTCCAATTA
Organism: Eucommia ulmoides; assembly: GCA_016647705.1. Taxonomy (NCBI): domain Eukaryota; kingdom Viridiplantae; phylum Streptophyta; class Magnoliopsida; order Garryales; family Eucommiaceae; genus Eucommia; species Eucommia ulmoides. Next base: position 44,027,301 of record CM028334.1, on the reverse strand, counting down.
CGAGTTAATAGCATCGTCTAATCGACAACATCGTCAAATTAATAACAACATCATCAAATCACAACGTAATGATATCGTCTAATCAACATCGTTAGATCACACATGCACCTTTCTTTTCCAAAACAAACTTTTAATCCAAAAATCCTAATATTTTTTCACTTTCGTCTGAAGACTGTCTAATTTCAACAAAAACTATTTTTTCCCCCTTTATTTGTTAGAAAATCAGATATTTTCCATTCTCTTTTTAAAAACCACCAAATTTCACAAAAATCCATTTCCCTCAACTCACTGCAAAATCTAACGAAAATTATTTTAAATCTATCTTTTTAGAAACCAACACAATTCCCCAAAAATTCATTTTACCAACTCACCCCGAAACCAGCTTGATCCAAATCATTTATAAAATTGTACAGTTTCAGTAAACACACATTTCATCACATATATACATAGAAAAATAGTTTGGTAAGAAGACAGTACACTCACCTCGTGATCCGCTCTAAAAAGTTTTTACCGACTATACTCTAACGTTACTCTGGTGCCTACGAACCTATTAGCGACAGGGCCTAAATTAATATTTTAGGTAAAAATGACGCAATCATGCAAAGGCAAGCCCTAAATTGCATAATTTCCCATTTCCTGAATTTAATTATGCAGAATTATTATTTTCCCCATTCCGTTATGTTAATATTCACGGTAAAAAATTATTAAAATTAATCGTTACAAAAATTATCGTTACGATTATGAAAATTGAATGCTAATAATTTAGTTTAACGAAAATCATATCGACCCAAATGTTTACCTGATTCGAATTTTCTGTCCGCCAAGAAGTTGGTTTTCGGATTTTGGGTTTTTGGTGCAATATTTTTTTTTTTTCCTTCTCTTTTATTTTTTTTATTTTTTGTTTTCTGTTCAATTACTAGCCGTCTCTCTCTCTCCTTCTCCCCTGTTTCCGTTCTGCTGAGTTTGGCAGATCGTCTCTCTCTTCCGAAAATTTGACGACAACACACCCACAAGGCTCACCGACGACCGACCAGCACACCCACACCCCATCGACTCTCACACACACAGCCACACAGTCGGCCCACGTCCGATAGCCAACCACGCTCACACAGTAACACCCACATACAAGCAACCGTCGACGTTACACACACAACCAACGAACACCATGGACAGAACACCCACCATCGAAATAGCACGCAGACACACACACACACACACACACACACAGTCATCAAGCAGAGTACACACACGCACAACGTCAACGATATCGTCGGACCGAACGGAAAACCCACCTACACCGTCACACACACACACATATCGGTGGAACCAAACAGACAACCAGAACTGAAAACGCACACACACCGATCACCCCCATGCAAACATCTCTCTCTCTCTCTCTCTCATCTGTTTCTTGTTCTTAGTTTACAACCAACACACACACATACTCCACTCACCCAACCGGAGAGACGGCGACGACACCCCCACCGGATCAACAATGACGCCCACCAACGGTGATCGAACAACACACACAGAGCACCTCCGCTGGAGTAACTGCTACGATCCGAAACTCACCACCGTCAAACCCTCTCTCTCTCTCTCTCTAGATTTTCTGAATCTCTTCTTCTTCTTTGAGATTTTGGTGATCATTACATGCATGAACAAATATTCATATACATGTAATTAGTGGTCTAAGCATTGAGCTCCTCCTACCACGTCGCCTGCTCTTCTCTCTACTTCCGGACGGCTGAGCTCACAATCACACACACATATGTGCACACACAGACACACACATATATAATTAAAATAAACTTTTGTTAAATTACTCTTTCTTCCCCCTAACTTCTTAAAATCTTCATTTTAGAATAGAATTTATATAGATAGAGAGAATTTTGGACACCTGTTAATTTACGGAATTTAATTGAAAAAAGTTGTTCTGTTAATAAGATTGCGTGAATTAATATCTTTGATAAGTACATGCTGAACTGCATTGCTATTTTTAGTTTCAAACTTTGACTATTGTGAATGCTGTGAAACAATTTGCAATCCCATCTATTTTGAGAAACAGGCTCTTAATCATCTAGAAGTAAAATATGGAAATTATGAACTAGTTTCATTGAAGGTGTTCAGGTGTTTCATCACAATAAACATCACTAAATAATTGATCACAAAAATTTGATAGTTTGGTTCTAGGTTCAATGCTCCTTTGCAATTTTTAAATTCATTTTTTCGGTAGATGTTTGAGAACCAAATTACTAGGAAAAGAAGTATAATTTCTGTTTCAGTTTCTGTTCTTATGTTTTTGTTCTCTGTTTCTGTTCCCAATTTGATCAGAATAGAAACATATATTTCTCTGTTTGTGTTTTTGTTCTCTGTTTTTGTTTATGTTCCTGTGTTTCTGTTCTCAAATTGTGTTCAGTGATTCACATTAAATTTTTATTAAATTTGTGTCGATAGATAAGGGCGTTCGTGCTAAAAAATATGGGCCAAGACATGAGATAACCAAATTATTGAAAGCCAATAATGACAACTCGTTGAAGATTGAATTTGATAGATGATGATTTGTCAAGTAAGTTTTCAAGTGAGATGAGATATATTGTGAGAAATTTTGCACCCATGAAAGGGGAAGTGAACACAGAACAAAAGTGTCGGATGAAGATAAGATTATATTACTTGGACATCTTGAGGTATAACTATTACAATTTCAAAGAACTTATGAAATCGATGACAAGAGCATAATTAGGACCTACATAATCTTGGTGTTCATGATAACCCATTATGCTCAATCATTTTGGGAATGATATCCGATCCTAAATGATCCACTATATTAAAACTGCAAATTGCAGTATTAAACTTATTCAACCCGTCCATGTGGGAATGATATCCGATCCTAAATGATCCACTATATTAAAACTAGACCTTGTGAACTTGTGAGTAGTCAACACGCAAGTGTGTAACAAACGCTATGCCGTACAGTGAGCTTCCAGTAGATTTAGGCGTCTCTCTGCATATTCACCTCCTAGGCGGTGGGCTGCTGTTCTGAATATTGCCTCCGTGCATGCTTTCCCACTGTTCTTCCACTGTTCTTGATCCGATTTTATCGTTATTGATCCGTTTTCATACATTTTCACCTCAAACACCTAATTTATACAAAAAAACATAAAAACATATTAAAATGTAATAAACGTACTCGAAAACTAACAATATTCGGTTCGGAAGTAGATAGGTAATTTACACCTATCACCAAACAAAACCAAAGCAATTCAATAATCCCCATAGGCCAAACACCCCCCAGGGAACAACTTGGAATGGCCTATGCATTGGCCAATGCGCAGGTCCCTAGGCCAAAAAATACAGGGCCTCTTCTCTCATTTTTCCAAGTCTTGAAGACCTAGCTTCTCTATCTGAACTCAAGTATTTTTCTTAGATCCTAGGCCTTTGAAGCATATTTCCCAAATAGCACATTGTTATTCTACCAAAACTAGGCCTTGGATGGTGATCTTCAAGTTCTTAGAACATGAACTATAAAGATCGACGATCACCGATCAACACCAATCCAAGAGGGACAAGGAGGAAAATGAGATTAGCTACTTAGGGACAACCACATCCCCTAAGTAAGGGTTATTGAGTTCTTAGCTAAGAAATCAAGGAATCAATTATCACCATTCAACCACTGATAAATAACTAACCAAGAAGATCAAGGAGAAAAATGACGTAAACACTTAAGGAAGACCACATCCTCTAAGTAGGTATGTCCCTATAAACAACCTATGATCTTTGGTTAATCTTGTATATGTTTCTTGTATATAGTAGCATCATGTACATAACACACTTTACTTTCATGTACATAACTCATAAAACCCATTAAACAACCAAACAAGCTTTTGATTTTGTCAAGAACATCAAACAGATACCTAATTTTAACTACAACCAAACTAGGGTTAAATCATACAAAACCACTTCAAGCATCTCAAGAACATTCAAAATTATTCAAAAACATCAAGTCATCTTAGAACATGTAAAGAACATGTAAGGATTCAAACAAAACATCTATAACACAATGAGTTGTGCATAGCCTCTATGGTGTAGGTGTAATATATATATATATACACACACACACACACACACACACATATATACACCGACAGACCCTTGTGGCTAAGAACACGGGATAAAGGGAGGTTCTTTATTCCTTCAGGGATATGTGTGATCTTCTTCAGAAACCTTCCCATTTACCTTAGTTACGAGTAGGACTAGCATAAATATCTGGTATTCCTTTTCACTTTCAACTAACAACTCACACAATAACACTAAACTAACCAAAACAAAAGAGTTTGTTTAAGGTTCTTGATGAAATCAAAGGGTTGTTATGTATATACTAGCGTTGTGATTCAGGTTGTTAACAACTCTAATTTTTTTTTAATAAACCTAATTATGGTTGTTATTTAGTTTGTTTACATTTTTAAAAACCATTAATAATAGCAAATTAAGGTTGTGCTTCAGGTTGTTCACAAACAAAACTAACTGATAATCAACCAAAACTAACTGATAATCGACCAAAACTAACTACTAATCATCTTAAATTAACTAAAACAAACCAGTCTTTAGCTAAAACAAACTCGTCTTTAACTAAAAAATAACTCAACTTTTAACTAAAACTAACCTAGCTTTCAACATAACCAGACTGAAATACGTCTAACATGATCTTTGGTAACCACCCAAAGTATGTCGGTAGCCCATAAGGGTTTAGTAACACCTTTAATAATGAACCCAGGTTTCAACAAGACAGGAACGAACTACGCCTGACTAGATCTTTGTTAAACCACTCAAAGTACGTAGGCCGCCCATAAGGGTTTGGTCAAACCTCTAATAATAAATTGTATCCTTTACTCTAACCAGAATGAATTACATGATGACCTGATTCTCATTCCAGATACGTAGGCAACCCACGTGCAGGTCTGGTTGCATATCCGAACAAATTATTCTTAGTTTGCATTTCATTTAGTATAGCTTGCATATTTACATATTTATCTATATATAAACTGTTATTGGGTGTCGCTGGCTAGTAATAGTTGTAGCACTTACTTGATTTCCATTAAATGAAGTAAAAAAGAACAAAATTTTTTAAAAAGGGGAATAATTTTGTTTAAGTAAATTAAAGAAACCTGATTGAATGGTGTTTAACAGTAAATATCTATTTAGACTAAGGTACCGTCTTTGGACGGGTGTCTTGGGGGTGTCTAACACCTTTCCCAAGCATAACTGACTCTCGACCTTTAAGAATATCTCTAGTACATTGACCTATGGAAGTCAAAACAAGAGTCATTTCGAAAGGAAAAATGAATTTCCAAAATCCTAGTAACTTAGCACACTATTTAACCCCATGTTAGGTGACAACTCTGTTTTTCACAAAAATATCAGCCCAAGAAGTTTTTCAAATATGACACTTAGAAAATCCATTGAAAAATCATTTTAAAAAAGAATGGATTTGGACGACTTGGAGAGGAAGGGGTGAAATTTGTTTTCACCCTCTTCTCAATTCTCTACTTCTTCAGCTATCAAAATCTGGGGTGCGTCAAGAAGCTAGTACTTCAAGTCTTAGAAAAATGAGAACCCCAGAACCCTTATTTATATGATGCGAGCCTATGCACTCATCTTCCATCCTAGCCTATTCCTAGTTGTGTGTTTGGCCTAGGGGACTTGGTCTCTTGATTTGGTTATGTTAAGATTTGAACAAATTTTAGGTGCAAGGAAAGATCTTCAAAGAATTGATAATCATTACCAAATCTATTCCTAGATTTGGTAATGACTGGCAATTATTACTAATGATTGGAAATCATTAGCCTTCTCAAATCCTATTGGATTCACATGGGTGCATTAATGACTTGATGCGACACTTTCAGTTTCTTTTAAGGGCTAAGTACTAGTTAGTTTTACTATTTCAGTTTAGTTGTCGTTAATGATTTCAAGATGCATTGAACATTGTTTCAATGACTCACTTGTCATTTAATTCACTATGATGACTCATTACTTGGTGAGCACACATCCGGTTGGTTTTGGATCGAATCGGGTTAGTTTTCCTTGTACCCGACGGTTGGATTTCAAGGTTTCTAGATAACCCTAAGATATTTTGAGAAAATATCTCGATTCAATCATATACCCATTCCATGTCATCCCTAAGAATTTAATGTTTGACGGTATATGCATTTAATTCTCAGTAATGCATGGTTTAGGTGGCAAACCGATTTGGTTTGGTTTCGATAACATGTAGTTACATTTCTAAGTTTTTGGTTAACCCTAAGATATTTAGATCCAAATATATTCATATTGTGAATGTGTTCTACCCATTTCATCCAAAGAATTTAATTCTTTATGGGATGGGCATTTAATGCACATTAAATGCGTAACTTAGGTAGCGAACCGAATCGGTTAAGTTTCAATAACGGTTGGTCACATCCTAAGTTTCTTAGTTTCCTTCCTTTGATATTTGTACAGAGAATATATAAGGGTTTCTTGGTCATTTAATGGATCATTTTTGGGACTTTAAATTAGGGGTAGGCCCTTGGTTCATTGGGCCTAGGGTGGTTTGTTACGACAAACTTGAATTGGTGTAATTTCGAACCAAACCCAAGTCCTTAATCACCTTGGTAATTTAGGGGTTGTCCTGACCATTCCAATACTTGATCAAGGCATCTTGGATGGTTTCTATGTTGTATTTTATGCAATATGCACAAATGAAATAATTTTTTTGGTGTTAAACCGACAAAATTCAATGGTAGTAAATGTTTTGGGGTTAGAGTAGGTAACCAAGGTAATTGTTTGCAACATCCTACAATTAAAGGTAGTGACTAATTTTTATTCATACTAAAGGTGATTTAATGGAAATCAACACTTAATAATTTCATTTTATACCCCCTTAAATTGTAGGATTTTTGAGGTTGACTCGAAAATTTTACTTAGCTGAATTCGGTCAAATTTAACAGTTTTCATGCTTTTTTCATGTTTGTGGGTATTTTTGTATATTATAAAATATGATATTAGGTAGAAATTAATTCCATTTAAACCTAATTTTAAAGTTTATCAGAACTTGTACTTGATTGGACACTGACTGGGAGGGACAAAAGGCAATGTCTACACTTGTGATTTTTTTTATTTTTTTTTTCTATTCTAGGTGTAGGTATTTTGATTATGGATTTAATATTTTTAGGATCAATTTTGATACCCTAGTGGTTAACTATGAATCATAGTAGCTTCCCAGATACTACTACAAATACACAGTTGGTCTGGTTAAGTTTTAACTAGAACATCCGGAGTCGAATGAACATCTTTTTCCACTGTTCTAAATAGTATTTTTCTTCCTTTGATTTCACTATCACATCATCCACATATACCTCCATTTCTTTGTGGATCATGTGGTGAAACAAGGTCATTATGGCCCTCTGATAAGTTTTCCTTATATTATTGAGTCCAAACGGCATTGACCGATAATCGAATATGCCCCACGGCGTTGTGAAGACAGTCTTATGCTTGTCTTTTTCATTAACTAGGATCTGGTTATACCCATAGAATTCATCCACAAAGGATGAAATCCTACATCTGGCAGTGTTGTTCAGGATGATGTGGATATTTGGTTGTGGGAATTCATCCTTTGAACATGCCCCATTGAGGTCTTTATAATCACACAGAATCAACCAATCTCAATAAGTACAGATTTCGATGAGGCGAGCTTTAAATTGTTTCACGATATCTTCCTTGACTTTAAAGCTAATATTGGGTCGCATATTTTGGAGCTTCTGCTTGATCGGTATGATTCCCTCCTTAATGGGAAGCTTGTGTGTCATGATGTCGGTTGATAATCCTACTATGTAAATATAGGACCATGCTAAAACATCCATATATTCCTTTAACAGGGATATCAAGTATTCTCTCTCTAGGCTACTGATCGATTTCCCCATCTTCGTTTCCCTCATATTTTTGGGGTCTCCTAAGTTCATTGTTTTGGTATCATCTTGACTGGGAATAGGTGATTCCTCGAATCGGTGTAAAGCTCTTCGGACTTATTTAGTGTTTTCGGGAATAGGGTTGTCTTCTGTTTCGATTTCCATTAACTCTCGATTTATTTCATTATTTAGATTATACTCATTGGGAAGAAGTGTTTCATTATTATATAGATTATATGCAAGATTATTTGGGCACATGAAAAGTAAACGCAAAATCGTATTTTGAATATGTTATTTTCTTATCATAACTATTACTACAATACAAAAAGATAATATTGAAAAAGTGAAAGGGATCCTCGAGATAGTAGAATCTCTACTATCTGGTGGCTGATCGTATAGAGGATGTTACAGCTACTTGTTGATTACTAACGTCTGTATTGCACTAGAATTGGACGAGTGATAGGTGTGATCTAACAAGATATTTCCAAACCAGTTTTGTTAGTTTTAGAGTACTTTTTATAGTGTTTTTATATGTTTTTATTCTTTCTGTATTAAAACAGGTGTGTGGGGGTGAAAAGGTGTGAAAATGGAGCACAAACAATCAAATTGGATCGAGAACGGTGGGAAAATAAGCAAGGAGGCAATATTCTAAAAAGAAGCCCACTGCCGCGGCGTCCAAACCACCGCCGCGGCGGTGAATATGTAGAGAGAGGCTTAAGTTGCTATAAACTCATTGTTATAGAAGTGATATCCACCACCGCAGTAGTGAAACTATAGAGAAGCCCCTGATTCCACCGTCTCCTCCACTATTGCGGCGAAGATCAAATCGACCTACTCACCGTCGCGACGGTCTCTTCTGCACAGATGTTGGATATTTTTGGGATATTTTCCCTATTTAATCCATTGTCCTCCCTTAGTTTTGAGCTTTCTTTCATGATACTACCCTTGGGATATACTTAGTGTTAGGTTGAGGAGTTTTAGAGGGAGAGCTCACAACCCGAAGGAGAAGCGATCGTTGAACAGTTGTAGTGGTGAATCTTCGGAATACGACTAAGTTCTTTGGTTTCTTCCTTTATTTATTTAACTTTGGAATTTGTGAGCATGTTTAGCTCATTCTTTATTGAAAATATGAATATGGCCGTTAGCTAAACATGGATGGTTTAGGGATTAAGAATATATTTATAAATATGAGATTCATATGATTTCAGTGTTTTGTTTATGATTGTTCTTTGAAGTTTGATTGTGTTTACCGTTATTCTATGAATGTATGCTTGTTTAGATATATTGAGAATACGAGGTTTTTCACTCGAGAAAGGTAACCCCAGATTCAGACTAGGGTTTAAACACAACGCGACGATCTAACGACCCGGGAGGGCATTAGAAAGTATGCAATCAATGACATTGGGGCAAGACTCATGTGATTATGTGTTAGAAAAGGCTTTTGAGGGGGACTTTGGTGTCAACGCAAAATCACATATTCGCTCGCTTTACACTTAGAAGATGAAGCGAGCGAGTTTCCGATACAGATATTGTCAAATAGGTTGAACACCGTAAACGTAAGTCAAACGAGATCGAACGCATATTTGTAAACAAAGTTAATCCCTAGACAATTCTTTTCCCTAAAATATCTCATATTAGTATAGATTAAATTAGGTTATATTAGTTTAGTTTATATTAATTTTAAAATTATTCTTTTTCGCCTAAATAAAATAAGGTTATGATAAACACGACACTCGATAATAACGATAACCAATCCATGTGGACACAATACCCTTACTTTCCCAATCTATACTAAAACTTTTCCTCGTATACTTGCGAGTAGTCATACGTGAGCGATTAAATTCGCGCGTACAGGTTTTTGGCATTGTTGCCGGGGAATGGGGTTATTATCGATATTGTGAATAAATGACTCGATTTTACTTTAGGCATTTCTTTTGTATATATTTTTTGTTTTGTAGTTTTGTTTTTATTTCTTATGTAGGGTACTTGACAATGTTAGATCGACAGGTATTGATGCATTTCTTTCAATGGGATTCCAAGCCATTTTATAGTGCTTGGGCTATGCGCATAAGTCGGTGAGGTGTGTCATTGAAAGATTGATCCATCCAGAGTAATATCTTACCAAGCTTGAGGGCGTTCTGAGTATGTCGGGCCGAGGACATTAAACCATGCGTTTCTTGGAAGGCAACCCAAGGTCAAAAATAAATTAAATCCATCTCAGTTGACTTGATTCGGAGACGATATTCTCTTGCCTCCCAGGTACATGTTCTAAACCCCCTTTGTCAGCATGCTATATTTCATATGTTGAGAATGATGATTGGGTCACTGAGGATATTGTCCGTTTCAAGTTTGGCGGTGATATGTAGAATACTAGTATGTTTTACTGTTTTATCGTATTGCATGTTTGCATAGTGTAGAATGTTTTAGTGTTGTTGTTGTTGCATGTTGACTTTTGCGTTCATCTGGGCCATTACCCGATGATGATATTACCTCCTGGTTGTTTTCGAGGTCAAGGGTAATACCCATGCATGTGTGTTCTGTGTGCTTGACAATGCGTTTTGGTGAAAATTACTGTAGATCCTAATTTACATGAGCACATAGACTCAATGTATAGTTATTCAATTGATTTGAGGCTGATTATCGATTAGCCAAACTCATGAAAAATTAAGGATTCTAGAACGTGGTTGAGGGAAAGCTTGAGGCGAAATCCTAGGCGAGGTAGTTTTGAAAGACATGATTGAGGCATTCGTTTTGTCGCTTGAGCCTTTTTAAGCCTACCTTGCTATATCATTATCCCTCGTTACCCTGTCGAAGCCTAAAAACTTTTTCAATTCTGAATACTTAACTAATACCCTGGCCAGTTGATCTTTTTCCAAACCTTTATTGCTTGACCGAAGACACAAATTTGAGTGAATCAAGCTAGCAGTTGCAAATGCTACTTGATGTGAGCGGTTGGGTATAGGGTGAACTTCGGATTGGTTCAGTAGTTAAGTACTCACTTGTTGTTTTTCTTTCATTTTAACCACACCCATGAAATCATACTAATCGAATAAGTTTGGGGTTGTGGTTCGTACAAAAAGAAAATAAAAAACAAATATGTAAATATCGTTAAATTTTGTTTCTTTTGACAAGTGAGTACGTCGGTCTTAAAAATGATTGTTTGGAATTGTATACAATTTTTCTATGCGGGTTCGAGAGTGAGTGTGCCAACCGTTGAGCCTTAGGTAAAGTTAAGTTAACAATGTTAACACGTTTTCTATTTCAAAATACCCTTGGCCAAATATGCCAAAATCGAACCAAGTCCTTCTGATCTTTATGAACTTCCAAGCCTACATTAGTGGAGAGTGGACCCCAATCAAGCATATGGATATCCTAGTCCTTTACGGTCTACGTTATGAGTTTAGTTGGTGGATAATCCAATCCGGTCGTTGGATAGCTATAATATTGAGTCTCGCACAAACACGTTAACAAGATCTTGAATGTCGTTCACTATTATTGAATGCCAAAATTCTAGAATATCACATGGTGTGGTTTACCGCCTGAACTCTATATGACTAGAGGTTGTTGAGAGGAAAATGACTTGGTCGATAGAAGAATTCAAAACTCGCATATCGTTATGTTTAGATTGTTTTTGTTTAGATTGTTTATGTTATTTAATTTAGTTGTGTTTTTCATTTTAGTGTGAGTGTTTTGCTCGACGACTAGCAAATTCCAAGTTTGGGGGTATCTACCTATATATTTCTAAACCGGTATTGTTAGTTTTAGAGTATTTTTATAGCGATTTTATATATTTTAATATGTTTTTATTCTTTTTATATTAAAACAGGTGTGTGGGGTGAAAAGGTATGAAAACATAGCATAAACGATCAAATCGGACCGAGAACGGTAGAAGAACTATGGGAAAACAAGCAAGGAGGCAATATTTTGAAAAGAAGCCCACCGCCACGGTATCTAGACCATATGCAGAGAGGGGATTAAGTTTCTATAAACTCACTGCCATAGCGGTGAAACTGTAGAGAAGCCCCTGATTCCACCGCCTCCTCCACCGCTACGGCGAAAATCAAACCGACCTACTCACCGTCGTGGCTATCACCTCTACATAGATTTAGGATAGTTTTCGGATATTTTCCCTATTTAATCCATTCTCCTCCCTCATTTTTGAGCTCTCTTTCATGTTACCACCCTAGGGATATACTTAGGGTTAGGTTGAGGAGTTTTAGAGGGAGACCTCACAACCCGAAGGAGAAGAAGAAGGAGAAGCGATCGTTGAACTGTTGTAGCGGTGAATCTTCAGAATACGGCTAAGTTCTTTGGTTTCATCGTTTATTTATTTAACTTTGGAATTTGTGAGCATGTTTAGCTCGTTCTTTATTGTAAATACGGTTATGGCCATTAGCTAAACGTGGATTATTTAGGGATTAACAATATATTTATAAATATGAGATTCCTATGATTTCGGTGTTTTATTTATGATTGTTCTTCGAAGTTTGATTGTGTTTACAGTTATTCTATGCTTGTTTAGATATATCGAGAATATGGGGTTTGACACTTGAGAGAGGTAAGCCCGGATTCGGACTAGTGTTCAAACACAACGTGACGATCTAACAACTCAGGAGGGCGTTAGAAAGTATGCAATTAATGATGTTGTGTCAAGACTCATGTGATTATGTGTTATAAAAGGCGTTGGAGGGGGACTTCGGCGTCAACGCGAAATCACATATTTGCTCGCTTTACACTTAGAATAGGGAGCAAGCAAGTTTACAATACAGAGATTGTCAAATAGGTTGAACACCATAAACGTAAGTCAAACGAGATCGAACATGTATTTGTCACCAAAGTTAATCCCTAGACAATTCTTTTCTCTAAAACATCTCATGTTAGTATAGATTAAATTAGGTTATTTAGTTTAGTTTATATTAATTTTAAAATCATTCTTTTTTGCCTAAATAAAATTAGGTTATGATAAACACGGTACTCGATAATAACGATAACCAATCCCTGTGGACACGATACCCCTACTCTCCCAATCTATAGTAAAACTTGACCTCGTATACTTGCGAGTAGTCATATGTGAGCGATTAAATTCACGCGTACAATGAGCTTCCAAATTACTGAGGCTGCTAGTTGGCTCTACTATTCCGACGTCATTCATTTCCATATTGATCATGCAAACTAACTCTTGAGACCATGGTATTATTGAATTAGCTTGGTTTGGTAAGAGATTATTATGAAATTGGGTTTGTCGTTTTTTATTTATTTCTCGGCTTTGACTATACTAGAAGTGAATGAAAAGATTACTCAGATATGAGGTATTATCCTCAGTTCTTCATTCTTCCTAGGTTGTTTGCCGAATCTTCTATTCTATTTCGGAACAAACCCCATAGGTATCTAGCTTTTGTCTGATCTTGAAATGATCACATTTTTGCTTCACTTTTGTTGACTTCTATCTTTGGGTTGAAGTTCATGATGCTCATGTGATTGGCTAATATAATGGTAGCAGCAGATAGTCTAGGTGTTGGTGGTAGGCTTTCTTCTTGAACATATGAAGCATTAGCTCTGTCGAAGGCCTGGAAAGAAGCTTCCTGGTTAACATGCTCGGCTACTATTATCGGCTCATAGGGGTATGATAGATGGCATGATCTTCCTTAGCGTAGACGGTGATAATATTATCCTTAAAGATAAACTTTATCTTCTGATGATGTGAGGAGGTAATGGCCCCGGTTGAGTATATCTAGGGCCTTTCGAGGGGCAGGTTATAGGCAACTAGTAAGTCTAAGACATGCAGGTCACTTGAAAAGTGACTGGGCCTTTAACAATCTATAGTATAATTTCTCCTATAGACTCTCTTTTCTCACCATCGAAAGCCCGAATGGTAATAGCAGTGGTTTAGATTCGGTCCTCATTTACCCCTATTTTCTTTAGTGTACATAGAGGACATATATTAAACATGGATCCATTGTCTACTACAACTCTAGAGAGGTGGAAATCCTAATACTGTACCGATATGTTGAGTGGTTTGATATGCTTAGTTCTTTTAGACGGTATCTCGTCGTCTGTAAAGGTTATGAGGTTGGTGCTGAGGATATTCTCCATTATATTAGTGAAGTGATCCTGTGATATGAAGTTGGGTACATGGGCCTCATTAATGACTTTCAACAGTGCATTTCCATGTACTTCAGAGGTTATTAGCAATAATATGATCGAAATCTATATTGGTGCCTTACTCAATTGTTCGACGACCTTCTACTCAGTGTTCTTTACTGCCTTTAGGAATTCTTGTACCTCTTCCTCAACGACAGTCTTCTTAGGGATACCCTTGGATTTTTTGTCTGGTACTTTCAACAAGTCTAGGCTGGCAAAGACTCTTCCACTCCGACTGATACCTCTGATCTCACCTACTTGGTCTTCTGTCCTTATGACATTGGTTTTAATTGTTGTAGAGTAATTACAAAACACCTATTTGAAATATTTCACCAATTCTTGTTTTTGTGTTTCGAATGTTAGAACAGTTTTTGATCGGATCATTATCAGGTTCTAAAATGCTTGCAGATGTGCGGTGAAGTGAGAAACCTCTAATCCCCATGCCTGGTAAAGGTTTAACTTCATGAACCATAATTGATCATGTTAATCTAGGAATCATCTTGGATTGCATAGCTCGGTCATCTACTCAGGGTGCCAGAATTTTCCTTGGTAGGGGGATTATTTTGCCAGAATATCTCCGGGTCTTGGTGGGATTCATCCTTTGGGAATCCTGTATTAAGTAATTGTGGTAAAATATCTTCTTAGGAGTGACATTTTGTTTCTCGAAGGCTCTTTCTTGGGCTGTTGACATTTTGTTTCTTGAAGGCTCTTTCTTGGGCTGTTGATACACATTTAAAACTTTTCTGACTATGACGGCTATATCGGTGATGTTTTTGTTTAGTGTATTGATTTTTCCCTACACCTGGTCTAACTCTTTTTGTTCTTGAGATGCTTTTCTTTCCCCAACTATTAGCTCTGGATTCTTTTCTATCATAGGTCCATTTTCTTTATTTTCTTTCTCCTCGAATTCATTTCCCCAGCCAGTAAGAAATATAGGTCTATTATTCATTCCTGAAGCTGGAACCAACATATCTATCAATAGGCTTTAGGGAAAGTCCTGTATTTTCCCATTCTACTCCGGGTGGTTTTGAATTAGTTTTCTATACTCTAGTATAGTGGTTTGAATCGGTCTCCCAATCTCGCTCGACCATGTTGACAGTTGGAGCTGAAATATCATGCTTGGACAATTGGTTTTGCTGACAGTTAGGTTGATACGGCTCTCCCTTTTTTGGGAAACATTTCACCTTGGCCTGTATCAGGTCTTCTATTTTGTGCTTCATAGATAAACAAGTATCAGGATGGTGATCTAGTACTCCAGAATTATAAGTCCAAAATTGGTTTGGATTGTAGCATGAGCTATGGATGTTTTGGAGTTTTAGGGGTATAGGTTCAAGAATTTTATTTTTAACACATTCCTTGAATATCCAGAAAGGGTTACAGGGAGAGGCGTAAAATGCTTTGGTTCTTTATATGGAAGATTGGATGTATAGTTATGTTGGTAGTTTAATGGGTTTGGAGGCAATGGAGGGGCTTTATATGGTGGTTGATATGAATATGGGTTGTATGCTATAGCTGGAAAATGAGCAAATTGAGATGGCGATGCGAATTGAGGTAGTTACTTTTGGAAGACTTGTTTTTCGAACTTGGGAGGATTTGGCTTCTAAGGTTTATACTGGGGTTGAATGTTCTACTAGTTTGTTTGACCGTTTCCAACCATTTCCACTTTAGGGTCTTTTTTTGGAGGTGCTGCGCTCTTATTTTCGTGCTCGATCAGCTATTAAATTTTGCTAGTCCTAAAACCCTCTTCTATATATTCCCCTCGAAGTATTACATTAGAGAATGGGCCATTTGGTGTGTTCAGTAAAGGATTATAATAAGGGTGAGGTTGAGCCTGGAATTTTTTTTTGACCATCTCAGCCTCTTTCATTAGCGGTACTACTTGTGTGGCTCTATCCTTCCATCGGACAACACATTCCAAGAAACTTTCCTCACTCTTCCTAGTCAAGATTAGGAGAGAGATCTTGTCTAGAGACATTTTCTGATTATAACCATATTGTTCACAATACGTCCTGACTATATCTAGGAATGTCTTCACTTTTGAATGTTTTATTGTTGAATACCACCGAGTCACAGGTTCGTTTAGCGATTATTGAAAGAGTTGAACGACTAACACTTAATTATTGATATACGCCCCTATTTCATTCTTGTATCTTTAGATGTGTCATTCTGGACATCCCGACCCATCGTGCTTCGTGAATGTGGGCATGGTAAACTTGTCTTGGAAGATCACTTGAGGTATATAAGATAGGTTAAGTAATCGGGCATTGGTTCCAGATTCTCCCTTCTTTATTTCTTGGAGTTCCCTTTCCATTAGTAGTAGTTTTTTGATTAGTAGGTATCTTTACTAGGATTACACATAATTGGGCTAGTATTTGGTTTAGCTAAGTTAGTACTTAGATTTGGACTAGTCATAGTAGGAGTGACTTTGTGGCTGAGGTTTAATAGAGATTGTTTCGCTAGAAGTAGGGATAGTGCCTTGGGAACTAGAAGGATGATGGTTGGTTATTAGTTCCATTGGATTCGGGGTTGGAATAAAGGTTACAAGGTTCTGTTGAGGTTGGTGTAGTTGCTGCCGGAGTTTAGAAATCTGATTAATGGACTGTTTCAACAAAACCTTGTCTTCTTTTAGTTGGACTACCTAATAGGTTCATTCGGCCGTTATTTTATGTCGTCCATTAGGGTAGGCTGATGTGCTTGCGCACGAGTGCGAACTGGTGAATGGAAGATTACACGGAGCAATCTTCCAACTTAGACAACAGTCGTGTCATAATTATTTGCTTACAAAGGTGTTTGGGGCTTGACTATAACTCAGTTTGAGATGAGATTTCCACTACTTCTAAATTTTACAAATCACAGAGGATTTTGACATGACTACCCCATAGACAGGGTGCCTTATATTTACAGACTCGATTGACACTTTTATTTGGACTTATATAAATCTCGTATCAACTTCTCGTCATTATCAACCTCAAACTAAAGCAATGACCTGAATCCGAACAAAATGAAGTTTCCAAGTGTAATAAAACCTCGTATAGTCATAATAAGAATTCTCTTTAACCTTTCCTATGGCTCGTTCAACAGTCAATTTTTCTTGGATACAATTCCAGACTGTAACCAGGCTCATAGGTAAAGAATAATGAGAATTCCAGACGGTAGGCTTTCTGGGTAATTATATACTGAAAATAAGATAAATGTCTATCTCTGAGATAATGTCCTAAGTACAGTAGGGTTTCGGTTATCCTCTATCCTACGCTTACTATATGAGGTTATGGTTTTTCTTCTAGTGCATCCTAAAAGGTTTCAGTTCCTAGAACTTCAAACTCAGGCTTCCTCTTTGGGAGAACATCCATCGTTGATTGGTGGTCCGAGCATGGCGAGTTTTGTAGCTGGCTCGTGGGGGAGAAACCCTGTCGACCTTCCTTCTACTAACTCTTATTTCTATCCTATGGGTTTTCAGAGCATAGATCGGCATCATGACCTCGCTGACTTCAGCCCCTATTACTGGCCTATCTATCCCTAAAAGGGTTAAGGCTTCGATTTTCATCATGATCTGTAATGCAAATGCTCGTGCGTTGGTAAAAGTATATACATAAATAAAATGTGGGAATTTCAAGATAGTAATTTAACTGACATTGAAAGACAGTAATATAAATGATATTAAGATAAAGACATGCTGGTATAAACAAGATAAGTGAAAATAAACTTTAATTTAAAAAAAAAAAAAAAAAATTATTATTATTATTACTTTTTTTATTTACTTTATTATTCATTATCGTTATTATTCATTACTATTATTTTATGTTTAAAAACCAAAGACATATTTCTTAGGTTTTATTGAACTGTGAATATAAATTTAGAATCCAATTAGGTTTTATCCTCTAATGGTCCGCAGCGGTGTCGCCAGCTGATGCACCTCAAATTTTGATAGCGGAAGAAGTAAAAATTGGGAAGAAGAGCAAACAAGTTTATAAGCGTCAATTTTGATAAACTTCTTGGTCCAGGATTTTATGTCGAAAACGGAGTCACCGGGGGTTTTAGAAATTCATTTTTTGTTTTAAAATGGCTCGTGTTTTGACTTGTAAAGGTCTTGTACTAGAGATATTCTTTAAGTTCGGGGGTCGATTATGCTCAAGGAAGGTTTTACATACCCCAAGACACTGGTTTGTAAATGGTACCTTATTCGAAAGGAATATTCACTGTTAAACAACCTCCAAATGATTTTCTTAACAAAAATAATTCCCTTTTTAAAAGTTTTTCCATTTTATTTTTTTTGGGTATTTTAACATGATTAAAGTAGTAAAGACGTACTATCTATTATGTAAATGCAAATAATTCTGTATTTTTTGAAGTAATAAAAATAGTAAACTAGACTAATCTAGGTTGCGACAACCCAATAACATTACATAAGATGTGGTATAAATGACTGAACCTTATAAAGGCTTCATACATATCCCTATTTTCATAGGGAATTAGGTCAACATGTAGTTCAAACATGCAAGTTTTATGAAATAAAATATTTTTCTATTTTTTAATATACCAAACCTTATAAAGGTTGCCTACATATCCTTGTTTTCATAAGGAATCAGGTTGACATGTAGTTCCAACATACAAACTAAGACTAAATTATTTGGATATGTAACCAAACCCGTACGTGGGTTGCTTAAATATCTCAGATCAATGAGAATTAGGTCATTACGTAGTTTGTTCATGAAAGGTGATTATTGGTTTATTTTAGTTATTAAACAAAACACATGAATCACAACATGACATGTAAATAGTCTCTTTGATTTTGTCAAGAACACCTTAATCGAACTCATTTGTTTTGGTTAGTTAGTATTAATATGTGAGTTGTTAGTTGAAAAATAAAAGAAATACCATATATATATGCCAACCTTACTCTTAAATAAGAAAAATTGGAAGGTTTCTAAAGAAAAATCACACATATTTCCTAAGGAATAGAGGGCCCTCCCTTTATCCCGAATTTTTAGCCACAAGGGTATGTTACTGTAGTGTGTATATATATATGTAAGGTGTGAATCCAATAGCCTGAAGACTTAGTGCCAGGCTATGATCTTAACATTTAACATAAAGTAAATCAGTTTATTAATAGTATATAGTTAGTGTTAACAATTCGTAAGGAGTTCGGTTTGAAGTGTCCATGAGAGAATCGTAGAGACTATGCACAACTCATGGTGTAATAGGCTAGGGGCCTACGTATTCATCCATCTGTAGGCCATATCAAACCCTTTCTTAGGGTCTGTTTAGCTTAGGGGACATGTATTCTTGTCGTGATCTTGATTTGTTTTGGACGAATTTAGGGGATTGTGCAAGATTATCTAAGATTTGGTAATGATTATGAAATATTTCCAAGATTCTTGTAATGATTGGCAAGCATTAGTGATTATTGGCAATCATTACACTATCTTGAGCATGATTGGCTGCTGATAAGTGTGATCTACCTATTTACTTCCAAACCGAACTAAGTTAGTTTACGAGCATTTTTATAGTATTTTATTACGTTTTAATTAGTTTTTATTCTTTTTGTATAAATCAGGTGTGTGGGGGTGAAAAAGGTATGAAAACGGAGCATAAACGATCAAATCGAACCAAGAACAGTCGAAGAACGATGGAAAAACAAACAAGGAGGCAATATTCTAAAAAGAAGCCCACCGTTGCGGCGTCCAGACCTTCACCGTGGCAGTGCAAATGTAAAGTGGACTTAATCTTCCTGGACATCTACCGCCGCAGCTGTAAAACTATAGGATGGTCACTAAATCCACCTCTATCTTCACCGCCATGGCGATCATAACCGACTTACTCACCACTGCGACAGTGAATCCCAGTGCCGTCGTGGTCACCTCTGCACGTGTTAGATATTTTTTTGGATATTTTTTGGATATTTTCCCGATTTAAGCCATCCTCCTCCCTTATTTTCGGCCTCTCTTACATGCTACCACCCTTGGGATATACTTAGGGTTAGGTAGAGGAGTTTTAGAGGGAGAGCTCACAACCCGAAGGAGAAGAAGAAGGAGAAGCGATCGTTGAACGGTTCAATCCCCAAATCCTCAGATATAGGCTAAGTTCTTTAGTTTCTTCCTTTATTTCTTTAACTTTAGAATTTGTGAGCATGTTTAGCTCGTGCTTTCTTGTAAATACAGTTATGGTTGTTAGTTAAACGCGGATTGTATAGGGATTAAGAATATATTTATAAATATGTGATTCGTATGATTTCGGTGTTTCGTTTGTGATTGTTCTTCAAAGTTTGATTGTGTTTACCGTTATTCTATGCATGTATGCTTGTTTAGATGTATCGAGAATACGGGGTTTGACATTCGGGAGAGGTAACCCCAGATTCGGACAAGGTTAAACACAACACGACAATCTAATAACCCTGGAGGGAGTTGGAGAGTGTGCAATCGATGATGTTAGGGAATGACTCACGTGACCTAGAGTCGTTAAGATGTTGAGGAGGACTTTTTCATTGACACAAAGTCACGTATTCCCCCATCTTACACTCGGGAGAGGTAGTGGGAGAGTTTACGAACCGAGATTGTCAAATAGGTCGAACACCGTAAATGTAAGTCAAACGAAATCGAACACATATTTGTAAACTAAGTTAATCCCTAGACAATTATTTCCCCTAAAACATCTCAAATTAGTATAGATTAAATTAGGTTATTGGTGGCCGCAATTTAAGTGTTGCCACTTTTACCGCAAGTATACGGATAAAGTTTTAGTATAATGGACCTTTCGGTCAGGTATCGTATCCATAAGGATTGGTTGAGATTACTATCGAGTACTGTGATTGTCATAACCTAATTTTATCTAGGTAATAAAAATGGAATTTAATTATTACTAATACTAAACTAAAACACTAATTAAGTCAACTATACTATAAATACAATATTGAGATTGTTTAGGGGAGTAAATTACCTAAGGATTAACTTTATTTAATTAAATGCATTTGGTTTCGTTTTAGTTAACATTAACGGCATTCGGCGTATCTGACAATCTCGGTTCGTAAACTTCCTCGCCACCTTTCTCGAGTAAAAGACGGGGGAATACGTGACTTCGTGTCAATGCCGAAGTCCCCCTCAACATCTTTGTTGGCCAAGGTTTCGGTAACAATTGTCCCGTGGTGGAGACCCGGGTATGGGTCAAGTCACATTCGAATGCCGTGGGTGCTTATATGTGCTGAATACACTATAAGTCTAGGGTATATGCATTTCCTAACACCAATTGATTTTAGGATAAGTGGTTGCGCCTGAGGTCCTACAAGTGGTATCAGAGCTAGTTTAGCTCGAATCTATTTTGGTAACAAAGATCACATGGCCCACATAGTAGACACACTAGGTGAGGAGCAGTCTATGTACCGACCACCTTTGTTTGCAGGTGAAAGTTACTTGTTTTGGAAAGACAGGATGATAGCCTTTCTTCAGGCTACAAATTATGACGTATGGCTAACAATCGAGGATGGTCCATTTATTTGAATGGAAAACGGATTTGAGAAGAAGAATGAACAACTCACTACTTCCGATAAGCAAAAACTCTCTATTAATTCTGAAGCTATCAATATTCTCTTTTGTTCTTTAGATTCTAATGAGTATTCTAGAGTTTTAGGTTGTAAGTCCGCAAAGGAGATGTGAGATAAGCTACAAGTCACCCATGAAGGGGCAAGTCAAGTGAAGTAGTCAAAAATCAATGCGCTTACGAGAAAATTTGAGCTATTTAGGATGGAGGAAAATGAATCGATTCATGAGATGTACACTCGCCTCAAGAACATATGCAACAATATGAATCAACTTGGAAAACCATACTCCATGGAGGATAGAGTATGAAAGGTCCTAAGGTCCTTGACGAAAATATGGGGGTCAAAAGTGATGGTAATCGAGGAAGCCAATGATCTTGGAAAATATGACATCGATGATCTAATCGGTAATTTGATGACTCATGAATCGATGATCAAAGGCTATGAGGATGATACCGGAAATAGAAAGAGGAAATCCTTGGCACTAAAAGTTAAAAAAATTGAAGAAGATGATGACAGTGATGATGAAAGCCTTGATAGTGAGCAAAATAAGAATGTATCACTTCTCAGAAACAATGTTAGAATAATGACTTGGCGCATATTCCGTGGGAAAAGAAATCTCAACATGTCCAAAGTGGAATGCTACAACTGTCGTAAAATTGGTCATTTTCAAAATGATTGCGCCGAACCGAAGAAGGATAAAGAAAAGAAGAATAAGAAGAAAGAAAAGAAGAGTAAGAAGAAATCAATGAAGGCTACTTGGGATGATACTGATTCAAGTAGCTCAGAAGAATTAGATAGTGAAAATTCGTCAATGCTTGCTTTAATGGCCACTGGTGGTGAGGTAACCAATTATTCAAGTTCTCGTCCTTTAAATTTTGATGAATTATTTGAAGTTTCTCAAGAACTTTCACATGATTATAAAAACCAGTGTTAAAACATAAATGCCCTTCAAAGTACAATTAACACATTAAATAAGCAAGTAGTGGATTATGAATTTGAAAACAATGAGTTGAAATCTCAATTGATGGATTTGCAATCAATTGTTCTCAAATTTACTGGCGGTGAAAACAATTTGAAAATACTTTGGGGAAGTTCATGTGGAGTTTTTGATAAGGCCGGTGTTGGATTTCAGAAAAATATTAAACAAAAACGTTTTCATAAATTCTTTTCTGAAACCAAGGATCTTGTTAGATGTTTTAAATGTAATGTTGTGGGGCATACTATTCGAAGATGTTTTACAAAACTATCTAACTGTAGACAAGTTTAGGTTCCAAAAGGAAAAAAAATTGTCCCGACTAACAAGATCGAACCCACATAGGTTGGGTACCACTTAGGAACTATTTGAGGTGCTCCTTGCAGGTTATTCTAAAAGCATTAATAAGAAAGGACAAATGGTTCCGGGATAGTGGTTGTTCTCGACACATGATGGGAGATAAAAGAAAATTTACATCTTTGACACCTAAAGATGTAAATTTTCTTTTAGATGGAGGTCATGTGACTTTCGGAGACAATGCAAAGGGTAAAATTAGCGGTATAGGTAATATCGGTAATGGTACTACTATGATTAAAGATGTGTTACTAATTGATGGACTTAAACATAATTTGCTTAGTATTAGTCAACTGTGTGACAAGGGATACAATGTTATATTTGATCATGACAGATGCATCATTAAGGATAGTCATGATAATAGTATTTTGTTAGCTGCATCACATTTTGTGAATGTTTATACTTGTTCTTTTGATGATTTTAATTCTCAAAATTTGTCTTGTTTGAATGCGTTATCTGAGAATAGTTGGTGATGGCATGGAAGACTTGGGCACGCTAGTATAGAGTTAATTTCTAACTTATCTAAGAAAAGTCTTGTACGTGGCCTACCTGATTTGAAATATGTGAAGGATAAAGTATGTGATGCATGTAAATTAGGAAAGCAAGTTAGATCATCATTTAAGAAAAAGATGCACATGTCCACGTCTAGATGTCTTGAATTATTGCATCTTGATTTATTTGGGCCTAACTCTGTTGCTAGTTTTGGTGGTAAGTTCTATGCATTTTTTATTGTTGATGATTATTCTAGACTTACCTGGGTATACTTTCTTACTAAGAAAAGTGAAGTTGCTTCCGTTCTTGCTAAATTTTGTAAACGTGTTCAAAATGAGAAGCAATGTCCTATTATTAACATTCGTAGTGACAGAGGAAGGGAATTTAAGAATGATGAAGTGATAAGTTACTGTGATGAGCATGGTTATGCTCACAACTTATCCACACCAAGATCACCGCAACAAAATGGTGTAGTGGAAAGAAAGAACAGAACGCTTCAAGAGATGGCCAAAACAGTGCTAAATAAAAATCGTTTACCAACCTACTTCTCGGCCGAAGCAGTAAGTACCGCTTGTCACGTGGTAAATCGGGTATCAATTTGTAGAGGGTTTAACAAAACCCCGTATGAAATCTGGAATGGCAAGACTCCTAATATCTCATATTTTAAAGTCTTTTGATGCAAATGTTTTATTTTGAATGACAAGGATAATCTTGGTAAATTTGATGCTAAATCCGATTATAGGATTTTTCTTGGATATGCTACTAATAGTAAGGCTTATAGAGTCTATAATAAACGTACTTTAGTAGTAGAAGAAACTATGCATGTCGTTTTTGAGGAAGCTGATCCATACTTGTAGAGAAAGGTTTTGGATGATGATGATGCATGTATCTTAAATAACCAAAACCAAGGTAATAATGTAACAAAGAAGTCTCAATAAGAGGAGAAACCTAAGGAGAAGGATTCCACTTTACCAAGAGCCATAAAGAAAGTAACAAGGCATTCAATTAAAGAAATCATTGGTAATTTCGAAAAATGTGTAAGTACTCGATCTTCTTTTAGGGATATAATTAATCTTGCTTTCTTATCTCAAATTGAGCCTAAAAATATAAATGAGGCGCTAATTGATGAATCTTGAATTTTCGCAATGCAAGATGAATTAGTTTAATTTGTGCAGAACAAAGTATGGTGTCTTATTTTGAGACCGGATTTTCATCCAGTTATTGGTACTAAATGGGTATTTAGAAACAAAAATGATGAATCTGGTATGGTAATTAGAAATAAAGCAAGATTAGTAGCACAGGCCTATAATCAAGAGAAAGGAATTGATTATGATGAAACTTATACTCCTGTTGCTACACTAGAAGCAATTAGAATGGTACTCGCCTTTGCATGTTCACGTAATTTTAAGCTATATCAAATGGATGTAAAGAGTGCATTTCTAAATGGCTTTCTAGCTGAAGAAGTTTATGTAGAACAACCCCCGGGATTTGAAAGTGACAAATTTCCCGATCATGTATTTAAACTTTGTAAGGCTTTGTATGGGCTCAAATAAGCTTCGAGAGCTTGATATGAAAGACTTAGCCGATATTTGATCGAAAATAGTTTTCGAAGGGATATTTGTGATATAACACTATTTGTAAAGCAAACTGATTATGATATTCTATTAGTACAAGTATATGTTGATGATATCATTTTTTGATCTGCTGATGAGGATCTTTGCCAAGAGTTTGCTAAGATAATGCAGGTTGAATTTGGAATGAGTATGATGGGCGAGCTTAATGTATTTCTTGGACTGCATATTAAGCGAACCAAAGAAGGAATATTTGTGAACCAAGATAAATACACCAAGGAGCTGTTAAAGAAAAATGGCTTGGAAGGAGCTAAAGAGTACAAAACACCCATGGCAACGGTTACAAAAATTCAAAAAGAAGATACGGGCAAAAGAGTTAATGAAAATATGTATCAATGTATGATTGGTAGCTTATTGTATTTAATTTCTAGTAGACTTGACATTACGTATAGTGTTTGTCTTTGTGCTAGATTTCAGTCTTATCCTAAATAATCTCACTTGACTGCGGTTAAGCAAATTTTTCGTTATTTAAAGGGGACGACTGACCCAGGATTATGGTCTCCTAGAGGGAGTGATTTTAAATTGATAAGTTACTCCGACGCTGACTTTGCCGATTGCAAAGTTAAGCGAAAAAGCACAAGCAAATCTGTCATTTGTTAGGACATGCTTTCGTTTCTTGGTTAAATAAGAAACATAATTCAATAGCCTTATCCACTACTAAGGCTGAATACATGGAAGCTGGTAACAGTTGTGCTCAAATTTTATATATTAAGTAATAGTTAAATAATTTTGGAGTTTGTATGGAGGAGGTCTCGATCTTTTGCGATAATAAAAGTGCTACATGTATAAGTAAGAATCCTACACAGCACTCATGAACTAAGCACATAGACATTAGACATCACTTTATTCGTGATCACATTCAGAAAAGTGATATTATTATTGAGTATATTGATACCTCCGACTAGCTTGCTGATGTCTTTACCAAACCACTAGCGGAAGATCAGTTTGTGAAAATCATTCATGGTTTGGGAATGGCTAGGCATAATGATGTTTGCCTAGAGTGACTTACATGTTTGTTGGTTTCTCCTTCCCTACCTAAATTGTTTTTTGAAGATGACAAAGGGGGAGAAATGAGTGATGTAGTATTTAGGGGGAGAATTCTAAAATGTTTTATTTAGGGGGAGAATTCTAAAACGGTGTGTTTTAATCAAAAGGGAGAAATTTAAAAAATTATGCTTTATTGAGTATTTTTAAATTGTGAATTATCGAAATCTTCAT
Source organism: Eucommia ulmoides (assembly GCA_016647705.1). NCBI lineage: Eukaryota > Viridiplantae > Streptophyta > Magnoliopsida > Garryales > Eucommiaceae > Eucommia > Eucommia ulmoides. Next base: position 44,001,024 of record CM028334.1, on the reverse strand, counting down.
TATGATGTTTAAATGAGTTAAATAACCCGTCCTCGGATTCAGGGGGAGTATGGTTATATATTATTTTTTAAAGAAAACATCAAAGTTAATTGTCATCATAAAAAGGGGAAGATTGTTGATCCCAAGATTTTGATGAACAATTAAGTATTGATGTTTTGGTGGAACTAATGTTTGATCAAGTGTTTCAGTGATTTAAAGTTCCAATAATGAAGATGTCAAAGTGAATGGATGCTAAATGAAGATATCAAGATGATGAAGAATTATTAAGAGTTTGAAGACAATAGGGAAAACAACCGAGGTAAATATAAACACTTAATATCCCATTTAGGAACACACACATGACACAAAATGAATTTTATCTTTTATGTGTGGTTTGGTTGAGTATATTTATTTTCTCCTATGTGAATCAAAAAGAAATATTTTTGAATGACTAAAATAGAATATAAGAGTATTAGTGGAGTTCATTTGAATATAAATATGGATAAAGGGACAAAATTATAAAAGAAAGTAAGTTAAAAACGAGATCAAAGAAGAGATTCAGGAGGCGGGAGTCGACTAAGAAGTCTACCAGAGAAAGAAGATGAACTCTCTGAATCTGCAAGTCGACTGAGAGGTCAACCGATATAAGCTTGGCAAACTCTCTAAATCTGCGAGTTAATAGAGCGGTCGACCGATGGAAGCTTGGCAAACTCTTTGAATCTGCGAGTCGATTGAGGAGTCGACCGATAAAGTGTATGGGCTACTTCTAGTATCCTTCAGTTGACTGGGCAGTCGACTTAACGCACAGTTTCTGGATATTGGTTGATCTGATTTTAAATCCAAAAGTAGCCGTTTTTTGTTAAGATTTTAGCGAGATTTCGGGGATATTCTTAACATTTGAGATATGGTTCATATACATATTAAATCCTTTCAATATGGTTCATTAATTATTAAAGTTTCTCAATTTGGTACATAAAATGAATTCTATACTTATTTGTTTTAATTGAGAAATACATTGAGGATTTAATTGAGAGTTTTAAAAGTTGTTATTAAGTGAAATTGAACCTAAATCAAGTCTCCATGTTATGAAGGGTCTTTAAGAGTATTTTAATGTCATGACATTTGTAAACTAGCCGTTAGGAGGTTGATTACATGTGCCCTTATATAGACCAGCGAATTATCTAAGAAAGCTAATCATTCTATTCATTCTAAGAGATAAAATTAGTCTATATTTGAGAGAGCTTTTATAAGAGTGATTATTTAATGATACTGTGAGTTATTCTAAGAGTGATTTTGATAATTAACTGTGATCAATTTGTGCTGATACTGAAATTGAAGCTACATTGTTTTGATCATTAATTCTGTGGATTCCAAGTGAGATATTTCCATATTGATTATTACTTGTTTATTATTTTTTTTTTGGAAATTGATCTTAGAAATTGTTTTTTGATTCTTTAAAGAAAATATTCTTTTAAACAATTTCTTGAATCTGATTATGTGCTCTAATTTGCTACCCATATATTGTTCAAATCAGATTTCTGCTCTCACATAATTCTATCACTAGTTGGGATATTAACTGAGTTTATATATATATGGGGTGGTAAAAGTTCTGATTGAGATTTACTTATCAATTTTTTGTATCGGTGAGTTGTGATGGGTTAAATATCATTGGGGATATTTAATCAAGGGTAGCTAGGTTTCAGTCTCTTCTTGAAAAGAGTTTGAGGTAGTGATTCTTCCTAGATAAGAATTGCGTGTTTGTGAGTGATTTTGTAACGGTTCAATTCTTACCGGGTAAAAGGATATTTAGAGTGTTTTGGTGAGGATTTAATTCTTGAGCTTAAGTGTTAAAAAGAATTAGGTTATTCTTTAGCCTATAAAAAGTAGAGGTTATTTCTTAGCCTTTAAAAAGGAAATTGTAAAGGTTGATTTTGAGCCTGTAAAAGAATCAGTGTGCGGGTTTGGTTCCTACCTTTAAATGAATCTTGGTTTTAGTCGGTGCGACCTCTGTGGAGCTTGGGGGATCGGATTAGCCAGGAGTAGCTTGGTGAACCAGTATAAATATCTAGTGTGATGCTTTCTTAATTTGTCTATTTTTGCTGTTTGTGTGTGCATCTAGTTAATTGATTAATTCCGCTGTGTTATAAAGATAATAATTAATTTAGGCATAAAATTAATTATTTGATTTATTGATTTTTATTCTGATTAATTTTTAATTACCCAATTCACCCCCCCTCTTGGGTATTTCACTAGGCCAACAATTGGTATTTGGCCAGGGTTTTGGCAGCAATTGTCCCGTGGCGGAGGCCTAGGTATGGGTCAAGTCACAATCGAATGCCATGGGCGCTTGTGTGTGCTGAATACACTATAAGGCTAGGGTATATGCATTTCCTAACACTAATTGGTTTTAGAATAAGTGATTGCACCTGAGGTCCTACAATCTTAACGACTCTAGGTCACGTGAGTCTCGCCCCAACGTCATCGATTGCACACTTTTGAATGCCCTCCTGGGTTGTTCGATTGTCGTGTTGTGTTTACCCTAGTCTGAATCCGGGGTTACCTCTCTCGAGTGTCAAACCCCGTATTCTCAATATATCTAAATTAGCATATAATCGTAGAAACACGGAAACACAAACGAAATTATAAGAAACAACCATAAATAAAACACAAATTCAACCAAAACTACATTTTCATAAATAATACGTTAATCCCTATTACAATCCACGTTTAGCCTAAGGCCATAGCTGTTCATACAATTGAAACAAAGCTAAACATGCTCAAACAAACATAGAAGATAAGAAATAAAAGGAAAAATAGATGAACTTAGCCGATATCCGAAGAGTAGCCGCTAAAACCGTCCACCGATCAATTCTCCTTATCTGCAAGGTAATCTTCTCATTCAAATTTGTTTGAGCACTCCCCATACTCTTTCTATATTCTATACTAAGCCCTAAGGGTTGTAATAGCCAGAGCATGGAAAAGGAGAGGGTTTTAAATAGGTAAAATATCTAAACTGTGTAGAGCTGACCGCCTAGGCGGTAGGTATGTCAGTTTAAAGTTCGCAGCGGCAGTGGAGAAGGCACTGGAATTGGAAAACATTTTGTCTTTTCACTGCCTAGGTAGTGAGTTACAGTATCTGTTTCCCTTCTCTGCATTTTCACAGCCGCGGCAGTGGTCTGGATGCCGCGATGGCAGGCTTCATTCAGAATATTGCCTCCTTGCTTGTTTTTCCACCGTTCTCTAACCGTTTTTGGTCCGAATTGATCGTTTATGCTCTGATTTTATACATTTTCACCCATACACCTGTTTTAATACAGAAAGAATAAAATCATGTTAAAACGTACTAAAAACATACTAAACATACTCGAAAACTAACAATTTCAGTTTGGAAATATATAGGTAAGTTATACCTATGAAAAACCCCCAAACTCTAAATTTTGCTAGTCCTCGAGCAAAACACCCACACAATACGAGAAAATATAAAAACTAATTACGAAATTGAAAACTAAAAACAAAAATGTGTAAGTTTTGATTATCATCTACCGGTTGAAAGGTTTTCCCTCATCGGCCCCCAATCCTATCAAGTTCAAGAATAAATCACACCATGTGATGTTTTAGAATTTCAATGTTCAAAAATAGTAAGCGCCATTCTAGATCCTGTTTAACTGTGTATGTGATTAAACTCAAATATACAACTATCAATTGATTAGATGGGATTAACCCTCAAAATAGTTCATGACCAAAACCTTTAAGGTACAGGGAATCCATATGCCTGACCCAAGATCTATTCTCCACTAACGTAGGCTCGGAGGTTCATGAAGATCAGTAGGGCTTGGTTTGGTTTTGGGAAAATAGCCAAGGGTAAATTTGAATAGAAAATGAGTTAACGTCGTTAACTCAACGTTACCCAAGGCACATCGCTCACATACTCACACTCGAACCCCCATAGATAATTTTGAAACAAGCCTAAACAATACAATTAAGAACACCGTACTCACTTTTCATGTCAAAAAGAAATGTAAATTTGTTAATTTTTTTTTTTTATTTTATTTTTTACATAACACACCCCCAAACTCGTTCCAATATTTAAATTTTAGGAGTGTGCAAAAAAGATTAAGTAACACACCCCCAAACTCATTCGAATTTCTATAATTTTAGGAGTGAAAAAATATAAACGACATACGACAAGCGAGTACTCGAATACCGAACCAATTTAGAAGTTCGCCCTAAACCCAACCACTCACATCAAGTAGCGAAATGCTAAATTGATTCACTCACATTGTACCTTTGATTAATTGATAAAGGTTTGGAAAAATTTCAATCGGCTAGGGTATTTGATAAATGTTCAAAAATTGAATTGGCATTTTGGCTTTGACAGGGTAACGAAGGATAATAATATTGCATGGTAGGCTTCAAAAGGATGAAGCAATCAAAAGAATGCCTAAATCACATCTCCTGAACTACCTCACCTAGGATTTCGCCCTGAATTTCCCCCTAATCAAGTTCCAGAATCTCTATTGTCATGAAATTGAGTGAAGAATAATCAGTTTCAAATCAATTATATAGTGCTATATTGAGTTTACGTGCTCGTGCATTTAGGATCTGCAATAACCTTTACTAAGATGATACATTAAGCACACAGAACACACATTAATGATCTTTATGCTCGACCTTAATAAACAATCAGGGGACAACTCATCATCAGGTAAAGGCTTAGATGACGTCAAAACTTAGCACAAAACAACAACTAAACTAAACAACTAATCCAAAACAAGAATGCACAAGATAAAAATAGTAAAACTTAAGTAATAACATAAACACATACTAAAATATACTACACATCACCACCAACTTAACGTAGGCATTGCCTAAAATGACCCTTCAGCGATCCCCATGACAGTATATAGCATGATATTGAAGACAAGGGTTTAGAACATGTACGTGGGATCCAAGAGGATCTCGCCTCCATTTCAAGTCGACGGGGATGGATTTAAATTATTTGTGACCTTAGGTTTCCTCCCAAGAAGTTCTTGGTTTATGGACGTCAGCCCGACATATTCACTATGCCCTCAAGCTTGGCGGGATATTACTTTGTTCAGCTCAATCCTTCAACGACACGCCTCACCGGCTTATGTGCGTGGCCCCACACTATAAACGGTTCGAAATCTCATTGAAAGAGATGCATCAATACCTGTTGATCTAACATCGCCAAGTACCTTACATAAGAAATACAAAACAAAACTACAAAGAAAAATTATATACACTAAAAAATTCCTTAATTAAATCATGTTATTTACTCATAATATGAACAATAATCTAAAACACAATCCCCGGAAATTGCACCAAAAACTTGGTGGCGATCACCAAAAACTAAATTTGACAATAACTAATCCCCATTAATGCAGCCAAAAACTTGGTTGATGTTGCCAGAAACTGAATATGAAAACAACTAATCCCCGAGAACGGTACCAAAAAACTCGGTGGCTGCAATTTAAGTGTTATCACTTTCTCCACAAGCGGATGGATCAAGTTTTAGTATAATGGACCATTTGATCGGGTTTCATATCCATAGGGATTGGTTGAGATTACTATCGAGTACCGTGATTCTCATAACATAATTTTATCTAGGAGATAAAAATGGAATTTAATTATTACTAATACTACACTAAAATACTAATTAAGTTAACTATGCTATAAATACTATATTGAGATTGTTTAAGGGAGTAGATGGCCTAAGGATTAACATTATTTACTTAAATACGTTTGGTTTCATTTAGTTAATATTAATGGCATTCGGCGTATCCGACAATCTCAGTTCGTAAACTCCCTCTCCACCTCTCCCGAGTATAAGACAGCGGAATACGTGACTTAATGTCAATACCGAAATCCCCCTCAACGTCTTAACAACTCTAGGTCACGTGAGTCTCCCCCCAACATCATCGATTACACTCTTTCTAATGCCCTCCCAGGTCGTTAGAGTGTCGTGTTGTGTTTACCCTAGTCTGAATCCGAGATTACCTCTCCCGAGTGTCAAACCACGTATTCTTAATATATCTAAATTAGTATATAATCATAAAAACTCTGAAAGACAATCAAAATTATAAGGAACAACCATAAATGAAATACAAATTCGACCAAAATAACATTTTCATAAATAATACGTTAATCCCTATTACAATCCATGTTTAGCCTATGCCCATAGCCATTTATACAATTGAAACAAAGGTAAACATACTCAAACAAAAATAGAAGATAAGAAATAAAAGGAAAAACAGATGAACTTAGCCGATATCCGAAGATTAGCTGCTAAAATCGTCCACTGATCGATTCTCCTTCTCCGCATGGTAATCTTCTCCTTCAGATTAGTTTGAGCACTTCTCATACTCTCTCTATATTCTATACTAAGCCCTAAAGGTTGTAATGGCCGTAGCGTGGCAAATGAGAGGGATTTAAATACGCAAAATATCTAAAATAAAATATCTAAACTATGCAGAGCTGACCGCCTAGCCAGTGGGATTCACTGCCTAGGCGGTGGGAACGTCGGTTTAAAGTTCGTCGGGGTGGTGAAGAAGGCACTGGAATTAGAAAACATTCTGCCGTTTTACCGCCTAGGTAGTGAGTTTACAGCATCTATTGCCCTTCTCTGCATTTTCACTATCGCGGTGGTGGTCTGGATGCCGCAGCGGTGGGCTTCTTTCAGAATATTGACTCCGTGCTTGCTTTTCCACCGTTCTCTGACCATTTTTGGTCTGAATTGATTGTTTGCACTCTGATTTCATACCTTTTCACCCATACACCTATTTTATTACAAAAAGAATAAAAACATATTAAAACGTACTTAAAACATACTCAACGTACTCGAAAACCTACAATTTCGGTTTAGAAACATATAGGTAATTTACACCTATCAAATACCCCAAAACTTGGAATTTTGCTAGTTCTCGAGCAAAACACCCACACAATACGAGAAAATATAAAAACTAATTACGAAATTGAAAACTAAAAACAAAAAACACTAAAAACAAAAATGTGTAAGTTTTGATTATCATCTACTGGCCGAAAGATTTTCCTTCATCGGCCCCCAATCCTATCAAGTTCAAGTATAAATTACACCATGTGGTGTTCCAGGATTTCAACGTTCAAAAATAGTAAACGTCATTCTAGATCCTGTTTAAGTGTGTATGCGATTAAACTCAAATATACATCTATCCATTGATTAGATAGGATTATCCCTCAATATATTTCATGACTAAAACCTTTGAGGTATAGGGAATCCATACACTTGACCTGGGATCTATTCTCCACTAATGTAGGCTCGAAGGTTCTTGAAGATCAGTAGGGCTTGGTTCAATTTTGGGAAAATGGCCAAGGGTAAATTTGAATAGAAAATTGGTTAACGTCATTAACTTAACGTTACCCAAGGCACATCGTTGGCACACTTACACTCAAGCCCCCATAGATAATTTTGAAACAACCCTGAACAATACAATTAAGAACATCGTACTCACTTGTCATGTAAAAAAGAAATGTAATTTTTTTTTATTATTTATTATTTATGTTTTTTATTTTATTTTACATAACACACCCGAAACTCATTCCAATATTTAAATTTTACGAGTGTGCGAAAAAGATTAACACACCCCCAAACTCATTTAAATTTCTACAATTTTAGGAGTGTACAAAAATATAAACGACATACGACAAGTGAGTACTCGAATACCGAACCAATTTAGAAGTTCGCTCTAAACCCAACCGCTCACTTTAAGTAGCGAAATACTAACTTGATTCACTCACATTGTGACTTTGATTAAGCGATACAGATTTGGAAAAAATTCAATTGGCTAGGGTATTTAATAAATGTTCAGAAATTGAATTGGCATTTTGGCTTTGACAGGGTGACGAGGGATAATGATATTGAATGGTAGGCTTTAAAAGGGTCAAGCGATCAAAAGAATGCCTAAATCACGTCTCTTGAACTGCCTCGCCTAGGATTTCGCCTCGAATTTCCCTCCTAATCAAGTTCTAGAATCTCTATTGTTATGAAATTGAGTGAAGGATAATCGGCTTCAAATAAATTATATAGTTCTATATTGTGTTTACGTGCTCGTGCATTTAGGATCTACAATAACTTTTACTAAGACGATACCTTAAGCACCCAAAACACACATTAATGATCTTTACGCTCGAGCTCAATAAACAATCAGGGGACAAACTCATCATCAGGTAAAGGCCCAAATGATGTGAAAACTTAGCATAAAACAACAACTAAACTAAACAACTAATCCTAAAAAAGCATGCAAACGATAAAAACAGTGAAACTTAACTAATAACATAAATACATACTAAAACATACTACACATCACCACCAACTTAACACAAGCATTGCCCAAAACAACCTGTCAGTGAACCTAATGACAGTATATAGCGTGATATTGAAGACAAGAGTTTCGAACATGTACCTGGGAGGCGAGAGGATCTCGCCTCTGTCTCAAGTCGATGGAGATGGATTTAAATTATTTGTGATCTTGGGTTGCCTCCAAAGAAGCCCTTGGTTTATGGTCGTTAGCCCGACATATTCCGAATGCCCTCAAGCTTGGCGGGATATTGCTTTGTTCAGCTCGATCTTTCAACGACACGCCTCACCGGCTTATGTGCGTGGCCACGCACTATAAACAGTTCGGAATCCCGTTGAAAGGGATGCATCAATACCTATTGATCTAACATCGCTAAGTACCCTACATAAGAAATAGAAAAACAAAACTACAAAGAAAAATTATATACACTAAAAAATTCCTAAAATAAAATCAAGTTATTTACTTACAATACAATAATCTAAAACATAATCCCCGACAACGGCACCAAAAACTTGGTAGTAATCGCCAAAAATTGAATTTAACAACAACCAATCCCCGTTAACGGCGCCAAAAACTTGGTTGATGTTTCCGGAAACTGAATAGGACAACATCCAATCCCCGACAACGACGCTAAAAATTTGGTGGCCGAAATTTAAACGTTTCCACTTTCATCGCAAGAGTACGGATTAAGTTTTAGTACTATGGACCTTTTGGTCGGGTATCATATCCACTGCGATTGGTTGAGATTACTATTGAGTATTGCGATTGTCATAACCTAATTTTATCTAGGCGATAAAAAAGGAATTTAATTATTACTAATACTAAACTAAAATACTAATTAAGTTAGCTATACTATAAATACTATATTGAGATTGTTTAGGGGAGTAGATTGTCTAAGGATTAACTTATTTACTTAAATTCGTTTGGTTTCGTTTTAGTTAACATTAACAGCATTTGGCATATCCGAAAATCTCGGTTCATAAACTCCCTCGCCACCTCTCCCAAGTGTAAGATGGGGTAATACGCTACTTCGTTTCAACGCCGAAGTCCCACTCCACGTCTTAATGACTCTAGGTCACGTGAGTCTCGCCCCAACGTCATCAATTACACACTTTCTAACTCCCTCCTAGGTTGTTAGATTGTCGTGTTGTGTTTACCCTATTCTAAATCCGGGGTTACATCTCCCGAGTGTCAAATCTCGTATTCTTAATATATCTAAATTGGCATATAATCATAGAAACATGGAAACACAATTGAAATTATAAGGAACAACCATAAACGAAAAACAAATTCAACCAAAACTGAATTTTCATAAATAATACGTTAATCCCTATTACAATCCATGTTTAGCCTATGGCTATAGATGTTTATACCATTGAAACAAAGCTAAACATTCTCAAACAAACATATAAGATAAGAAATAAAAGGAAAAATGGATGAACTTAGCCAATATCCGAAGATTAACCTCTAAAACCGTCCACCGATCGATTCTCCTTCTCTGCGTGGTAATCTTCTCCTTCGGATTTGTCTATGCACTCTCCATACTCTCTCTATATTCTATACTAAGCCCTAAGGGATGTAATGGATGGAGCGTGGCAAAGGAGATGGGTTTAAATAGGAAAAATATCAATAATAAAATATCTAAACTGTGTAGAACTGACCACTTAGGAAGTGGGATTCATCGCCTAGGCGGTGCGTACATCGGTTTAAAGTTCGCCGTGGCAGTAGAGAAGGCGCTGGAATTGGAAAACATTCTGCCATTTTACTGTCTACGCGGTGAATCCTACCGCCTAAGTGGTGAGTTTACAGCATCTATTGCCCTTCTCTGCAATTTCACTACCGCGACAGTGGTCTGGACGCCGCGGCGGTGGTCTTTTTTCATAATATTGCCTCTGTGCTTGTTTTTCCACCGTTCTCCAACCGTTTTTGGTCCGAATTGATCATTTGCACTCCGATTTGATACCTTTTCACCCACACACCTGTTTTAATACAAAAAGAATAAAAACATATTAAAACGTACTAAAAACATACTAAATGTACCCAAAAACTAACAACTTTGATTTGGAAATATATAGGTAATTTACACCTATCAAATACCCCAAAACTCAAAATTTTGCTAGTCCTCGAGCGAAACACCCACACAATACGAGAAAATATAAAAAGTAATTACGAAATTGAAGTATAAATCACACCATGTGGTGTTCTAGAATTTCAACGTTCAAAAATAGTAAGCACCATTCTAGATCCTATTTAAGTGTGTCTGATTAAACTCAAATATACAACTATCCATTGATTAGATGGGATTATCCCTCAATATAGTTCATGACTAAAACCTTTAAGGTATAGGGAATCTATACGCCTGACCCGAGATCTATTCTCTACCAATGTAGGCTCGGAGGTTCATGAAGATCAGTAGGGCTTGGTTCGATTTTTGGGAAAATGGCCAAGGGTAAATTTGAATAGAAAATCGGTTAACTTCGTTAACTTAACTATACCCAAGGCAGATCGCTGGCACCCTCACACTCTAACCCCCATAGATAATTTTGAAACAACCTCGAACATACGTTTAAGAATGTCATACTCACTTGTCATGTAAAAAAGAAATGTAATTTTGTTTTCACATAACACACCCCCAAACTCGTTCGAATATTTAAATTTTAGTAGTGTGCAAAAAGGATTGAGTAACACACCCCCAAACTCATTCGAATTTCTATAATTTTAGGAGTGTCCAAAAATATGAACGACATACGACAAGCGAGTACTCGAATACTGAACCAATTTAGAAATTCTCCCTAAATCTAATCGCTCACATCAAGTAGCGAAATGCTAACTTGATTCACTCACATTGTGCCTTTGATTAAGCGATATCGTTCGAAGAATTCAAAACTCACATATTGATAGGTGTAAAATACCTATCTAATTCTAAATCGAATTTGCCAGTTTTCGAATATTTTATTGAAGTTTGAATATCGTTTTAGCCATTTTTATTAGTCAGGAGTAGGGACGTAAACAAACAGTAAATCGAGCGAAATGGTGGAGAAAATGGTAGCTAAAAAGATGAAAAAATGAGATTTCAAAGAACAGCGCAATTTCTCCTAGGCGAAGTATCCACCGCCTACGCGGAAATTTATCAAAAAGTTGCAAATACTGAAAAGTTGAACTCCACCTACGCGAAGTTTCCAACTGCCTAGGCAGAAATCCGCCAGAAGGTTGATAGCGTTGAGAAGTTGAAATCCTTCTAGGTGGAAATCCATCAGAAGGTTGCAAGGGCTGAAGTATTGAAATCCGCCTAGGTGAAGTTTTCACCGCCTAGGCGAAAATTCGTCAGAACGCTGGAAGTGCTGAACTACTATAAATCCGCTTAGGCGAAGTTTCTACTGCCTAGGCAGAATTCTGTCAGAAAGAAAGAAGTGAAGAAGTTAGTCCTTCGCCTAGGTGAATAAACCATTGCCTAGGAAGAATTCTAACCGACTTAAACTCCGCCTAGGCCAAGATTCTACCGCCTTGGCGGAATTCGCAGAACAGCCTAAAATATATGTTTAGATATTTTTGAACCCCTAGGCCTATTTATACCCCTTTCCCACGTCAGAAACCTGTTGTTGAAGAACCCTAACCCTAGTAGAGAGCTCTTAAGCTATACTTCGAAGATCAAGAAGGTGATTCATCATTCGGACAAAGAAGAATCACTTGCGGATCGATCATTAGCGACAGTGAACCGTTTCACTTCCAGATTTGATCGTTTCTCTCTTATTTTTATCTTTGTAATCACTTTTTCATATCTAAGAATGTTGAATCCCTCTTATTTTGTATGGAATATGGCTAAGATCTTTTAGTATTAGTTAAATGTTACTTAGGGGTAGTTGAAATCATGTAATTGTTAAATTGAATGAATTAATGTTACTTTAATGTGTTGTTTGTCTAAATCCGATTGTGTTGACCATTATTCTTGATATTATGCTTGTATTGATAAACCAAGAATACGGGGTTTGACACTCGGGAGAGGTTACCCCGGATTCGGACTAGGGTAAATACAACGTGACGTTCTAACGATCCGTGAGGGCGTTAGAACGTAAGCAATCCATGACATTGGCTAAAGGCTCACGCGATTGAGGGTCGTAACGGCATTGAAGGGGACTTCTTCATTAACATGAAGTCGTGTAATCCCCCGTCTTACACTCGGGAGAGGTAGCGGAGGAGTTATCGACACAGAGATTGTCGGAATAGATAGAAAACCATTATAGCTAACTTAATGACTTCGATTATGCATTATGTGAAAGAAATCAATACCTAAGTAATTAGTGTAATTAGAACTAACCTAATAGTTGTCGTTTATCTTAGTATATTAAATAGAAAACAAACGAAATTTGATTAGTCGAGATAATATGAATTTATTTAAATCACAATACTCAACCAAATTACACGTCTTTCCCAATAGAACGATATCCGATCTTACAAGATCCATTATATTAAAACTAGACCTCATATACTTGCGAGTAGTCAATACTGCGAGGATGATGGTTGTGAATCCTCGCGCGTACGAGTTTTTGGCGCTGTTACCGGGGATGTCAAGGTGTTTTTCAATTAAGTTTGATATTGTGATGAAGTAGTTGAATGTTAATCACGATAATTCTTTTGCTTTTAAATTTCATTCAATTCATTTATTTATTTGATTTATCTATTTGACTTAAACAGTACATGTGGCGTAGTTAACGCATTGCTAAACAGAAAGAGGAAAAAGCTACTACTATGGCCGGGGGACGTGAAAATGTTCCACAACCACCGGAGCCGCACGCACTTTAGCCTCTGGAGTAGGAGAGGCCACAAGGAGTCCTTAGGGACTATTATCGGCCACTCATGCTGGATAACTATTCAGGGATCCGAAGGTAGCTGATCCAGGAAAATAATTTTGAGTTGAAACCCGCCTTAATTAATATGGTTCAGCAAAACCAGTATGCCGAGAATTTTCATGAAGACCCAACGTCCACTTGGAAACCTTTTGTCGAGATCTGTAACACTGTCAAGATAAATGGAGTTGCCAAAGATGTCATACGGTTGAGGTTATTTCTATTTTCTTTACGAGATAGAGCAAGGGGTTGGTTTCAGTCGATTCAATCGGGGAGCATTAATACTTGGGAGGACCTTGCACAAAGGTTCCTCGCTAAGTTCTTTTCACCTTCGAAGACTTCTCAACTCTGAGGCGAGATTGTGCAATTTCGCCAAAGAGACTTTGAGCCGTTGTTTGAGGCATGGGAGAGATTCAAGGACCTATTGAGAAGGTGCCCCCAACACAGGTATCAAGATTGGTTTCAAACCCAATTATTTTACAACGGGTTGGATGGCCATACTAGAAAGATAGTTAATGCATCCTCAGGAGGCTCGTTGTTATCCAAAACCCCTACCGAAGCAAATGCAATATTGGAAGAAATGACGGCTAACAATTATCAATGGCCGAATGAGAGGAACACGGGAAGACGGGTCTCTTCTATCTAAGAATCTGACCATATTGCAACATTATCGGTCCAAGTGTCCAAGCTCTCGGATCAATTGGTTGCCATGTCTACAAAATGAGCTTTGTCGAGTCAAGGGGAGGAGATAGCAGCAAGTTGTTCTCAATCTGGATTGGATAACGAGTTAGAGGAATGCCATTTTCTAAACAATCGTGCCTACACTTTCAGACCCGCTACCAACATTCCGACTCATTACAATCTCGGACTTCGTAACCATGAGAACTTCTCATATACGAACAATCAGAACGCTTTGCGGCCACCGCCAGGTTATGGAAATCAAGCTTCGGGATATCTTATGCAATCCAATCGTCAAATGCAACAACCACCAATGCATAATCCGATGTCAATTTTGGATGAAGTTTTGGGTTCGTTTATGAAGGAGACTCAGACTATGATGCGTGAGATGCATAATCAGTTGAACAAACATGAAACACGACTGGACTCAATCGATACCACTTGTACAAACACTACCGTCACGGTAAAGGCTTTGGAGACTCAAATCGCGCAGCTTGCTAGAGCCATCCTAGAGCAACAAAAGGGGAAGTTTCCAAGAAACACGGAAACCAACCCTAGGGAATGCTAGGCGATTAAGTTGAGGAGCGGAAGAGACGTGGAAGTGAGCAGGCCTATGGAAAACAAGCCGGGAGTGAGTCGTGAGTTTCCTCATGATGAACCAAGAACAAGTGCGGAGGAGGATGTTGAAGCAAAAACCGATGAAGGAAAGGAGAAGCTGAGTGAAGACTTGTAAGGGGATAAAAACTAAGAGAAAGTCAAGGAGAGAAGAAGAGATGAAAGGGTGATATCGGGGCGAGTAACATTTTCAGAGAATCCATCGATTCTAGTAACCCCATTTTCATATCCTCAAAGATTTCAAAAGAGGAAGTTGGATGCCTAATTTGAGAAATTTCTTGAAATTTTCAAGAAAATCCACATCAACATACCTTTTGCGGATGCATTGGAACAAATGTCCAACTACGACAAGTTCTTGAAGGACATCATGACGAAGAAGAGGAAGTTGGAGGATTACGAAACGGTGAAGCTAACTGAGGAGTGTAGTGCAATACTACAAAGAAAGTTACCTACCAAATTGAAGGATCCCGATAGTTTCACAATTCCATGTACTATCGAGAAATCTCATTTTGAGAAGGCGCTTTGTGATCTTGGGGCGAGTATTAATTTGATGCCTTCTTCCATTTATCAGAAGTTAGGACTTGGGAGTGAAAACCTAACAATGATCTCTCTTCAAATGGTAGATCGTTCGTTAACCTATCCCAAATGTATCATTGAGGATGTGTTAGATAAGGTAGACAAATTTATATTTTTGGTGAATTTCGTTGTGCTTGAAATGGAAGAAGATAGATAAATCCCGATCATCCTAAGAAGACCCTTCCTTGCAACGGGAAAGGCCTTGATTGATGTGCATAATGGAAATCTGACGTTAAGAGTCAATGATGAAGAGATAAGGTTCAACATTTTTAGAACTATGAACTTTCCGGATGAACCTCTTAATTTCAATTGAATTGACGTTGTGGACTCTTGCGTGAGGGAGTTTTTTCTTGCAAATATGGAGATGGATTCGTTAGAGCATACACTCACAAATTCCTTATCTATGGGGGATCTTGGTGAGGAAGGCTCTACCACGGAACTTGAGGTTGTGGACTACGTGCTGACTTTGGATGCTCAATCTAAAGACATAGAAGATCCTATTCATGTGGCTAAGATTGAAGAAGTTGAAAACTCTCCCAAGGAATCAAATTCGCCTCACGGTGGATTATTACTCAAGCAATTACCGGAACACCTTTGGTATATCTTTTTGGGAGAGAATTTAACCGATCCGGTTATAATTTCATCAACTCTGATGGAAGAAGAGGAGAGTAAACTGCTGAGAATCTTGAAGAGGCACCGATCCGCTTTTTCTTGGTCTATTTCAGATATCAAAGGAATTAGCCCCTCGGTTTGCATGCATAAGATTTTGATGGAGGATGAGTTCAAACCTTCCATTGAACATCAATGGTGGCTAAATCCGCCTATGAAGAAAGTGGTGAGAGCGGAGGTGTTGAAGCTCTTGAATGCGGGAATAATATATGCTATATCCGATGGTGAGTGGGTTAGCCCAGTGCAAGTGGTGCCCAAGAAATGAGGTATGATGGTGGTGAAGAATGATAAGGATGACCTTATTCCTACCCAGACCATCACGGGCTGGCGTGTGTGCATTGATTATAGAAGATTGAATAAGGCGACGAGGAATGATCATTTTCCTCTTCCTTTCATTGACCAAATGCTAGATCGATTAAATGGATATGAGTACTATTACTTTCATGATGGCTATTCAGGTTACAATCAAATAGCCATTGCACCAGAGGACCAAGAGAAGACTACTTTCACATGCCCGTATGGAACGTTTGCTTATCGACGTATGCCGTTTGGCCTTTGTAATGCACCGGCAACTTTTCAACGGTGTATGATGGCGATATTTTCTGATATGGTGGAAGAGAAAATGGAAATCTTCATGGATAACTTCTTAGTCTTTGCGTCATCTTTTGATCACTGTCTCTACAATCTGGCGCTTGTTCTTGACAGATGTGAGGAGAAGAATTTAGTTCTAAATTGGGAGAAGTGTCACTTTATGGTTAAAGAGGGGATCGTCTTGGGTTATCGAGTCTCTTCCAAGGGGCTTGAGATGGATCGAGCAAAGATTGAAATGATTGAGAAGCTTCCACCACCGATTAATGTGAAAGGAGTTCAAAATTTCTTGGGGCATGCCGGCTTTTACTGGCACTTTATTAAGGACTTCTCGAAGACGGTGAAGCCGTTATGTCACCTTCTTGAGAAGGATACCTCATTTGAATTCAATGAAGCTTGCATGGAGGCTTTTAAGGCGATAAGGGAGAAGTTGATCAATGCTCCAACAATGGTCACTCCGGACTGGGAGATGCCATTTGAGATAATGTGAGATACGAGTGACTATGTCGTTGGCGCGGTGTTAGTCCAACGGAAGTAGAAGATCTTCCGATCAATCTATTATGCAAGTAGGACATTGAATGATTCCTAGGAGAATTACACCACAACTGAGAAAGAAATGCTAGCGGTTGTCTTTGCTTGTGATAAATTCCGGTCTTATATCATTGGGTCAAAAGTGATCGTCTACACGGATCACACGGCTATCCGGTACTTATTTGCAAAGAAAGATGCCAAGCCAAGATTGATAAGGTGGATTCTTCTATTGCAAGAGTTTGATGCTGAAATAAGGGATAAAAGGGGAGTGAGAAAGTTGTTGTCGACCATTTGTCGAGGTTGATTCAAGACGACGTAGGTGAGGAGTCTAGCATCACGGAAGTGTTCCCTGACGAACAACTATTTTCAGTTGAAAATGCACTTCCTTGGTATGCGGACATTATAAATTATCTTGCATGTAATGTGTTACCACCTGAGTTGACGGGAGCCCAAAGGAAGAAATTTCTTTTTGATGCAAAATATTATCTGTGGGACGAGCCATTGCTATTCAAGAAATGTGTTGATCAGGTGATCCGGAGATATGTTCCAGAGGAAGAAATGGCTAGTATTCTCTACCATTGCCATTCATCACCTTGTGGCAGCCATTTTGGTACGACTCGAACAGCATCGAAAGTACTTCAATCAGCTTTTTACTAGCCTTCTTTGTTTAAAGATTCATATACATTTGTGAAAACTTGTGATAGAAGTCAAAGGATGGGTAACATATTGAGAAGGCATGAATTGTCATTGACGTCAATTCTTGAGCTTGAGTTATTTGATGTGTGGGGCATAGATTTCATGGGGCCATTTCCGCCGTCATTGGCAAGGAGTATATTTTGTTAGCGGTGGATTATGTGTCTAAATGGGTTGAGGCCGTAGCAACACTTACCAATGATGCCAAAGTGGTTTTGAAGTTCCTTCAACAAAATGTCATGACATGGTTTGGGACACCTCGAGCCTTAATCAGTGATGAGGGAACCCACTTTTGTAACAAAATGTTAAGCGCTTTGTTGGCAAAGTATGGGGTTAGACACAAGGTGGCGCTACTATATCACCCGCAGACAAATGGCCAAGCTGAGGTTTCAAACTGAGAAATCAAGCTAATTCTGGAGAAAATGGTTCATACTAATTGCAAGGATTGGGTGGTGAAGCTTGACGATGCTTTATGGGCTTATCGCACGGCTTTTAAGACACCAATCGACATGTTGTCATATCGATTGGTGTTTGGAAAGCGTTTCATTTACCCGTTGAATTGGAGCATCATGCATTCTGGGCAATTAAGAAACTCAACTTTGACATAAAAGCTTTTGGTGCGCAACGTCTCCTCCAATTGAATGAAATGGAGGAATTTGGGCACGAGGCATTTGAGAATGCCAAGCTTTACAAAGATAAAATGAAGTGGTGGCATGATAAAATGATAGTCCGGAGGCAGTTCAGTACGGGCCAACAAGTTTTATTGTTTAACTCAAGGCTGAGACTCTTTCCCGGAAAGTTGAAGTCCCGGTGGTCTGGACTGTTCCGGATCAAGCATATTTATCCATTTGGTGCCATCGAGCTAGAAGGCGAAGACAGACAAACTTTCCAAGTCAACGGGGAGCGGATCAAGCACTACTTCAAGGATGAAGAGCGAGTTGTAGAGAACATCTCCCTGATTAAAGGATAGAGCCGGAATTTATAAACGTCCATGCTAGGGACGTAAAACCAAGCAACATTTTTTGATATGTCATCGAGGGTAACGAACATTCCCAACTTTTGTATAAATTACTTTTTGGAGATCGTATTAATCTCGTAATATTATTTTTTGTGGTGAATTAATGAGGCTAGGCACTTAGGATTGATTTGCATGCTACAAATCGTTTGAGGAACGAAGAGGAAGTAAGAGGTGTAGAGCAAAAATGTGAAAACCTGAAGGAATCCAGCCAAAGTCCTCACTGGCGTAAATTCGCTTAGGCAGAAAAACCACCGCCTAGGCGAAAATTGGACAAAAGGCTAAGAAAACATACTGCGTAAATTCTCCTAGGCGGAAAAAACCACCGCCTAGGCCGAAATAGGAAGAAAAATCTAAATTTTTATACTGCCATAATTTTTCCTAGGCGGTAAAACCACCGCCTAGGTGTAAAATTGAAGAAAAGCTGAGTTCCTACACTGGCGTAAATTCGCCCAGGCGGAAAACCCACCGCCTAAGCGGATTTACAACGAAATCAGGGGTTTCACACTGGTGTAAATTCGTGCACGCGGAAAAACCACCGCCTAGGCGAATTAACACCAGAAGGTTTTTAAAAAGAAAAAGGCACTACTTTGCGCAGGCAGAAAAACCACCGCCTAGGCGAATTCATGCGAGCCCTGTTTTAAAACAGTCCTCTTCGCAAACGGTACTTCCCTCCTAAAAATTTCAAGAAACCTCTCAACTTCACCATCCCAAATCCTTTCCTCCCATTAAATATTCATCCTACATTGCTAAAAACTTGGATTTTCACCAAGAATCTTCACCCAAATGTGGAATTCCTCTTCCCATTCTCGAAAATTAGGGTTTAAGCGGTGAAACAGTGCGAGATCGCCATCCTCCAGGGATTGGATCAAAAAATTTCAACAAGTGTCAATGATCCTATTTTTCATTTATTTGTTGAAATATTTGCTCTATTTTCTCATTTATTTCAAAAATCATTGGATTTGGTTAGAAACCTAAACCCCTTTAAGCCCTAGATTGTGAGTTTCATGCTATTTGGGATTTAGGAATGATTAATGGTAAACCCTATCATGTTTTTGTGTATATATTCAATGTGAATCATTTATTTTATGCTACATTGCGACAAAAATATGATTTGGTTATGGTTGGTGGGATATCTTGTGAAATTTGTATTGTTTGGCTTTGATTAGCATATGTTGGATAAAATAGGGCATTGTGTGTTCGCTGACAAGGGTTTGAATTGCGTGTTCTATTTTTATTATTGTGGTTGGTGTTGTGATTGTGATTTATAGGCAAAATGGCAAAGCGTCATACAGCCAAGCAACCACGAACAGAGGAACCTCCAGCTACCTGGGATTACAACTCTCTCAAATTTGTCTCCAAGCAGGTTGAGGACCATTACAACAATCATGAAAGTAAGCATCCTGGCATTTTCCAGAGGGGGTTTAGACCTCTGCATGATCTCCTTGAAGAATTCAGGACCGTCATTCAACAAAGACGATGGGAACAGTTCTGTGCTTCACTCCCACCAAGGGAGTTGGCCCTCGTACGAGAGTTCTATGCAAACCTTACGGAGGCCACGGGATTTCAGACAAGGGTCCGGAACATTCTGGTTCTGTTCAGTGCACACCATTTCAACGAGTTGCTTGGATTGACGAGGCCGGAAGCCTCTAGAGATTTATCCGATGCCGCTATACCGACAATGAGTGCGGTGATTCAGACCTTGACGACGGGAAACGCCCAGTGTAAGAACACATAGCAGGGTTAGGAAATCTTCAAGTCACGGTTTCTAAAACCGATCCCTAAGATTTGGCATCAATTTATCTGTGCCAATCTGCTCCCTACCACTCATGTGTCTGATGTTTCCAAGGAGCGAGCGTTTATGCTGTACGGTATTGATAGATGGACGCCCGTCAACGTCGGTTGGCACATTTATTCTTCAATAATTTATACTTCCAGGACAACGAAGGGTGACCTTCCTTTTTCCTCCTTCCTCACCGCTCTCTTTCAACGAGCCAGAGTTCGTATCACGTCCACAAGCCCCTTTCCACCTATAAAGCCACTCGATCTTTCAATGATTAACCGGTTATGGAAAGGTGGACCAGGTGAAAGAGAAGAGGGTCAGGAAGAGGAAGAAGCCAGCCCTTCGGAGCCATCGATGCCCACAACCCGCCGCGACCAGCTTATCCAACTTTCACGAGATGTCCGTAGTCTCCAGTTCGATATGAGCTAACTTCAAGCTAATTTTGCTTGGATGGAGAACTACATCGATACCTATATTCGGCAACAAGATCAAAACCAAAGAGTTTTATTCGAACATCTCGAAATCGATATGGCGCGTTATACGCCCGTGCCGCCTTCCGAGACTGATGAGCCGCCACTGCCATCTCCTCCACAATGAACAGTAGGAGGTTAGACTTGTATTTCTTCCCTCCTAGGTATGTGTTTGCCCTAGTTTTCAATACGTATATTTCTATTCTGCTATTAGGTTCGCTACTTAGGCAGTGAGGATACTGCCTCGTTCAAGTTTGGGGGTATATGATATGCAAGTATGTAGTTTTTGTTTTTGTTTTTGTTTTTTTTTTTTTTTTGGGGGGGGGGGGGGGGGGGATATGAAGGATGACAAATTTTTTGATGTAAAAGGGAGAAAATTCTTTTTGTGTACAAATTTTTGTTTATAATGATATTAATGTTAAATTTTTGTAAATTTTGAAATTCTTTTTGTTATGTATGTGTAATATTTTGCTATGCATGTGTAAGGATAATTAGCATAAGTAATGTTAGTTTGTAGAATTAGAGTACATATGTTAATGAATATAGTTGTACGTGCATGCTGAGTTTTTGAGTTCGTCTGAACCATGTCCCGATGATAAAAATTACCCCCTAAATTGCATATTTTGGTCTGGGGTAATTCCATTCACATGTGTTTTGTGTGCTTAGCATGTCCATTAGGTGAAAATTATTTTGATCCTAAATCGCACGATCGCATAAACTCATTGTATAACATGTTGAACAATTTGACGCTGATTATTCAGTAATAAGTTCATGACAGTAATGAGGAATCTAGAACTTGACTGGGGGAGGCTTGAGGCGAAATTATAGGTAAGGTAATTCCGGAGGCATGATATAGGCCTTCATTTTTATCGCTTGAACCGTTTGAAACTAACCTGAAAAGTTATTCCCTAATTCTCCTGTGGAAGCCATAAAAATTTTCACTTCTGAACTTGTTTCTATACTTTAACCAAGTAAATCTTTCAGAACCATTGTCGCTAGGAATAAAAGTGAAAATTGAGTGAAAACAAGTAGCATTAGATTATGCTAACTTGAAGCGGGCAATCGGGGTTTCAGTTTAAAACGTTTTTGGTTAAGTATAAAAGTATTCACTTGTCAATCCTTTAGTTGTATTTACATGACCCTAAAATTGTACAAAATTGAATAAGTTTGGGGGTGTGTACGTCTAAAAAAAAAAAAAAAAAAAAAAGAACAAAACTGTATGAATATAGTGTTTAATTTCGGTTGTTGTGACAAGTGAATACAAGTTTACGAAATCTTGTTCAGGGAATATCTTCAAAGATAAGGGGGTCATGAGAGTGATTTAGCGACAAGCGTTTGTACCTCGGGTATCGTTAAAATTATAACGAGTTTCTATTTCTACGATACACTTGGCCAATCTCCAAAGCCAAACCAAGCCCTATTGATCTTGGTGAATGTCCGAACCTACATTAGTAGATAGTTGAGCCCAGTCAAGCATATGGCTTTCCTGAATGTTTTAACAAGTTTAAGTTATGACCTTATTCATTGAATAATCCAATCTGGCATTTGATTAGTTATATATCCAAGTTCTCACACACACACATTTCAATTGGATCTAAAATGATTTTAACTGATATTGAGTGTTGAAATTCTGGAACACCACGTGGTGTGTGTTATTCCTTAACCAGATCTGATTACGGGTTGTTGAGAGAAGAATAACATGGTTTCTTTGACTGAACTTAAATCTCATAGGTGTGTACTTCTTATTTGTTCATGATTACTTATTTGTAGTTTAGAATGTAGCTAATTAGTGTAGTTAGTGTTATTTAGCATTAGGGTGTTTTGCTCGAGGACTAGCAAAATTCCAAGTTTGGGGGTATTTGATAGGTGTAAAATACCTATCTAATTCTAGACCGAATTTGCCAGTTTTAGAGTATTTTATTGAAGTTTGAATATCTTTTTAGCTATTTTTATTAGTCAGGAGTAGGGATGTAAACAATCGGCAAACCGAGTGAAATGGTGGAGAAAAGGGTAGCCGAAAAGATGAAAAAATGAGGTTTCAAAGAACAACGCAATTCCTCCTAGGCAAAGTATCCACCGCCAGGCGGAAATTCATCAGAAAGTTGCAAATACTAAAAAGTTGAAATCCGCCTAGGCAAAGTTTCCACCGCCAGAAGGTTGATAGCGTTGAGAAGTTGAAATCCGCCTAGGCGAAGTTTCCACCACTTAGGCAGAAATCCATCAGAAGGTTGCAAGGTTTGAAGTATTGAAATCCGCCTAGGCGAAGTTTCCACTACCTAGGTGGAAATTCGTCAGAACGCTGGAAGTACTAAACTGCTGGAAGAGCTCAACTGTTGTAAATCCGCCTAGCCGAAGTTTCTACCACCTAGGCGGAATTCCGTCAGAAAGAAAGAAGTGAAGAAGTTAGTCCTCTGCCTAGGCGAATAAACTATTGCCTAGGAAAAATTCTAACCGACTTAAACTCCACCTAGGCCAAGATTCTACCGCCTAGGCGGAATTCGCAGAATAGCCTAAAATATCTGTTTAGATATTTTTGAACCCCTAGGCCTATTTATACCCCTTTCCCACGTCTGAAACCTGTTGTTGAAGAACCCTAACCCTAGTAGAGAGCTCTTAAGCTATATTTTGAAGATCAAGAAGGAGATTCATCATTCGGACAAAGAAGAATCACTTGCGGATCGATCATTAGCGACAGTGAACCGTTTCACTTCCAGATTTGATCGTTTCTCTCTTGTTTTTATCTTTGTAATCACTTTTTCATATCTAAGAATATTGAATCCCTCTTATTTTGTATGGTATATGGCTAAGATCTTATAGTATTAGTTAAATGTTACTTAGGTGTAGTTGAAATCATGTAATTGTTAAATTGAATGAATGAATGTTACTTTAATGTGTTATTTCTCTAAATCCGATTGTGTTTACCATTATTCTTGATATTATGCTTGTATTGATAAACCGAGAATACGGGGTTTGACACTCGGGAGAGGTAACCCCGGATTCGGATTAAGGTAAATACAACGTAATGTTCAAACGATCTGTGAGGGCGTTAGAACGTATGCAATCTATGACGTTGGCTAAAGACTCACGCGATTGAGGGTCGTAAAGGCGTTGAAGGGGACTTCTTCATTGACATGAAGTCGTGTAATCTCCCGTCTTATACTTGGGAGAGGTAGCGGAGGAGTTATCGAGAGATTGTCGGAATAGATATAAAACCATTATAGCTAACTTAACGACTTCGATTATACATTATGTGAAAGAAATCAATACCTAAGTAATTAATTAGTGTAATTAGAACTAACCTAATAGTTGTCGTTTATCTTAGTATATTAAATAGAAAACAAACAAAATTTGATTAGTCGAGATAATATGAAACTATTTAAATCACAATAAGCAACCGAATTACACGTCTTTCCCAGTGGAATGATATCCGATCTTACAAGATCCATTATATTAAAACTAGACCTCGTATACTTGCAAGTAGTCAATACTGCGAGGACGATGATTGTGAATTCTCGCGCGTACACATATCGTTATGTTTAGATTGTTTTTAGGTTGTTTCTTATTTAATTTAGTTGTGTTTTTCATTTTAGTGTGAGTGTTTTGCTCGAGGACTAACAAAATTCCAAGTTTGGGGGTATTTGTTGGGTGTGATCTACCTATCTATTTCCAAACTGAACTAAGTTAGTTTTTAAGCATTTTTATAGTATTTTAATATGTTTTAATTAGTGTTTATTCTTTTTGTATAAATCATGTGTGTGGGGTGAAAAGGTATGAAAACGGAGCGTAAAAGATCAGATCGAACCAAGAACGGTCGAAGAACGGTGGAAAAACAAGCAAGGAGGCAATATTCTGAAAAAAAGTCAACAACCACGACGTCCGAACCTCTACCACAGTGGTGAAAATACAGAGTGGACTTAATCTTGCTAGACATCTACCGCCGCAGTGCTGAGATCCACTGCTGCGGTAGTGAAACTGCAGAATGGTCACCAAATCCCCTGCTCTCTTCACCGCCTAGGCGATCGCTTAACTGACTTATTCATCACCGCAGTGGTGAATCCCACCGCCGCGGTGGTCACCTCTGCACAAATTAGATATTTTTTTGGATATTTTTCGGATATTTTTTCTATTTATTCCATCCTTCTCCCTCATTTTCAGCCTCTCTTGCATGCTACCACCCTTGGGATATGATTAGGGTTAGGTAGATGAGTTTTAGTGGGATATCTCACAACCTAAAGGAGAAGAAGAAGGAGAAGCGATCATTGAACGGTTCAAGTGCCAAATCCTCAGATATAGGCTAAGTTCTTCGGTTTCTTACTTTATTTCTTTAACTTTGGAATTTGTGAGCATGTTTAGCTCATGCTTTCTTGTAAATATGGTCATGACCGTTAGTTAAACGTGGATTGTATAGGGATTAACAATATATTTATAAATATATGATTCGTATGATTTCGGTGTTTCGTTTATGATTGTTCTTTGAAGTTTGATTGTGTTTACCGTCATTCTATGCATGTATCCTTGTTTAGATATATCAAGAATACGGGGTTTGACACTCGGGAGAGGTAACCCTGGATTCGGACTAGGTTAAACACAGCACGACGATCCAATAACCTAGGAGGGAGTTGGAGAGTGTGCAATCGAGTCGTTAAGATGTTGAGAGGGACTTCTTCATTAACACGAAGTCACGTATTCCCCCGTCTTACCCTCAAGAGAGGTGGCAGGAGAGTTTACGAACCGTGATTGTCAAATAGGTCGAACACCGTAAACGTAAGTTAAACGAAATCGAACACGTATTTGTAAACCAAATTAATCCCTAGACAATTCTTTTCCCTAAAACATCTCATATTAGTATAGATTAAATTAGGTTATATTAGTATTAGTATTAATTAATTAAAATTATTCTTTTTTGCCTAGATAAAATTAGGTCGTGATAATCACGGTACTCGATAATAATGACAAACAATCCCTGTGGACATGATAACCCTAAATCTCCCGATTTTTGCTAAAACTTGACCTCGTACACTTACAAGTGAATGTAACGACGTGTTTACGCACTACCAGTTGCAAATGGGTGCATTAATGGCATAAAGTGACACTTCCAGTTCAGTTTAGGGGCTAAGTACCGATTAGTTTCATTATTTCGGTTTGATTGCCATTAATGTTTCCAAGGTGCATTGTCTTTGGTATTGATGAGTCATCTTGATTTTAATTTTTGATGATGATGTAATGGGCTTGAATTTAGTTGGAATTGAATTGAATCGGGTTGGTTTGCCTTGTAACTAATAGCTAGATTTTACGGTTTCTAGTTAACCCTAAGATATTTTGGTGAAAATGTCGTGATACCTTGAATCTACCCAATCCATGTTATCCAAAGAAACAAATGATTGATGGTATGGGAATTTAATGATCATTAAATGCCTTGGCTAGGTGGTGAACCAGATTGGTTCAGTTTTGGTAATGGGTAATCATATTTCAAGGATTTCGGTTAAACATAAGATATTTTGATCAAAATATATACATACTTTTAATTTGGCTTATCCATGTCATCAAAAGAATTTAATGCTTGATGGTATGGGAATTTAATGCATATTATTTGATTTTTCCTAAACTTAAAAGTTTAAAAATGAAATTAAAATATCCAAAAAAATGTTGAAACATTTAATTTAAAAAACTAAAATATTTTTGGTCATTAAGTTGATAAAACCGACAAAAATGAAAGTTTTTGGGGTCCAAAAGTAAAGTACGTGTAATTGGTAGACCATTTTTTCAAATTAAAGGGTGAAAACTGAATTAAATATATTAAAAGTGATATCCATAAAAAATACACTTTTAATTTTGTCATTTTAGTCCCCAATTAAATTTTATAATTTTCTAATTTTACCCGAAACTTTTGTTTATGCCGAAATTTGATTGAATTAGCCAAATTTTTTTTATGTTTTTCTTGATTTTTTTCTTCTTTTTTGTAATATTCAGGCTTAATATAAGGTGGGAATTCATCTCTCTAGACATCGATTTAAAGTTTGTCCGAATTTTTACTTAAGATCTAGAACTTTTCAAAAGTAAAATGAACGGGACAAAATACGGTGTCTACACTGGTTTATGATTAATTTGGAGTCTCCATATATCATCTGTTCTTTTATCTTCAAACTTATTTCGATTTCAAATACCAAAATACATGCTTCTTAACTCGATGATATTGTTTGTGTTCACGAATTTCAACTTGGCGGGGATTGGGAAGTGTTGTCCCATTGGAGAGATCAAGATAACCCAAATTACATCTCTTTTCAAGTTGTTGGATCCATCAAAGTACATTTCCCATGCATTTTCCTTTTCATTTGAATTTAAGAATGCTAGAAGTTTATCAAGGAATTCTATCTCTTGCAATTTATTGTCGGCCATAACATTATCAGTAAGCTAATCAATGATTACCTACCCTTTAACTACCTTCTAAGTTATGTACACAATGTCGAATTCGGTGAGCCACATCTTCCATTTGGAAATTCATCATGTGAGTATTGTCTTTTCAAATATGTACTACGACGAATCCAGTGTAGTGCTCAGGTGAGTTGTGCAGCACAACAGGTAGTGACGCAGCCTCTTAGTAGTCTAAGCTAGCGCATAACAAGTCCTCTGTACTACTGAGTACTTTTCTTCAAAAGGAGTGAACCTATTATTAATTTAGTAGATCTCTTTCTCTTTCTTTCCAAAAGAATCATGCTAGCCCGATATCGCCCCCATAGAAGTTCCGAGAATAGTGAGGTATAACAATAGAGGACGTCCTTGTTGGGGTAGCACTAGGACAGGAGAATTCATCAGGTAGGTTTTTACTTTGTCCAAAGTTACCTAGAATTCCTCATTCCATTTTCTACTAGACTCCTTTTGTAACAATTTGGAGATTGGTTCACAAGTTACAGTCAATTGCGAAATGAATTAAGCTATGAAGTTCACGCTTCCAAGGAAACCTCAGACTTTCTTTTTGGTTCTTGGGATTGGCATATAGATTATAGATTTGGTCCATGCGGGTTCAATTTTGTTACATAGAAAATTCACCATGAATCCTAATAATTTTCCCGATACTGCTTCGAATGCACACTTGGCTGGGTTGAGTTTTAGCGGGAACTTTCGAAGACGATCAAACATCTTCTTTAAATGCTCCAGGTGATTTTCATCTTCCTTAGACTTCACAATTATATCATCTACATACACTTCTATTTCTTTATGGATTATATTGATGCACCCCAGATTTTTTGAAAGCAAATAAAGTGGAGAACGGGAAGAAAAGTAAAACCAGTTTCGTTTTCTCCCTCTCGAAATCCTCAAATTTCGTTCCTTTTCGAAAATGGTTTCAGGGGCTTTTCTAGGTACCAGTTTTGAAAATGTTCTTTCGGTTGGGATTCATGTTAGAAAATGAGTTGTCACCTAGCATGAGTAAAATGGTGTGCTAGGTCACCCAGACTTTAGAAATTCATTTTTATTTTTGAATGGCCCAAGTTTTGAGTCAAAACTATTGGTCTTTTTCTGGAGATTTCTATAAGTTTGAGGGTCAGTTATGCTCGGGAAAGGTCTTAAGCACTCCAAGATACCTGTCTGAAGACTGTACCTCAGTCAAAATAGATGTTCATGTTTAAACAAAGTCCAAGCAATTTTCTTTCGTTTTGTTTGACAAAATAATTCCCATTTTTATGGTTTTTTTTTTTTTTTTTTTTTTTTTTGTATTTTTTATGCATTTTTTATGTAAGAAAAGCAAGTAAACATTTACTATCTATCAGCAACAATAGATAAAGGTTGCCTACATATCCCAACTTTCATAAGGAATCAGGTCGAAATATGGTTCATTTGTTCAAGATGAATTGATTTTACGAAAATAGTTGACAAAACTCGTACGTGCATTTCCTACGTATATTTGGTAGCTAAAAATTAGGTCAGCACGTAGTTCATCTCAATATGACTTTATTTTTGTTTTTAAAAGATATGAATCGCACCGATGATATGTGGATATATACCTTTGATTTTATCAAGAACACTCCAACCGAACCCACTTGCTTAAGCAAGTTTAGTGTTTATGTTTAAGTTTTTGTTCAAAAAGAAAAGAAAATATATAGTATATGTTCCAGCCCTACTCATAACTAAGAAAAATGGAAACGTTTCTAAAGAAGGTGCACATATATCCCCGAAGAAAAGGTCCTCCCTTTATTTTGAATTTTTAGTCACAAGGGTCTCAAAGGAGTAGTGTATATATATATATATATATATATAGACAATTGTAGAGTTGTAAGGTTTAGTTTTTAGTAATTAGTGGTTAGTAGTCAGTTAATTAGAGGTTTGATTTTAGTTTTTGGAGTTTGGTTTCATGTGTCTTTGAGAGAATCAAAGATGCTATACACAAATCATGGTGTGATTGATATTTTTGTCATATTATTCACATATTCTTGACATGTTATTGATGTTCTTGACATATTTTTGGACGTTTTTGACATATTTTGATGATTTTTACATGGTTTCGACGTGTTGACTTGATTCTTGATATACATACTATGTACAAGGAATAT
Organism: Eucommia ulmoides; assembly: GCA_016647705.1. Taxonomy (NCBI): domain Eukaryota; kingdom Viridiplantae; phylum Streptophyta; class Magnoliopsida; order Garryales; family Eucommiaceae; genus Eucommia; species Eucommia ulmoides. The sequence goes on along the minus strand of CM028334.1, from coordinate 43,971,683 downwards.
GAATCTAATAACTAGAAAAACATGCTATATACAATCAATATAACCATATTAAATACAAGATCAAAGGATGTTTAAGAAGACTTACCTAGCTTAGGAGAGTGGTCTTTCTCTAAGCAATTTTTTTTTTCTCCTCCTTTTAATCTTCTCAATCGTTCTTCGATAACTTCTTGAGATCTTCCTCCAAGATCCTAAAGAAATATTTTTGAAATCTATTTGGACATAATTTCAAGGTATTTTTGGAATAGAAGGCTTGAGAACTCCCTAGACCTGAGAGAGGAATTTGAGACTAGAGAGAGAAAGTCTTGGATCAAGCCCCTTAAATTATGAAAACAGGCTGCCTATTTATAGGTTCGGGTACCCTGCATATCCCAGCCTACTCCTTAGGGGTTTATTGGTCTAGGGGCACCCTTTAATGTCTTATAGTTTCATGGTTTTGGACGCATTTGGAAGATTCACTAAGATTTCCTAAGATTTGGTAATGATTACGAAATCTTAAAATATCTTAGGTAATGACTGCCAATAATTACTCATGATAAGTAATGATTGGCTATCATTACTAATGATTGGTAATGATTAGCTTGCACATAGGGCATTTAGTACATAATAGGGCACTTTCGGTTCAGTTTGTTTGCTAAGTATCGGTTACTCAAACTATTTCGGTTAGATTGCAATTAATGCTTTGGAGGTTCAATGAATGTAGTCTATATGTGTCATTTGGCATTTAATGCTTGATTATGACACTTGATTTTATAGGCATTTAACCGGATTATACTTGTGGTGAATGGGAACGTGATCATGATATGAGGGATTTTCCTGGGTTCTTTTCGATGTATGTGTTTCCCTTTCCTTTTGGTGCATACCTTAATCCAAATGTATCTTTTTTTCCTCTGACTTTGAGCTGGACTCGCATTCCTGTCTCATTTAATACGAGAAATTTCTTTTGGTAAAAGCCCATGATGTATAGGTGTTTATCTAACATGGCTGTGGCGGCCAATAATTTGGGTATCAGCGAAGGATTCCCTTCTCAAATAATCATAGATTGGCTATATTGAAGGCTTGAAACGAGGCTACCCTCTCCACTTGTTCTTCCAGAACTACAGGAGTGGTTTCCATTCTGTAGATGGCATGGTAATCTTCGTCATAGACGGTTATGATACTGTCCTCAAATGTGAACTTTATCTTTTTATGCAATGACGAGAGTACAGTCCCTGCTGAGTATATCCAGGGTAAACCAAGAAAAAGGTTGTAAGCGACTATTATATCGACCACGTGCAGGTCTATCTAAAGTAAAATTGGTCCTACAATGATTATTAAGGTTATTTATCGAATAGACTTTTTTTTTTCATTTTTGAAGGCTCGAATAGTGATAGAGGTGGTTCTGTTACAACTTTCTTCAATTCTCACTTTCTTGAGTGTACTTAATCTACCCAATTGTTAAATTCACCTCTTGGCCCAAACATCTACCCAAGAGGGAGTGAATTGGATAGTCACAAAAATTTAACAATTAAACACTTAAATACAAATAATTAATTTTTCAAAATCAATTATTATATTGATACGCAATGGATATGTGTTTAATACTAAGCGCACATCCAAACAAAATAAATCAATATAGCACACAAGAATTTATATTGGTTCGGTCAAGTTAATCTTGCCTTGGTCTAGTTCTTCAAGCTCCACGAAGATTCAAAATCCATGAACTCCTTGATTCCTTTACTAGGTAGGAACCAAAGACTTACAACTCACGATTCTTCTACAGGCATAACATCAACCTTTACAATATACCATTTTCACAGGCCAATGATAAATCCTATCTTTTTACCAGGCTAAAGATACACTTAACACTCTCTCACTTATCCTTTTCACAGTGAAGGATGAACTTTTACAAATAATTCAATTGCAGGATGAATCAAAACCTAATTCTTTTCTAGGGAAAAGAATAACCTAATAAGGACCTGCTACCACCTCAATACAAATCTACTCGATTAATGTCCTAAATAATTACTACTTGATAGATACAATATAACACAATTAAAATAATATTAATAAAACAAAGTGTTTAGCACAAATTTAGCATGTAATTAGATAATCAAGTAGAAATCATTTAAAAAAAACAAACTTTTAAGTTTAAAACAGTTTTCTAACTGATAAGTGCATAAATGTCCATATATTTATTCCTTTATAGTTAGTCCTTTATGCTTATTGTGTGCTTAATTGTACTCACTAAACCTATATTTTAATCTAGGAAACAAATAGAGGCATTTGGAGCAAAAAGGGATAAATTGCGCGTTTTGGGCAGTTTTGACATATGTTCGTATTATAGCCATAACGTTCTTGTCCAAACTCCAATTGATGTGATTCAAGATACTATAGAAATATCATAAACAGATCTACAACTTTCATGTTTTGAGTTTCTCCATAATCCGATAGTAGTGTGGTCAACATTAGGCTTAAAGTTGATGCACTTTTACTGTTGACGTTCTGATTTGAAGAATTGGAGTAAAAAGACTCTATTTTCAAGAAAAATGGACAAAATAGACAGTAACCTGTGAACCGACCATCGACCCGCGAACCAACCTAGTTCGCTAATCAACCTAGAATCATTACATGATATGGAAATTGGCCATTAAATGGCCATTTAAGTCCGTGGAACCAAAGATAGAAAGTGAAGACTTTTTTATTCATTTTTATATTGGAGGCTTGGAGGAGATATTCAATTGTTTATTCTCCATTCTTCACAAAAGGAGAGGGGATGTTTTCCATTTCCATATAATTCTCAACCATTACCAATGCTATTCATGGGCAATGAAACCCATTAATGGGTGAAGGGGTCAAAAGCCTAAAAATGGAAAAGGGATGAAAGACATTATACTACATTCAATTGGTTGATTTTTGGCTTTGAAGAGTAGGGTTGGGAGGTAATTATTTAAGGTAATCATTATTTCATTCAAAGGGGTAGATTCAAGCATTTATTCATTCATTTTTTATTATGTTTTTGGACAGTGGGTTTCCAAAGTCACTTTATGAGATTCAATCTCTATTATTGTTAGGAGGAGCAGCCTTGATAGACGTCTCTCTCTTCCCTCTCCCCTCTTCTCCTTCATGCTATTCCATGGCCTTGTGTGGCTAAGTTTTTTCTCTTGGTCAAAGGAAACTGAAACCTAGAAATCAATAAAATTGTGAGATCTAATTTGTTTTCATTGTTCAATTTATGCTTTGAGTATCAAATGTTCTTTTGTGCCTATTTTCATGATTGTTTCTTTTAATCACTAGGAGGCTTACTAGTTTATTATTCATTTCAATTTAATGCTACGTTAGATATCAAATCCATAATTGTTTAATCCCTCTAATCTGCAAAGCAACTAAGATTTACTGAATTTCTATGTCATAAATTATTAGATCTTAGGGAGGACACTCAACTAAAACAGGGGGTGCAACCACCCCCTGTTGCAGGGGGTGGGGTGGGAGGGAGAAAAGGGAAGAGGAGGAAGAGCGAGAGGGAGAGGGAGGTGGCAGGGAGAGAAAAGTAGAGAGAGGGAGGTGGCGGGAAAAAGAGAGAGAGAGAGGAAGGGGAGGAAGAGAGAGAGCGATAAAAAAAAAATTAAAAAATTAATTAAAAATGATTAAAAAATTAAAAAAACTTGAAAGGACCATTTTGCCCCTAAATTCCGTCAGTTTTAACTGATTTTCTAACAGAAGGATGAATTTGATAAATTGTACTTTTCCCTAGTATTTTTTGGAAAAAAAAAAACAGCTATTGACTTCTGGAGAAATGTTGAAATTTGAATAGCGTAAACAACTTGGATTGACATAAAATTTATATGGTTTTAAAAATATTTGAATTAGGCATCAGATTTGGACAACTAATAAGAGAGATATGGCCAATTTTGTACTGAATGTCAATTCTATTTTTTGGACAACAACATTCGATTGCTACAGTGTTTTTCAACACAATTCTATTTTTCTTCACCCATTCTTGGTTTTGGTCAATGTCTATGATTATATTTTAGCCAAGCACCTCAAAAACATTATTCCATTGACGTTCAAAGTGTTTTGATGATCCAAATATACAATATACCTTATAATCATATTGAAAACCTAATTTCTTGATTTTTTTGCGTAATTATGATCTAAATGTAAAATTTCCAATTGAGCAAGGTTTGAACAATCTTGCATGTATTATGATATAATAATGATATGGACATGCTCAAAATATTATATCAATGATATTTGAAGTGTTTTCATATTAAGATCATGAAATGTACTATATGATCACATTAAATCCAAGTTTAAGCATATTAAGCACATTTGGGATCAAGATGTGAATTTTTCAAATTTGCATAATTTGATCAAACATATAATACACATTATGATATTTAGGAATATTGGAAATGTCAAGATAAATATATCACAATTTTATACGCTCTTGGTGTGTGCGCGCATCCTATAGAGTTCTGAATTTAATATTTTGAGTAACGTTGTCGAAATGAAAAATTGCATTATTTAAATCATAACTTTTTACTGGAATACATATCCATGATGTATTTCCATAATATATGAATGATATACTTAAAAACAATGTTAGTTCATTTAAAACGTCAAATGAGGCATTATCTTCAAAATCATATTTTTTGGAGATCCTATAATTGAAACCGTTTAGGCTAACAATCTCCTCCTTTTCTATAATTATAAATCATTTGATATTTTAAGAATGATAATCACTTTACTAGCTCCCCCTGAAAATGAGATCGATTTTTTAAAAGATTTTATCCAAGAAAGCGCAATATTTCATTCTCTCAGGCATGTAAAGTTCTTATAATTCTCATAGCAATGAAACTATATAATTTAGATCATATGAATAAAAAAAACATAAATAAGACACCACATAACATAGATTGTCTTACAATATTCAAAACACAAGCATAATGAAAACATAAACATCAATAAACATCAAATCTAGGTCATTCTCCCTCTTTTCACATCAAAAGGTAGAGTTTAGACTTAGTTTTAATAAGGTGGTAGTAGAAAGTGTGTGTAAAAATGATGCATGAATTGAGGGAATGATCTTATAACCGTTTAAAACTGCTCATCTATACTATATTCTTGAGCGTCAAAACGATCTATAAACTTAATTTACGAAAACTTTCTTATTTGTATATGAATTTATCAACCCAATGTAACTTAGTATTGATCAATATCACATGTAACCAAAATTTGTTGTTGCCTCAAGGATTCAAGTTACCAAAATTGAATTTTTTATCACTTGGAAAACTATGGTTTTGAAATCTCTTTGAAATCATTTTGAAATATCATATATGATTATACATTTGTAAAGATCATTTGGAATACAAAAAAAATCAAAATGTAAGTCAAAAGTTTCTTATAAAATAATTCTTGCAATTATGAGAAACTGTATTATGTATGAGCTCAGGTTTTTTTTAAAAAAAAAAAAAATCATTTCAAAACGTCATTTTTTCTAGCCGTACCTAAACCACGTAGGATTTTTGAAAATTGTTCTTCCGCTAGAGGCTTAGTAAAGAAATTGGCTAGTTGATTATTAGTGTCAATGAATTCCAACGTGATATCGCATTTTTTAATATGGTCACGAATAAAATGATGTCTAATTTTCAATGTGCTTCGTTCGTGAATGTTAAGTAAGATTCTTACTCAAACTTATGGCACTAGTGTTATCACATAAGATCGAAACACAACCAACGTCAATACCGAAATCTCCCAATTGTTGTTTCATATAAAGAACATGTGCACAACAATTTCTGGCCGTGATATATTTGTCTTTGGCAATGGATAATACAACAGAATTTTGTTTCTTGCTTGACCAAGAAACTAATACATGTCCAATAAAATGACATGTACCACTAGTGCTTTTACACTCGACTTTGCAATCGGCAAAATCTGCGTCGAAATAACTAAGAAAATCAAGACATTCATTTTTAGGATACCATGATCCCAAATCACATGTACCAAGAAAATATCAAAAAATACGTTTAACGGCAGTTAAATGCGATTCCTTTGGACAAGATTGAAAACGAGCAATCATACCTTGGTATTTCTTCTCATTCACTTTCTTACCATTTTCATTAGTGTCCAACTTGGTTGAAATACTCATTGGTGTATTGTATACCTTTGAGTTTTTCATATCGTATTTTTTTTATTAAGTCTTTGGTATACTTCCTTGATTTATAAATATTCCGTCTTTTGTTTACTTAATTTGCAATCCGAGAAAGAATGTTAATTCTTCTATCATACTCATCTCAAATTCTTCCTGCATAAGCTTAGCAAACTCTTAGCTCAAGGTCTCATTAGTAGCACCGAAAATGATATCATCAACATAGATTTGTACTAATAAGTTATTACTTTCAGATTCTTTAATAAATAAAGGTATATCGCTTAAACTATGTTTAAAACCTTTTTATAGAGATAATGGGGGGTTTTGCCATTCCATAGCTCGTATGGAGTTTTATTTAAACCTCTACAGATTGAAATATGGTTTAATACGTAACAAGCTATACTTACAGCTTCTGTCCAAAAGTATTGTAGTATATAATGCTTGTTTAGCATAGTTCGAGTCATTTCTTAGAAAGAGAGTTTTTCTCTCTACAACGCCATTTCATTAAGGTGTTCTAGGGGCTAAAAAATTGTTTTCGTAACCTTGTTCGTTACAAAAAATTCAGTCTCATCATTTTGAATTTCTCTTCCTCTATCGCTTCCGATATTGTTAATCCAAATGCCTTTCTCATTTTCATCACGTTTGCAAAACTTAACAAACATGTAAGAGACTTCACTTTTCTTAGCAAGAAATAGAACCCATGCATAGAAAGAATAATCATCAACAATAACAAATACATAATGCTTGCCACCTAAACTAGCAACAGGATTAAGACCGAATAAGTCTAAATACAAAAAATTTAACAGTTTAGTAGTAGAAATAAACTTTTTCTTCTTTAATCAATTTTTAACTTGTTTACGAAGTTGGCATGCATCACATATCTTGTCTTTAATAAATTTAGCATTTGGTAAACCACGTACAAGATTATTCTTAAATAAGTTTGAAATAAGTTCCACGTTAGGATGTCCTAACTGTTTATGCCATAACCAACTGTTTTCGGTAAATGCATTAAGGCATGAAACATTTTGAGAAGATAAGTCAACAAAAGAACATGTGTACATATTTTCAAAACGTGATGCAACGAATAAAACATTGTGATCATCATTTCCTTTGACAATACATTGATTTTCAAAAAATGTTACTTTAAAATCATTATCACATAGTTGACTTATGCTTAAAAGATTATATTTTAAACCTTTAACAAGTAAAACATTTTCAATGACAAATGCATCTTTACCAACACTACCAATTCCAATTATTTTACCCTTAGAGTTGTCTTCGAATGTCACATGTCCGCCATCTTTAGGTGTCAAAGATGTGAATTTATCTTTATCGCCCGTCATATGCCGTGAGCAACCACTATCTAGGAGCCATTTGTTCTTGCTTTTATTTGCCTTAAAACTAACTTGCAAGGATCATCGCAAATAATTCCTAAACGATACCCATTTTATTTGGGTCCGGGAAGGTTAGACTTCAGAACCAAGGTTCCCTTTGGTACCCAAATTTTGTTTACCTTAACATTAGCGTTTTTCAGTTTTCTTTCATTACAAACATCAATAGTATGACCAAATTTGTTACAATAAAAGCATTTTATAAAATTTTTGGTCTTCGAGAAAAATTTTGAAATTTCTTTTATTTCTTATGTTCATGAAAACCCAAACCGGCTTTGCCAAAAACACCGTTTGACTTCCCAAATTAAGTTTGAAGTTATTTTCATCTCTAGTAAACTTGTGGACTGTTTTGGTTAAATCATCAACTTGATTTTTCAAAGAAACATTTTCTTGTTTTAATGAAATAATTTCAGATTTTGGTTTTTCCAAATCATTTGGAAGAATAGTTATTATTTTGTTAAAAGTTATTATTTTAGAAAAACAATTTTTTATTTTCTCTTTCAAATCCTTGTAAGCATCTAGTAACTCATCATATTCATCAATTGAATAAATTTTGGAAATAGGAATTACCTCATATTGGTTTGCCATGAGTGCAAGTAGGTTGGCTTCTCTGCCACTACTTTCACTTTCTGAGCTACTTGAGTCAGTGTCATCCCAAGTGGCGTTGAAAGCTTTCTTTTTTCTTTTGTGATGATGTTTCTTTTGTCTTTCTACGATCCTCCTTGAGTTGAGGACACTCAATTTTGTAGTGACCAACCTAGTGACATTTGTAGTATTCAACCTTACTTGTGTCGGTTTTGTTGAATCTTTTCTTTTTCAAGATTCTCCAATTTAACTGATCCATTCATCTCGCCAAGAGCGCCATTTCACTATCGTCATATTTTTCGATACTTTTACCATCGTCATTATCTTGGATAACTTTTAAGGCTATTCCTTTCTTTCAGTTTATTCTACCTTCATCTTCAAAGCTTTTGAGTGAAGGCTCATGTGTTGTCAAGTTACCAATGATTTCATCAATGGTACATGTGTTTAGATCTTTGAATTCTAAGACGATCGTCACCTTTGGTTCCCATGCCTTAGATCTTTGGATTCTGAGATGGTCAGGCATTGAGTATGGCTTTCCAAGTGCATTCAAGTTATTACAAATATTTGTAAAGCAAGTATACATCTCCATGATCAATTCTCTATCCTCCATCTTGAAAAGTTTGTATTGGTAGACGAGGATGTTGATCTTGGATTCCTTGACTTGCTTGGTACCCTCATGAGTAATCATTAGAATATCCCAAATCTCCTTAGTCAATGAGCATCTAGAAATCCTATTATATTGATGAACATCTAAACCACAATAAAGAAGGCTAATAACTTGGGCACTAATAGAAATTAACTTGGTGTCCCTATCTTCAAATTCCGATTCTATCTTAAGAGTTGTAGATCCATCAAGATTAGTTTTGATATGAACATGTGGACCATTTTTAGTAACTTTCCAAGCTTTATAACTTGTAAATTGTAAAAATGCTGTCATTCTAGTCTTCCAAAACACATAACTGTTACCATTAAACAATGAAGGTCTACGCATGGATTGACCTTCAGGAAGGGTAGTTGCAATGAAATTTTCCATGACTGATTTGCTAGGCTTTTAATCCTATTAAGAAAGTGTAGCTCTAATACCAATTAATGGCCTAAGAATTACCCAAGAGGAGGGGTGAACTGGATTTGGAAAATTTTCGCTAATCTTTTCTACTTAATTTAAACTAAGTGTTTATGTGACAGTGTTAAATGCACATTGAATTTTCAATCAAAAAAATAATCACAAGCACAAATATAAACATAAAAGTAATTAGTAGAGTTAGAGAGATTGACACCGGTATTTATAGTAGTTCGAAAAAAACTATTTGCCTAATATACTCCCCCGAGCTCCTTCAAGAATTTTATTATCTATGATCTTCTTTCGAGTGTAGACCAAACCATCTAAAGTCACCTCTTGAAAAGTTTGTATCTCAAGAATTTACAATTTAGAGTGAATATGTTTCACTCACAAATCTCTACTCTCAAGCAACAACCTTACTCAAGATTTACAATCAAATTCTCACCTTCTCACAAAATAGAGCATCAACACTCACAAGATAAAGAACTCAAGAATCTATGTGTGTGAAGCTATAATACAACAATCACTTAATATAAATCAAGAAAGTTTGAAGGTGATGTTGCACAGAAATTTGCTTGGAAGCTTTTCTAGTAAAGCTCTTAGGTGAGATTGATCTTTGTAGTTCGATTCCTTGATTCTTCCAGCAATTTTTCCTTCTTTAATATATGTAGAGAAGTATTGGGAGGATTTCACAATTGAAGTGTTGAGAGGATATGATCGTTTCAATGCGATCTCTTCAACTGTCAAGACATAGGCTCCATCTTACTTTTAATTCTCTACAGATTTGTCAAGATTCTAACCATTTTTTCCAACACCATAAATGCTAGACATACCTTATTAATTGCATATGACCCATTGTCCATTTTTTCGTTATGGTAGTGCAAAAATACAACAAGATATTTAAGATATTCAAAGTAGATATAATGGAGTAAGGTTGGTCATTATTGTATTTAGATAAATCTTTATGGAGGTATTTGATAGGTGTGAAAAACCTATCTATTTCTAATCCGAATTGGTTAGCTTTCAAATATGTTTATAGTTATTTTTATTATGTTTTAATTAGTATTTATACTTTTTGTATAACTTAGGTATGTGGGTCAAAAATATAGAAAACTGGAGCTAAAATGATGAGATCGAACCAAAGCGGTTCGAACTTATGGTGGATAAACAAGCTCGGAGGCTAAAAGACGAAACAGGCCCACCGCTTAAGCGTCCAGACCACCGCTTAAGCGGTGAAGATGCAGAGAAGAGCAAAATGTTACTGACGGACGACCGCCTGAGCGGAAATTCTACCGCTTAGGCAAAAATCCAGCAAAGGACGAAGAATGGCTACTGACAGCCACTCGCCTAGGCAGAATTTCTACCGGCTAGGGGAAAATCCAATAGAATGTTCTCCAGTCCACCGCCTACTTTGCCGCCCAGGAAATCAGACTTAACCGACCTAACTCCGCCTAGGCGGAATTTCCACCGCTTAGGCAGATTTGCCCTGCACAGCCTTTAGATATTTTTAGATATTTTTAGGATATTTTTGCTATAAATATCCTTTCTCCTCCCCCTTTGGCCGGATATCTCTCTCTTCTCTCTTGCATTTTTGAGCCCTTTAGGCTATAGTTAAGCCAAGGGTTAGGGATTTTTGGTGTGGAGCTCACATCCTGAAGTGGAGAAGACGGCGAATCGATCGTTGAGCGTTCTTAGCGGTTTATCTTCGGACGAGGCTAAGTTCTTCGATCGTTTTTCCTTATTTCTTTATCTTAGGAGTATGTGAGCATATTTAGCTCATTATTTTCTTGTATATGCGGCTATGGCCCCGAGTTAAATATGGATTGTAGTAGGGATTAATATATAATTTATAAATACGTTGTTTGGGTGATTTCAGTATTTCGTTTGTGATTGTTCTTCATAGTTTGATTGTATTTATCGTATTGTTTGTTTATTATGCTTAGATTGATAAATAAAGAATACGGTATTTTAACAAAACTCCGGATTCAGATTACGGTAAACAAACGCCACAATTCTATAACCCGGTCGGGGTTTGAATCGTGGACAATCGATGACATAGGGCAAGACGCACGCTACCTCGGGTCGTTAAGTCGTTGAGGGGGACCTCTTCATTGACTCAAAGTGGCATTATATCCCTCGTCTTACGCTTGGAAGAGGTGGCAAGGGAGTTTTAGAACGGAGATTGTCGATAGGGTAAATACAACGCGACGATCCAATAACCCGGGAGGGAGTTGGATTGTGTGCAATCAATGACGCTGGGCGAGACTCACGTGACCTAGGGTCATTAAGACGTTGAGGGGGACTTCTCCGTTGACTCGAAGTCATGTATTCTCTCGTCTTACACTCGGAAGAGGTGGCGGTGGAGTTTACGTACCGAGGTTGTCAAATAAGTCGAACAACGTAAACGTGAGTAAATCGGAATCGAACACATATTTGTAAACACGTTAATCCCTATGCAATTCTTCACCCTAAAACATATTAACATAATAGTGTAGTTAATTTAGGATATATTAGTATTAGTTTAATTAATTCAATACATTTGTTTTTTGCCTAGATAAAATTAGGTCACGATAAACGTGGTATTCGATAGTAACGACAACAATCCCTGTGGATACGATAACCCGATCTTAACAATCATACTATACTAAAACTTAGACCTCGTATACTTGCGAGTATAAGTAGCGGCGTGTTTTTCCCACGCTACCAAGTTTTTTATACCCCCAAACTCAAAATTTAGCTAGTCCTCGAGCCAAACACACACACTAAAATGAAAAATACACAAACGGAAATAAACAACAAACAACCTAAAAACAATCTAAACATATCAATACTCGAGTTTTTACTTCTTCTAACGGCCTATTTATTTTTCCCTCAACAATCACCAGTTATATAGAGTTCAGGCGGTAACACACATCATGAGGTTCTAGATTTTTGACATGCAATAATGGTAAACGCAATTCTAGATCCTTTAAACGTGTTAGTGCGAGACTCAATAATATAACTATACAACGGTCGGATTGGATTATCCACCAACGAAATTCATAACTTAGACTGTGAAGGACTAGGATTTCCATAGGCTTGATTAGGGTCCACTCTCCACTAATGTAGATTTAGTAGTTCATGAAGATCATTAGGGCTTGGTTCGGTTAAGGTTAATTTGGCCAAAGGTAATTTGGAATAGAAAACGGGTTAACGTTGTTAACTTAACGTTACCCAAGGCTCAACGCTTGGCACATTCACTCTCGAATCCCTATAGAAAGATTGGAAAACAATCCCGAACATGCATTTAAGAACAATGTACTCACTTGTCAAAAGAAACGAAAAAAACCGTATTTACATTTGATTCTCTTTTTTTTTTTTTCAACGAACACACCCCCAAACTTATTTGATTGTTACAATTGAAGGGGTGTGTGAAATACAAATGAAAAACAACAAGTGAGTACTCAAATACCGAACCAATTAGAAGTTCTCCCTAAACCCAACCGCTCACATCAAGAAGCCTTTGCAACGGCTAACTTGATTCACCTAAATATGCCTTTAAATTCAGCGATTAAGGACTGGAACGAATTCCATTATCCATGGTATTGGTTTATGTGTTCTGAATTGAATTTGCATTTAGGCTTCGACAAGGTGACGAGAGATAAACATGTATCAGGGTAGGCTCAAAAAGGCTCAAGCGACAAAGAGAATGCCTAAATCACGTCTCTTGAACTACCTTGCCTAGGATTTCACCTCAAGCTTCCCCTCGGTCAAGTTCTAGAATCCTTAATGTGTCATGAATTTGGTTAATCGATAATCGTCCTCAAATCAATTGAATAACTATACATTGAGTCTATGTGCCCGTGCAAATTAGGATCTATAATAATTTTGACCAAAACGCATAGTTAAGCACACAGAATCACACATGCATAGGTATTACCCTTGACTTCGAAAACAACCACGGGTAATTTTCATCATCGGGTGACGGCCCAGATGAATGCAAAACTCAACATATAACAACAACACACAAAAACATAAACACATTCTAACCTAAACACACATGCAATACGGAAAACGATAACACATAAACTAACATACTACTAAATACAACACATCACCGCCAAACTCAAAGTGGACAGTGTCCTCAGTGAACCCAATCATCATTCTCAATATATGAAATTTAAAGCATGCTGACGAAGGGTGTTTAGAACACTTACCTGGGAGGCGAGAGGATCTCGCCTTCGAATTAATTCGGATGTGATGGATCAAAAAGAATTGCTTGGGTTGCCTCCCAAGAAGCACGTGGTTTAATATCCTCGACCCGATATTTTCAGAACGCCCTCAAGATTGGCGAGGTTTTGCTTTGGATGGTACGATCTTTCAACGAAATGCCTCACCGGCTTATGTGCTTGGCCAACCAACATAAAACGATTTGGAATCCTGTCAAAAGGGATACATCAATACCCGTCGATCTAACATCGGCACGTACCCTGCATAAGAAAAAAAAAAACTACAAACAAAAATTATATACAAAGAAAAATACCTAAAGTAAAATTAGGTCACTTTCACACAATATTGACAATGAACAACATCGCCAATCCTGGTAATACGAAACACTTGCTTTTCCTATCTAAAACTTAAGTCTTCGGAGCCGTTACCGCGTTTCTCCGACAATAACATCAAAACAATCCCCGGCAACGGCGCCAAAAACTTGGTAGCGCGGGAAAAACACGCCGCTACTTACACTCGCAAGTATACGAGGTCTAAGTTTTAGTATAGTGTGATCGTTAGGATCAAGTTATCGTATCCACAGGGATTGTTGTCATTACTATCGAATACCGCATTTATCGTGACCTAATTTTATCTAGGTGAAAAACAAATGTATTTAATTAATTAAACTAATACTAATATATCCTAAATTAACTACACTATTATGTTAATATGTTTTAGGGTGAATAATTGCATAGGGATTAACGTGTTTACAAATACGTGTTCGATTCCAATTTACTCACGTTTACGTTGTTCGACTTATTTGACAACCTCGGTACGTAAACTCCACCGCCACCTCTTCCGAGTGTAAGACGGGAGAATACATGACTTCGAGTCAATGGAGAAGTCTCCCTCAATGTCTTAATGACCCTAGGTCACGTGATTCTCGCCCAGCATCATTGATTGCACACAATCCAACTCCCTCCCGGGTTATTGGATCGTCGCGTTGTATTTACCCTATCGACAATCTCCGTTCTAAAACTCCCTCGCCACCTCTTCCAAGCGTAAGACGAGGGATATAACACCACTTTGAGTCAACGAAGAGGTACCCCTCAATGTATTAACGACCTGAGGTAGCGTGTGTCTTTCCCTACGTCATCGATTGTCCACGATTCAAACCCCGACTGGGTTATAGAGTAGTGGCGTTTGTTTACCGTAATTTTAATCTGGGGTTTTGTTAAAACCCCGTATTCTCCATTTATAAATCCAAGCATAATAAACAAAAAATATGATAAATACAATCAAACTACGAAGAACAATCACAAACGAAATGCCGAAATCACCCAAACAACGTATTTATAAATTATATGTTAATCCCTACTACAATCCGTATTTAACTCGGGGCCACAGCCGCATATACAAGAAAATAACGAGCTAAATATGCTGACATACTCCTAAGATAAAGAAATAAGAAAAAATGATCGAAGAATTTAGCCTCGTCCGAAGATAAACCGCTAAGAACGCTCAACGATCGATTCGCCGTCTTCTCTACTTCGGGATGTGAGCTCCACACCTAAAATACCTAACCCTTAGCTTAACTATAGACTAAAGGGATAAAAAATGCAAGAGAAAAGAGAGATATATCCGGCCAAAGGGGGAGGAGAAGGGATATTTATAGCAAAAATATCCTAAAAATATCTAAAGGCTGTGCAGGGCAAATTCGCCTGGGCGGTGGAAATTCAGCCTAGGCGGAGTTAGGTCGGTTAAGTCTGATTGCCTGAGCGGCGAAGTAGGCGGTGGACTGGAGAACATTCTGTTGGATTTTTGCCTAGGCGGTAGAAATTCCGCCTAGGCAAGCGGCTGTCAGTAGCCCTTCTTCGTCCTCTACTGGATTTTCGCCTAAGCGGTAGAATTTCCGCTTCGGCGGTCATCCGTCAGTAACATTTTTCTTTTCTCTGCATCTTCACCGCTTAAACGGTGGTTTGGACGCTTATGCGGTGGGCCTGTTTCGTCTTTTAGCCTCCGAGCTCGTTTATCCACCGTAACTTCGAACTGCTTTGGTTCGATCTCATCATTTTAGCTCCAGTTTCCTATCTTTTTGACCCACACACCTGAGTTATACAAAAAGTATAAATACTAATTAAAACATAATAAAAATAACTATAAACATATTCGAAAACTAACCAATTCGGATTGGAAATAGATAGGTTTTTCACACCTATCAGTATTCAAATGTAGGTATGCATTATTAAAGATATGGATCTTCCAATTTAAAAATTTATCAAGATATTAAAGAGTGTGGCTAGAATGGGACAATATAATTTAGATCATAACTTATCCAATCCTACCACAAAGTATGAATGCATTTAATACTCAACCACTTGCACATGTTTGTCAAGATATTGTATTTCATGTGTATAATATTAGGACGATGAATTTATACATCAACTACATGGTGTATAATCACATTTATACATGAATACATCATTCTTGATCATTTATAAGTATTCCAAACATGATTCATCACTTAATCATATTTTGAATGAAAAACAAAATTTTTAGAGTAGTTCAACCAATTTGTCAACTAATCATGCATATAATATTGAACATATCAACTGATCATTCATATATCATGTAGACTTATTAAAGTAACATATCATAATATGATTTGAAAAGTTTGAACAATATTTGATATGTAAATCCAATTTTTGGTTCATAACGAAAAATTGCAAAAAGAGTTCTTAAGAGTTTCAAAATGTTTTATTCCATTCTTTTCAATTCAGTGTTGTTTTTATCAAATGAATGATTATTAAGATGTTAAACATATAATATAATGTATACAAACCATAATACAACAATTAGAATAAGCAAATATTGCCAAAATGTCAGGCCGAGGACAGTTAAAACAGGGCAGGAGAGAGAAAGGCTACTAACTTTTTTTTAAATGGATAATATTTTATAGGCAACACATATCCAAATTATTCCAAATATTCACATAAATAAATGTTATTGAGTTAGGGTTTCATATCAAAACGAATCACCTCTTTTAGACTCCAAATTAGTGAGATTTGATCAATTGAGTGAGCAAAGGTCTAGATAGTATTTTCTACAAAAACAATAGCTATTGACTTCTAGAGAAATGTTGAAATTTGAATAGCCTAAACAATTTGGATTGACATGAAATTTATATGGTTTTAAATATATTTGAATTAGCCATCAGATTTGGACAACTAATAAGAGAGATATGGCCAATTTACTACTGAAGTTCAATTTTTTTATTTTTTGGACAGAAACAGTCGATTGCTACAATGTTTTCAACACAATTCTATTATTTTTTCGCCCGTTCTTCATTTTGGTCAATATCTATGATCATTTTTTATCCATACACATTAAAAACATTATATCAATGATGTTCAAAGTGTTTCGATGATCCAAATATGCAATATACGGTATGATCATATTGAAAACCTAATTTCTCAATTTTTTACACAATTATGATCAAAATGTGAAAGTTGTAATCGAATAAGATATGAACAATCTTAGTGCATGGATCATGATATAATAATGATATCGACATGTTCAAAATATTATATCAATAATATTTGAAGTGTTTTCACATTGAGATCATGAAATGTACATGATATGAAATTTCTGAATTTCCATGATATGATCAAACATATATCACAATTTCATACACTCTCGGTGTGTGTGTGTGTGTCCTATAGAGTTTCGAGTTCAATATCTTGAATAATGTTGGTTAAATGAAAAATTGCATTATTTAAATCATATCTTTCCACTTGAATGCATCTCCATGTTGTATTTCCATAATGTATGGATTATCTATACTTCAAAATAATGTTAGCTCATTTAAAACATCAAATAAGATGTTATCGTCAAAATCACATTTTCAGGATATCCTATGATTGAAACCGTTTAGGCTAACACATACTACTGCAATTCATATTTAGGAGTAGAATTTATTTTTGGTTGCCTATGACAACACACCACTAACAATCCTAAATGAAGCAATCAATATAAATCTAACTTTGAAAAGCAAGTAATAAAGCTTGGATGGATCTCCCTAGGAAAACACTAAAGATAATGATAATATCTTAATTATAACTCAAGTCGGTGATGCCAAACAGCAAGTGCTTTAGATAAATAACTTATAAAGAATCACTCCCAGAAATATCAGCAAAAATCTCAATCTTATAATAGCTCAAACTGACGTTATTGATATCTCTAATTCAATTCCCACAAGTCTTTATTAATAGACCAATAACCAGCCCTCCAATGGCTAGTTTTTCAAAGATATGTCATTAAATGACATTCTAAGACCCCATATATCATAACACTTCATCATAGGTTTGTTCAACTTAAAAATACTCTTTAGAACTCTCATTTAAGTCCACAAAACTATTCTCAATTTAAAACCACAAGAATAGGAAGTATTAAATCATTTAAATTAAAAGAATCTCAAAATATATGAACCGTATCAATAGGGATCACTAAATAGGTTGTTTATATTTGAAATACATTGAAATCCCCCAAATTCCTCTCTTGAAATCATAAAAAAATTGATAGTTTTTAACCAAGAGACCAAATTAACCGATTCCCTTACTGAAGCAATTGGTTGACCGACCTGCCTCAATTGGTTAATAGACCCAAGCCGAGGCATACTTGTCGTTGGCCTTATACACATTCGGCTAACTAAACTTGCCTAGTCAACTGATCGAATTGATTAATGTCTTCCATTATTCCTTCAATTTAGACACTGCTTCATTTAGTTGATTAATCCTTCTCATTCGGTTGACCAATTGGATCAGTGTGCTCACTTCCTTACCCATTTCAGCTACTGTTTCAAACGGTTGACCAATTTCTTTTTTAAGTTGACTAATTAGATCACTAGGACTTCATTTTAACTCCCAAAACTCACTATTTTAATTAGTCAATCGACTGCTTTTCTCGGTCAACCAAATTTACTTGAAAGCACAACTTTTCGTACTTTAAACCATATTTTTCAATTAGGTCAATTATCAAAATCATTTCACATAACGAGCACATAAAATATCATATTTGAGGATGTTAAACTTATCACTTCTTATCATGACACACATAGAATTAACTCATTTTAAGTGTTTTGTATGATCCTAATCCAGGTTGCATTAAGAGTATATAAGTAAAGAGTTGTATTCTCCTATTTCTTTTTATCGTCTTCAAAACTCTTCATATCTTCATCATGTCTATCTTGCACCCTTTATGTTTTCTTTATCAATTTTTTTATTAATAAAATTCATGAAACTATAAATATGAAACACTCAATAAAACCATTACATCCACCAAAAACATTAATACTTAATTGTTTATCAAAATATTGCATTCAACACCTAGGTTCATTGTCAGATACCTTCAAAACGTCTAGTGCGGTGAAGAGACTCTTTCGCTCTGCGTGATCCATCTTACTTCTTCTACTTGACGTTATTCATTCTTTAGGACCTTGGTTTGGATGGTAGTGGAAAAATGCCATGGTACCTCTTTCAAAGTTTTGGCTAATTCTTACGTCAAAGTTTCAAAAACCAATACTTTCTCAGGCTCAAAGGTTATCATTTTTTGGGAAACTTGCGGTTGTACAATGAAGACAGAGACTTCGGGACTCCATGCTTTCTCGGGGTCCATTTTCATGAATATATAATCAACTAAATCGATCTAGTAGTCATTTTTTATCAGCACACTTGGCCTTCTACCAATGGTGCTAGAATTTTCATTGGTTGGTGTATTAGCACCACTTTTCCATAAGGTTCTTCTTGATCCATGAATTTGGTCAATTGATATTAGATAGTTGAGGTTGATTCTTTTGTTGATCGATTTCTTTGGTGGGAGCTGTAATGGGTGACTTGGGTGTTCATCATTGGATAGACAACATATGTTTATACTTTTCCAAATATGTCTACTAGTTATATTACTTTTTTACTTAATACATCTATCTTTTCCCACATTAGGTCTAACTCTTCACGATCTAAGGAATCATTTTTTTTTTCTCATTTTTTTCCATATCGACATCGATTACTGGTTCTTTTCCTTTACTAGCCTCTTTTATCGGCATTTTTTCTTCAAAATCACTCCTCCATGTAGTAGGTATGACTGGACGGCCACCCCTTACCCATAAAGAGGGTAATAAGTATACCCGGTATGGTTTCGAGTAGTTTCCTGATTCTATACGGGTTACCTTGGGTGGTTTTGGGTCAATCTTCCTAACTCCTTTAATATCATCTAAGTAGTTTCTCCAATCTTGGCTAATCATCTTGACGATTAGAACTGAGTCTTCATGCATTGGCAATGGATTTTGTTGACAGTTAGGCGGGGTATTTTCTCTATTTTTTGGGAGGAAGATGGCCTTGGCTTGGATAACGTCCTCTATTCGATGACTTAAGTTGTAATAATTGGTAATATGGTGACCACGTTATCCAAAGTGATAGGCTCAAAACTGGTTAGGGTTGAAATATGTATTTTAAAGGCTTTATTGATTTGGAGGAATTGGCTCATGCATTTTGTTTTTTAAAAATTCTTCGAGGATTTGAGAGAATGGTACTGGCAGGGAGGTGAATTATCTTTGTTATTTAGCTAGCGGGTTAATCCTTTGGCGATTCTGATTGGAATGGAAAGGGATTGGAAGAGGTGGTGTTGGAGCTCTATAGGGTATGGTATATGGATAAGGGGTATATGCTAGATCTTACAATGGAGCGACCTAGGGAAACCATGGTTTTGATTAGGAAAATTTTAGTATTTTTGGGGGATTTGTTTGTTTGTGGGTATATTGAGGCTTGATATTCTGGTGGTTTCTTTGGCTGTGGGAAATCATTGCCACCTCAGGATCTTTCTTTTTGAGAGGACCATACTTTTTGGTTTTACTATCAAATGGATTTTGGATTTTGTCATTTTTTATTCCTTCTAGTATGTATTTTCCTTAAGAGTATTACATCGAATAATGGCCTAACCAATGTATTGTGAAGGAGCTCATAGTACAGATACGACTAAGGTTATACAAACATTTGTATCATTTCTAACTCTTTCATCGGAAATACTACTTGTGCAGCCTTATCCCTCCAGCGGACAACATACTCTCATAACATTTTTTCCATTCTTCTTAACTAGTGTGCGGAGAAAAATTTTGTCCGATGATATCTCACAGTTATAGCTATACTGGTCACAAAAGAACTTGACAACATCAAGGAAGGTCTTCAATTTTTCTTATTCTAATGTCCCATACCATCGAGCTGTTGGCCCATCCCAAGATTGAGGGAAAAGTCTGACGGCTAATGCCCCATTGTAGATGTAGGCTCTCATTTCCTTTTTGTATCTCTAGATGTACCAATTTAGGCATCCAAATCTTTCGTACCTGGTAAGGTTTGGCATTTTGAAGTTTTCTAGGACTTTTCCTTGAGGAACAGATGACAACCCTATGTATCTAGGGTTGACGACTGATTTACCTTTCTTTACTTTTTTAGTTATCTTTCCATCTATTGTAGCTTCTCAATTAGCAACGAAGTCTTTTCAAACTGAACATTTACTTCTTTTTCGATACACTCAGATACTTGAGGATTCGAGGTTACAGACTTTTCTGACATAGCACTTTGATAGGTGTAAATTACCTACGTATTTTCAATCCGAATTTGTTAGTTTTCAAGTACGTTTGTAGTTATTTTTTATATGTTTTAATATGTTTTTATACTCTTTGTATAAATTAGGCGTGTGGAGCAAAAAGATAAGAAACTGGAGCAAAAACGATGAGATCAAACCGAAGAGGAGTCGAAGTTACGGTGGATAAACAAGCAAGGAGGCAAAAATATGAAGAAAGCCCACCACTTAGACGTCCAGACCTCCGCCTAGGCAGTGAAGATGCTGAGAATGACAAAAGGCTACTGACAGCCCACTGCCTAGGCAGGAAATTCCTCCGCCTAGGTGGAAACCCCAGTAGAAACATTTCCAAGTCTACCGCCTACTTCTTCGCCTAGGCGGTCACCAAACCTGCAAAGCCGATACAGGTGCTGTAACTTTAAGGCTATTTTGGACTATGATGAAATCTGATTTTGGAAATTCTCAAAAAACGTAAGTTTTATATATTGTTCCTATCTTTCCACAGGTTTTTGAATCACCTCAATTGGAGTTCGGATGAAAAAGTTACAGCCAAAACAAAATTTCAAACTTGCAGTAACTTAGCCTAGGCGAATTTTTCTGTGCCTAGGTGAATTTCCGGCAGAAAGTTAACCGACTTCACTTCACCTAGGTGGAGTTTTATTCACCTAGGAGAAAATCCTGTAGCACACCCTTGATATTTATTAGATATTTTGAGATCTTTTGGGATATTATTTTCCCTTCTCTCCTCCTCTCTTCCCTCTCTTCAACCCTTAAGGCCTTAGGCCATATTTTAGGAGTAGGATTAGGGATTTTTGAGGGAGATCTCTCAACCCAAGGTGGAGGATCAACGAGAAAGAGATCGATCGACGTTTCTAACGGCAAATCTTCGGATATCGGCTAAGTCGCTCATTTCCTCTCTTTGTTTTCTTTATTTTGGTAGTTGTTGAGCATGTTTAGCTTGTTTTAAATTATATAAATGGTTAGGTCCATAAGTTAAACATGGATTGTAATAGGGATTAACGTATTATTTATGAAAATGTAGTTTTGGTTGAATTTGTGTTTCGTTTATGGTTGTTCCTTATAATTTCGATTTTGTTGCCATGTTTTGTATAATTATATGCTAGTTTAGATATATTGAGAATACGGGGTTTGACACTCGGGAGAGGTAACCCTAGATTCGGACTAGGGTTAACACAACACGACAATCTAACAACCCGGGAGGGCGTTAGAAAGTGTGCAATCAATGATGTTAGGGAGAGACTCACGTGACCTAGAGTCGTTAAGATGTTGAGGGGGACTTCAGCGTTGATACGAAGTCACGTATTCCCCAGTCTTACAATCGGAAGAGGTGGCGAGGGAGTTTACGAACCGAGATTGTCGGATACGCCGAACGCCGTTAATGTTAACTAAAACAAAATCAAATGCATTTAAGTAAATAAAGTTAATCCCTAGGCAATATACTCCCTTAAACAATCTCAAATTAGTATTTATAGTATAGTTAACTTAATTAGTATTTTAGTTTAGTATTAGTATTAAATTAAATTCCATTTTTTTCGGCTAGATAAAGTCAGGTTACAACAATCATGATACTCAATAGTAACAACACCAATCCCTGTGGATACGATACCTAATCGAAAGGTCCATTATACTAAAACTTGATCCGTACGCTTGCGGTGAAAGTGGCAGCGCTTATTTAGCAGCCACCAAGTTTTTGGCGCCGTTGCTAGGGAAAAATGTGAATTTTATTTGAATATTGTCAAATTTTGTTCCCGTGAACGCCTACCAAGTTTTTGGCGCCGTTGCTGGGGATTAGTTTGAATTTTATTTGAATATTGCAAAAGAAACACGGTATCAGCTCAGAACTTAAGTTTTAAATAGGAAAAGCAAATGTATTGTATCCTAGTTCCGACAACGCACAAAGTTTTTGGCGTTGTTGACGTGGGATTAGTGTGAATTCTAAGTTGATATTGCGACTAAGTAGTCGAGTGTTAATCCTAACATTTATTTTTGTTTTGTTTTTAATTTTTATTTTTGTTTCATTGTGTTCATGAGATTAAGTTGTGCAAGAAAAGATGAAGAAGATTAGAATTCTTAATTCTCAATCCCGAGATTGAGTTTATTGCAAATGATAAGGAATGAGAGGAGAAGCCGACTTCAAGCCATGATCTTGATTCGACTAAGCATTTGAGCCCAAATTCCTTGTCTATGGGGAATTTTGGTGAAAAATACTTAGTGACACGAAAGTCCAGCTGGGGACGGTAACTTAAGCGCTATTGTTTTTAAAACGAAACTTAGGGTATCAAATTACCCGATTTTGTTACTATTTATTTGATTATTTATTCTTTTTGGAAGCCGACATGGCTTCGGAACATGTTCGGAAGTGAATTTAGGAGTATGGACACTTGGGGAAGTATTTTAAGTTTAAAAACGTTGAACAAGCGAAGTGAAAACGTATTGGGTAGAGCCGTATTTTGAAAATTTGAGAAAAACATGAAAGTGGGAGCTTCAGGCCCACCGCCCAAGCGGTAAACCACCGTTTAGGCGGTAAAAATACAGAGAGGGTGTTTTTCAGAAAAAAAGGCCTACCGCCCAAGCGGAGAACCACCGTTTAGGTGGTAAAAATATCGAGTGGGTGTTTTTCAGCAAAAAATGCCCACCGCCCAAGCGGTGAACCACTGTTTAGGTGGTAAAAATACAGAGTGGGTGAAAATAGCCCACCGCCCAAGCGGTTAACCACCGCTTAGGCGGTAAAAATACAGGATGCACCAAATTTTCAAAATACGCTCCACCGCCTAGGCAGATTAACAGCAGAACAAAATGTTTTCACACTGGTATAATTTCGCTTAAGTGGAAAAACCACCACCTAAGCGGAATTTCGTCAGAAGGTTTGGTTTTAAAGAAAAGAGTTTCACTGCTTAAGTGGTGGACCTTCTGCAGTTAAACAGCCCCTGTTCGTTCAAAAATTCAAATCGCAAGGCTTCTGCCCCCAAAACCTCTACCTTCTCTCTAAAAACCTCACTTCCAAACCATTCCAATACTCAAAAATCATCCTTCCATTACCAAAATTTGTGATTTCCACCCCAAATCATCCACCACAAATCAATTTTCAACCCCATGTTCATAATTTTCTTTATCACTTTGGGATTTTGGTTTGAGTTTTGGTGATAACTTAGTTTCTATGGATTGTTAAATTGTGTGAAACAAAATTGCATGCTACATTGTTCATATTTTGTTGAAACGTTGTGATTAGTGTGTGTGACAGATCAAATCCACAAGTTCATGTGCGACTGCTTCGGTATTGCCGCTATACTTTTTGCAACTGCCACAATTTCTATTCCGACGTGATGGTGATGATTCATCTTCAGGTGAATAGTAGGGAATAAGTCTTATTCCCTAGGTATGTGTTCAACCCATTTTGTGTGCAAGCATGCTATATGTTTATTGGGTTCGCTGATGTTAAAACACTGCCATGTTCAGGCCTGGATGGTATGGATTGGATGATAGTTTAGTGGATGTTCATCCATTTCGACTTTTTGTAGAAAAGGATGAACAATTATTATTTTTTGAACAAAATGGAAAAATTTTAATGTACAAATTTAAGTTTATGTACATATTTTATTAATTTGAATGTTTTAGTTTTTAAATTTTTAGTTTAGTTTAGTTTAATTTTTGTTTTTCCATGTTTAGTGCTAGATTAATTTATGTATGTTAGTATTAGATTAGTTTAGTATTGTGTATGTATAAATTTGTGTTTGTATGTTTGGATATGAGTTCATTTGGGCCAAGTCCCGATGATGAGAATTATCCCCTAATTGCATATTGAGGTCGGGGGTAATACCTTCCTTGTGTGTTTTGTGTGCTTAACATGTCGATTGGGTAAAAATTATCTCTATCCTAATTGCACGACATTTGAACTCAATGTATAATTATCTGAACGATTAGACATTGATTATTCGATATTAAGCTTATGATAGAAAATGAGGAAACTAGAACTTGATTTGGGGAAAACTTGAGGCGGAATCCTAGGTGAGGTAATTCCGGAGACGTGATTTAGGCCGTCATTTTTTCGCTTGAATCGTTGTAGCTAACCTGAAAATTTTCATTCCTTATTTTCCCTGTCGAAGCCGATGACGTAATCAATTCTGAAAACGTTCAAATACTCCTTTCAATTAAATTTTTCCTAACCCAATGTCGCTAAGACTAATTTTCAAAATTGAGTGAATTTAAGTGAGCGGTCGGGTTTTTGATAAATTTTTATTGATTCGGTATTAGTGTATTCACTTGTCACTTTAGCATTTCTTTATGCACGCTCCTAAAATAAGTTTGGGGGTGTGTTTCTATTTTTTCTTTTTACATATTCCTAAAATTTTATAAATTCGAATAAATTTGGGGGTGTGTTTCTCTAACTTCTTTTTGCACTCTCCTAGAACTGTAATAATTCGAGTTAATTTAGGAATATGTTAGTTAAAAAATAAATAAATAAATAAATATAGTTTTTCATTTTCTTCTCTTTCGACAAGTGAAAACTAGGATTTTCATTTCTTATTCAGAGTTGTACTTTAAATGTGGGGTCATGAGAGAGAATAGCGACAAGCGATTTTACCTCGGGTATCGATCGATTAAACCAATTTGCTACTTTTATTTCAGTGATACCCGTGGTCGTTCTCCAAAGCCAAACCAAACCCTATTGATTTTTGTGAATATCCGAGCCTATATTAGTGGATAGTAGACTCCAATCAAGCGTATGATTTTCCTGAATCCTTCAACGATTTAAATTATGAGCTTAACGATTGAATAATCGAATCCGGTATTTGACTAGTTATACATTTGAGTTCTCACACACACACTTCAAATGGATCTAGAATGATTTTTATTGATATTGATCGTTGAAATTCTAGAACACCACTTGGTGTGGGTTACTTCCCGAACTTGATCCGATTTAGGGATGTTGAGAGAGGAACAAATTGGTCATTTCAATTGAACTTTATATTTACATGCATATACTTCTTTCGCGTTAGTTTAATTTTTCATTTTTAGTTGGTTAGTTCATTAGTTAGTTTAGTTTAGCGTTAGTGTTTTTGCTTAAGGACTAGCAAAATTCTAAGTTTTGGGGGATTGATAGGTGTGAAAAACCTATCTATTTCTAAACCGGATGTTTTAGTTTTCAAGCGTTTTAGTTATATTTAATTGTGTTTTAGTGTGTTTTAGTGTAGAACAGGTGAAAGGACGTCAAAGGGTGAGAAACAAGTGAAAAAAGTGGAGAAACGGTGAAGTAAATGTGCAAAACAGGGTTTCGGTGAATAAAGATCACCGCCTAGGCGAAAGTTCCACCACCTAGGTGGAAAAGAGGCAGAATGTTGGAGTGCTGAAGGGCTGAACCACCACCTAGGCGAGAAAACCACCGCCTAGGCAAGAAAAGATCAGAATGATATGCCAGCAGCCACCGCCTAAGCAGAAAAACCACCGCTTAGGCGAAGTTACCGATAGAACTTAACCAACTTAAGTCCACCGCCTAAGCGGTGAACCACTGCTTAGGTGGTGACACTCTACACATAAATATCTGCTTTCAAATATTTTGAAGATATTTCCAAACCTTACCTATTTAACCCCTTTCTCCACCAAACCTCAAAGAGCCTTAGACGTGAGATGAGGCTCCGGTTGTTCTTGAGAGCTCTCTTCCACCTTAGTTAGGTTTAGGTAATTTAGGAAGCATATTAGATTAGTTTAGGAGGTGTTATTGGCCAATCCTTGAAGAGCTAGAAGAGGAAGTTCATCAAGCGAGAAGAGGAAGCTCGGGAGGACTGTTCTTTTGCGAAAGTGGGCTACTCCACTTTGAGATTTGGCTTTTCTTCCCTTGTTTCCATCTTTGTATTTAATGTTTATTTTTGGTGATGATGATATTCTTCTTATTTAATGTTGTATTGGCTAAGAACATATTAGTATAATTTAGAGATTAGTTAGGGAAAGGTGTAGTTGTGTAAATACTCGTTTGGTTTAATATACGTTTCTTTAATGGTTGTTGCTTTTAATTCCGATTGTGTTTATCATTTGATGATGATCTTAATATGCTTGTAACGATATTAGGGTTGGATTTGAGAATCTAGGGTTTGACACTCGGGAGAGGTAACCCTGTATTCGGACTAGGGTAAACACATCATTACAACCTCACGACTCGGGAGGGCGTTAGTTAGTATGCAATCGATGACGTTGGGTCAAGACTCACGTGGACTAGAGTCATTAATACATTGAGGGGGACCTCTTAGTCGACACGAAGTCGCGTATTCCCTCATCTTACACTCGAAAGAGGTGGCAGAGGAGTTTACGAACTGAGATTGTCGGATACCTAAACTCCGTTATTGTTAACTAAACAAAATCAAATGTGTATTAAGTGAACGAAATCAATCCCTAATTAATTAGCCTAGTTAGAATTAACCCACTAATTGTAGTTTAGCTTAGTTTAATTTCAATTCACGTCTTACGTCGTCAGGGATAACACAAGACTACGTCAATTGCGGTATTCAATTCAATTATTCACACTTTTCTCTTTGGGAACGATATTCGATCTTCAAAGATCCATTATATTAAAACTTTAGACCTCATATACTTGTGAGTTGTAAGTAGGCGTGCACAATTTCGCCCCTGCCAAGTTTTTGGCGCCGTTATCGGGGATTGGTTGTTTATCAAATTCTGTTCCTGGCCTCGTCACCAAGTTTTTGGCGCCGTTGCCGGGGATTGGAAGGAGTGTTACTTTTGATATTGGGAGTAAATAACTTGATTTTAATCTAGGAATTTTTGTATATAATTTTGGTTTTTAGTTTTGTTTTTGTTTCCGGCAGAATGCTTGAAGATGTTAGATCGACAGGTACTCTTGCGGTTCGATCATTGAATATCTCGCCAGTCTTGAGGGCATGTGTCAGGCCGAGGACATTAAACCAAGTGCTTTTTGGCAGGCAACCCAGGGTCACAAATAAATTAAATACATCTCCGTCAATTTGAGTCGGAGGCAAGACCCTCTCGCCTCCCAGGTATGTGTTCTAAACCCCCGTTTTCAATATCATGCTATATACTATCATTGGGATCACTGATAGCTCGTTTTAGACATCACCTGTTTTAAGTTGATGGTGATGTGTAGTATGTTTTAGTATGTGTTTATGTGTTTAGTTAAATTTTACTGTTTTTATTGTTTGCATGCTTTTTTAGGATTAGTTTGTTTAGTTTAGTTGTGTTTTGTGCTGAGTTTTGACATCATCTGGGCCTATACCCGATGATGATTTTGTACCCTGATTGTTTTAAGGTCGAGCGTAAAACTCATTCATGTGTGTTCTGTGTGCTTGACATATCGTCTTAGTAAAAGTTATTGTGGATCCTAAATGCACGAGCACGTAAACGCAATATAGCACTATCTTATTGATTCAAAACTGATTATCCTTCACTCAATTTTATGAGAATAGGGATTCTAGAACTTGATTTGGGGGAAATTCAAGGTGAAATCCTAGGTGAGGTTGTTTAGGAGATATGATTTAGGCAATCATTTGATCGCTTGAGCCTTTTGAAGCCTACCATGCAATATCATTATCTCTCGTTACCCTGTCAAAGCCTAACAGCCGTTTTAATTCTGAATACTTAACAAATACCATAGCCGATTGAACTTTTTCCAAACCTACATCGCTAAACTGAAGGCACAATTAGAGTGAATCAAGTTAGCATTTCGCTACTTGATGTGAGCAGTTGGGTTTAGGCCGAAATTCTAATTGGTTCGGTATTCGAGTACTCGCTTGTCGTTTGTCGTTCATATTGTTTGCACATTCCTAAGGTTATAAGAATTCGAATACATTTTGGGGTGTGTTACTTAATCATTTTTGCACACTCTTAAAATTGTAGAAATTCGAATTAGTTTGGGGGTGTGTTTGAAAAAAAGAAAAAAAGAAAAAGAAATCATTTTTTTTTACATGACAAGTGAGTACGATGTTCTTAAACGTTTGTTTAGGGTTGTTTTTAAATAAACTATGGGGTTTCGAGTGTGAGTGTGCCAAGCGATGTGCCTCGGGTAACGTTAAGTTAACGACATTAACCTATTTTCTATTCCAAAATACCCTTGGCCGTTATTTCAAAACCAAACCAAATCCTATTGATCTTTTTGAACCTCCGAGCCTACATTAGTGGAGAATAGATCCCAGGTCAGGCGTATGGATTCCCTATACCTTAAAGGTTTTAGTCATGATCTTTATGTAGTGATAATCCCATCTAATCAATGGATGGTAGTATATTTGAGTTTAATAACACATACACTTAAACAGGATCTAGAATGACGCTTACTATTTTTGAACGTTGAAATTTTAGGACACCACATGGTGTGATTTATGCTTGAACTTGATAGGATTAGGGGCCGATGAGGGAAAAATCTTTTGGCCGGTAGATAATAATCAAAACTTACACATTTTTGTTTTTAATGTTTTTCATTTGTAGTTTTTAATTTCGTAATTAGTTTGTATACTTTCTCTATTGTGTGGATGTTTTGTTTGAGGACTAGCAAAATTCTGAGTTTGGGGGTATGTGATAGGTGTAAATTACCTACGTATTTCCAATCCGAATTTGTTAGTTTTCAAGTACGTTTATAGTTATTTTTATATGTTTTAATATGTTTTTATACTTTTTGTATAAATCAGGCATGTGGAGCAAAAAGATAAAAAACTAGAGCAAAAACAATGAGATCGAACCGAAGACGAGTCGAAGTTACGGTGGATAAACAAGCAAGGAAGCAAAAATATGAAGGAAGCCCACCGCCTAGGCAGTGAAGATGTTGAGAATGACAAAAGGCTACTGACAGCCCACCGCCTAGGTAGGAAATTCCTCCGCCTAGGTGGAAACCCCAGTAGAAACATTTCCAAGTCCACCGCCTACTTCTTCGCCTAGGCGGTCACCAAACCTGCAAAGCCGGTACAGGTGCTGTAACTTTAAGGCTATTTTTGACTATTATGAAATCCTATTTTGGAAATTCTCAAAAAATAGAAGTTTTATATCTTTTTCTTATATTTCCACAGGTTTTTAAATCACCTCAATCGGAGTTCGGATGAAGAAGTTACAGCCAAAACAAAATTTCAAACCTGCAGTAACTTCGCCTAGGCGAATTTTTCTGGTCATATGCGAATTTCCATTAGAAAGTTAACCAACTTAAATTCACTTAGGCGAAGTTTTATTCGCCTAGGAGAAAATCCTGCAGCACACCCTTGATATTTATTAGATATTTTGAGATCTTTTGGGATATTATTTTCCCTTCTCTCCTCTTCTCTTCCCTTTCTTCAACCCTTAAGGCCTTAGGACATATTTTAGGAGTACGATTAGGGATTTTTGAGGGAAAGATCTCAACCCGAGGTGGAGGATCAACGAGGAAGCGATCGATCGACGTTTCTAATCGTAAATCTTCGGATATCGGCTAAGTCGCTCGTTTCCTCTCTTTGTTTTCTTCATTTTGGTAGTTGTTGAGCATGTTTAGCTCATTTTACATTGTATAAATGGTTAGGGCCATGAGTTAAACATGGATTGTAATAGGGATTAATGTATTATTTTTGAAAATGTAGTTTTGGTTGAATTTGTGTTTCGTTTGTGGTTGTTCCTTATAATTTTGATTGTGTTGCCGTGTTTTCTATAATTATATGCTACTTTAGATATATTGAGAATACGAAGTTTGACACTCGGGAGAGGTAACCCTGGATTCGGACTAGGGTTAACACAACACGGCAATCTAACGACCCGGGAGGGCGTTAGAAAGTGTGCAATCAGTGACGTTGGGGCAAGACTCACGTGACCTAGAGTTATTAAGATGTTGAGGGGGACTTCGGCATTAACACGAAGTTACGTATTCCCCTGTCTTACAATCGGAAGAGTTGGCGAGGGAGTTTACAAACCAAGATTGTCGGATACACCGAACGCCGTTAATGTTAACTAAAACGAAATCAAACGCATTTAAGTAAATAAAGTTAATCCCTAGGAAATATACTCCCTTAAACAATCTCAAATTAGTATTTATAGTATAGTTAACTTAATTAGTATTTTTGTTTAGTATTAGTATTAAATTAAATTCCATTTTTGTCGCCTAGATAAAGTCAGGTTACGACAATCACGATACTCGATAGTAAAAACACCAATCCCTATGGATACGATACCCGACCAAAAGGTCTATTATACTAAAACTTGATCCGTATGCTTGCGGTGAAAGTGGCAGCGCTTACTTAAGGACCACCAAGTTTTTCAAAAACTTGGTAGGGGGCGAAATTGTACACGCCTACTTACAACTCGCAAGTGTACGAGGTCGAAAGTTTTAATATAGTGGATCTTTGAAGATCGGATATCGTTCCCACAGAAAAAAGTGTGAATAATTGAATTGAATACCGTAATTGACGTAGTCTCGTGTTATCCTGACGACAGAAGATGTGAATTGAAATTAAACTAAGCAAAACTACAATTAGTGGGTTAATTCTAACTAGGCTGATTAATTAGGGATTGATTTCATTCACTTAATACACATTTAATTTTGTTTAGTTACCAATAACGGAGTTTAGGTATCCGATAATCTAGGTTCATAAACTCCTCCGCCACCTCTTCTGAGTGTAAGACGAGGGAATACACGACTTCGTGTAGACGAAAAGGTCCCCCTCAATGTCTTAACGACTCTAGGCTACGTGAGTCTTGACCCAACGTCATCGATTGCACACTAACTAACGCCCTCCCGGGTCGTTAGGTCGTAATGATGTGTTTACCCTAGCCTGAATCCAGGGTTACCTCTCCCGAGTGTAAAACCCTAGATTCTCAAATCCAACCCTATTACCGTTACAAGCATATTAAGATCATCATAAAATGATAAACACAATCGGAATTAAAAGCAACAATCGTTAAAGAAACATATATTAAACCAAACGAGTATTTACACAACTACACATTTCCCTAACTAATCTCTAAATTACACTAACATGTTCTTAGCCAATACAACATTAAATAAAAAGGAGATCATCATCATCAACAATAAACATTAAATACAAATATGGAAACAAGGGAAGAAAAACCAAATCTCAAAGTGGAGTAGTCCACTTTCGCCAAAGAACAGTCCTCCCGAGCTTCCTCTTCTCGCTTAATGAACTTCCTCTTCTATCTCTTCAAGGATTGGCCAAGAACACCTCCTAAAATAATCTAATATACTTCCTAAATTACCTAAACCTAACTAAGGTGGAAGAGAGCTCTCAAGAACAACCAGAGCCTTCTCTCACGTCTAAGGCTCTTTGAGGTTTGGTGGGGAAAGGGGTTAAATAGGTAAGCTTTGGAAATATCTTCAAAATATCTTAAAATAGATATTTCTGTGCAGAGTGTCACTGCCTAAGCGGTGGTTCACCGCTTAGGCGGTGGACTTAAGGCAGGTAAGTTCTATCGGTAACTTCGCCTAAGCAGTGGTTTTTTCGCTTAGGCGGTGGCTGCTGGCATATCATTCTGATATTTTCTCGCCTAGGCGGTGGTTCAACCCTTTAGCACTCCAACATTCTTCCTCTTTTCCGCCTAGGCGGTGGAACTTCCGCCTAAGCGGTGATCTTTATTCACCGAAATCCTGTTTTGCACATTTACTTCACCGTTTCTCCACCTTTTTCACTTGTTTCTCATCCTTTAATGTCCTTTAACCTATTCTACACTAAAACACACTAAAACACAATTAAATATAACTAAAACGCTTGAAAACTAACAAATCCGATTTAGAAATAGATAGGTTTTTCACACCTATCACATTTGGATACAGACTTATAGGGGTCACTTGCGGCCTTCACACATGAAGCGATGATTGTCCCACTACCAGGATAAGTCCTTGAGAACTAGATGGTTGTTGTGATACTACAGGCTCAACTTGCTCAGAGGCTTGGTTGAAAGCTATCGGATTCTGCTGAGATTGTCAAAATTGATGCAATAACTTGGTTATGTCACCAACGGCTCTTTTTAATAAAACCATGTATTATTTAAGCTTAACTTTCTCATTGGGTATTTGTGATCTTTCCTTGATATCTTCCATAGGGATAGGCTGTCGAGTCTGAGCATGAGTACAGGCTGGAGAACGGGAGACGAAAGTCTTTCTACGAGGAGCAATTTTTCCTTTCATGTCCAAAAATCATGTTAATATCATTTATTGACAAAACGCATTTGAATTTTATTATGACATAGAGAAGACATAATATTTTTATTTGCTCAAAACTTTTATAGATTACAATTATATCGAATTTCGACAATACTTCCCTACAAATAAGGAGTATGTTGAATTACAAACTCGATGACACTTCTTTTGGGATAAATAAAGATCTTATATCAATTCTCTTCTCATTATCAACTTCAAACTAATGACATCCTAAATCTATACACCATGATATTTCTTAGCCCAATGAGTTGTGGCATAAACAACAAAAGACTTCCAAATTTCTCTCACAACATGTTTATTATCATTTGGACATGATCCTGACTTTAAACAAGGTCACGAAAGGAAAAAGAGGATTTCCTAGGTTGGATATTTCCAGGCTTTATAAGTCCTCGAGATTTCTATTATATAGTTTCAAGCTATGAAAGATAAAACAAAACAAAAAATAATAGATATATAAACAAATCTTACCAATCCTATGCAGTGTCCTA
Source organism: Eucommia ulmoides (assembly GCA_016647705.1). Classification (NCBI taxonomy): domain Eukaryota; kingdom Viridiplantae; phylum Streptophyta; class Magnoliopsida; order Garryales; family Eucommiaceae; genus Eucommia; species Eucommia ulmoides. The sequence continues at coordinate 43,938,043 of CM028334.1, read as the reverse complement.
AAAGTAAGAGTTTTGGAAGCAGTCTATCCAAGGCGCACCAAATAGGGCTCATGGCTTTTCTTTTGACACATCCTAAAAAGGTTCAGCTCCTAGATCTTCAACCCTCTAGCGTCCCGAGGGAACATCCATCGTTGAATGGTGATCTACGCAAAGGTGAGTTTCGAGGCCGGATCCTGGCAGAATAATCGCGCGGCCCAACCCCTACTGACTCCTCTTTTCTAATCCTACAGGGTTTACGAGGCTTAAAACCGGTAGGCCAACCACTCGATTTATCCCCTACAGCCAGCCTCCTTTTGAGGTCTATGGCTTGGGTACTTAATATGGATGTAAATATAATGGGTGCTCGTGTCTTGGAGAGAATCACAACAAGATATATGTATAGAAAACAATAAATAAATGAAAAACATAAAGTAAAATACGAAAATTAAAGAACCTAAATTTAAAGCAAGAAATTAAATCATAAAGTAAACAAGAATATGATGCAATAGCTTAAAGGTAGGAAATCAACATATCTATGTACTTATAAAAATGGAAAGAAGGACAATATTTTTTATTTTATTTTATTTTTTTGTTAAGGGAAAAGATGAAACAAACTTCCTACACTTAGATTTAATTTAAATTTATTTAGACGACACTAGACTTGGCCCTTATTAAGCCCCCAGCAGAGCCTTTGGTGAACGTGCCCTAGATTGTTCGCGAATGACAATACCAACTGAGTGTCGGTATTATATTTTAAATCTTGTTCATTTTTTAAAACAACTTATCCATTTGAAATGCTTATAGATAATCTTTATTTTTTATAACATTTTTAGAAAATAAGTTCAAGGGGGTTTTCTAGGTTCCGATTTTAAACTAATTTACTTGGGTTTAATTTTATGAAAACTTAGAGTCGCCACCTAGTATTGGTTTTGCAGAGTGTGATAGGTCACCGGGTTTTAAAGAAAAATAAAATAATATAAAATAAAAACTTTGGAAATGGCCCAAATTTTGACTCAAAAGGTCTTAACTAGATATTCTTTATGTTTGGGGGTCGGTTATACTCAGGGAATGTGTTAGGCACCCCAAGACATCTGTTCAAAAACAGTACCCAATGTCCAAATATTTTTAATTAAATTAAGTCCAAGTTTTCTTTAGTTAGGTTGGTTAACATAATAGTTTTCCCTTATTATTTATTGATTTTTTTATTTTATTTTTATGACAAGTAAATGAAGTAAAGAAAATAAACACGTATGCAAAAAATAAAACAAGCAAGTAAAATAAAAATATTCCCCTTTTAAACCACCTATCATTTGTGGAAGAATCGACAAGTTTGGTCCCCAAGGGGTTTTGATTTTAGTTCAAGATATGAAAAAATAAATAAACAAATAATGTAAGAAAAGAAAAAAGAGAGAATTTTTAAAAGAAAATAATTTCAATTAAGACAAGATTTTTATAAACATATGTTTCTTTTGTTAAGAAAAAATTAAAGATTAAGATTTTTCATTGCTTTTATTATTAATAAAAATATGATGAAAAGATTTATTAACACATTTTGAGAAAGCATTTTGGTTTTTGAAAACATTTTAAATAAAAAAAAGTTTGGTTTTCTTATGAAGAAAAACTTTGAAAAAACAAAATCCTTTACTTAGACTTATTGTGAAGAGAAAACATTTTTTTAGCAAAAAGCAAGTTTGTTTTCTTATAACAAAAAAACTAAAAAACAAAATTGCTTTAAAACAAAAGAAAGAAAAGAAAGACATATTGGTTTATTAAAAAAAACACATATTTTTTAAAGTTACAAGTCTTTGTTAAAAAAAATATTTTTTTTAAGAAAATTTTTGGTCTTCATAAGAAGCAAACTTATTTTATGAAAATCATTTTTAAGAAAATATTTTTAAGTAAAGAAGACATTTTATGAAGAAAAGTCATTTTTGTTTATGTTGCAAAAACACTTCTTGGGAAAAACATTTGTTAAGAACTTTTTTTTAAAGAAAAAGACATTTTGATTTCTTAAAATGAGGAAAACGTTTCTTCAAAAAACATTTGTTTTGTGGAAAATACTTTTAGAGTGAAAGAAATAAGAATATTTTTTGAAAGTTTCTTTGTTTTTGGAAGAAAACAAAAAGACTTGTATTTTATTAATTTCAACAAATTAAAAATAAAAATAAAAATTACCTGTATTGTTTCCATAATAATCTTAACTAAAACAACTTGGGTGAAGGATTTTCCTTAGCTCTCATTTAAAGTTTCGCACATGATTGGGAAATCTAAAAATGAGGTTTAGTTACAGTGTTTTGTTTAGGTAAAAACTTTTTCTTTTTTCTTTTTTTTACTTATTTTTTATATGGAGAAAACACATAAATCTATATATATATATATATATATATATATATATATATGTTGATGCCAAAAAGTGGGGGCGGGTCAACAGTATGGTCCGGGAAGATATCGGGGACACAAGACGACCTTCAGCACTGTAACTAGTTGAGTTGAAGGGTGGTAACAATCTCCAAGCTGAGCTCCACCCTTCTACTTCAAGCACCTGCACAAAGACCGACCGGGGTTATACCCAGTAAAGTCCCTCCGGTGGGAGAGTAAGTATTCGAGATTGAAGGGCTGAAAATATATGGAGTTCAGTAGTAGTAACGTACCTCTGGGTAGTGGGTGCCCCGGTGTATTTATAGGCGCCAGTGCATGATTAGTGCCGCGAAATTAGGGGACCAACTCAGGTTAATTAACATTATTCGCTGGATAGCCAATGAGCAGGCAAGTTAGCTCTCTAAACGTCCGGGCTGGCTTTTGATCCCATAAGTAGAGGCCCATGGGCTGGAACCTCACAACGACCCGGTGATCTCTCAAGTGCGGAGGTGGCGAGCAAAGGGTGCCTCAGCCCATTAGTTCGACAGGTCAGATTTCAGCTTGTCGATCCAGATTTCTTCACTAAGACGACCCTTAGTTCGGTTGGGGGGCACCCCAACTCGGTACTGAGGGGATTTCAGCTTGTCGGTCCAAATTTCTTCACTGAGACGACCCTCAGCTCGGTTAAGGGGCACCCCAGCTCAGTACTGAGGGAATTTCAGCTCTCATCCCAGCCGCTCTTCTATAATTGGGCGGATTTTAACCATATGGTGTACCTGACGAGATTCCCCTATATCAGTTGCCCCCCAAGTCCCGAGGGCAAGAGTGAAACGTGACGGCCTCGGGATTTTGAAATAGCAAGCAAGTAGTAGTAGGGAAGGACGGTCACAAAATGCAAAAGCGGCACACCATGGACCCTTGGGGGAAAAAACGACGGTAAGAAGGAAGGCAAAGAGTAGAGTCCAGGCTGATGAGAAGACATTTTCTTCTATTTGGTAGGTCGTCAGTACGACTGAAGCGGCGGTGGTAAGTGAGAATTTGGAGTCTTTCATGTGTTGAATGTTGGCGGAGCTGAGAGACCGTCAGGTTGTGAGCTCATCCATTATCCACGCCGTAGAATTTTGCAAAGGTGAAAAGTTGGAGAGACTTCCCCCTTTTGAAAGTGGTCGAGCTGAGAGCCTGTAGGGTCGTGAGCTCGACTAAATGTGATGCCTTAAATTTATTTATTTATTTATTTATTTTTATTTTTTTTGGGTGGGAAGTTTGAGGGCCTTCCCCCTTTTGAAAGTGTCCAAGCTGAGAGCTCGTCAGGTCGTGAGGTCGGTCATTTTCACTGCCTTAGAATTTTTCAAGGGTGACATGTTGGAGAGCCTCCCCTTTTTTGAAAGTGGCCGAGCTGAGAGCCCGTAGGGTCGTGACCTCGGCCATTTTTTATGCCTTAGAATTTTTTGAGGGTGGAAAGTTTGAGAGCCTTCCCACTTTTGAGTTTGTCCGGGCTGAGAGCTCGTCAGGTCGTGAGGTCGGCCATTTTCACTGCCTTAGAATTTTTCAAGGGTGAAAAGTTGGAGAGCCTCCCATTTTTTGAAAGTGGCCGAGCTGAGAGCTCGTAGAGTCGTGAGCTCGGCCATTTTTTATGCCTTAGAATTTTTTGAGGGTGGGAAGTTTGAGAGCCTTCCCACTTTTGAGTTTGTCCGAGTTGAGAGCCCGTCAGGTCGTGAGGTCGGCCATTCTCACTGCCTTAGAATTTTTCAAGCGGGAAAAGTTGGAGAGCCTCCCACCTTTTAAAAGTGGCCGAGCTGAGAGCCCATCAGGTCATGAGGTCGGCCATTCTCACTGCCATAGAAGTTTTCAAGGGTGAAAAGTTAGAGAGCCTCCCTTCTTTTGAAAATGGCCGAGCTGAGAGCCCATCAGGTCGTGAGGTCGGCCATTCTCACTGCCTTAGAAGTTTTCAAGGGTGAAAAGTTGGAGAACCTCCCCCCTTTTTGAAAGTGGCCGAGCTGAGAGCCCGTAAGGTCGTGGCGCCAAACTGTTGATGCCAAAAAGTGGGAGCGGGTAAACAGTATGGTCTGGGAGGATATCGAGGACACAAGATGACCTTCAGCACTGTAACTGGTTGAGTTCAGGGGTGGTAACAATCTCCGAGCTGAGCTCCACTCTTCTATCCAAGCACCTGCACAAAGACCCACTGGGGTTGTACCCAGTAAAGTCCCTCCGGCATGAGAGTAAGTATTCAGGGGTAAAGGGCTGAAAATATATGGAGTTCAGTAGTAGTCACATACCTCTAGGCAATGGGTGCCCCGGTGTATTTGTAGGCACCAGTGCTTGATTAGTGCTGCGAAATTAGGGGGCCAACTCAGGTTAATTAACATAATTCGCTGGATAGCCAATGAGCAGGCAGGTTAGCTCTCTAAACGTCTGGGCTGGCTTTTGAGCCCACAAGTAGAGGCCCATGGGTTGGAACCTCACAACAGCCTGGTGAACTCCCGAGTGCAGAGGTGGCGAGTAGAGGGTGCCTCAGCCCATCAGTTCGGCAGTTCGGATTTCAGCTTGTCGGTCCAGATTTCTTTACTGAGACGACCCTTAGTTCGGTTAGGGGGCACCCCAGCTTGGTACTGAGGGGATTTCAGCTTGTTGGTCCAGATTTCTTCACTGAGACGACCCTCAGCTCGGTTGGGGGGCACCCCAGCTCGGTATTGAGGGGATTTCAGCTCTCATCCCAGCTGCTTTTCTATAATTGGGCAGATTTTGACCACGTGGTATATCTGACAAGATTCCCCTATATCAATATATATATATATATATATATGTTTGTGTGTGTGTGTGTGTGTGTGTACTAAGTATAGATATATGTATATGTATAATGTCAGTCCTAACTGTGGCATGGGTATTTGTCAATCCAAAGGGCATAACCAGAAATTCATAGTGTCCATATCTCGTACGGAATGCTGTTTTTGCCACATCACTATCTCTGACTTTTAGTTGGTGATACCTCGATCTAAGATCTATCTTGGAAAATACTTTAGCTTTTTGGAGTTGGTCAAACAAGTCATCAATCCTAGGCAACGGATATTTTTTGCGAACCGTCACCCTATTCAGCTGCCAATAGTAAATACACATTCTCAACATGCCATCCTTCTTCTTTACGAACAGCACTGGGGCACCCCATAGGGAGATACTGGGCCTGATAAACTCCTGGTCTGATAAATCTTGCAACTACACTTTCAACTCTATTAGCTCAGTAGGTGTCATACGATAAGGTGGAATCGATATAGGGGTAGTGCCTGGAAATAACTCGATCGTGAATTTCATCTCCCTATCTACGAGCAACCCTGGCAATTCGTCTAGAAATACGTCAAAAAAATATCTGACCACTGGAATATTTGTCATCGGAACTTCTCTCTGAGTGGTGTCAATCACGTACACAAGGTATCCCTGACATCTTTTCTTCAATAATTTCTTGGCTTCTAGGATTGAAATTAAACTGACAAGAGTAATAATTCGGTCTCCCACAAATATAAACTCTAGCTCACCTGAGATTCGAAATATCACTTCTTTCTTGAAACAATCCACATTGGCATGATATCCTGATAGCAAATCCACACCCAGTATCACATCAAAATCGTGAATACTCAAGGGTAATAAATCTGCCAATAACTCCCTATCACCAATCCGAAGTGGACTATCTTTATATACACTATCGATCCATACCGACTTACCCACTAGAGTAGAAATAACAATACAATATGATAAAGAGATGGGAAATCTGCCTACTTGCATCATAAAGGTTGCCGAAACAAAAGAATGAGTAGAACCGGGATCAATAAGTACACGAGCATCTCTAACATATAAAGATATGATACCTGTGACCACATCGGGAGTAGCCTGAGCATCCTGTCGAGTAGTAGAAAAAACACGGCCTTGCGTTGGAGGTTTACCAGCCAATCCTCTACCAAGCCCCTGGGTAGTGTTAGGACCCGTACTACCCATACTGCTCGCCGGAGGTACAAATGTAGAAGTAAGTTTCGGACAATTTGTAGATTTATGACCTGGCACATGATAGTGAAAACATATCGGGACTCCCACAGGACAATCTCTGGCAAAGTGACTCGTAGCTGCACAGTGATAACATTTATCTCCCCCAACTCGACTCGACGGCTGATTCCTCCCCTGCCTCTGCGGACCAACACTAGCTTCCAATGCACTTTGTTGTTGCCTAGGGTATGATTGCCAGGGACCATGGCCCCTGGTGGATAGGCCAAACGATAAGGCCCGAGCAATTGCCGGTCGAGATACCGTCCCCCGTGAAGTACCACCAGAAAATCTGCTAGGCGACTCAAATCTGCTATTTTTGTACTGCTCTCGACTCTCGGCGGCTTCCTGCACATCCCTCTCTACTAGTTTTGCCGTATTCACCAACTCTGCATAATTCTTAATCTACTTGCTTGTCAACCTGGAATGGATCTCCAATTGAAGTCCCTTCTGGAAACATCTACATTTCGCCTTTTCCGTTTTTACCAGATCAGGGGCAAAATGGGATAAAGCATCAAATTTAACTTCGTACTACTGAACAGTTATCTTTCCCTACTTCAAAACTATAAATTCCTCCTCCATCTAAAATCAATAAGACTCGGGAAAGTACTTCTCATTAAATGCGGCGACGAAACAGTCCCATGTAATCTCTTCGCCAGAACCGGTAATCAGCCTTTTCATTTCTTCCCACTAATGCTCGCCTTCCTCCCTTAACTGAAAAGTGGCAAGGGAAACTCGACTATCGTCGACAATCCCCATCGCCTCGAATACGTGCCCCATGCCTCTGATCCAATTCTCCGCATTAGCTGGACCCGTCGTCCCGGTGAAAGCCGGAGGGTCTAACTCCTTGAACCTCTTCAATCGTACCGCCTGAGATGTGGCAGTATCACTTTGGGCCCTTTGACTTTCCATAATCCTTGCTTGCTGCTCCGTAAGCTGGGCAGCGGCCTGCAGAATTCTTTCAACCGCATCTAAACTCCCTTGCAACCTATCACCTTGTTCCTGGGGTTCCGCTTGTCCTGGAGGTTCCACTGGCCTCGGGGGTCCCACACTCCCAAGACTTTCGCTCTTACTCTCCATACCTATTATCTGCAATAAAATTTAACTCAACAACCAACCAACTAGGCCAACCAGAAAAATGACAGTAATTAATATATGTGAATTAACTACTACGCGAGTACCAAAATCACCCACTGACACCTTATCTTAAGGTCCCCTACTGACTAGACGGCTAGCACATCTCCTATCTCATGGTCCTCTACGGATACGACAACTGACAAGTCTATAGAACCTATAACCTAGGCTCTGATACCAAAAATGTCACACCCCACCCCGGACACTCGTCACCGTGCGGCCGACGTGACATTGACACGACCTCATCTTAATGTCAAACCCACTAGTAAACGACAAAGTGCGTAGAAAAATAGACAACTATTTTTTTTTCTTCCTTTTTTTTTTACCATATACAACATTTCTAACTGGGGATACACCCGTCCCTGAATTATAATAACAACAAAAGTATAACTACAATGAAACTCTCACAGGTTCACCTCAGACAGCTCCCCTCAAAATGTTTCTATACTACACCATCGTCGGACTCTACCTAGTACTGGTAGGGAACCGACTCCTAACTGTTGTACCTAGGAGTGTACTGCTTTCTTAGTAAAATATTTTATTTTATTTATTAAAATAATAATACATTCTATGTATTACCACAATTAAATATGGATCATGCATAAGTATATAAGCAGTGAAAATAAAGCGATATAGATAAGTTTCATCCAAATCCATCTAGTATAAAATCATACCAATCATCATAATAAATAATAAATCACCCAATGTGAGTAAAACACCACTCCACCACAACACACACATTGGCTAGACATAGCGCTCATTTTAACCTTACGATCGGGAGTTTGCAATGGTAGCGTACCATCCGTAGGATATGCCTTCTTACGAACACCCATCACTCCACCGAAGCAGATAATCACTGTGCAGTATAAACATCTAACATCACTCTGCCGAAGCAGATAAACTTCACTCCGCCGAAGCGGATAACATCACTCTGTTGAAGCGAATAAACATCACTCTACCGAAGCGGATCACATCACTCAATAATAACGTCTAATCACCACATAATTTTTAAAAGCATCTAATTTAAATACAACCATTTTCCATCATAGATATTTATACAAATAATTTGGCAAGAAGACAATACACTCACCTCGATATCTATTTTGCAAAACGGACACTGACCGCACTCTATCTGGATGCCGGTGCTTGTGAACCTAACAATGACAGAGTCTATATTAATATTTTACGTAAAATCACCTAATCATGTAATGTAGGCCCTAAGTTCCGCATACTTCCATTCCTCATATTTTATTTATGAAAATTGTTATTATTCTAATAATTTCATTCCGTTAATTATTGCATAAAAATCTTGTAATATGAACGATCCCAAATTTACTATTCTGGTTACAAAAATCTTTATGCTAGAATTTAATTTAACAAAACTAAAATAAATTTAACGAAAAATGATATCCATTCCGAATCGTTCACGGGCCGCAAAATGGATTTTTGGTTTTTATTTGGGTTGTTTATGTAATTTAAATTTTTTTTTCCCTTTTTTCTTTTCTTTTCCTTTTTTTTCTTTTTTTTCTTTCCCAATCTTCTATTTTCTGTTTGATGTCTCGCCATCGACCACTCCTACCGATCACACGCCCACACAACCCACGTCCATCGCAGTTGGCCGACCACTCGCACACACAGAGAAACACACACACGCTATGATGCTGAACGAACGAACACAGATACACACACACACACACACACTCACGTCGACACTGAAACCCCAACAGCGCCCATCACCTCCACCGTCTGCAGCCGCCACCAGCGAACTGAACAAAACACACATACACGGTCCTCACATGCACACACTCACTCCGCCGGCGACCCAACACTACAGCCGACGACCCACACATATACCTACCTGAAGAACAAAACACACCCACACACACACTATCCCTGCCGGCTGGCGACCAATGGCTGACCACCCACACACAGAAACACACAAGATCACGGATTCCACCTGTACATGCACATTGAAAAACAAATACAACGAACCAAAATATCCCACTACCGACACCACCATGACAATCGCCGGATATACGTCACCGACACCCACACCGCCGAATATTTACCTACCAAACTTGCAACACTCACGCACGCACACCCCCACCAAAATAAGTAGAGAAATTACATATAAATACTCACCAGACGATGGCGACGGACGACAATGATCACAACGTTGACGATCTCACCCCCACGGCCGCCGAGTGAACCACTGCAAAACCCACACGATTGATTCAAAGCAGAGGCACACAGAAACAGCCACAGAAACACACACATGCATCCATGAGACACACGCATTGCTCACCGGAGAAATGTCGATCACGGAACCCCGACAGCCCCATCCTCCTCCGGTCCTCTCTCTCTCTCTAGAATTTTTTCTAAATTTTCGAATTTGATCTTCCCTGATGAACTACATTCATGTGTGTATATATATATTGCATGAATTTAGTGGATTAATCTAATCCTAAGCACGCCACGTTGCCCATGATTGCTCTCTCCTTTAGGACGGTTAGATCGTCCATCACACACACACAGAGCATTTATATATATATATATAAATGTATATTTAAAAAAAATAGTTAATTTTCACTTTCCTCCCCCCCCCCCCCAATTTCTTTAAGATCTTAATTTCAATAAATTTTAATTTTTAAAAGTTTCAAAAATTATAATTTTACCCTTAATATTTTTACTTTTTGATTTTTAATTGCCAATTTAAATCTCAAGTTTAAATTTTTATGTTTCTAAATTTCCAATTTGACCCCCCAACTTTTGATTTGAATTTTAATCAATAAAATTTTTACCCTAAAATTTTATTTATGACGTACGTTCTACAATTTAGGTTTTACATTTTTCGTCCAAAATGAACACAATTGATTTTCAGGTCAAACTTGCACTTTTTGGGCATTTTGGAGGCATTTCGCTCAGAAGGTCGTTTCTACCCTAAAAGGTGGTGTTTTTCTTCCAAAACAGATATAATTGACATTTCTACTCAAACTTGTTGTTTTGGGGCCTTTTCATGGCATTTTGCCTAGAATATTGTTTCCACCCAACAAAGTTGTGTTTTTCGTCCAAAAACGGACGCAATTGATTTTCTGGTCAAACTTGGTCTGTTTTGGCCTTTTGGGGTTATTTTGCTCAGTGAGCTGTTTCCACCCAAAAAAGTGGTATTTTTCGTCTGAAACGGACGCAGTTGAATTTTGTTTTCACCCAAAAAAGTTGTGTTTTTCGTCCAAAATGGACGCAATTGATTTTCTGGTCAAACTCAGTCTGTTTTCGTCTTTTGGGGTTGTTTTGCTTCGTAAGTTGTTGCCACCCAAAGAAAAGGTATTTTTCGTCTGAAACGGACACTGTTGAAATTTCTTGTCAAACTTGGTATATTCATGCCGTTTGGTGATGTTTATCTCAGAAGATGGTTTGCCCCATAAAAAATGGCTGTTTCTCGTCGAAAACGGACACAAATGATTTTTCTACTCAAACTTGGTCTTTTTGGGTTATTTGGGGCTGTTTTACTTAGAAGGTCGTTTCCACAAAAGAAAGTGGTGTTTTTCGTCCAAAATGGACACAGTTGATTTTCAGGTTAAAATTGGACTTTTCGGGCCTTCTAGGGGCATTTTGCTCAGAAGGTTGTTTCCCCCATAAAAGGTGGTATTTTTCCTTCCAAAACGGATACAATGGACTTTTTTATACTCAAACTTGGTGTTTTTGGGCCTTTTGGTGGCGTTTTTCCTAGAATGTCATTTCTTCCCAAAAAAATTGGTGTTTTTTGTCCAAAACGGACGCAATTGATTTTCTAGTCAAACTTTTGTTTTGACCTTTTAAGATTGTTTGGCTCAGAAGGTCGTTTGCACTCTAAAAGATGGTTTTTTCCATCCAAAAAGGACACAGATGATTTTTCGACTCAAACTTGGTCTTTTTGGGCATTTTGATTAGAATATCATTTCCACTCAAAAAGGGGGGGTGTTTTTCGTAAAAAAAAAGGACACATTTTGATTTTTCTACTCAAAATTTGTCTTTTTGGTCCATTTGGGGGTGTTTTCCTTAGAAGGTCGTTTCCGCTAAAGAAAGTGGTGTTTTTCGTCCAAAACGGACACAATTGATTTTTAGGTCAAACTTGCACTTTTTGGGCATTTGGGGGGCGTTTCACTCAGAAGGTTGTTTCTGATGAGAATATATTAGCTGGACCAAGAGATCTGTTGCGTATTCCAGTTGGCCCAATAATAAGGGCAAGGGAAAAAAGACACAAAGAAACAATTAATGGGCTTATTTGATAGATTGGGGCCAAAACTACAATGGTGAAGCCTAAATTAGGCCCATAGGATAGTCAAGGCCTAGTCCACCTCATCAATGCAAGCGAATGGGCTTAAAGCGTGATCCTGAACGGGCCAAGAATGAGACCCACGAATTTTATTTTATTTATTTTATTATTTTAAGTCTTTTGATTATTTTTAGGTTGATTTGTAAGGCTCGATTGTCAAGTAAATTATTTCCTTTTCCAACTAGGAATGTAAGACAAATTAGGAAGCTTTCTTATTCTTTATTTAACAATTAGATTTTAGGGTTTCCTTTACCTCCATGTAGACCCACGAATTTTCAAGTGTATTAGGGTTTATTTCTCATTCTCTTGGCCACCTATTTAAGGGGATTTGTAGACCTACGAATTTCATACATTATTTTTTATTAATAAAATTTTGAGAGTTTTCTCTTTAGTTCTTCAAGAGTTTCTTGTGGTGTTCAAACTTATATCTTTGGTTCGTGATTCATTATTATCATTGGGTCAAGATAATTATACCATTGGTCCGTGTTTGGTTCATAAACGTTGGGTCAAGGAAATCTATCTTTCAATTTCTGTATTTTTCAGTTCGCTCAAAATCTGATTTAGTTTTGATATTCGCAAAGAAACCCGAAGTTGGTTTCGGGTCCCACTAATCGTTGGTGAGGTTCGCATCATTTGGTATCAAAGTAAGATCTAAATTAGGTCTCACCTATCCTCTTTTATCATATTCGTTCATCATTATCTTTTCCTTCACACTTGAACTTTCTTGGCCGAAATATTTATACTTGGTCAAATTTTTATTTTTATTTTCTTTGGTACTGTGCATCATCAATCTTGATTTAAGTTGCTCCAAAAAAAAAATGAAACATAAAACAAACAGAAACAGAAAGAAAAAAAAAATCCAGCAACTCCGAATTTCGAAACTTATTTCTTCTTGTTCTATTCCGCAAACTTATCCTTTGTGCTCTTCTTGTTCACTTTACTGTTGTCCTAAATCTCATTCTTAGTGAAATTGATTTGTTAAGTTTGAATTGTCACGAGAAATTTCTGATTGAGTTTGGTTAAATTCAATAAAGAACTGAAATAGTGAACTAAAGAGTGGAAAAATGCAAGAGAGTGTGAGCTTATAAGAGGGTAAAAGCCAAATTTGAGTGATACACGAGTAAAGTGACATAGTTTGAGTATAAACACGTGAGGAAGTGTTTGTGAGGTTTGCTAGCTTTGTTTTGCAGGTTACTAAACATGTCCCGAGAAACAAACAAAGGCTCGTCCGATGAAGCACTGGAAAGGATGGACGTCATGGATGTAAAAGTTTTTTACAAGGCCTTAGAGCAAAAACTTCAACGATTGAACTTGCGGTTTGATGAAGTGCATGAGCGACTAGACAAAGTTGAGTCTAGTGCACAAAAGGGGCATCCACCGAGAGCTCCCCATGTGCAATGAAGAGAGAGAAATTAGCCTTGGTTCGAATACGAAGATGATTATGGGAATGACCAAGATGAAGACGATCGCGCCTCTAATGTGAGCTTGGGCAGATTTGGGCGTGGATATGGCAATAGAGGATATAGATATCGGGAGTTACTTGATCATAACTTGGAAAGCATCAAGGTGAAGATATCGTTATTCCAAGGAAAAAACGACCCTAAAGTATACTTGGAGTGAGAAAAGAAGGTAGAGTTGATCTTCGATTGCCACAACTACTCCGAGGAGAAAAAGGCAAAATTTGTCATAATTGAGTTTATTGACTATGCTATAATATGGTAGGATCAACTTGTGATAAACAGGAGGAGAAATCATGAGAGGCCTATTGAGACGTGGGCGGAAAAGAAGGTCATCGTGAGGAGGCGGTTTGTCCCTAGTCACTATTATAGGGACTTATATCAGAAATTGTAAAGTCCAAAACAAGGTTCTAAGTGTATGGAAGACTACTATAAAGTGATGGAAATAGCCATGATCCGAGCCAATATGGAAGAGAACCAAGAAGCAACTATAGCTAGGTTTCTAATCGGGCTAAATCGTGACATTGCAAATGTGGTGGAGTTGCAGCATTATGTTGAGTTGAGTAAGATGGTTCACATAGCCATAAAAGTGGAGCAACAATTGAAGCGAAAGGGTTCCATATAAGTTGGGCCGCAATCGGGTTCTTCTTCTTCTTGGAAACTGAATTGGAGCAAGGGGGAAGAGATGCATAATTTTCAGCCCAAGGCCAAACCTCCCAAAATTCACAAAGCTGGAGGTACACCGAACCAAGGTAAAACTGATTCCCAACCTTCTAGAAATAGAGAAATTCAATGCTTTAAGTGTTTGGATACAGGTCATATTGCATCTCAATGTCCGAATAAGAGAGTGATGATTATGAGAGATGATGGAGGTACTGAGACCAAAAAGGAGACGGATGATGATTCGATGCCACCTTTGGAGAATACACATGATGTTGAATACCCTGTTGATGGAGAGCTCTTGGTTGCAAGAAGAGCTATTAGTGCACAAGTCAAAAAAGACGAGACGATACAACGAGAGAACATCTTTCATACTAGATACCATATCAATGATAAGATATGTGGAATGATTATTGATAGGGGGAGTTGTACTAATGTGGCTAGCACTACTTTAGTGGAGAAGTTGAATTTGCCAACTTTAAAACATCCTAGGCCATATAAGTTATAATGGTTAAATGATTGTGGAGAAATTAAATTGACTAAACAGGTGCTCGTATCGTTCTCAATTGGGAAGTACATAGACGAGATCTTGTGTGATGTGGTGCCAATGTATGTGGGACATATTCTTTTGGGAAGACCATGGAAATTTTTTTGGCAAGTAACTCATGATGGTTATACCAATAGATACTCTTTTGAACTTAATAAAAAGCCAATTACTTTTGTACCATTATCGCCAAGGCAAGTATATGATGATCAAGTGAGGTTAAAAATAGAGAGTGACAAGAAAAAAGTGAGTGAGAGAAGAAAAAAAAGAGTAAGAGAGAAAAAAATTCCGAATGTGAGGGAAAAGAGAAAAAGAAACAAATGAGTTTTTATACGAGAGAGAGTGAGATAAAATAAAAATAAATAAAAGCTTTGTTTTCAAACCAAACTTTGATTCTACTTTTGTACAAAGAGGTTTGTTTTACCACTAATGATCTTAACTCTTCTCTTCCTAGTGCTGTTGTTTATCTTTTACAGGATTTTGATGATGTGTTTCCTGAAGAGGTGCCAAATGGTTTGCCACCAATAAGGGGAATCGAACATCAAATTGATTTCGTACCTGGAGCATCCATTCAAAATAGACCCGCATATAGAAGCAATCCCGAGGAAACAAAGGAGCTTCAAAGGCAGGTTAGTGAGCTTATGGAGAAAGGGTACGTACGTGAAAGCATAAGTCCTTGTGCGTTTCCCGTATTGCTTGTACCTAAGGAAGATAGTATGTGGAGAATGTGTGTGGATTGTCGCACCATCAACAATATCACGGTAAAGTATCGACATCCCATTCCTAGATTAGAGGATATGCTTGATGAATTGCAAGGTTCTTGTGTGTTTACTAAAATTGATCTTAAAAGTGGATATCATCAGATTAGGATGAGGGAAGGTGATGAGTGGAAAACCGCATTCAGAAAAGAAAATATGGTTTATACGAGTGGTTGGTTATGCCTTTTGGGTTAACCAATGCACCTAGTACGTTCATGAGATTAATGAACCATGTTTTGCGTATTTTTATTGGGAAATGTGTGGTTGTATACTTTGATGACATTTTGATTTATAGTAAAAACTTAGATGAGCATGTTGAACATTTAAAACTTGATTTAGATGTTTTGAGAAAAGAAAAGTTGTTTGCTAACCTCAAAAAGTGTAACTTTTGCACGGATAAGCTTATATTTCTTGGTTTTGTTGTTAGTGCTAAGGGAATTGAGGTAGATGAAGAAAAGGTTAAGGCTATCGAGGAGTGGCCGAAACGTATAAGTGTGGTACAGGTGAGAAGTTTCCATGGGCTGGCTAGCTTCTATCGGAGGTTTGTGAAAGATTTTAGTAGTCTCTCCGTACCTTTAATTGAAGTTGTCAAAACGAATGTGGGTTTTAAGTGGGGTGATGAGCAAGAAAAGGCATTTAATTTGATTATGGAAAAATTGACTAATACACCTTTGCTTGCTTTACCTAACTTCACAAAAACTTTTGAGATTGAGTGTGATGCTTTAGGAAAAGGTATTCGAATTGTTCTAATGCAGGAAGGGTGTCCGCTTGCCTAGTTTAGTGAAAAACTAAGTGGCCCAGCCTTGAATTACCCTAGATATGACAAAGAAATGTATGCGTTGATTAGGGCATTGAAGACTTGGAAACACCATCTTTGGCCAAAGGAATTTGTGATTCACATGGATTATGAATCTTTGAATCATTTGAAGGGTCAACAAAATCTGAACAAGCAACATGCCAAGTGGGCGGAGTTTATCGAAATGTTTCCTTATGTGATCAAGTACAAGCCAGGTAAGGAAAATGTTGTGGCGGATGTATTATCTCGAAGGTACATCTTACTTTCTACCTTAGATGCCAAATTGCTTGGTTTTGAGTATATTAAGGATTTTAATGTTGATGATTCTGATTTTGGTAATGTATTTAATGCATGTGAGAAAGTGGCATTTGGTAAGTTCTTTAGGCATAATGGGTTTTTGTACAGGAAAAATAAATTATGTGTGCCTAAATGTTCATTGCGTGACTTGCTTGTTAAAGAAGCTCATGGGGGTGGTTTAATGGGGTATTTTGGCATATCTAAGACTTTAGATGTTTTGAATGAACACTTCTTCTGGCCTCATACGAAATGTGAAGTGGAGAGAATTTGTGAGAAATGTATTGTTTGTAGGCAAACTAAGTCTAAGGTTAAGCCTCATGGTTTGTATTATCCTTTGCCTATACCTAGTGGGCCTTAGATTGATATTTCTACGGATTTTGTGTTAGCTTTGCCTAGGTCAAAAAGTGGTCGAGATTCTATATATGTGGTTGTAGATAGGTTTACTAAGATGGCTCATTTTATTCTATGTCATAAAACCGATGATGCATCACATGTTTCTGATTTGTTCTTCAAGGAAATAGTTAGGTTGCATGGCATGCCTAAGACAATTGTTTCCGATAGAGGTGTTAAGTTCTTAAGCTATTTTTGGAAGACTTTGTGGGGTAAGCTCAGAACTAAAATTTTATTTTCTACTACTTGTGACCCACAAATTGATGGTTAAACCAAAGTAGTCAATAGGAATTTATCTACTTTATTGCATGATATAATACAAATGAATTTGAAAACATGGGAAGATTGTTTGCTGCATGTAGAGTTTGCATATAATAGGAGCGTGCATTCTACAACTAAGTTTTCACCATTTGAAATTGTGTATGATTTTAATCCATTAACTTCTTTGGATTTTACTTCTTTAACTATGCATGAGCGTGTCAACTTAGATGTAAAGAAGAAGGCTGATTTTGTTAAGCAGATTCATGAGAAGGCCAAAGAAAATATTGAGAGGAGAATTGAGAAATACGCCAACCAAGCGAATAAGGGGCACAAGAAGATTGTATTTGAACCTGGAGATTGGGTTTGGTTGCATATGAGGAATGAGAGGTTTCCCCAACAAAGGCATTCTAAGCTACTTCCAAGGGGGGATGCCCATTTTCAAGTGATGGAACGAATCAATGACAATGCCTACAAATTAGACCTTCCAGGTGAGTTTAATATAAGTGCTACTTTTAATGTGACTGACTTGTCTCCATTTGGTGTAGGTGACGATTTGAGGACAAATCCTTTTCAAGAGGAAGGGAATAATGAGAATATATCAGCTGCACCAAAAGATTCGTTGCATATTCCAGTTGGCCCAATAACAAGGGCAAGGGCAAAAAGATTCAAAGAAGTACTTAATGGGCTTATTCGAGAGATTAGGGCAGAAACTACAATGGTGAAGCCTAAATTTGGCCCATCGGACAGTCAAGGCCTAGTCTACCTCATCAAGGTAAACGAATGGGCTGAAAACGTGATCCTGAACGGGCCAAGAATGAGACCTATGAATTTTATTTTATTTATTTTATTATTTTTAGGCTAATTTGTAAGGCTTGATTTCTAAGTAAATCATTTCTTTTCCAACTAGAAATGTAAGGCAAATTAGGAAGCTTCCTTATTCTTTATTTAGCAATTAGATTTTAGGGTTTCCTTTTTCCTCCATGTAGACCCATGAATTTTCAAGTGTACTAGGGTTTATTTCTTATTCTCTTGGCCGCCTATTAAAGGGGCTTTGTAGACCTACGAATTTCATACATTATTTTTTATTAATAAATTTGTGAGAGTTTTCACTTTAGTTCTTCAGAGAACTTTTCCTAAACTTGTCAAGAGTTCTTGTGGTGTTCAAATTTATATCTTTGGTTCGTGATTCATTCTAATCATTGGGTCAAGATCATTATACTATTGGTTTGTGTTACATTCATAAACGTTGGGTTAAGGTAATCTATCTTTCAATTTCTGTATTTTTAATTCGCTCAAAATCTGATTTAGTTTCGATCTTCACGAAAAAACCCTAAATTGGTTTCGGGTCTCACTAATCCTTGGTGAGGTTCGATTCGATTCAGTTTCTACCCCAAAAAGAGGTGTTTTTGTTCCAAAATAGATACAATTATCATTTTTACTCCAACTTGGTGTTTTTGGGCCTTTTCGTGGCGTTTTGCCTAGAATATTGTTTCCACCAAAAAAAGTGGTGTTTTTTGTCCAAAACAGACGCAATTGATTTTATGGTCAAACTTGGTCTATTTTGGCCTTTTGGGGATGTTTTTCTCAGTAAGTCATTGCCACCCAAAAAGATGGTATTTTTCATTTGAAACAGACACAGTTGAATTTTCTTGTCAAACTTGGTTTTTTCGTGCCATTTGGTGATGTTTATCTCAGAAGATCGTTTGCTTCGTAAAAGGGGGTGTTTTCGTAAAAAAATGGACACAATTGATTTTTCTACTCAAACTTGGTCTTTTTGGGCCATTTGGGGGTGTTTTACTTATAAGGTCGTTTCCATTTAAGAAAGTGGTGTTTTTCGTCCAAAACGGACACAATTGATTTCAGGTCAAAATTGGACTTTTCGGGCCTTTTGGTGGCATTTCGCTCAAAAGATCATTTTCACCATAAAAGGTGGTGTTTTTTATCCAAAATGGATACAATGGACGTTTTCTACTCAAACTTGGTGTGTTTTGGGCCTTTCGATGGCATTTTGCCTAGAATATCGTTTCCTCCCAAAAAATCGGTGTTTTTCGTCCAAAACGGACGCAATTGATTTTCTAGTCAAACTTGGTCCATTTTGGCCTCTTAGGGTTGTTTGGCTCAGTAAGCTGTATCGACCTAATAAAGTGGTATTTTTTACCTGAAATTGACACAGTTGAATTTTCTTACCAAACTTGGTCTTTTTGGGCCGTTTGGGGTCATTTTTCTCAGAAGGTCGTTTGCACTCTAAAATGTAGTTTTTTCCGTCCAAAACAGACACAGTTGATTTTTCAACACAAACTTGGTTTTTTTGGGCATTTTGATTAGAATATCATTTCCACTTATGAGAATATATCAGCTGCACCAAGAGATCTGTTGCATGTTCCAGTTGGCCCAATAACAAGGATAAGGGAAAAAGATTCAAAGAAGCACTTAATGGGCTCATTCGAGAGATTGGGGCCGAAACTACAATGGTGAAGCCTAAATTAGGCCCATCGGATAGTCAAGGCCTAATCCACCGCATCAAAACAAGTGAATAGGCTTAAAACGTGATCCTGAACGGGCCAAGAATGAGACCCACAAATTTTATTTTATTTATTTTATTATTTTAAGTCTTTTAATTATTTTTAGTCTAATTTGTAAGGCTTGATTGCCAAGTAAATCATTTCCTTTTCCAACTACAAATGTAGGGCAAATTAGGAAGCTTCCTTATTCTTTTTTCCTCCATGTAGACCCATGAATTTCAAAGTGTATTAGGGTTTCTTTCTTATTCTCTTGGACACCTATTTAAGGGGCTTTGTAGACCAACGAATTTCAATTATTCTTTTATTAATAAAATTGTGAGAGTTTTCTTTTTAGTTCTTTAGAGAACTTTTCCTAAACTTATCAAGAGTTTCTTGTGGCGTTCAAACTTATATCTTTGGTTCGTGATTCATTATAATCATTGGGTCAAGATCATTATACCATTGGTTCGTGTTTCGTTCATAAATGTTGGGTCAAGGTAATCTATCTTTCAATTTCTGTATTTTTAGTTCACTCAAAAATCTGATTTAGTTTCGATCTTCGCGAAGAAACCCTAAGTTGGTTTCGGGTCTCACTAATCCTTGGTGAGGTTCATATCATTTGGTAATCAGAGCAAGGTCTAAATCCGGTCTCATCTATCCTTTTTATATTTTTTTCTCTTTCCTTTATTGTAATCAGTTCATTCCTACATTAAAATTTTCTTGGTCGAACTATATTATCAAATCTAGTCACTTTTCATTTTATTCTTCGTGTGCATTTCAAATCTCAATTTAAAGTTGTTGTATTTCAAAAAAAAAAAAAGAAAAAAAAAATACGAAAATTCAGCAGCCCCCCCAAAAACAATTGAGAATTATTTCTACTTGTTCTATGCCATAAACGTTTCTTTGTGCTCTTCTTGTTCGCTTTGTTTTCGTTCCTAAAATCTCATTCTTAGTGAATCAATTCGTTGAGGTTGGATTGCTACAAGGAAAATTCTGATTGAGATTGGTTAAGTTCAATAAAGAACTAAAAGAGTGAACTAAAGAGTAGAAAAATACAAGTGAGTGTGAACTCATTAGAGGGTAAAAGCCGAATTTGAGTGATACACGAGTGGAGTGACAGAGTTTGAGTATAAACACATGAGGGAGTGTTTGTGAGGTTTGCTAACTTTGTTTTGTAGGTTACTAAACATGTCCCGAGAAACAAACAAAGGCTCGTCCGATGAAGCACTAGAAAGGATGGACGTCATAGACGTAAAAGTTATTTACAAGGCCTTAGACCAAAAGCTTCAACAGTTGAACTTGCGGTTTGATGAAGTGCATGAGTGATTAGACAAAGTTGAGTCTAGTGCACAAAAGGGGCAGCCACTGAGAGCTCCTAATGTGCAATGAAGGGAGAGAAATCAGCCTTCGTTCGAATATGAAGATGATTCTGGGAATGACCAAAATGAGGACGATTGCGCCTCTAATGCGAGCTTGGGCAGATTTGGGTGTAGATATGGCAGTAGAGGATATACGTATGGGGAGCAACTTGATAATAACTTGGAAAGCATCAAGGTGAAGATACCGTCATTCCAAGGAAAAAACGACCCTTGTGTATACTTAGTGTGGGAGAAGAAGTTAGAGTTGATCTTCGATTGCCACAACTACTCCGAGGAGAAAAAGGTAAAACTTGTTATAATTGAGTTTATTGACTATGCTATAATATGGTGGGATCAACTTGTGATAAACAGGAAGAGAAACCATGAGAGGCGTATTGAGACGTGGGCAGAAAAGAAGGTCATCATGAGGAAGTGGTTTGTCCCTAGTCACTACTATGGGGACTTATATCAGAAATTGAAAAGTATTATACAAGGTTCTAAGTGTATGGAAGACTACTATAAAGATATAGAAGTAGCCATGATTCGAGACAATGTGGAAGAGGACCGAGAAGCAACTATGGCTAGGTTTTTAATCAGGCCAAATCGTGACATTACAAATGTGGTAGAGTTGCAGCATTATGTTGAGTTGTGTGACATGGTACATATGGCCATCAAAGTGGAGCAACAATTGAAGCGAAAAGGTTCCACATAAGTTGGGCCGCAAGCGGGTTCTTCTTCTTCTTGGAAACTAAATTGGAGCAAGGGGGAAGAAAAGCCTACTTTTCAGTCCAAGGCCGAACCTCCCAAAATTCAAAAAGCTAACGGTACACCGAACCTAGGTAAAATCGATTCCCAACCTTCTAGAAATAGAGAAATTAAATGCTTTAAGTATTTGGGAACAAGTCATATTGCATCTCAATGTTCGAATAAGAGAGTGGTGATTATGAGAGATGATGGAGGTATTGAGACCAAAGATGAGACGGATGATGATTTGATGCCACCTTTGGAGAATACACATGATTTTGAATACCCGGTTGATGGATAGCTTCTGGTTGCAAGAAGAGCTCTTAGTGCACAAGTCAAAGAACATGAGATGATACAATGAGATAACATCTTTCATATTAGATGCCATGTCAATAATAAGGTATCTAGCATAATTATTGATGGGGGGAGTTGTACTAAAAAAGCTAGCACTAGTTTGGTGGAGAAGTTGAATTTGTGAACCTTAAAACATCATAGGCTATATAAGTTACAATGATTGAATGATTGTGAACAAATTAAAGTGACTAAACAGGTGCTCATATCGTTCTCGATTAAGAAGTGCAAAGACGAGGTCTTGTGTGATGTGGTGCCAATGCATGCGAGACATATTCTTTTGGGAAGACCATGGCAATTTGATCGGCAAGTAACTCATGATGGTTATACCAATAGATACTCCTTCGTACTTAATAAAAAGCCAATTACTCTTATACCATTATCGCCAAGGCAAGTGTATGATGATCAAGTGAGGTTAAAAAGAGAGAGTGACAAGAAAAAAAGAGTGAGAGAAAAAAAAAGTGAGAGAGAAAAAAAAATCAGAATGTGAGAGAAAAGAAAAGAAGAAACAAGTGAGTTTTTATAGGAGAGAGAGTAAGATAAAAAAAAACTTTGTTTTCAAACCAACCTTTGATTCTACTTTTGTACAAAGAGGTTTGTTTTACCACTAATGATCTTAACTCTTCTCTTCCTAGTGCTGTTGTTTATCTTTTGCAGGATTTTGATGATGTGTTTCTCGAAGAGGTGCCAAATGGTTTGCCACCAATAAGGAGAATCAAACATCAAATTGATTTCGTACCTAGAGCATCCATTCCAAATAGACCCGCATATAGAAGCAATCCCGAGAAAACAAAGGAGCTTCAAAGGTAGGTTAGCGAGCTTATGGAGAAAGGGTATGTATGTGAAAGCATAAGTCCTTGTGCGGTTCTCGTATTGCTTGTACCCAAGGAAGATAGTATGTGGAGAATGTGTATGGATTGTCGTACCATCAATAATATCACGGTAAAGTATCGACATCCCATTCCTAGATTAGAGGATATGCTTGATGAATTGCATGGTTCTTGTATGTTTACTAAAATTGATCTTAAAAGTGGATATCTTCAGATTAGGATGAGGAAAAGTGATGAGTGGAAAACCGAATTCAGAAAACAAAATATGGTTTATACGAGCGGTTGGTTATGCCTTTTGGGTTAACCAATGCACCTAGTACATTCATGAGATTAATGAACCATGTTTTGCGTATTTTTATTAGGAAATGTGTGGTTGTATACTTTGATGACATTCTGATTTATAGCAAAAACTTAGATGAGCATGTTGAACATTTAAAACTTGTTTTAGATGTTTTGAGAAAAGAAAAGTTGTTTGTTAACCTCAAAAAGTGTACCTTTTGCACAGATAAACTTGTATTTCTTAGTTTTGTTGTTAGTGCTAAGGGAATTGAGGTGGATGAAGAAAAGGTTAAGACAATTAAGGAGTGGCCGAAACCTACAAGTGTGGGATAGGTGAGAAGTTTCCATGGGCTGGCTAGCTTCTATCGGAGGTTTGTGAAAGATTTTAGTAGTCTCTCCGCACCTTTAACTTAAGTTGTCAAAAAGAATGTGGGTTTTAAGTGGGGGATGAGCAAGAAAAGGCATTTAATTTGATTAAGGAAAAATTGACTAATGCACTTTTACTTGTTTTACCTAACTTAACAAAAACATTTGAGATTGAGTGTGATGTTTCAGGAAAAGGTATTGGAGCTGTTCTAATGTAGGAAAGGTGTCCGCTTGCCTACTTTAGTGAAAAATTAAGTGGCGCAACCTTGAATTACCCTACACATGAGAAAGAGATGTATGCGTTAATTAGGGCATTGGAGACTTGGCAACACTATCTTTAGCCAAAAGAATTTGTGATTCACACGGATCATGAATCTTTGAAGCATTTGAAGGGTCAACAAAACAAGCGACATACCAAGTGGTTGGAGTTTATCGAAATATTTCCTTATGTGATCAAGTATAAGTAAGGTAAGGAAAATGTTGTGGCGGATGCATTCTCTCGAAGGTAAGTCTTACTTTCTACCTTAGATGCCAAACTGCTTGGTTTTGAGTATATTAAGGATTTGTTTGTTGATGATTCTGATTTTGGTAATGTAGTCAATGCATGTGAAAAAGTGGCATTTGGTAAGTTCTTTAGGCATAATGGGTTTTTGTTAAGGAAAACTAAATTATGTGTGCCTAAATGTTCATTGCGTGACTTGCTTGTTAAAGAAGCTCATGGGGGTGGTTTACTGGGGCATTTTGGCATATCTAAGACTTTAGATGTTTTGCATAAACACTTCTTCTGGCCTCATATGAAACGTGAAGTGGAGAGAATTTGTGAGAAGTGTATTGTTTGTAGGTAAGCTAAGTCTAAGGTTAAACCTCATGGTTTGTATACTCCTTTGCCTATACCTAGTAAACCTTGGACTGATATTTCTATGGATTTTGTGTTAGGTTTGCCTAGGTCAAAACGAGGTCGAGATTCTATATTTGTGGTTGTAGATAGGTTTTCTAAGATGGCTCATTTTATTCCATGTCATAAAACCGATGATGCATCACATGTTGCTTATTTGTTTTTCTAGGAAATAGTTAGGTTGCATGGCATGCCTAAGACTATTGTTTCCGATAGAGATGTTAAGTTCTTAAGCTATTTTTGGAAGACTTTGTAGGGTAAGCTCAGAACTAAACTTTTATTTTCTACTACTTATCACCCACAAACTGATGGTCAAACCGAAGTAGTTAATAGGACTTTGTCTACTTTATTGCGTGCTATAATACAAAAGAATTTAAAAACATGGGAAGATTGTTTGCCGCATGTAGAGTTTGCATATAATAGGAGTGTGTATTCTACAACTAAGTTTTCACCATTTGAAATTGTGTATGGTTTTAATCCATTGACTCCTTTGGATTTAACTTCTTTACCTATGCATGAGCTTGTCAACAGAGATGGGAAGAAGAAGGCTGATTTTATTAAGTAGATCCATGAGAAGGCCCGACAAAATATTGAGAAGAGAACTAAGCAATATGCCAACCAAGCTAATAAGGGGCGCAAAAAGGTTGTATTTGAACCTGGAGATTGGGTTTGGTTGCATATAAGGAAGGAGAGGTTTTCCCAACAAAGGCGTTCTAAGCTACTTCCAAGAGGGGATGGCCCATTTCAAGTGGTGGAACGAATCAATGACAACACCTACAAATTAGACCTTCCAGGTGAGTTTAATGTAAGTGCTCCTTTTAATGTGACTGACTTGTCTCCGTTTGGTGTAGGTGAAGATTTGAGGAAAAATCCTTTTCAACAGGGACGGAATTATGAGAACATATCAGCTGCACCAAGAAATCCGTTGCAAGTTCCAGTTGGCACAATAACAAAGGCAAGGGCAAAAAGATTCAAAGAAGTACTTAATGGGATTATTCGAGAGATTGGGGCCGAAACTACAATGGTGAAGCCTAAATTAGGCCCATCGGACAGTCAAGGCCTACTCCACCTTATCAAAACAAGTGAATGGGTTTAAAGCGTGATCCTAAACGGGCCAAGAATGAGACCCACGAATTTTATTTTCTTTATTTTATTATTTTAGGTCTTTTAATTATTTTTAGGCAGATTTGTAAGGCTTGATTCCCAAGTAAATCATTTCCTTTTCCAACTAGGAATGTAAGGCAAATTAGGAAGCTTCCTTATTCTTTATTTAGCAATTAGATTTTAGGGTTTCCTTTTTTCTCCATGTAGACTCACGAATTTCAAAGTATATTAGGATTTTTTTCTTATTCTCTTGGCCGCCTATTTAAGGGGCTTTGTAGACCTACGAATTTCACATTATTTTTTTATTAATAAAATTGTGAGAGTTTTCTCTTTAGTTCTTCAGAGAACGTTTCCTGAACTTATCAAGAGTTTCTTATGGTGTTTAAACTTATATCTTTGATTCGTGATTCATTACAATCATTGGGTCAAGATTATTATACCATTGGTTCGCGTTTCGTTCATAAATATTGGGTCAAGGTAATCTATCTTTCAATTTCTATACTTTTAGTTCGCTCAAAAATCTGATTTAGTTTCAATCTTCGCGAAAAAACCCTAAGTTGGTTTCGAGTCTCACTAATCCTTGGTGAGATTCGCATCCTCCACCCAAAAAAAAGTGATATTTTTCGTCCAAAATGGACACAATTGATTTTCTGGACAAACTTGAATTTTTTTTGCCTTTTCGGGTATTTTGCTAAGTAAGTCGTTTCTACATAAAATAAAATAAAAAGTGGTTTTTCTCGTCCGAAATGGACACAGATAAATTTTCTTGTCAAACGTGATCTTTTTGGGCCGTTTAGGGGCATTTCACTTAGAAGGTCGTTTCCCCCCTAAAGGGTGGCGTTTTTGTCCAAAATAGACACAATTGATTTTTCCACTCAAACTTTGTCTTTTTTGGGCATTTTGGGGGCGTTTCGATTAGAATATCGTTTTTGTCCAAAAAAAAAGGTATTTTTCATTTGAAACGGATGCAGTTGAATATTGTTTCCACCCAAAAAGGTGGTGTTTTTCATCCAAAACAGACGCAATTGATTTCATGGTCAAACTTGGTCTGTTTTGGCCTTTTGAGGTTGTTTTGCTCAATAAGTCATTGCCACCAGAAAAAATGGTATTTTTCATCTGAAAAGGACATAGTTGAAATTTTTGTCAAACGTGGTCCTTTTGTTCCGTTTGGTGATGTTCATTTTAGAACATCGTTTGCTCCATAAAAGGGGGTGTTTTTCGTCAAAAACGGACACAAATGATTTTTCTACTCAAACTTGGTCTTTTTGGTCCATTTGGAGGTGTTTTACTTAGAAGATGATTTCCACTTAAGAAAGTAGTATTTTTCATCCAAGACGGACATAATTGATTTTCAGGTTAACATTGAACTTTTCGGGCCTTTTGGGGGCGTTTCGCTCAGAAGGTCGTTTCCACCATAAAAGGTGGTGTTTTTCTTCCAAAACGGATACAATGGACTTTTTCTACTCAAACTTGGTGTTTTTGGGCCTTTCGGTGGTGTTTTTCCTAGAATGTCGTTTATTCCCAAAAATTTGGTGTTTTTCGTCCAAAACGGCAGCAATTGATTTTCAGGACAAACTTGATATGTTTTGGCCTTTTGAGGTTATTTTGTTCAGTAAGTCGTTTCCACCCAAAAAAGTGGTTTTTTTTCGTCTGAAACGGACGCAGTTGAATATTGTTTCCACCCAAAAAAAGTGGTGTTTTTCGTCCAAAACGGACGCAATTGATTTTATGGTCAAACTTGGTCTGTTTTTGCCGTTTGGGGTTGTTTTGCACAGTAAGTCATTGCCACAAAAAAAAATGGTATTTTTCATCTGAAAAGGACACTATTGAATTTTCTTCTCAAACGTGGTCCTTTCGTGCCGTTTGGTGATGTTTGTTTCAGAAGATCGTTTGCTTCGTAAAAGGGGGGTGTTTTTCGTCAAAAATGGACACAATTGATTTTGGAACTCAAACTTGGTCTTTGGGGGCATTTGGAGGTGTTTTACTTAGAAGGTCGTTTCCAATTAAGAAAGTGGTATTTTTCGTCCAAAACGGGCATAATTAATTTTTAGGTCAAAATTGGACTTTTCGGGCCTTTTGGGGGCGCTTCGCTCAGAAGGTCGTTTCCACCATAAAAGGTGGTGTTTTTCTTCCAAAACGGATACAATGGTCGTTTCTACTCAAACTTGGGGTTTTTGGGCCTTTTGGTGGTGTTTTTCCTAGAATGTCGTTTCTTTCCAAAAAAATTGGTGTTTTTCGTCCAAAACGGACGCAATAATTTTCTGGTTAAACTTGGTCTGTTTTTGCCTATTAGGGTTGTCTGGCTCAGTAAGCCGTATCCACCCAATAAAGTGGTATTTTTCATCCAAAATTGACACAATTGAATTTTCTAGCCAAACTTGGTCTTTTTGGGCCGTTTAGGGTCATTTTTCTCAGA
Source organism: Eucommia ulmoides (assembly GCA_016647705.1). Lineage (NCBI taxonomy): Eukaryota > Viridiplantae > Streptophyta > Magnoliopsida > Garryales > Eucommiaceae > Eucommia > Eucommia ulmoides. The sequence goes on along the minus strand of CM028334.1, from coordinate 43,910,221 downwards.
AGGTCGTTTGCACACTAACAGGTGGTTTTTTCCGTCCAAAACGCACACAGTTGATTTTTTTACTCAAACTTGGTCTTTTTGGGCATTTTGATTAGAATATTGTTTCCACCCAAAAAAAAGTGGTATTTTTCGTCCAAAACGAACACAATAGATTTTCTGGTCGAACTTGAACTTTTTTGGCCTTTTGGGTTGTTTTGCTAAGTCAGTCGTTTCTATAAAATAAAAAAGTGGTATTTTTCATCCAAAACGGACACAGATAAATTTTCTTGTCAAACATGGTCTTTGTGGGCTGTTTGGGGGCATTTCGCTCAGAAGGTCCTTTCTCCCCTAAATAGTGCCGTTTTTCGTCCAAAATAGACGAAATTGATTTTTTCACTCAAACTTAGTCTTTTTTGGGCATTTTGGGGGCATTTTGATTAGAATGTCGTTTCCGCTCAAAAAATGGTATTTTTTGTCCAAAATGGACGCAATTGATTTTCTGGTAAAACTTGGTCTATTTTTGGCCTTCGGGGTTGTCTTGCTCAGTAAGCTGTTTCCACCTAGAAAAGTGATATTTTTCGTCTGAAATGGATGCAGTTGAATTTTCTTGTCAAACTTGATTTTTTTGGGCCGTTTAGTGATCTTTTGCTCAGAAGATCATTTCCTCCCTAAAAGGGGGGTGTTTTTCGTCAAAAACGGACACCATTGATTTTTCTGCTCAAACTTGGTCTTTTCGGTCCATTTGGGGGTATTTTTCTTAGAAGGTTATTTCCACTAAAGAATGTGGTGTTTTTCGTCCAAAGGGGACACAATTGATTTTCAAGTCAAACTTTCATTTTTCGAGCATTTTGAGGGCGTTTCGCTCAGAAGGTCGTTTATACCCTAAAATAGGGTGTTTTTCTTCTAAAATAGATACAATTGACATTTTTTCTCAAACTTGGTGTTCTTGGGCCTTTTCATGGTGTTTTTCCAAGAATATTGTTTCCACCCAAAAAAATGGTATTTTTCGTCCAAAACAGATGCAATTGATTTTTGGTCAAACTTAGTCTGTTTTGGCCTTTTGGGTTTATTTTGCTCAGTAAGCCGTTTTCACCCAAAAAAATGGTATTTTTCGTCTGAAACAGATGCAGTTGAATTTTGTTTCCTCCCAAAAAAATGGTGTTTTTCGTCCAAAATGGACACAATCGATTTTCTAGTCAAACTTGGTCTGTTTTCGCCTTTTGGGGTTGTTTTGCTCAGTAAATCTTTGCAACCCAAAAAAATGGTATTTTTCGTCTGAAACGGACACAGATAAATTTTCTTGTCAAACTTGGTCTTTTCGTGCCATTTGGTGATGTTTATCTCAAAAGATCGTTTGCTTGGTAAAAAGGGGGGTATTTTGTGTAAAACACGGACACAATTGATTTTTCTACTCAAACTTGGTCTTTTTGAGCCATTTTGGGGTGTTTTACTTAGAAGGTTGTTTCTATTTGAGAAAGTGATGTTTTTCGTCCAAAACGGACATAATTGATTTTCAGGTCAAAATTGGACCATAAAAGGTTAAAATTGGACCATAAAAGGTGGTCTTTTGTTGGCGTTTCGCTCAGAAGGTCGTTTTGCACCATAAAATGTGGTGTTTTTCTTCTAAAACGGATACAATGGACTTTTTCTACTCAAATTTGGTGTTTTTGGGCCTTTCGGTGGCGTTTTGCCTGGAATGTCGTTTCCTCCCAAAAAAATTGGTGTTTTTCATCCAAAACGAACGCAATTGATTATCTGGTCAAACTTGGTCTGTTTTGGCCACTTAGGGTTGTTTGGCTCAGTTAGCTGTATCCACCCAATAAAGTGGTATTTTTTGTCTGAAATTGACACAGTTGAATTTTCTTGCCAAACTTGGTCTTTTTGAGCAGTTTTGGGTCATTTTTCTCAGAAGGTCGTTTGCACTCTAAATGGTGGTTTTATCCGTCCAAAATGGACACAATTGATTTTTCAACTCAAACTTAGTATTTTTGAGCATTTTTATTATAGTATTGTTTCCCCCCCAAAAACAAAAGTGGTATTTTTCATCCAAAATGGACACAATTGATTTTCTGGTCAAACTTAAACTTTTTTGGCCTTTTGGGTTGTTTTGCTAAGTAAGTCGTTTCAAAAAAAGAAAAAAGTGGTATTTTTCGTCCAAAATGGATACAAATAAATTTTCTTGTCAAACCTGGTCTTTTCAGGCCGTTTGGGGGCATTTCGTCCCTAAAAGGTGGCGTTTTTCGTCCAAAATAGACACAATTGATTTTTCCACCCAAAATTGGTCTTTTTTGGGCATTTTGGGGGGCTTTGATAAGAATAACATTTTCACCCAAAAAAAATGGTATTTTCGTCCAAAACGGACGCAATTGATTTTCTGGTCAAACTTGGTCTGTTTTATGCCTTTGGGGGGTTGTTTTGTTCTGTAAGCCGTTTCCACCCAAAAAGTGATATTTTTCGTTCGAAACAAATACAGTTAAATTTGTTTGTCAAACTTGGTCTTCCTAGGCCGTTTAGTGAGGTTTTGTTCAGAAGATCATTTCCCCCCTAATAGGGGGGTGTTTTTTGTAAAAAATGGTCACAATTCATTTTTCTACTCAAACTTGGTCTTTTTGGTCCATTTGGGGGTGTTTTCTTAGAAGGTCATTTCCACTTAAGAAAGTGGTATTCTTCGTCCCAAATGGACACAATTGATTTTCAGGTCAAACTTACACATTTCCGACATTTTGGGGGCCTTTCGCTCGGAAGGTCGTTTCCATCATAAAAGGTGCTGTTTTTCTTCCAAAACGGATACAATGGACTTTTTCTACTCAAACTTGGTGTTTTTGGGCCTTTTGGTGGCGTTTTTCCTAGAATGTTGTTTCCTCCCAAATAGGTGGTGTTTTTCGTCCAAAACGGACACAATTGATTTTCTGGTCAAACTTTTGTTTTTGCCTTTTAGGGTTGTTTTTCTCAACAAGCCGTATCCACCCAATAAAATGGTATTTTTCGTCCGAAATTGACACAGTTGAATTTTCTTGCTAAACTTGGTCTTTTTGGGCTATTTGGGGGTATTTTGCTCAGAAGGTCATTTCCTCCCTAAAAGCTGGCGTTTTTCGTCCGAAACAGACATAATTGAATTTTCCACTCAAACTTGGTCTTTTTTGGGCATTTTGGGTGCGTTTTGATTAAAATGTCGTTCCTGCCCAAAAAAGTGGTATTTTTCATCCAAAATGGACGCAATTCATTTCCTGGTCAAACTTGGTCTATTTTTTGCATTTGGGGTTGTTTTGCTCAGTAAGCCGTTTCCACCTAGAAAAGTAGTATTTTTTGTTTGAAACGGACACAATTGAATTTTCTTGTCAAACTTGGTCTTTTGGAGCCATTTAGCAATGTTTTGCTCAGAAGATCGTTTCCTCCCTAAAATGGGGGTGTTTTTCATAAAAAAAAAACGGACACAATTGATTTTTCTACTCAAACTTGGTCTTTTTGGTCCATTTGGGGGTGCTTTTCTTCGAAGGTCGCTTCCACTAAAGAAAGTGCTATTTTTTGTCCCAAATAGACACTATTTATTTTTAGGCCAAACTTGCATTTTTTGGGCATTTTGGGGGCGTTTCGCTCAGAAGGTCGTTTCTACCCTAAAAGGCGGTGTTTTTCTTCTAAAACATATACAATTGACATTTCTACTCAAACTTGGTATTTTTGGGCCTTTTGGTGGCGTTTTGCCTAGAATGTTGTTTCCACCCAAAAAAATAGTGTTTTTCGTCCAAAATGGATGCAATTCATTTTCCGGTCAAACTTGGTCTGTTTTGGCCATTTGGGGTTATTTTACTCAGTAAGCCGTTTTCACCTAAAAAAGTGATATTTTCCGTCAGAAACGGACGCAATTAAATATTGTTTCTACCCAAAAAAGTGGTATTTTTCGTCCAAAATGGATGCAATTAATTTTTATAGTCAAACTTGGTCTGTTTTGGCCTTTTTGGGCTGTTTTACTCAGTAAGTCGTTGCCACAAAAAAAAATGGTATTTTAGGATAGTTGAATTTTCTTGTCAAACTTGGTCTTTTTGTGCCGTTTGGTGATGTTTATCTCAAAAGATCGTTTACTCCTTAAAAGAGGGGTGTTTTTCGTCAAAAACGGACACAATTGATTTTTCTACTCAAATTTGGTCTTTTTTGGCCATTTGGAGATGTTTTACTTAGAAGGTCGTTTCCACTTAAGAAAGTGGTATTTTTCGTCCAAAACAGACGCAATTGATTTTTCGGTCAAAATTGGACTTTTCGAGCCTTTGGGAGGCGTTTTGCTCAGAAGGTCGTTTCCACCATAAATGGTGGTGTTTTTCTTCCAAAATGGATACAATTTACTTTTTCTTCTCAAACTTTATTTTTGGACCTTTTGGTGGCGTTTTGCCTAGAATGTCATTTCCTCCCAAAAAAATTGGTGTTTTTCGTCGAAAACGGACGCAATTGATTTTCCGGTCCAACTTGGTCTGTTTTGGCCTTTTAGGGTTGTTTGGATTAGTAAGCCGTATCCACCCCATAAAGTGATATTTTTGGTCCGAAATTGACGCAATTGAATTTTCTTGACAAACTTGGCCTTTTTGGGCCATTTGCGGTAATTTTTCTTAGAATGTCGTTTGCACTCTAAAAGGTGATTCTTTCCGTCCAAAATGGACACAGTTGATTTTTCGACTCAAACTTGGTCTTTTTGGGCATTTTGATTAGAATATCGTTTCCACCCAAAAAAAAAAGTGGTATTTTTCGTCCAAAACAGACACAAATGATTTTCTGGTCAAACTTGAACTTTTTTTGCCTTTTGGGTTGTTTTGCTAAGTAAGTCGTTTCTACATAAAATAAAATAAAAAAGTGGTATTTTTCGTCCGAAACGAACACAGATAAATTTTCTTGTCAAGCGTGACCTGTTTGGGCTGTTTGGGGGCATTTCGGTCAGAAGGTTGTTTCCTCCCTAAAAGGTGACATTTTTCGTCCAAAATAGACGTAATTGATTTTTCCACTCAAACTTGGTCTTTTTTGGGCATTTTCGGGGCATTTCGATTAGAATGTCATTTTCGCACAAAAAACGGTATTTTTCGTCCAAAACGGACGCAATTGATTTTCTGGTCAAACTTGGTCTGTTTTTTGCCTTCGGGGTTGTTTTGCTCAGTAAGTCATTTTCACTCAGAAAAGTGGTATTTTTCAGCTGAAACAGACGTGGTTAAATTTTCTTCTCAAACCTAGCTTTTTTGGGTCGTTTAGTGATATTTTGCTCAGAAGATCGTTTCTTCCCTAAAAGGGGGGTGTTTTTCGTCAAAAACGGACACAGTTGATTTTTCAACTCAGGCTTGGTATTTTTGGTCCATTTGGGTGTATTTTTCTTAGAAGGTCATTTCCACTAAAGAAAGTGGTGTTTTTCGTCCAAAACAGACACAATTAATTTTCAGGTCGAACTTGCACTTTTCGGGCATTTTAGGGGCGTTTCGCTCAAAAGGCTGTTTCTACCCTAAAAGGGGGTGTTTTTCTTCGAAAACAGATATAATTGACATTTCTACTCAAATTTGGTGTTTTTGGGCCTTTTTGTGGCGTTTCGCCTAGAATATTGTTTCCGCCCAAAAAAGTGGTGTTTTTCATACAAACCAGACGCAATTGGTTTTCTGGTCAAACTTGGTTTGTTTTGCCCTTTTCGGGTTATTTTGCTTAGTAAGTCATTTCCACCCAAAAAGTGGTATTTTTCTTAAGTAACGGACGCAGTTGAATTTTGTTTCCACCCAAAAAAGTGGTGTTTTTCGTCCAAAACCACCGCAATCGATTTTTTGGTCAAACTTGGTCTGTCTTCGCCTTTTTGGGGTTGTTTTGCTCAGTAAGTCTTTGCCACAAAAAAAAATGGTATTTTTCATCTAAAACGGACACAGATGAATTTTCTTGTCAAACTCGGTCTATTCGTGCTGTTTGGTGATGTTTATCTCAAAAGATCGTTTTCTCCATAAGAGAGGGGTATTTTTTTGTCAAAAATGGACACGATTGATTTTTCTACTCAAACTTGGTCTTTTTGGGCCATTTGGGGGTATTTTACTTAGAAGGTCGTTTCTATTTAAGAAAGTGGTTTTTTTCGTCCAAAACGGACACAATTGATTTTCAGGTCAAAATTGGGCTTTTCGGGCCTATTTGGGGTGTTTCACTCAGAAGGTCGTTTTACACCATAAAAGGTGGTATTTTTCTTCCAAAACGGATACAATGGACATTTTCTACTCAAATTTGGTGTTTTGGGGCCTTTCGGTGGCATTTTGCCTAGAATGTTGTTTCCTCCCAAAAAAATGGTGTTTTTCGTACAAAACAGATGCAATTGATTTTCTGGTCAAACTTGGTCTGTTTTGGCCACTTAGGGTTGTTTGGCTCAGTTAGCCGTATCCACCCAATAAAGTGATATTTTTCGTCCGAAATTGACACAGTTGAATTTCTTGCCAAACTTGGTCTTTTTCAGTCGTTTGGGGTCAATTTCCTCAGAAGGTCGTTTGCACTCTAAAAGGTGGTTCTTTCCATCCAAAATGGGCAAAGTTGATTTTTCGACTGAAACTTGGTCTTTGAGAGCATTTTGATTCGAATATCGTTTCCACCCAAAAAACAAAAAGTGGTATTTTTCATCTCAAACGGACACAATTAATTTTCTGGTCAAACTTGAACTTTTTTTGCCTTTTGGGTTTCTTTGCTAAGTAAGTCGTTTCTACATAAAAATAAAAATGGTATTTTTTGTCCAAAATGGACAAAGATAAATTTTCTTGTCAAACGTGGTGTTTTTGGGCCGTTTGGGGGCATTTCGCTCAGAAGGTCGTTTCCTTCCTAAAAGGTGGCGTTTTTTGTCCAAAATAGGCACAATTGATTTTTTCACCCAAACTTGGTCTTTTTTGGGCATTTTGGGGGCGTTTTGATTAGAATAACGTTTCCGCCCAAAAATGGTATTTTTCGTCCAAAACGGATGCAATTGATTTTCTGGTAAAACTTGGTCTATTTTTTGCCTTTGGGGTTGTTTTGCTCAGTAATCCATTTCCACCCAGAAAAGTGGTATTTTTCATCTGAAACGGACACAGATGAAATTTCATGTCAAACTTGGTCTTTCTAGGCCGTTTAGTGATGTTTTGCTCAGAAGATCATTTTTCCCCTAATAGAGGGGTGTTTTTCGTCAAAAACGGATATAATTAATGTTTCTACTCAAACTTGATCTTTTTGGTCCATCTGGGGGTGTTTTTCTTATAAGGTCGTTTCCACTTAAGAAAGCGGTGTTTTTTGTCCCAAACGGACGCAATTGATTTTCAAGTCAAACTTGCAATTTTATGGCATTTTGGGGGCCTTTTGCCCAGAAGGTCGTTTCCATCATAAAAGGTGTTGTTTTTCTTCCAAAACGGATACAATGGACTTTTTCTACTCAAATTTGGTGTTTTTGGGCCCACCTAGAATGTTATTTCCTCCCAAAAAAGTGGGGGTTTTCGTCCAAAACAAACGGAATTGGTTGTTTGGTCAAACTTGGTCTATTTTCGCCTTTTAGGGTTGTTTGCCTCAGCAAGCCATATCCACCCAATAAAGTGGTATTTTTTGTCCATAATTGACGCAGTTGAATTTTCTTGCCAAATTTGGTCTTTTTGGGCCGTTCGGGGTCATTTTTCTCAGAAGGTCGTTTGAACTCTAAAATGAGGGTTTTTTTGTCCAGAACGGAGATAGTTGATTTTTCAACTGAAAGTTGGTCTTTTCTGGGCATTTTGATTACAATATCATTTCCACCAAAAAACAAAAGTGGTATTTTTAGTCCAAAACGGACACAATTAATTTTCTAGTTAAAATTGAACTTTTTTGGCCTTTTGGGTTGTTTTGATAAGTAAGTCATTTCTACATAAAAATAAAAAAGTGGTATTTTTCGTCCGAAATGGACACAGATAAATTTTCATGTCTAATGTGGTCTTTTCGGGCCTATTTGAGGTGTTTTGCTTAGAAGGTCGTTTTGCACCATAAAAGGTGGTGTTTTTCTTCCAAAACGGATACAATTGACTTTTTTTACTCAAATTTGGTGTTTTGTGGCCTTTTGATGGTGTTTTCCCTAGAATGTCATTTCCTCGCAAAAAAGGGGTGTTTTTCGTCCAACACAGACGCAATTGATTTTCTGGTCAAACTTGGTTTGTTTGGGCCACGTAGGGTTGTTTGGCTTAGTTAGCCATATCCACCCAATAAAGTGGTTTCATCCGAAATTGACACTGTTGAATTTTCTTACCAAACTTGGTCTTTTTGGGCCGTTTGGGGTCATTTTTCTTAGAAGGTCATTTGCACTAAAAAAGGTGGTTCTTTCCATCCAAAAAGGACACAATTGATTTTTCGACTCGAACTTGGTCTTTTTGGGCATTTTGGTTCAAATATCGTTTCCACAAAAAAAAAAAAGTGGTATTTTTCATCCGAAACGGACAATTGATTTTCTGGTCAAACTTGAACTTTTTTTTTTTTTTGCCTTTTGGGTTGTTTTGCTAAGTAAGTCATTTCTCCATAAAAAAAAAAAAAAAAAAAAAAAAAAAAAAAAAAAAAAAAAAACAGGTAGTGGTATTGTTCGTCCGAAACGGACACAGATAAATTTTCTTGTCACACGTGGTCTTTTTGGGCCGCTTAAGGGCATTTCGCTCAGAAGGTCGTTTCCTCCCTAAAAGGTGGCGTTTTTTTCGTCCAAAATAGACACAATTGATATTTTCACCCAAACTTGGTCTTTTTTGGGCATTTCGGGGGCGTTTTGATTAGAATAATGTTTCCGCAAAATGGTATTTGTTTCGTCCCAAACGGACGCAATTGATTTTTCGGTAAAACTTGGTCTATTTTTTGCCTTTGGGGTTGTTTTGCTCAGCAAGCCATTTCCACCTAGAAAAGTGGTATTTTTCATCAGAAACGGACACAGTTAAATTGTCTTGTCAAACTTGGTCTTTCTAGGCCGTTTAGTGATGTTTTTCTCAGAAGATCGTTTTCCCCCTAACAGAGGGGTATTTTTCGTCAAAAACAAACATAATTAATTTTTCTACTCAAACTTGGTCTTTTTGGTCCATCTGGGGGTATTTTTCTTAGAAGGTCGTTTCCACTTAAGAAAGTGGTGTTTTTTGTCCCAAATGGATGCAATTGATTTTTAGGTCAAACTTGCAATTTTTTGGCATTTTGGGGGCTGTTTGCCCAGCAGGTCGTTTTATCATAAAAGGGGTTGTTTTTCTTCCAAAACGGATACAATGGACTTTTTCTACTCAAATTTGGTGTTTTTGGGTCCGCCTAGAATGTCATTTCCTCCCAAAAAAGTGGGGTTTTTCGTCCAAAATGGACGCAATTGATTTTCTGGTCAAACTTGGTTTGTTTTCACCTTTTAGGGTTGTTTGGCTCAGCAAGCCGTATCCAACCAATAAAGTGGTATTTTTTGTTCGAAATTGACACAGTTGAATTTTCTTGCCGAACTTGGTCTTTTTGGGCCGTTCGGGGTCATTTTTCTCAGGAGGTCGTTTGCACTCTAAACGGAGGTTTTTTTTCCATCTAGAATGGAGATAGTTGATTTTTCAACTCAAAGTTGGTCTTTTGGGGCATTTTGATTAGAATATCATTTCCACCAAAGAAAAAAAAAGTGGTATTTTTCGTCCAAAATGGACACAATTAATTTACTAGTCAAAATTGAACTTTTTGGCCTTTTGGGTTGTTTTGATAAGTAAGTCATTTCTACATAAAAATAAAAAGTGATATTTTTCGTTCGAAACAGACACAGATAAATTATCATGTCTAATGTGGTCTTTTCGAGCCTATTTGAGGTGTTTGGCTTAGAAGGTCGTTTTGCACTATAAAAGGTGGTGTTTTTCTTCCAAAACGGATACCAATGACTTTTTCCACTCAAATTTGGTGTTTTGGGGCCTTTTGATGGCGTTTTACCTACAATATCGTTTCCTCCCAAAAAAGTGGTGTTTTTCATCTAAAACAGACGCAATTGATTTTCTGGTCAAGCTTGGTCTGTTTGGGCCACTTAGGGTTGTTTGGCTCAGTTAGCCGTATCCACCCAATAAAGTGTTATTTTTCATCCGAAATTGACACAGTTGAATTTTCTTACCAAACTTGGTCTTTTTGGGCTGTTTGGGGTCATTTTTCTCAGAAAGTCATTTGCACTCTAAAAGGTTGTTCTTTCCATCCAAAACGGACACAATTATTTTTTCGACTCAGACTAAGTCTTTTTGGGCGTTTTGATTTGAATATCATTTCCACCAAAAAAAAAAAGTGGTATTTTTAATCCAAAACGGACACAATTCATTTTCTGGTCAAACTTGATTTTTTTTTTGCCTTTTGGGTTGTTTTGCTAAGTAAGTCGTTTCTCCATAAAAAATAAATAAATAAAAAGTAGTTGTATTGTTCGTCCGAAATGGACACAGATAAAATTTCTTGTCAAACGTGATCTTTTTGGGCCACTTAGGGGCATTTCGCTTAGAAGGTCATTTTCTCCCGAAAAGGTGGCGTTTTTTATCCAAAATAGACACAATTGATTTTTTCACCCAAACTTGGTCTTTTTTGGGCATTTTAGGGGTGTTTTGATTAGAATAAAGTTTTTGCCCAAAAATGGTATTTTTGGTCCAAAACAGACGCAATTGATATTCTGGTCAAACTTGGTCTATTTTTTGCCTTTGGGGTTGTTTTGCTCAGTAAGCCATTTCCACCCAGAAAAGTGGTATTTTTCATCTTCAATGGACACAGTTGAATTGTCTTGTCAAACTTGGTCTTTCTAGGCCGTTTAGTGATGTTTTTCTCAGAAGATCATTTTCCCCCTAACTGAGGGGTAATTTTCGTCAAAAATGGACATAATTAATTTTTCTACTCAAACTTGGTCTTTTTGGTCCATCTGGGGTTGTTTTTCTTAGAAGGCCTTTTCCACTTAAGAAAGTGGTGTTTTTTATCCCAAACGAACGCAATTGATTTTCATGTCAAACTTGCAATTTTTCGGCATTTTGGGGGCCTTTCGCCCAGAAGGTCGTTTCCATCATAAAAGGGGTTCTTTTTCTTCCAAAACGGATACAATTGACTTTTTCTACTCAAATATGGTGTTTTTGGGCCCGCCTAGAATGTCATTTCCTGTAAGGCCCAAATCATAATAAGTACATCATTAATAGTGGCATTTTAAAGTATGGGGAAATTCGGGGTCAAATTTGAAATTTAGAAAACTTGGAAATTAAACTTGAGATCCAAATTGATAATGAAAACCAAAATTAAAAATAGTAAGGGTGGAATTATAATTTTAGAAACTTGTAAAAGTTGAAAATGATTAAAATAAGATCTTAAAGAAAGTTGGGGGAGGAAAGTGCATTTTAATTGAAAGTTAAAAAAAAAAAAAAAAAAACGTCATGTGCGCAATAGGACTCCAACCAGCCGGCAAGAGAGATCGGCATAGGCGACGTGGCAAACCAGGGACAATTTCTCCCACTAATCTCATGCATTATATACTCAATCTTGTGGGATTGAGGAAAGATCTAAAAAATAATCTAGAAATCACTTAGAGAATCTAGAGAGAAAGAGAAAGCAGGCCGAGGATTTGGGTTTGAGAAACGATCGTCGGCAAAGGTGTCGGAGGTGCATGGGGGTGTGATCATCAGCATAGAGGGTCGTCGGTCTGTTTAGAGAGAGAGAGAGTTCGACGGTGGTGAGATTCGGACCGTGGCCATTGCTCCGGCAGGGGTGCTGCGGGGATGTGCATTTTGTGTGTGTTGTTCGATCGCCGTAGTTGTATCGTTGGTGGGCATCGTTGTTGGTCCGGTAGGGGTGTTGTCTCCATCTCTCCAGCTGAGTGGGTGGAGTGTGTGGGTAATGGCAGTAAACCCAGAACCAGGAGCAGAGGAGAGAGAGAGAAAGGTCAGCGTGGGGGGGTGGCGAGATTCAACGAGTATGGGAGTGAGTAGGTTCGGACGGTTGTCGATCGTCGGGGGTGGCGTACGGCCGATTGGGTGTTTTCTATTTCTGGTTTTGTGCGGCGTGGCTGTGGTGGGTGTTTCTGGCCCAACGACACTATGCGTGGAGGAGTGTTTGTCAGTTTTGTTCGGTTGGTGGATGTGTGGGTGGTCGGCCATCAGCCGTCGGACGTCTGTGATGGTGTGCTTAGGGGGTTCTGCCTTGCCGACGTGTGGTGCGTGGCTAGCCAATGGACACCCAAAATAGCAAACAGTAACGGGAAGCAAAAATAAAAAACGGGAAAAAGATAAAGAAAAAAAAAAGAAGGGGAATTTGCAGAAACTACCCCAGGGAAATCTAAAACCGATCACGTGATCACCAATCGAGTTGGAAACAGGTGAAATTTCAATCGATGAATAATTTTCTTGAAATTAAATTTTATCTAGCATTACAAATCCTGAAATTCTAATAATTTCGTAACGATTAATTACTTTTAAGTACGTGGTGCATAAAATAGTAATGATTTGAAATATAGAGTATGCATTGCATGATTAGGATATTTTAGAGAAGATATTAATTTAGGCTCTATTACTATTAGGTTCGCAGGCACCAGTGTCCCGATATAGTATGGTCAGGGAAGGTTTGGGAGAACAGACAACGAGGTGAGTGTACTGTCTTCTTACTAAATTATTTTTGTATATATATATATATGATGAAATGTTGATTTACTTAAACCGTACAATTTTATAACTTATATGGGTCAAGCAGGATGCGGGTGAGTTGGTAAACTGGATTTTCGGAAGATTTCGGTGGTTTTCGAAATGAGATTGAAAATGAATTTTTGTTGGATTTGGTGAAATTGGACGGTGTTTTTAAAAGAGAATAGAAAATATTTGTTTTCTAGAGATGCCTAGTTTTCAAAAAAAATAAATAATAAAGGGTGGAAAAGTGGCCTTAATAAAATCAGACATTTTCTTTAAAAGAAAGTGTGAAATATGATCTTTGGATTTAAAAGTTGGTTTTGAGAAAAAGAGATAAACGTGGTGATTTGACGATATTCATTGAGTTGTGATTCGATGATGCTGTATTTGATTTGACGATGTCACAGTATTTATCTGTTTTGGTAGAGTGATGTTATCTGCTTCGGCGGAGTGATGTTATCTACTTCGGCGGAGTGATGTTTATCTGCTTCGGCAGAGTGATGTTAAACGTATATACTGTGTAGTGATTATCCACTTCGGCGGAGTGATGGGTGTTCGTAGGAAGGCATATCCAACGGATGGTACGGTACCGTTGCAAACTCCCGATCAAGAAGTTAAAACGATCACTAGGGCTGGCCAGTATGGGTGTGTTTGAGATATGGTGTTTTACTTATATTGAGTAATTTATTATTTACCCTGGTGATTGGTATGATTTTATATTAGATGGATTTGGATGAAACTTATACTTATGGGTTTATTTCCACTGCTTATATTATGGAGAAATTTTTACTAGTTACGCGTTGTTTATATACCTGCACTTGATCCATTTAGATATTGTAGAATGATTTATTATCCCAAAATGTTTTTACTAAGAAGACAGTACACTCGCAGGTAAAACAGTTAGGAGTCGGTCTGTCCCCTACTGGCGCTGGTAGGGTTATGCGGGTCATGCGATGGAGTCATTAGAGAGGGATTTCGAGGCGAGGTGTCAGAGATGATTCTAAGTGAGATTCATGGGATTCAAATTTAGGTTATTTTTATAGTTCGGACAGTGTGTCCCTATCAATGGGAATTATGTATATGTTGTACATATCATTTGTTTGTGTATTATATTCTTTTTTATTGTGGTTGTCTAGTCAGTTGGGTGATGTCATGTCGATGTCACGCCGGCCCCAGAGTGACATGGTTCCGGGGTGGGGTGTGATAATTTTGGTATCAAAGCCTAGGTTATAGGTTCTGTAGACTTGCCAGTGGTTGTATCACTAGAGGATCATGAGATAGGAAGACGTGCCAGTCGTCTAGTCAGTAGGGGACTTTGTGATAGGGTGTCGATAGATAGTGTCGAGCTAGTAGTGGACCATGAGATGGGGTGACAATAGGTGGGTTCGGCACGAGAGTGATATTTATTGCATTGCATTGGATAATATATTGGCACCATGTATGATTAATGGTCTTATTGGCAATTAGTGGGTGCGATGAAGTGTAATACTGCTTTTTGGTGGATTGGGTGGTGGTTGATAGTGGTAATGAGTAGATCGCGATTGTGGGAGGTACCAGCGGTTGGAAATATTAAATTATAACTGATAAATAATTCTATTTGTAGTGGTGGACATTGGGATTCCCTGTTGGTAGCACGTAATATTTTATTTTATTTTGGTTGAACCAACAGTATGGTAGAGTATATTTATTTCGTTCAATGTTAAGTTATTCCTTGAATCGAGTCGGTTGACAACACTTTATTTATGTAATGACACTACACACTGTGCTACTAGTTGAGGTATGCGGATTCTATCAAAAATGTGTGGGTGTACTCGTGATTTTAATAGAAAGGGCAGAAAAATATGACCATTTGGCGGTATGAAATAAAATGTAATGTAAATAGGAAAAGAAAAAAAAATTAATTAAAAAGTTATATGAAATGGGTAAACGGAGTGAAAATTTATCGAGAATGAGGTGTAAGAAGTAGCCGAGAACTATGAGCCTGTATTAATAGTAAGTGCGTAGAAATATAGGTCATTTCGTATTAGTGATAGGAAATTATCGATAGATCTATTACCCTTGAATACTTACGATCTCGATGTAATACTGGATATGGAATTGCGGTTCAGCTGTCATGCCACGGTGAATGGTTTTAAGAAGAAAGTGATCTTTCGAATATAAGGCGAGCCAGAACTTGTATTCTCGGGAAACATAATTATCAATCCTGTCGGGTTCACTTCAGTCGTAGAAGCCAGGAGATTATTGAAGAAAGGATGTCAGGGATACCTCGCGCACGTGATTGACGCCGGTCATAAAGAAATTCAGACGGCGGATATTTCAATGGTCGGAGATTTTCTAAACGTATCTTCCAGAAGAATGGCCAGGGTTGCCAGTAGATAGGGGGATAGAAGTCATTATCAAGTTGCTTCCAGGACTGCTCCTATATCAACTATTCCTTATCGTATGGTGCCTACCGAGCTGGAAAAAATTGGAAGGGCCGTTACAAGATTTATTAGATTGTAGATTTATCAAACCTAACGTCTCTAGGGGTAGCCCCAGTTTGTTTATGAAGAAGAAGGATGGCATGTTCAGAATATGTATCGACTATCGGCGGCTGAATAGGGTGACCGTCCGTAACAAATATCCGTTATCTAGGATTGGTGACATGTTGATTATTTCTGGAAGGCTAAAGTGTATGCCAAGATAGGTCTTCGGTCAGGGTATCACCAATTGAAAGACAGAGACAGTGTTGTGGCGAGAATGTCGTTCCATTCGAGATATGGACACTACAAATTCTCGGTTATGCCCTTCGGATTGACAAATGCTCCTATTGCTTCCATGAACTTGATGAATCGGGTCTTCCAACTTCATCTGGATCAATTTATTATCATATTCATTGACGACATATTGATCTATTCCTAAAGCAGAGATGAACATGCAGAATATTTTCAACTCGTGTTGCAGGTGTGGCGGGAGAAGAGGCTATATGTGGAGTGCAGTAAATGTGAATTTTGGTTAGATTATGTAGTATTTTTGGGGGGTATATTATTTTAGGAAATGGTATTCGGGTGAACCCAAAGGAAGTTGAAGCTGTTATTCAGTAAGAAAAACCGGAAAATGTGAAAATATGATTGAAATTCCAAACTTTTTAGGAATAGCGGGTTAATCTCAACGGTTTGAGCATGGATTTTCTGTTATAACTGCTGTCGACTCGTTCGACCCACAAGGAATCCAAATTCGAGTAGATTGACAAAAGCGAATAGAGTTTCCAAGAGTTGAAGAGTAGATAGATATCAGCACCAATACTATCCCTCCCAACAGAAGGGGTGGTTTTGTAATTTATAGTGATACGTCCCATCAAGGGCTGGGGATGTGTTCTGATGCAGCATGGGCACGTAATCGCAGGGGTATCGCGGCAATTGAAGAATCATGAGCGTAATTACCCAACGCATGATTTGGAGTTGGTAGCAATTGACAGCACTAATTGTAGGGCGAAACTGTGAAATATACACTGATCCTCAGAGTTTAAAATACCTATTTATTCAGAAGGAGTTAAATCTAAGGCAAAGGCGTTGAATAGAATTGATTAAAGATTATGATTGCAACATCCACTATCATTTAGGGAAGACTAATATTGTAGCAGATGGGTGGAGTCGGGAATCGGTGGGTTCGATCGTGCACATTAGAGACATTCATACTAATATGTATGCTGATTTAAGATCTTTACGAGTTCAGTTGGCGGTTGGTCAGGCGGCAGCGTTGCTTACGACTTTGACCTTGAAGTCGACGTGGATTGATCATATTATTGAAGCTCGAAAATCGGACCTTTAATTGGAGAGAATTCGGGGTGGAATGAAAAATGGTCGCAGAGCAAATTATCATGACAAAGGAAGTGATGAGGTTTTGATGATTGGAAATAGGCTGGGTGTACCTAATAATGTTAATTTGAAAAACGATATTTTGGAAGAAGCACAAAGCTCAGCATACGCGATGCGTCCAGACAATACTAAAAATGTATCGGGCTTTGCGTTAGCATTATTGGGGGATCGGAATGGAACAAGAAATCGCGGAGTTGTTGTCAAGTGTCCTACTTGTTAGCAAGTGAAAATTGAGCATCAACGTCCAAGTGGGTTGCTACAACCTCTACCTATTCCAAAGTGGAAATGGGAGAATATCACGATGAATTTTAGTTTGGGATTACCTCGTACTAAAAAGGGATATAATTCCATCTGGGTGATCGCTGATAGGCTTACTAACTTTGCTCATTTTCTGGTCATAAAGACGACGTATTCATTTGAAAAGTATGCCCAATTATTGATCGATAAGATTGTTAGGTTGCATGGCGCACCGGCTTCTAGAGTGTCAGATAGGGATTTGAGATGAACTTTGAGGTTTTGACCAATACTCCAAACTGCTTTAGGTCCCAAGTTAAAATTTAGCACCGTTTTCCATCCTCAACCGGATAGATAGACAGAGGATACGATTCAAATGTTAGAAGCTATGTATTCTAGAAATTCCTGGTAGCTGGGATGATCATTTGCCGATGATGGAATTCGCCTACAACAATAGCTACCATTTAGGAATCGAGATGGCCCGGTATGTAACATTGTATGGTATGAAATGCAAAACTTCAGTCTGTTGGACTGAAATGGGTGAACATAAATTGTTGATGTCGGACGTAGCTCAGATAATAACGGACAAGGTAAATGTGATTTGAGAAAAAAAAAAAAAAAATAATAATAATAATAATTAATAAAGAGGAAATATATATATTTTTGCTCAGAATCGACAAAAGAGTTATACAGACAAACGCCGATGGGAGTTGGAGTTCAAAGTAAGAGATCACGTGTTCTTACGTATTTCTTCATGAAGAGGCATAATGAGGTTCGGGAGAAAAGGGAAGTTAAGTCCAAGATACATCGGACCCTACGGAATCTTAGATTCGGTTGACGCAACAGTCTATCGACTTTCTGTACCACCAGAGCTGTCCCGACTACACGACGTTTTCCAGATATCACTGCTTTGGAAATATGCATTAGATCCTTCTCATGTGTTGACTTCGCAGACGATCGAAGTGGAAACAGATTTGACCTATGTTAAAAAGCCAGTCTAAATCTTAAGTAGTACGGATCAGGTGTTACGGATGGAAACGATCCCATTAGTCAAGGTGTTATGGAGCGATTAAGTGGTGGAAGAGGCGACATGGGAGCGAGAAGAAGAAAAGGAGAACAAACGCCCACATTTGTTCATTTAGGTAAATATATATATATATATATATAGGCGACATGGGAGCGAGAAGACGAAAAGGAGAACAAACGCCCACATTTGTTCATTTAGGTAAATATATATATATATATATATATATATATATATATATAAAAATCGGGACGAAATTTTTTTTAGGATGAAAGAGTTGTAAGGCCCAAATCGTAATAGGTACATCATTAATAGTGGCATTTTAAAGTATGGGAAAATTTGGGGTCAAATTTGAAATTTAGAAAACATGGAAATTAAACTTGAGATCCAAATTGATAATGAAAATCAAAATTTAAAATAGTAAGGGTGGAGTTATAATTTTAGAAACTTGTAAAAGTTGAAAAGGATTAAAATAAAATCTTAAAGAAAGTTAGGGGAGGAAAGTGCATTTTAATTAAAAGTTTAAAAAAAAAAAAAAAAACGCCATCTGCGCAACAGGACTCCAACCGGCCGGCAAGAGAGATCGGCGTAGGCGACGTGGCAAGCCAGGGACGATTTCTCCCACTAATCTCATGCATTATATACTCAATCTTGTGGGATTGAGGAAAGATCTGAAAAACAATCTAGAAATCACTTAGAGAATCTAGAGAGAGAGAGAAGAGAGAGAAAGAGAGAGCAGGCCGAGGATTTGGGTTTGAGAAATGATCGCCGGCAAAGGTGTCGGAGGTGCATGGGGGTATGATCATCGGCGTAGAGGGTCATCGATCCATTTAGAGAGAGAGAGAGTTCGACAGTGGTGAGATTCGGACCGTGGCCGTTGCTCTGGCAGGGGTACTGCGGGGGTGTGCATTTTGTGTGTGTTGTTCGATCGCCGTAGTTATATCGTTGGTGGGCGTCATTGTCGGTCCGGTGGGGGTGTTGCCGCCGTCTCTCTAGCTGAGTGGGTGGAGTGTGTGGGTACTGGCAGTAAACCCAGAACCAGGAGCAGAGGAGAGAGAGTGAGAGGTCAGCGTAGGGGGGTGGCGAGATTCGACGAGTATGGGCGTGAGTGGGTTCGGATGGTTGTCGATCGTCGTGGGTGGCGTACGGCGGAGTGGGTGTTTTTCGTTTCTGGTTTTGTGCGGCGTAGCTGTGGTGGGTGTTTTCGGACCAACGATACTGTGCATGGAGGAGTGTTCGTCGGTTTTGTTCGTCGGTAGATGTGTGGGTGGTCGGCCGTCGGATGTCTGTGATGGTGTGCTTAGGGGGTTCTGCCTTGCCGATGTGTGGTGTATGGCTGGCCGGTGGACACCCAAAACAGCAAACAGTAATGGGAAGCAGAAACAAGAAACGGGGAAGAAGAGAAAGAAAAAAAAAAGGCGAATTTGCAGAAACCACCCCAGGGAATTCTAAAACCGATCACGTGATCGCCAATCGACGAAACAGGTGAAATTTCAATCGATGAATAATTTTCATTAAACTAAATTTTATTTAGCATTACAAATCCTAAAATTTTAATAATTTCGTAACGATTAATTACTTTTAAGTACGTGGTGCATAAAATAGTAACGAGTCGAAATATAGAGTCTACATTGCACGATTATGATGTTTTAGAGAATATATTAATTTAGGCTCTGTTACTATTAGGTTCGCAGGCACCAGTGTCCCGATAGAGTATGGTCAGGGAAGGTTTGGGAGAACGGATGACGAGGTGAGTGTACTGTCTTCTTACTAAATTATTTTTGTATATATATATGATGAAATGTTGATTTACTTAAACCGTACAATTTTATAACTTATATGGATCAAGAAGGATGTGGGTGAGTTGGTAAACTGGATTTTCGGAAGATTTCGGTGGTTTTCGAAATGAGATTGAAAATGAATTTTTGTTGGATTTGGTGAAATCGGACGGTGTTTTTAAAAGAGAATAGAAAATATCTGTTTTCTAGAGATGCCTAGTTTTCAAAAAAAAAAAATAAAGGGTGTAAAAGTGGTTTTAATAAAATCAGACGTTTTCTTTAAAAGAAAGTGTGAAATATGATCTTTGGATTTAAAAGTTGGTTTTGAGAAAAAGAGATAGACGTGGTGATTTGACGATATTCATTGAGTTGTGATTCAATGATGCTGTATTTGATTTGACGATGTCACAGTATTTATCTATTTTGGTAGAGTGATGTTATCCGCTTCGGTGGAGTGATGTTTATCAGCTTCGGCAGAGTGATGTTAGACGTATATACTGCGCAGTGATTATCCGCTTCGACGGAGTGATGGGTGTTCGTAGGAAGGCATATCCTATGGATGGTACGGTAGCGTTGCAAACTCTCGATCGTGAGGTTAAAACGATCACTAGGGCTGGCCAGTGTGGGTGTGTTTGAGATATGGTGTTTTACTTATATTGAGTAATTTATTATTTACCTTGGTGATTGGTATGATTTTATATTAGATGGATCTGGATAAAACTTATACTTATGGGTTTATTTCCACTGCTTATATTATGGAGAAATTTTTACTAGTTACGCATTGTTTACATACCTGCGCTTGATCCATTTAGATGTTGTAGAATGATTTATTATCCCAAAATGTTTTTACTAAGAAGGCAGTACATTCGCAGGTAAAACAGTTAGGAGTCGGTCGATCCCCTACTGGCGCTAGGTAGGGTTATGTGGGTCATGCGATGGAGTCATTAGAGAGGGATTTTGAGGCGAGGTGTTAGAGATGATTCTAAGTGAGATTCATGGGATTCGAATTTAGGTTATTCTTATAGTTCGGACAGTGTGTCCCTATCAATGGGAATTATGTATATGTTGTACATATCATTTGTTTGTGTATTATATTCTTTTTTATTGTGGTTGTCTAGTCAGTTGGGTGATGTCATGTCGACGTCACGCTGGCCCCAAGGTGACAGGGTTCTAGGGTGGGGTGTGACATTTCCGCCCAAAAAAGTGGGGTTTTTCGTCCAAAATGGACGCAATTGATTTTTTGGTCAAACTTGGTCTGTTTTTGCCTTTTAGGGTTGTTTGGCTCAGCAAGCCATATCCACTCAATAAAGTGGTATTTTTTGTCCGAAATTGACATAGTTGAATTTCTTGCCAAACTTAGTCTTTTTGGGCCGTTCGGGGTCATTTTTCTCAGAAGGTCGTTTGTACTCTAAAAGGAGGTTTTCTCCTTCCAGAACGGAGATAGTTGATTTTTCGAATCAAAGTTGGTCTTTTTGGGCATTTTGATTAGAATATCATTTCCACCAAAAAAAAAATGGTATTTTTCTTCCAAAACGGACACAATTAATTTTCAAGTCAAAATTGAACTTTTTTGGCCTTTTGGGTTGTCTTGATAAGTAAGTCATTTCTACATAAAAAAAAAAAAAAAACAAAAAGTGATATTTTTCGTCCGAAACGGACACAGATAAATTTTCATGTCTAATGTGGTCCTTTCGGGCCTATTTGAGGTGTTTCGCTCAGAAGGTCGTTTTGCACCATTAAATGTGGTGTTTTTCTTCCAAAATGGATACAATTGACTTTTTCTACTCAAATTTGGTGTTTTTGGGCCTTTTGATGGCGTTTTGCCTAGAATGATATTTCCTCCCAAAAAAGTTGTGTTTTTCGTCCAAAACAGACGCAATTGATTTTCTGGTCAAACTTGGTCTGTTTGGGCCACTTAGGGTTGTATGGCTCTGTTAGCCGTATCTACCCAATAAAAAGTGGTATTTTTCATCCGAAATTTACACAACTAAATTTTCTTACCAAACTTGGTCTTTTTGGGCCGTTTGGGGTCATTTTTCTCATAAGGGCATTTGCACTCTAAAAGGTGGTTCTTTCCATCCAAAACAGACACAATTGATTTTTCGACTCAAACTTGGTATTTTTGGGCATTTTGATTCGAATATCGTTTCCACAAAAAAAAAAAAAAAAAGTGGTATTTTTCGGCCAAAACGGACACAATTGATTTTCTGGTCAAACTTGAACTTTTTTTTTGCCTTTTGGGTTGTTTTGCTAAGTAAGTCATTTCTCCATAAAAAAAATAAAAAAAAAAATGTAGTGGTATTGTTCATCCGAAACGGACACAGATAAATTTTCTTGTCAAACGTGATCTTTTTGGGCCGCTTAGGGGCATTTCGCTCAGAAGGTCGTTTCCTCCCTAAAAGGTGGCGTTTTTCGTCCAAAATAGACACAATTGATTTTTCCAATCAAACTTGATATTTTTTGGGAATTTTAGGGATGTTTTGATTAGAATAACGTTTCCGCCCAAAAATGGTATTTTCGTCCAAAACAGACGCAATTGTTTTGCTCAGTAAGCCATTCCACCCAGAAAAGTGATATTTTTCATATGAAACAGACACAGTTGAATTGTCTTGTTAAATTTGGTCTTTCTAGGCCGTTTAGTGATGTTTTTCTCAGAAGATCATTTTCCCCCTAACAGAGGGGTATTTTTCGTCAAAAACGGACATAATTAATTTTTCTACTCAAACTTGGTCTTTTTGGTCCATCTGGGGGTGTTTTTCTTAGAAGGTCATTTTCACTTAAGAAAGTAGTGTTTTTTTGTCCCAAACGGACGCAATTGATTTTCAGGTCAAACTTGCAATTTTCGGGGCCTTTCACCCAGAAGGTCGTTTCCATCATAAAAGGGGTTGTTTTTCTTCCAAAACGGATACAATGGACTTTTTCTACTCAAATATGGTGTTTTTGGGCCTGCCTAGAATGTCATTTCCTCCCGAAAAAGTAGGGGTTTTCGTCCAAAGTAGACGCAATTGATTTTCTGGTCAAACTTGGTCTGTTTTCACCTTTTAGGGTTGGTTGTTTAGCTCAGCAAGCCGTATTCACCCAATAAAGAGGTATTTTTTGTCCGAAATTGACACAGTTGAATTTTCTTGCCAAATTTGGTCTTTTTGGGCCGTTCGGGGTCATTTTTCTCAGAAGGTCGTTTGTACTCTAAAAGGAGGTTTTTTCCGTCCAGAATGGAGATAGTTGATTTTTCAACTGAAAGTTGGTCTTTTTAGGCATTTTAATTAGAATATCATTTCCACAAAAAAAAAAAAAAAAGTGGTATTTTTCTTCCAAAGTGGACACAATTAATTTTCTAGTCAAAATTGAACTTTTTGGCCTTTTGGGTTGTTTTGATAAGTAAGTCATTTCTACATAAAAATAAAAAGTGGTATTTTTTGTCCGAAACGTACATATATAAATGTTCATGTCTAATGTGGTCTTTTCGAGCCTATTTGAGGTGTTTCGCTTAGAAGGTCGTTTTGCACCATAAAAGGTGGTATTTTTCTTCCAAAACGGATACAATTGACTTTTTCTACTCAAATTTGGTGTTTTTGGGCCTTTTGATGGCGTTTTGCCTACAATGTCGTTTCCTCCCAACAAAGTGGTGTTTTTCGTCCAAAACAGACGCAATTGATTTTCTGGTCAAACTTGGTCTGTTTGGGCCACTTAGGGTTGTTTGGCTCAGTTAGCCGTATCCACCCAGTAAAGTGGTATTTTTCATCCGAAATTGACACAGTTGAATTTTCTTACCAAACTTGGTCTTTTTGGGCCGTTTGGGGTCATTTTTCTCAGAAGGTCATTTGCAGTCAAAAAGGTGATTCTTTCCATCCAAAATGGACACAATTGATTTTTCGACTCAAATTTGGTCTTTTTGGACATTTTGATTCGAATATCGTTTCCACCAAAAAAAAAAGTGGTATTTTTCATCCAAAACGGACACAATTGATTTTCTGGTCAAACTTGATTTTTTTTTTGCCTTTTGGGTTGTTTTGCTAAGTAAGTCATTTCTCCATAAAAAAAATAAAAATAAATAAATAAATAAATAAATGAGAAGTAGTGGTATTGTTCGTCCGAAATGGACACAGATAAATTTTCTTGTCAAACGTGATCTTTTTGGGCCGCTTAGGGGCATTTCGCTCAGAAGGTCGTTTCCTCCCTAAAAGGTGGCGTTTTTCGTTCAAAATAGACACAATTGAGTTTTCCACCCAAACTTGGTCTTTTTGGGCAATTTAGGGGCGTTTTGATTAGAATAACGTTTTCGCCAAAAAATGGTATTTTTCGTCCAAAACGGACGCAATTGATTTTCTAGTCAAACTTGGTCTATTTTTTGCCTTTGGGGTTGTTTTTCTCAGTAAGCCATTTCCACCCAGAAAAGTGGTATTTTTCATCTGAAACAGACACAGTTGAATTGTCTTGTCAAACTTGGTCTTTCTAGGCCGTTTAGTGATGTTTTTCTCAGAAGATCATTTTTCCCCTAACAGAGGGGTATTTTTTGTAAAAAAGGACATAATTAATTTTTCTACTCAAACTTGGTCTTTTTGGTCCATCTGGGGATGTTTTTCTTAGAAGGTCGTTTTCACTTAAGAAAGTGGTGTTTTTTTGTCCTAAATGGACGCAATTGATTATCAGGTTAAACTAGCAATTTTTCGGCATTTTGGGGGCCGTTCGCCTAGAAGGTCGTTTCCATCATAAAATGGGTTGTTTTTCTTCCAAAACGGATACAATGGACTTTTTCTACTCAAATTTCTTGTTTTTGGGCCCGCCTAGAATGTCATTTGCTCCCAAAAAAGTGGGGTTTTTCGTCCAAAATGGACGCAATTGATTTTCTAGTCAAACTTGGTCTGTTTTCGCCTTTTAGGGTTGTTTGGCTCAACAAGCCGTATCCACCCAATAAAGTGGTATTTTTTCTCCGAAATTGACACAGTTGAATTTTCTTGCCAAACTTGGTCTTTTTGGGCCATTCGGGGTCACTTTTCTCAGAAGGTCGTTTGCATTCTAAAAGGAGGTTTTTTCCGTCCAGAACGAAAATAGTTGATTTTTCAACTGAAAGTTGGTCTTTTTGGGCATTTTGATTAGAATATCATTTCCACCAAAAAAAAAAAGTGGTATTTTTCTTCCAAAATGGACACAATTAATTTTCCAGTCAAAATTGAACTTTTTTGGCCTTTCGGGGTTGTTTTGATAAGTATTTTTCGTTCGAAACGGACACAGATAAATTTTCATGTCTAATGTGGTCTTTTTGGGCCGTTTTAGGGCATTTCGCTCAGAAGATCGTTTCCTCCCTGAAAGGTGGCGTTTTTCATCCAAAATAGAGAGAATTGATTTTTCCATTCAAACTTGGTCTTTTTTGGGCATTTTGATTTTCTAGTCAAACTTTGTCTGTTTTTTGCCTTTGGGGTTGTTTTGCTTAGTAAGTCGTTCCCACCCAGAAAAGTGGTATTTTTCGTCTGAAACGAACACAGTTGAAATTTTCTTGTCAAACTTAGTCTTTTTGGGCCGTTTAGTGATGTTTTTCTCAAAAGATCGTTTTCTCCCTAATATGGGGGTATTTTTCGTCATAAACGGACACATTTGAATTTTCCACTCAAACTTGGTCTTTTTGGTCTATTTCGGGGTGTTTTTCTTAGAAGGTCGCTTCCACTAAAGAAAGTGGTGTATTTCATCCCAAACAAGCCCAATTGATTTTCAGGTCAAACTTCCACTTTTTGGGGCATTTTGGGCGCGTGTCACTCAAAAGTTCATTTCTACTCTAAAAGGTGGTGTTTTTCTTGCAAAACAGATACAATTGACATTTCTACTCAAACTTGGTGTTTTGGGGCCTTTTGGTGGCGTTTTGCCTCGAATGTTGTTTCCACCCAAAAAAATGGCATTTTTCGTCCAAAATGAATGCAATTAATTTTCAGGTCAAACTTGGTATGTTTTGGCCTTTTGGGGTTATTTTGCTATGTTAGTCGTTTTTATCCAAAAAAGTGATATTTTTCGTCTGAAACAGATGCAGTTGAATTTTGTTTTCTCCCAAAAAAGTTGTGTTTTTCGACCAAAACGGACGCAATTGATTTTCTAGTCAAACTTGGTATGTGTCGGCCTTTTGGAGTTGTTTTGCTCAATAAGTTGTTGCCATACAAAAAAATGGTATTTTTCGTCTGAAACGGACACAATTGTTTTTTGTACTCAAACTTTGTCTCTTGGGGGCATTTTGGGGTGTTTTACTTAGAAGGTCGTTTCCACTTAAGAAAATGGTGTTTTTCGTCCCAAATGGACACAATTGATTTTCAAGTCAAACTTGCACTTTTCTAGCATTTTGGGGGTGTTTCGCTCAGAATGTTGTTTCCATCATAAAAGTTGTTGTTTTTCTTCAAAAATGGATACAATGGACTTTTTTTTTACTCAAACTTGATGTTTTTGGGCCTTTTGGGGAATTTTGCCTAGAATGTCGTTTCCTCCCAAAAAAGTAGTTTTTCTTCCAAAACGGACGTAATTGCTTTTCTGGTCAAACTTGGTCTGTTTTAGCCTTTCAGGATTGTTTAGCTAAGCAAGTCATATCCACCCAATAATTTGGTATTTTTTGTTCGAAATTGACACAGTTGAATTTCCTTGCCAAACTTGGTCTTTTTGGGACGTTTGGGGTCATTTTTCTCAGAAGGTCGTTTGCACTATAAAAGGGGTTTTTTTCCGTCTAAAAGGGACATAGTTGATTGTTCGACTCAAACTTGGTCTTTTTGGGCATTTTGATTAGAATATCGTTTCCACCCAAAAAAAGGTGGTATTTTTCGTCCAAAACGGACACAATTGATTTTTTGGTCAAACGTGAACTTTTTTGGCCTTTTGGGTTGTTTTGCAAAGTAAGTTGTTTCTACATAAAAAAGTGGTATTTCTTGTCAAACATGGTCTTTTTGTGCCATTTGGGGCCTTTTACTCAGAAGGTCGTTTCCTCCCTAAAAGTTGGCGTTTTTCGTCCAAAATAGACACAATTGATTTTTCCACTCAAACTTGGTATTTTTTGGCCATTTTGGGGGCGTTTTGATTAGAATGTCGTGTCCGCCCAAAAAAGTGGTATTTTTCGTCTGAAACGGACACAATTGAATTTTCTTGTCAAACTTGGTCTTTTTGGGCCGTTTAGTGATGTTTTGCTTAGAAGATCATTTCATCCCTAATAGGGGCGTTTTTCGTAAAAAACAGACACAATTGATTTTTCTACTCAAACTTGGTATTTTCGGTCCATTTGGGGGTGTTTTTCTTAGAAGGTCGTTTCCAATAAAGAAAGTGGTGTTTCTCGTCCCAAACGGACACAATTGATTTTCAGGTCAAACTTGCGTTTTTCGAGCATTTTGGGGGGCATTTCACTCAAAAGGTCTTTTCCACCATAAAATGTGGTGTGTTTATTCCAAAACGAATACAATGGACTTTTTCTACTCAAACTTGGTGTTTTTGGGCCTTTTGGTGGCGTTTTGACTAGAATGTCGTTTCCACCCAAAAAAGTGGTATTTTTCGTACAAAACGGACACAATTGATTTTCTAGTAAAACTTGAACTTTTTTGGCCTTTTGGGTTGTTTTGCTTGTTAAGTCGTTTCTACGTAAAAAATTGGTATTTTTCATCCGAAACGGACACAGGTAAATTTTCTTGTCAAACGTGGTATTTTTGGGCCATTTGGGGGTATTTCGCTCACAAGTTCGTTTCCTCCCTAAAAGGTTGCGTTGTTCTTCCAAAATAGACACAATTGATTTTTCCACTCAAACTTGGTCTTTTTTGGGCATTTTCGGGGCGTTTTGATTAGAATGTCATTTTAGCCCAAAAAAAGTGGTATTTTTCGTCTAAAACGGACACAAATGATTTTTTGGTCAAACTTGGTCTGTTTTTTTTGCCTTTGGGGTTGTTTTGCTCAATAAGCCGTTTCCTCTCAGAAAGGTGGTATTTTTCGTCTGAAACGGACACAGTTTATTTTTCTTGTCAAATTTGGTCTTTTTGGGCCATTTAGTGATGTTTTGCTCAGAACATCGTTTCCTCCCTAATATGGGGTGTTTTTCGTAAAAAACGGACACAAATGATTTTTCCACTCAAACTTGGTCTTTTTGGGCCGTTTAGTGATGTTTTGCTCAGAACATCGTTTCCTCCCTAATAGCGGGTGTTTTTCGTAAAAAACGGACACAAATGATTTTTCCACTCAAACTTAGTCTTTTTGGTCTATTTGGGGGTGTTTTTCTTAGAAGTTCGTTTCTACTAAAAAAAAGTGGTGTTTTTCGTCTAAACGAACACAATTGATATTATGGTCAAATTTTGGTCTGTTTTTGGCCTTTGGGGTTATTTTTCTCAGTAAGTCGTTTTTACCCAGAAAAGTGGCTTTCTTCATTTGAAACGGGCATAGTTGAATTTTCTTGTCAAACTTGGTCTTTTTGGGCCGTTTAGTGATGTTTTGCTCAAACGATCATTTCCTCTCTAAAAGGGGGGTTGTTTTTCGTAAAAAATGGACACAACTGATTTTTCTACTTAAACTGGGTGTTTTTGGTTCATTTGGGGGTGTTTTTCTTTGAAGGTCGCTTCCACTAAAGAAAATGATGTTTTTCGTCCCAAATGGACACAATTGATTTTCAGGTCAAACTTGCACTTTTCAGGCATTTTGGGGGCATTTCGCTCTGAAGGTCGTTTCTACTCTAAAAGATGGTGTTTTTCTTCCAAAACAAATACAATTGACATTTCTACTCAAACTTGGGATTGTTGGGCCTTTTGTTGGCGTTCTGCCAAGAATGTTGTTTCCATCCAAAAAAGTGGTGTTTTTCGTCCAAAATTGAGGCAATTGATTTTCTGGTCAAATTTGGTCCATTTTGGCCGTTTGGGGTTACTTTGCTCAGTAAGCCGTTTCCACCCCAAAAAGTGGTATTCTTCTTCTCAAAACGAACACAATTGATTTTTCTACTCAAACTAGGTCTTTTTAGGCCATTTGGGGGTGTTTTACTTAGAAGGTCGTTTCCACTTAAGAAAGTTGTGTTTTTAATCCAAAACGGACACAATCGATTTTCAGGTCAAAATTGGACTTTTCGGGCCTTTTGGAGGCGTTTCGCTCAGAAGGTTGTTTCCACCATAAAAGGTGGTGTTTTTCATCCAAAACAGATACAATGGACTCCTTCTTCTCAAACTTGGTGTTTTTGCGCCTTTTGGTGGCATTTTGCCGAGAATTTCATTTCCTTCCCAAAAATTGGTGTTTATCATCCAAAACGGACGCAATTGATTTTCCAGTCAAACTTGGTCAGTTTTGGCCTTTTAGGGTTGTTTGGCTCAGTAAGCCAAATCTACCCAATACAATGGTCCTTTTCGTCCGAAATTGACAGAGTTGAATTTTCTTGCCAAACCTTGTCTTTTTGGGCCATTTGGGGTCATTTTACTATGAAGGTCGTTTGCACTCCAAACGGTGGTTTTTTTTGTTCAAAACGGACACAATTGATTTTTTAACACAAACTTGGTCATTTTGGGTATTTTGATTAGAATATCGTTTCCACCCGAAAAAAAAAAAAGTGGTATTAGTTTTCCAAAACAGACACAATTAATTTTTTGGTCAAACTTAAACTTTTCAAATGTGGTCTTTTTGGGCCGTTTGGGGGTGTTTCGCTCAGATGGTCGTTTCTTCCCTAAAAGGTGGCGTTTTTCCTACAAAATAGACACAATTGATTTTTCCCCTTGAACTTAGTCTTTTTTGGCTAATTTGGGGGCATTTTGATTAGAATATCGTTTCCACCCAAAAAAATGGTATTTTTCGTTCAAAACGGACGCAATTGATTTTCTGGTCAAACTTGGTCTGTTTTTTGCCTTTGGGGTTGTTTTGCTCAGTAAGTCGTTTCCACCTAGAAAAGTGGTATTTTTCGTCTAAAATGGACACAGTTGAATTTTCTTATCGAACTTGGTCTTTTTGGACTATTTAGTGACGTTTTGCTTAGAAGATCATTTCCTCCCTAATAGGGGGCGTTTTTCGTCATAAACAAACACAATTGATTTTTCTGCTCAAACTTGGTCTTTTTGGTCCATATGGGGGTGTTTTTCCTAGAAGTTCGTTTCCACTAAAGAAAGTGGTATTTTTCGTCCCAAACGGACAATATTGATTTTCAGGTCAAACTTGCCCTTTTCAGTCATTTCGGTGGCGTTTCGCTTAGAAGGTTGTTTCCACCAAAATAGGTGATGTTT
The DNA here is from genome assembly GCA_016647705.1 of Eucommia ulmoides. Classification (NCBI taxonomy): domain Eukaryota; kingdom Viridiplantae; phylum Streptophyta; class Magnoliopsida; order Garryales; family Eucommiaceae; genus Eucommia; species Eucommia ulmoides. The sequence continues at coordinate 43,880,566 of CM028334.1, read as the reverse complement.
TTCTTCAAAAACGGATACAATGGACGTTTTCTAATCAAACTTGGTATTTTTGGACCTTTTGGTGGCGTTTTGCCTAGAATGTCGTTTCCACCCAAAAAAGTGGTATTTTTCGTCCGAAATGGACGCAATTAATTTTCCAGTTAAACTTGGTCTGCTTTGGCCTTCTACGGTAGTTTGGCTCAGTAAGCCGTATCCACCCAATAAAGTGGTACTTTTCATCCAAAATTGACACAGTTGAATTTCATTGCCAAACTTGGTCTTTTTGGGCCATTTAGTGATGTTTTGCTTAGAAGACCATTTCCTCCTTAATAGGGGGTGTTTCTTGTGTTTCTTGTAAAAAAACAGACCCAATTGATTTTTCTACTCAAACTTGCTCTTTTTGGGCATTTTGATTAGAACATCGTTTCCACCCAAAAAAAAAAAAAAAGTGGTATTTTTCGTCCAAAACGGACACAATTGATTTTCTGGTCAAACTTGAACTTTTTTGGCCTTTTGGGTTGTTTTGCTAAGTAAGTCGTTTCTACATAATAAAAAAAAAAAAAAAAAAAAAAAAAAAAAAAAAGAAAAGAAGAAGGTATTTTTCATTCGAAACGAACAGATAAATTTTCTTTTCGAACGTGGTCACTTTTAGCCGTTTGGGGGCATGTCGCTGAGAATGTCGTTTCATCTCTAAAAGGTGGCATTTTTCGTCCAAAATAGACACATTTGAATTTTCCACCCGAACTTGGTCATTTTTGGGCATTTTGGGGGCGTTTTGATTATAATATCATTTCTGCCCAAAAAAAATGGATATTTTTCATCCAAAACCGATGCAATTGATTTTCTGGTCAAACTTGGTGTGTTTTTCGCCTCTGGGGTTGTTTTGTTCAGTAAGCCGTTTCCACTCAGAAAAGTGTTATTTTTCGTCTGAAATGGACATAGTTTATTTTTCTTGTCAAATTTGGTGTTTTTGGGATGTTTAGTGATGTTTTGCTCAGAATATCATTTCCTCCCTAATAAGGGGATGTTTTTCGTCAAAAACGGACATTATTGATTTTTCCACTCAAACTTGGTTTTTTGGTCCATTTGGGGTTGTTTTTCTTAGAAGGTCGTTTCCACTAAAGAAAGTGGTGTTTTTCATCCCAAACGGACACAATTGATTTTCAGGTCAAACTTGCATTTTTTGGGCATTTTTGGGGCGTTTCGCTCAGAAGGTCGTTTCTACCATAAAAGGTGGTGTTTTTCTTCCAAAACGGATACAATGTGCTTTTTCTACTCAAACCTAGTGTTTTTGGGCCTTTTGATGGAATTTTGTCTAGAATGTCATTTCCTCCCAAAAAAAAATGGTGTTTTTCGTCCAAAACGGATACAATTGATTTTCTGGTCAAACTTGAACTTTTTTGGCCATTTGGGTTGTCTTGCTAAGTAAGTCAATTCTACATAAAAAACAAAAAGTGGTATTTTTTGTCCGAAACGGACACAGATAAATTTTCTTGTCAAACATGGTCTTTTTGGGCCGTTTGGGGGCATTTCGCTCACAAGGTCGTTTCCTCCCTAAAAGGTTGCCTTTTTCTTCCAAAATAGACACAATTGATTTTTCCACTCAAACTTGGTCTTTTTTGGGCATTTTGGGGGTGTTTTGATTAGAATGTTGTTTTCGCCCCAAAAAAGTAGTATTTATCATCCAAAACGGACGCAATTGATTTTTTGGTAAAATTTGATCTATTCTTGGCCTTTGGGGTTGTTTTGCTTAATTAGTCGTTTCCACCCAGAAAAGTGGCATTTTTCATCTGAAACGGACACAGTTGAATTTTCTTGTCAAACTTGGTCTTTTTGGGCCGTTTAGTGATGTTTTGCTTAGAAGATTGTTTCCTCCCTAAAAACGGACACAAAGGATTTTTCTACTCAAACTTTGTCTTTTTGGTTTATTTGGGGGTGTTTTTTTTAGAAGGTCACTTCCACTAAAGAAAGTGGTGTTTTTCGTTCCAAACGGACACAATTGATTTTCAGGTCAAACTTGCACTTTTCGGGCATTTTGGGGTCGTTTCGCTTCGTTTTTACCCTATAAGGTGGTGTTTTTCTTCCAAAACAGATATAATTGACATTTCTACTCAAACTTGGTGTTTTTGGGCCTTTTGGTGGCGTTTTGCCTAGAATGTTGTTTCCACCCAAAAAAGTGGTGTTTTTTGTCCAAATTGGATGCATTTGATTTTCTGGTCAAACTTGGCCTATTTTGGCCTTTTGAAGTTGTTTTGCTCAGTAAGCCGTTTCCAACAAAAAAAATGGCATTTTTCGTCTGAAACGGACTCAGTTGAATTTTGTTTTCACCCAAAAAAGTTGTGTTTTTCATCCAAAACGGACGTAATTGATTTACTTGTCAAACTTGGTTTAGTTTTGCCTTTTGGGGTTGTTTTGCTCCGTACGTCGTAGCCACCCAAAAAAATGGTATTTTTCATCTAAAACGAACACAATTGATTTTTCTGCTCAAACTTGGTCTTTTTGGGCCATTTAGGGGTGTTTTACTTAGAAGGTTGGTTCCACTTAAGAAAGTGGTGTTTTTCATCCAAAACGGACACAATCAATTTTCAGGTCAAAATTGGACTTTTCGGGCCTTTTGGGGCCGTTTCGCTTAGAAGGTTATTTCCAACATAAGCGGTGGTGTTTTTTTTCAAAAATGGATACAATGGACTTTTCTTCTCAAACTTGGTCTTTTTTGGGCCTTTTGGTGGCATTTTGCCTAGAATGTCATTTCCTCCCAAAAAAGTGGTGTTTTTCGTCCAAAATGGACGCAATTGATTTTCAAGTCAAACTTGGTCTGTTTTAGCCTTTTAGGGTTGTTTGCCTTAGTAAGCCGTATGCACCCAATAAAGTGGTATTTTTCAACCGAAATTGACACAGTTGATATTTCTTAACGAACTTGGTCTTTTTGGGCCTTTTAGTGATGTTTTGCTCAAAAGATCGTTTCCTCCCTAAAATGGGGGTGTTTTTCGTAAAAAACGGACACAATTGAGTTTTCTACTCAAACTTGGTGTTTTTGGGCCATTTGGGTGTGTTTTTCTTAGAAGGTCATTTCCACGAAAGAAAGCTGTGTTTTTCGTCCAAATGACACAACTGATATTCTGGTCAAACTGGCACTTTTTGGGCATTTTTGGGGCGTTTCGCTCAGAAGGTTGTTTCCTCCATAAAAGGTGGTGTTTTCTTTCAAAACAGACACAATGGACATTTTCAACTCAAACTTGGTGTTTTTGGGACTTTTGGTGGCTTTTTGCCTAGAAGGTCGTTTCCTAAAAAAAACGATGTTTTTCGTCCAAAATGGACGCAATTAATTTTCTGGTCAAACTTGGCCTGTTTTGGCCTTTTAGGGTTGTTTGGCTTAGTAAGACGTATCCACCCAATAAAGTGGTGTTTTTCGTCCGAAATTAACACAGTTAAATTTTCTTGCTGAACTTGGTCTTTTTGGGCTGTTTAGGGTCATTTTTCTCAAAAGGTCGTTTACACTCCAAAAGGTGGTTTTGTTTTTGTCCAAAATGCACACAGATGATTTTTCGACTCAAACTTAGTCTTTTTGGGCATTTTGATTAGAATATCCTTTCCACCCAAAAAAAAGTGGTATTTTTCTTCTAAAACGGACACAATTGATTTTCCGGTTAAACTTGAACTTTTTTGGCCTTTTGGGTTGTTTTGCTAAGTAAGTCGCTTCTACATAAAAAACAAATAATTAAAATAAAATAAAATAAAATAAAAATTGGTATTTTTCATTCGAAACAGACGCAGATAAATTTTCTTGTCGAACGTGGTCACTTTTGGCCGTTTGGAGGCATTTCGCTCAGAAGGTCGTTTCCTCCCTAAAAGGTGGCGTTTTTCGTCCAAAATAGACAAAATTGATTTTTCCACCCAAACTTGGTCTTTTTTGGGCATTTTGGGGGCGTTTTGATAAGAATATCATTTTCGCCCAAAAAAAATAGTATTTTTCGTCCAAAACGGACGGAATTAATTTTCTGGTCAAACTTGGTCTGTTTTTTGCCTTTGGGGTTGCTTTGCTTAGTAAGCCATTTCCACCTAGAAAAGTGGAATTTTTCGTCTGAAATGGACACAGATTATTTTTCTTGTCAAATTTCATCTTTTTGGGCTGTTTAGTGATGTTTTGCTCAGAATATCGTTTCCTCCCTAATAGGGGGTGTTTTTCGTAAAAAACGGACGCAATTGATTTTTCCACTCAAACTTGGTCTTTTTGGTCCATTTGGGAGTGTTTTTCGTAGAAGGTCGTTTCCACTAAAGAAAGTGGTATTTTTCGTCCAAACGGACACAATTGATTTTCAGGTCAAACTTGCACTTTTCGGGCATTTTTGGGGCGTTTCACTCAGAAGCTCGTTTCCACCATAAAAGGTGGTGTTTTTCTTCCAAAATGGATACAATGGACTTTTCTACTCAAACTTGGTGCTTTTGGGCCCTTTGGAGGGATTTTGCTTAGAATGTCGTTTCCTCACAAAAGGTCAAACTTGCACTTTTCAGGCATTTTGGGGACATTTCACTTAGAAGTTCGTTTCCACAATAAAAGGTAGTGTTTTTTTCCAAAACGGATACAATGGACTTTTTCGACTCAAACTTAGTGTTTTTGGGCCCTTTGGTGGCGTTTTGCCTAGAATGTCGTTGCCTCACAAAAATAATGTGTTTTTTGTCCAAAATGGATGCAATTGATTTTCTGGTCAAACTTGGTTTGTTTTGGCCTTTTAGGGTTGTTTGGATCAGTAAGCCGTATCCACCCAATAAAGTGGTATTTTTCATTCGAAATTGACGCAGTTGAATTTTCTTACCAAACTTTGTCTTTTTGGGCCGTTTGTGATCTTTTTGCTCAGAAGGTCGTTTGCACTCTAAAAGGTGGGTTTTTGTTTTGCCCAAAATGACCACAATTGATTTTTCGACTTAAACTTGGTCTTTTTGGGCATTTTGATTAGAATATCATTTCCACCAAAAAAAAAAAAAGAAAAAAAAAAGTGGTATTTTACGTCAAAAATGGACACAATTGATTTTTTGGTCAAACTATAACCTTTTTGGACTTTGGGTTATTTTGCTAAGTAAGTCGTTTCTACATAAAAAAGAGGTATTTTTTGTCCGAAATGGATACAGATAAATTTTCTTGTCAAACGAGGTTTTTTGGGCCGTTTGGGGGCATTTCACTCGAAAGGTCGTTTCCTCCCTAAAAGGTTGCGTTTTTCTTCCAAAATAGACACAATTGATTTTTCCACCCAAACTTGGTCTTGTTTAGGCATTTTTGGGGCATTTTGATTAGAATGTTGTTTCCGCCCAAAAAAATGGTATTTTCATCCAAAACGGACGCAATTGATTTTTTAGTCAAATTTGGTCTATTTTTGGCCTTCGGGGGTGTTTCGCTCAGTAAGCCGTTTCCACCCAGAAAAGTGGCATTTTTCATATGAAATGGACACAATTGATTTTTTGACTCAAACTTGGTTTGTTTGGGCCATTTGGGGGTGTCTTACTTAAAAGGTGTCAAATTTGGTCTTTTTGGGCCGTTTAGTGATGTTTTGCTCAGAAGATTGTTTCCTCCTTAGTAGGATGGATGTTTTTCATAAAAAACAGACACAATTGATTTTTCAACTCAAACTTGATTTTTTTGGGCATTTTGATTAGAATATCGTCTCCACCCCCAAAAAAAATGGTATTTTTCGCCCAAAACGGACACAAATGATTTTCAAGTCAAACTTAAACTTTTTTGGCCTTTTGTGTGGTTTTTCTATGTAAGTCATTTCTACATAAAAAAGGTGGAATTTTTCGTCCTAAACCGACAGAGATAAATTTTCTTGTCAAAAGTGGTCTTTTTGGGCCATTTAGGGGCGTTTCTGTCAAAAGGTTGTTTCCTTCATAAAAGGTGGCGGTTTTCTTCCAAAATAGACACAATTGATTTTTGCACTCAAACTCGGTCTTTTTTGGGCATTCTGGGGGCGTTACAATTAGAATGTCGTTTCCGCCCAAAAAAGTGGTAGATTTGATTTTTCGATTCAAACTCGGTCTTTTTCGGCATTTTGATTAGAATATCGTCTCCACCCAAAAAAAAAGTGGTATTTTTCGCCCAAAATGGACACAATTCATTTTCTTGTGAAACTTGATCTGTTTTTGGCCTTTGGAGTTGTTTTGCTTAGTAAGCTGTTTCCACCCAGAAAAGTGGTATTTTTCGTCTGAAACAGACACAGTTGATTTTTTTACTCAAACTTGGTCTTTTTGGGCAATTTGAATATTGTCTCCGCCCAAGAAAAAAGTGGTATTTTTCATCCAAAACAGACACAATTGATTTTCTGGTCAAACTTAAACTTTTTTGGCCTTTTGGTTTGTTGTGCTAAGTCGTTTCTACTTAAAAAGGTGGTGTTTTTCGTCCGAAACAGACACAAATAAATTTTCTTGTCAAACGTAGTGTTTTTGGGCCGTTTGGGGGATTTTCGGTCAGAAGTGTATTCCTCCCGAAAAGGTGGCATTTTTCATCCAAAATAAACACAATCGATTTTTCTACTTAAACTCGGTTTATTTTTGGCATTTCGGAGGCGTTTTGATTAGAATGTTGTTTCCGCCCAAAAAAGAGATAGATTTGATTTTTCGATTGAAACTTGGTCTTTATGGGCATTTTGATTAGAATATCGGCTCCGCCCAAAAAAAAAGTGGTATTTTTCACCCAAAATGGACACAATTGATTTTCAAGTCAAACTTAAACTTTTTTGGCATTTTGTGTTGTTTTGCTAAGTGAGTCGTTTCTACATAAAAAGGTGGTATTTTTCGTCCGAAATCGACACAGATAAATTTTCTTGTCAAACGTGGTCTTTGGGCCGTTTTGGGGCGTTTCTGTCAGAAGGTCGTTTCCTCCCTAAATGGTGGCATGTTTCATCCATAATATGCACAATTGATTTTTCCACTCAAACTCGATCTTTTTTGGGCATTTCAGGTCAAACTTGGTTTGTTTTTGCCCTTTGGGGTTGTTTTGCTAAGTAAGTCGTTTCCAGCCAGAAAAATGGAATTTTTCGTCTGAAACGGAAACAGTTGAATTTTCTTGTCAAACTTGGTCTTTTGGGGCTGTTTAGTGATGTTTTGCTCAGAAGATCGTTTCCTCCCAAAAAGGGGGGGTGTTTGTTGTAAAAAACGATCACAATTGGTTTTTCTACTCAAACTTGGTCTTTTTGGTCCGTTTGGGGGTATTTTTTTTACAAGGTCGTTTCCACTAAAGAAAGTTGTGTTTTTCGTCCCAAACGGACACAAATGATTTTCAGGTTAAGCTTGCACTTTTCGGGCATTTTGGGGTATTTCGCTCAGAAGGTCGTTTCACCATAAAAGATGGTGCTTTTCCTTCATAACGGATACAATGGACTTTTTCTACTCTAACTCGGTGTTTTTGGGCCTTTTGGTGGTGTTTTTCCTAGAATGTCGTTTCCTCCCAAAAAATAGTATTTTTCATCCAAAACGGACGCAATTGATTTTCTGGTCAAACTTGGTCTGTTTTGGCCTTTTAGGGTTGTTTGGCTCAGTAAGCCATATCCACCCAATAAAATGGTATTTTTCGTCCAAAATTGACACAGATGAATTTTCTTGCTGTAAAATGGACACAATTGATTTTTAGGTCAAACTTGAACTTTTTTGTCCTTTTGGATTGTTTTGCGTAGTAAGTCGTTTCTACATAAAATAAAATAAAAACAAAATAATAATAATAATAATAATAATAATAATAATAATAATAATTCGTTCGAAATAGCCACAGATAAATTTTCTTGTCAAACGTGTTCATTTTGGGCCATTTGGGCACATTTCGCTCAGAAGGTCGTTTCCTCCCTAAATATGGCATTTTTCGTCCAAAATACACACAATTGATTTTTCCACTCAAACTCAGTCCTTTTGGGCATTTTGGGGGTGTTTTGATTAGAATGTCGTTTTTGCCAAAAAAAGTGGTATTTTTCCTTCAACACGGACGTAATTGATTTTCTGGTCAAACTTTGTCTCTTTTTTTCTTTTGTGGTTCTTTTTGATCAGTAAGCCGTTTCCACCCAAAAAAGTGGTATTTTTCATCTGAAATGGACACAGTTAATTTTTTTTTGTCAAACTTAGTCTTTTTGGGCCGTTTGGTGATGTTTTGCTCAGAAGATTGTTTCCTCCTTAATAGGGGGTGTTTTTCGTCAAAAATGGACACAATTGATTTTCTGACACAAACTTGGTCTTTTTGGGTATTTTGATTCGAATATCGTTTCCACCCAAAAAAAAATTTGGTATTTTTCACCCAAAACGGACACAATCGAGTTTTTGGTCAAACTTAATTTTTTTTAGTCTTTCGGGTTGTTTTGCTAAGTAAGTCGTTTCTACATAAAAAGTTAGTATTTTTCTTCTGAAACGGACACTGATAAATTTTGTTGTCAAACGTGGTCGTTTTGGGCCGTTTGGGGGAGTTTCGGTCAGAAGGTCGTTTCCTCCCTAAATGCTAGCGTTTTTAATCCAAAATAGACACGACTGATTTTTCCACTAAACTTGGTCATTTTGGGGCATTTTGGGAGCATTTCGATTAGAATGTCGTTTCCACCCACAAAAATGGTATTTTTCGTCTGAAATGGACGCAATTGATTTTCTTGTCAAACTTGGTCTGTTTTTGGCCGTTTCGGGTTGTTTTGCTCAGTATGCCGTTTCCACCCCCCAAAAGTGGTATTTTTCATCTAAAATGGACACAGTTGATTTCTCGACTCAAACTTGGTCTTTCGGGGCCGTTTAGTGATGTTTTGCTCAGAAGATCGTTTCCTCCCTAATAGGGGGTTATTTTTTGTCAAATACGGATGCAATCAATTTTCTACTCAAGCTTGGTATTTTTGGCCCATTTGGGAGTGCTTTTAATAGAACGTCGTTTCCACTAAAGAAAGTGGTGTTCTTCGTCCCAAACGGACACGATTGATTTTCAGGTCAAACTTGTACTTTTCGAGCATTTAGGGGGCGTTTCGCACAGAACGTCATTTCCAACATAAAAGGTGGTGTTTTTGTTCCGAAACGGATACAATGGACTCTTTCTACTCGAACTTGGTGTTTTTGGGCCCTTTGGTGGCATTTTTCCTAGAATGTCGTTTCCTCCCAAAAAAGTGGAGTTTTTCGTCCAAAACGGACGCAATTGATTTTCTCGTCAAAACTTGGTCTACTTTTTACGTTTGGCGTTGTTTTTGATCAGTAACCCGTTTACACCCAAAAAAGTGCTATTTTTCGTCTGAAACAGGCGCAGTCAAATATTCTTGTCAAACTTGGTCTTTTTGGGCTGTTTAGCGATGTTTTGTTCAGAAGATCGTCTCCTCCCTAATAGGAAGGGTGTTTTTCATAAAAAACATACACAATTGATTTTTCAACTCAAACTTGGTCTTTTTGGGCATTTTGATTATAATATCGTCTCCACCCAAAAAAAAAGTGGTATTTTTCGCCCAAAACGGACACAATTGATTTTCAGGTCAAACATAAATTTTTTGGCCTTTTGTGTTGTTTTGCTAAGTCAGTCGTTTCCACATAAAAATGTGGTATTTTTCATCCGAAACAGACACAAATAAATTTTCTTGTGAAACGTGGTCTTTTTAGACCGTTTGGGGGCGTTTCTATAAGAAGGTTGTTTCCGCCCTAAGAGGTGGCATTTTTCATCCAAATACGGGGGTGTTTTGATTAGAATGTCGTTTCCTCCAAAAAAAAATGTATTTTTCTTTCGAAACGGACGCAATTAATTTTCTGGTCAAACTTGGTCTATTTTTGCCCTTTGGGGTTGTTTTGCTCAGTAAGCCGTTTCCATCCAGAAAAGTGGAATTTTTCATCTGAAACGGATACAGTTGAATTTTCTTGTCAAACTTGGTCTTTTGGGGCTGTTTAGTGATATTTTGCCCAGAAGATCGTTTCCTCCCTAAAAGGGGTGGTGTTTTTCGTAAAAAACGAACACAATTGATTTTACTCAAACTTGGTCTTTTTGGTCGATTTGGGGGTATTTTTCTTAGAAGGTCGTTTCCACTAAAGAAAGTGGTATTTTTCGTCCAAAATGGGCAAAATTAATTTTCAGATCAAACTTGCACTTTTTTGGCATTTTGGGGTCGTTTCGCTCAGAAGGTCGTTTCCACCATAAAAGGTAGTGTTTTTCTTCCAAAACGGATACAACGGACTTTTTCTACTCAAACTTGGTGTTTTGAGGCCTTTTGGTAGCATTTTTCCTAGAATGTCATTTCCTCTAAAAAAAAAAGTGGTGTTTTTCGTCCCAAACGGACGAAATTGATTTTCTGGTCAAATTTGGTCTGTTGTTTGCCTTTTGGGGGCGTTTCGATCAGAAGGTCATTTCCTCCATAAAATGTGGCATTTTTTTTTGTCTAAAATAGACGTAATCAATTTTTCCACTTAAAATCGGTCCTTTTTAGGCATTCTGGGGTCGTTTTGATTAGAATGTCGTTTTCGCTAAAAAAATGGTATTTTTCGTCCAAAACGGACGCAATTGATTTTCTTGTCAAACTTGGTCTGTTTTTGGCCTTTGGGGTTGCTTTACTCAGTAAGCCATTTCCACTCAGAAAATCTAAATTTTTAGTCTATAATAGACACAGTTGAATTTTCTTGTCAAACTTGGTCTTTTTGGGCTATTTAGTGATGTTTTGCCCAGAAGATCGTTTTCTCCCTAATAGGGGGTGTTTTTCAACAAACACGGATGCAATTGATTTTTCAGCTCAAACTTGGTCTTTTTGGTATATTTGAGGGTGTTTTCCTTAGAAGGTCGTTTCCACTAAAGAAAGTGTTGTTTTTCGTCCCAAATGGACACGATTGATTTTCAGGTCAAATTTGCACTTATCGGGCATTTTGGGGGCGTTTCGCACAGAAGGTTGTTTCTACTATAAAAGGTGGTATTTTTCTTCCGAAACGGATACAATGGACTCTTTCTACTCAAACTTGGTGTTTTTGGGCCTTTTGGTGGCATTTTGCCTAGAATGTCGTTTCCTCCCAAAAAGTGCAGTTTTTCCTCCAAAACGGACGCAATTGATTTTCGGGTCAAACTTGGTCTGTTTTTTGCCTTTGGGGTTGTTTTTGATCAGCAAACCATTTACATCCGAAAAAGTGGTATTTTTCGTCTGTAACGGGTGCAGTCGAATTTTCTTATCAAACTTGGTCTTTTTGGGCCGTTTAGTGATATTTTGCTCAGAAGATCGTTTCCTACCTAATAGGAAGGGTGTTTTTCGTCAAAAATAGACACAGTTGATTTTTTGACTCATACTTGGTCTTTTTCGGCATTGTGATTAGAATATCGTCTCCACCCAAAAAAAAATTGGTATTTTTCGCCCAAAACAGACACAATTGATTTTTAGGTCAAACTTAAACTTTTTTGGCCTTTTGTGTTGTTTTGCTAAGCAAGTCGTTTGTCACACCCCACCCCGGACACCCGTCATGTGGGGCCGGCATGGCGTAGACATGACACCGCCCAATTGACTAGCTAACCCTCAAAACGTCAATATCAAAATTTAAATATATACAACACATATAATAGTCCCATCTGATAGGGATATACCGTCCTGAATATAAATACAATCAAACCAATCCCCTGAACCTCACTTAGATTTCATTTATGGTATTTCGCATCCAAAAGTTTCCTCCAATGACTCCTTTGTGTGACCCGCATAACTCTATCTAGCGCTAGTAGGGGACCGACCGACTTCTAGCCATTTTACTTGTGAGTGTATTGCCTTCTTAGTAAAAATATTTTATAATAATAATTCATTCGACAATATCTAAATGGATCAAGCGTGAGTATAGAAACAACACGTAACTAGTAAAATTCTCCATAATATAAGCAGTAAAAATAAAGCAATAAATATAAGTTCAATTCCAACCCATCTAGTAAAATAATACCAATTACCATAATAAATAATAAATCACCCAATATAAGTAAAACATCACATCTCAAACACCACTCCACCATAACACACACTGGCTAGCCATTGTGATCGTTTTAACCTTACGATCGGGAGTTGCAACGGTACCGTAACATTCGTAGGAATGCCTTCCTACGAAATATCCACACCCTTTTTTGGGGAGAAATATAATCCACACCCCTTAAGGGGAGAAACATCCATATCCCATGGGAATAATCCACACCCCTTACAGGGAGAAATATAATCCACACCCCTTTTGGGGAGAAACCACACCCCTTTCGGGGAGAACAACTATGGCATCGTCAAAATCATCAATATGGTTAAAAATCCACATCCCTTACGGGAAGAAATACATTTCCACACCACATCATCAATAATCCACACCCCTTATGGGGAGAATATAAACCACACCCCTTTTCGGGGAGAATTTCCAAAATCGCGTTTTTCTCTCTCCTTTTTAAAAGTACCACCAATTTCAGTAAAAGAACCAGTTTTCCACCTTTGTACCACCGATTTCAGTAAAAACTATTTTTCCACTTTTGTTTTTAGAAAACCAAGCATTTTTAGGAAACCATATATTTTTCACTCTCTTTTCAAAACCAGCTATATCCAACAAAAATTATTTTTTGTATCCTTCTTTTTAGAAACCAACACAATTCCCCCAAAATTCATTTTATCAACTCACCCCAAAAACCTGTTTGATCCATATCATTTATGAAATCGTACAGTATAAGTAAGCACATTTGTCATCATATATATATATATATATAGAAAATAGTTTGGTAAGAAGACAGTGCATTCACCTCATTATCCGCTCTCCAAAACCTTCACTGACCACACTCTATCGGGACGTCGGTGCCTACGCCTAATAGTGACAGAGCCTAAATTAATATCTTATCTAAAACATCCGAATCATACAATGCAGACCCTATATTCTGAATCATTACTATTTTATGTACCACGTAATTAAAATTAATTAATCGTTACAAAATTATTACGATTTTAGGATTTGTAACGCTAAACAAAATTTAATTTAACGAAAATTAATAATCGATTGAAATTTCACCTGTTTCCGAATCGTTTGCCGACCAAGAGGTGGGTTTTTGATTTTCAGTGGGGTGGTTTGTGTAAATTCCCCATTTTTTTCTTTTTTTTTCCTTTTTTTTTTGGCTTCTGTTCCCTATTTCAGTTCCGGTTACAGCCCCGGCCGACCACTCCCCTTTCTCTCCCTACTATCCATTCCAACGATCTTACTTACCGCCGGCCGCCCTACACCAATGATCACCCACACACCACGCACTCATACCATCCAACCAAATGACACACCCAAATCGAAACCTATTTTCTCTCTCTCTAACTCTCTGACCGGCTGAATTACAGACCCCACCCACGGACGACCAAACACTTATTGTCGACCAAACCTTACTGATCGAACCTACCATGCTCATACATAAACAACAACGAACACACATGACAAACACGGCGACCCTCCACCGAACGATCACCATTCATGCCGGCGATCCATACCTAAACACACCCACACACTTACACATGTGGTCGGGCATACAACCACAGACACACACACAGACACGCCCTTACCAAACGATAACCAAACACCCACACCCACTTACTAAATGGACGGCGACGAACGGCACCCACCGACGGAACTTTCTCTATTTCTGTTTGGACTCCACCGGCACACACACACCCATCCGATCACCTACACACTGACGAATTCCTACATACCCACGACAGCAGCAACACACACCATCGGCCCGAATGGCGACACCCATTCCGACGATGATCGGAATACACACCTTCACTCATGAGAGCACCGGCCGAACCCTCTCTCTCTCTAGATTTTTCTATCTTTGAATTCTAGATTTTTCCTCTGCGGTCAGGAATATATATATATACATGCATGAAATTTGTGGACGAGAATGCTCCCCCTTCAAGCCACATCGTCCACTTCCCAAAACCTCTACCCTCCGGTTGATCTCACGGCAACGGGAGAGAATGGATTTCTATAGATTCTAGAATCCATTTGCCTAAATTACTCTTCCCTCCCCCCCTAATTTCTAAAAAATCATCTTTTGAGTTCAATTTACCATTTATAAGAATCTAATATGGTAATTTCACCTTTAACATTTTCTAAATTGCAATCTCACTCCCAAAAGTTTTAATTCAAAAGTTAAATGTAAATTTTTGAATAGATTGTTTTCTAAATTTACAAATTGACCCCTAAATTTTTAATTTGAATTTTTAATTGACCCAATTCTACCTCAAAATTTTTCCAATTGTTCTAAAATGCAACTAAAATGACGTATGTGCTAAAACGGGGTCTTACATCGTTTCTACATAAAAAGGTGGTATTTTTCGTCTGAAAAAGACATAGATAAATTTTCTTGTCAAACGTGATCTTTTTGGGCCGCTTGGGGGCATTTCAGTCAGAAGGTCGTTTCCTCCCTAAAAGGTGGTGTTTTTCATCCAAGATAGACACAATTGATTTTCCCACTAAAACATGGTCTTTTTGGGCATTTTGGGGGTGTTTTGATTAGAATGTCGTTTCCGCCATAAAAAATGGTATTTCTCTTCCAAAACGGATGCAATTGATTTTCTGGTCAAACTTAGTCTGTTTTTGGCCTTTGGGGTTGTGTTGCTCAGTAAGCTGTTTCCACCAAGAAAAGTGGCATTTTTCGTCTAAAACGAACATAGTTGAATTTTCTTGTCAAACTTGGTCTTTTGGGTCTGTTTAGTGATGATTTGCTAAGAAGATCGTTTCTTTCCTAATAGGGGGTGTTATTTGTAAAAAACGGACCAGATTTATTTTTCTATTCAAACTTGGTCTTTTGATCCGTTTGGGGGTATTATTCTTAGAAGATCATTTCCACTAAAGAAAATGGAGTTTTTCATCCCAAACTTGCACAATTGATTTCAGATGAAACTTGCACTTTTCGGCCATTTTGGGGGCGTTTCGCTCAGAAGGTCGTTTCCACCATAAAAAGTGGTGTTTTTCTTCCAAAACGGACACAATAGACTCTTTCTACTCAAACTTGGTGTTTTTGGGCCTTTTGGTGACGTTTTGCCTAGAATGTCGTTTCCTCCTATACAAGTGGTATTTTTCTTCCAAAACGGACAAAATTGATTTTCTAGTCAAACTTGGTCTGTAAGCCTTTAGGGTTGTTTTCTATCAGTAAGCCGTTTCTACCCAGCAAAGTGGTATTTTTCATCTATAACAGACACAGTCGAATTTTCTTGTCGAACTCGGTCTTTTGGGGCCGTTTAGTGATGTTTTGCTCTAAAGATCGTTTCCTCCCTAATAGGGGGTGTTTTTCATAAAAAAACGGACACAATTGATTTTTCTACTCAAAATTGGTCTTTTTGGTTCATTTAGGGGTGTTTTTCTTAGATGGTCGTTTTCAATAAAGAAAATTGTGTTTTTCGTCCCAAACAGACACAATTGATTTTCAGGTTAAACTTGCACTTTTCGGGCATTTTGGGTGCGTTTCGCTTAGAAAGGTCGTTTCCACCATAAAAGGTGGTGTTTTTCTTCCAAAACGGATACAATGGACTTTTTCTACTCAAACTTGGTGTTTTAGGGCTTTTCATTTTTCCTACAATGTCGTTTCCTCCCAAAAAAGTGCAGTTTTTCATCAAAACGGACGCAATTGATTTTCTGGTCAAACTTGGTTTGTTTTTTGCCGTTGGGGTTGTTTTTTATCAGTAACCCATTTACACCCAAAAAAGTGTTATTTTTCGTTTGAAATGGGCACAGTCGAATATTCTTGTCAAACTTGGTCTTTTTGGGCCGTTTAGTGATGTTTTGTTCAGAAGATCGTCTCCTCCCTAATAGGAAGGGTGTTTTTCATAACAAAACAGACACAATTGATTTTTCGACTCAAACTTGGTCTTTTTGGGCATTTTGATTATAATATCGTCTCCACCCAAAAAAAAATGGTATTTTTCGCCCAAAACGGACACAATTGATTTTCAGGTCAAACATAAACTTTTTTGGCCTTTTGTGTTGTTTTGCTAAGTAAGTCGTTTTCATATAAAAAGGTGGTATTTTTCGTCCAAAACAGACATAAATAAATTTTCTTGTGAAACGTGGTCTTTTTGGGCCGTTTGGGGGCATTTCTGTAAAAAGGTCGTTTCCTCCATAAAAGGTGGCGTTTTTCATCCAAAATAGACACAATTATTTTTTCCTCTCAATCTCGGTGTATTTTGGGCATTTCGGGGGTGTTTTGATTAGAATGTCGTTTCCCCCAAAAAAAAAGTATTTTTCTTCCGAAACGGACGCAATTAATTTTGTGGTCAAACTTGGTTTGTAACCCTTTGGAGTTGTTTTTCTTAGTAAGCCGTTTCCACCGAGAAAAGTGGAATTTTTCTTCTGAAACGAACACAGTTGAATTTTCTCGTCAAACTTGGTCTTTTGGGGCCGTTTAGTGATATTTTGCCCAAAAGATCGTTTCCTCCCTAAAAGGGGTGGTGTTTTTCGTAAAAAACGGACACAATTAATTCTACTCAAACTTGGTCTTTTTGGTCTATTTGGGGGTATTTGTTTTAGAAGGTTGTTTCCACTAAAGAAAGTGGTGTTTTTCGTCCAAAATGGGCATAATTAATTTTCAGATCAAACTTGCACTTTTTCTGGCATTTTGGGGTCGTTTCGCTCAGAAGGTCGTTTCCACCATAAAAGATGGTGTTTTTCCTCCAAAACGGATACAACCAAAATTTTCTACTCAAACTTGG
This sequence comes from Eucommia ulmoides, assembly GCA_016647705.1. Lineage (NCBI taxonomy): Eukaryota > Viridiplantae > Streptophyta > Magnoliopsida > Garryales > Eucommiaceae > Eucommia > Eucommia ulmoides. The sequence continues at coordinate 43,863,935 of CM028334.1, read as the reverse complement.
TGTTTTTGGGCCTTTTGGTGGCGTTTTGCCTAGAATGTCATTTCCTCCCAAAAAAGTGGTGTTTTTCGTCCAAAACGGACGAAATTGATTTTTTGGCCAAACTTGGTCTGTTTTTTGCCTTTGGGGTTGTTATTGATCAGTAACTCGTTTACACCCAGAAAAGTGGTATTTTTCGTTTGAAACGGGCAGAGTCAATTTTTCTTGTCAAATTTGTCCTTTTTGGGCTGTTTAGTGATGTTTTGCTCAGAAGATTATTTCCTCCTTAATAGGAAGGGTGTTTTTTTTTGTCAAAAGTGGGCACAATTTATTTTTCGACTCAAACTTTTTTGGACTTAAGTGTTGTTTTTCTTGGTAAGTCGTTTCTACATAAAAATGTGGTATTTTTTGTCCAAAACGGACACTAATAAATTTTCTTGTCAAACGTGGTCGTTTTGGGGCATTTGGGTCAGAAGGTCGTTTCGTCCCTAAAAGGTGGCATTTTTCATCCAAAATAGACACAATCGATTTTTCCACTTAAACTCGGTCTTTTGCATTCTGGTGGCTTTTTGATTAGAATGTTGTTTCCGCCCAAAACGGATGCAATTGATTTTCTGGTCAAAATTGGTCTGTTTTTTTGCCTTTGGGGTTGTTTTTGATCAGTAACCCGTTTACACCCAGAAAAGTGGTATTTTCCGTCTAAAATGGGCACAGTCGAATTTTTGCTCAAACTTGGTCTTTTTGGGCCATTTAGTGATGTTTTGCTCAGAAGATTGCTTGCTCCCTAATAGGAAGGGTGTTTTTCATAAAAAACGGACATAATTGATTTTTCGACTCAAACTTGGTCTTTTTGGGCATTTTTATTAGAATATCGTTTCCACCCAAAAAAAAATAGTATTTTTCGTCGAAAACGGACACAATTGATTTTCTGGTCAAACTTGAACTTTTTTGGCCTTTTGGGTTGTTTTGCTAAGAAAGTCATTGCTACATAAAAAAAATGATATTTTTCGTCCGAAATGCACGTAGATAAATTTTCTTGTCAAACCTGGTCCTTTGGGGGCGTTTCGGTCAGAAGGTCGTTTCCTCTCTTAAAGGAGGCATTTTTCATCCAAAATAAACACAATTGATTTTTTCCCTCAAACTTGGTCTTTTCGGGCCTTTTGGGGACGTTTTGATTAGAGTGTCGTTTTCGCCAAAAAAAGTGGTATTTTTCGTCCAAAATAGATGCTATTGATTTATCAGTCAAACTTGGTCTGTTTTTGTCCTTTGGGGTTGTTTTGCTCAGTAAGTAAGCCATTTAGTTATGTTTTACTCTGAAGATCATTTCCTCCCTAAAAAGGGGGGTGTTTTTCGTAAAAAATGGACAGAAATGATTTTTCTACTCAAACTTGGTCTTTTTGGTCCATTTCGGGGTGTTTTTCTTAGAAGGTCATTTCCATTAAAGAAAGTTGTGTTTTTCGTCCCAAACGGACACAATTGATTTTCAGGTCAAACTTGCACTTTTTGGGCATTTTGGGGGCGTTTCGCTCAGTAGGTCGTTTCCACCTTAAAAGGTGGTGTTTTTCTTTTGAAATGGATACAATGGACTTTTTCTACTCAAACTTGGTGTTTTTTGGCTTTTTGTGACATTTTGCCTATAATGTCGTTTCCTCCTAAAACACTTGTGTTTTTCGTCCAAAATGGACGCAATTGATTTTCTGGTCAAGCTTGGTCTGTTTTTTGCCTTTGGGGTTATTTTTTATCAGTAACCCGTTTACACTCAGAAAAGTGGTATTTTCTGTTTGAAACGGGTACAATCGAATTTTCTTGTCAAACTTGGTCCTTTTGGGCCATTTAGTGATGTTTTGCTCAGAAGATTGTTTCCTCCTTAATAGGAAGGGTGTTTTCCGTAAAAAACAGACGTAATTGATTTTTCGACGCAAACTTGGTCTTTTTCGGCTTTTTTTATCAGAATATCGTTTCCACAAAAAAAAAAAAAAATGATATTTTTTCGCCCAAAACGGAGACAATTGATTTTCTGGTCAAACTTGAACTTTTTTGGCCTTTTGGGTTGTTTTGCTAAGAAAGTCATTTCTACATAAAAATAAAGTGGTATGTTTCGTCCGAAACGGACACAGATAAATTTTCTTGTCAAATCTGGTCCTTTGGGGCCGGTTGGGGGCATTTCGGTCAGAAGGTCGTTTCCTCCCTAAAAGGTGGCATTTTTCCTCCAAAATAAACACAATTGATTTTTTCACTCAAACTTGGCCATTTTTGGGTATTTTGGGAGCTTTTTGATTAGAATGTCGTTTCCATCCAAAAAAGGTGGTATTTTTCGTTTGAAGCGGACGCAATTGATTTTCTAGTCAAACTTTGTATGTTTTTTGTCTGTGGGGTATTTTTGATCAATAAGCCGTTTCTACCCCCGAAAAGTGGTATTTTTTGTCTGAAACGGACACAGTTAAATTTTCTTGTCAAATTTGGTCTTTTTGGACCGTTTAGTGATGTTTTGCTCAGAAGATCATTTTCTCCCTAATAAGGGGTGTTTTCGTAAAAAACGGACACAATTAATTTTTTTTACTCAAACTTGGTCTTTTTGGTCCATTTGGGGGTATTTTTCTTAGAAGGTCGTTTCCACTAAAGAAAATGGTATTTTTTGTCCAAATGGACACAATTGATTTTCAAGTCAAACTTGCACTTTTCTGGCATTTTGGGGCCGTTTCACTTAGAATGTCGTTTCCACCATAAAAGGTGGTGTTTTTCTTCCAAAACAGATACAATGGATTTTTTCTACTCAAACTTGGTTTTTTTGGGTCTTTTTGTAGCGTTTTGCCTAGAATGTCGTTTCCTCCCAAAAAAATAATGTTTTTCGTCCAAAACGAATGCAATTGTTTTTCAGGTCAAACTTGGTCTGTTTTAGCCTTTTAAGGTTGTTCGGCTCAGTAAGCCGTATCCACCCAATAAAGTGGTATTTTTCGTCCGAAATTGACATTGTTTAATTTTTTTGCCGAACTTGGTCTTTTTGGGCCATCTGGGGCCATTTTTCTCAGAAGGTCGTTTGCACTCTAAAATGTGATTTTTTTCATCCAAAACGGGCACAGATGATTTTTTGACTCAAACTTGGTCTTTTTGGGTATTTTGATTAGAATATCGTTTCCACCCCCCAAAAAAAAAAAAGTGGTATTTTTCGCCCAAAACAGACACAATTCATTTTCTGGTCAAACTTGAACTTTTTTGGCCTTTTTGGTTGTTTTGCTAAGTAAGTCGTTTGTACAAAAAAAATAAAAAAAAATAAATAAAAACTGGTATTTTTCATCCGAAACAGAGACAGTTAAATTTTCTTGTCAAATGTGGTCTTTTTGGGCCGTTTGGAGGCGTTTCGGTTAGAAGGTCGTTTCCTCCCTAAAAGGTGGCGTTTTTCGTCCAAAATAGACACAATTGATTTTCCACTCAAACCTAGTCTTTTTTGGGCATTTTTGGGGGGCATTTTTAGTAAAGTGTCGTTTTCGCCCAAAAAAGTGGTATTTTTCGTCCAAAATGGACGCAATTGATTTTCCGGTCAAACTTGGTTTTTTTTTGACCTTTGGGGTTGTTTTGCTCTGTAAACCGTTTCCACCCAGAAAAGTGGTATTTTTTGTCTGAAACGGACACAGTTGAATTTTCTTGTCAAATTTGGTCTTTTTGGGCCGCTTGGGGGTGTGTCGCTTAGAAGGTCATTTCTTCCCTAAAAGGTGGCATTTTTCATCCAAAATGGACACAATTGATTTTTTCACTAAAACTCGGTCTTTTTTGGGCATTTTGAGGGCATTTTGATTAGAGCTTCGTTTCTGCCCAAGTAAAAGTTATTTTTCGTCCAAAACGGACGTAATTGATTTTCTAGTCAAACTATGTTTGTTTTTTGTCTTTGGGGTTGTTTTTTATCAGTAAGTCGTTTCCACCTTGAAAAGTGGTATTTTTCGTCTGAAATAGACATAGTTGAATTATTTTGTCAAACTAGGTCTTTTTGGGACGTTTAGTGATGTTTTCCTCACAAGATCGTTTCCTCCCTAATAGGGGGTGTTTTTCATAAAAAACAGACACAATTGATTTTTCTACTCAAACTTGGTCTTCTTGGTCCATTTGGGGGTGTTTTACTTAGGAGGTCATTTCCATTAAAGAAAGTTGTATTTTTCGTCCGAAATGGACACAATTGATTTTCAGGTAAAACTTGCACTTTTCGGGCATTTTGGGGGCGTTTTCGCTCAGAAGGTCGTTTTGGGCATTTTGATTAGAATGTCGTTTCCACCCAAAAAAGAAAAGTGGTATTTTTTGCCCAAAACGGACACAATTGATTTTCAGGTCAAACTTGAACTGTTTTAGCCTTTTTGGTGGTTTTGCTAAGTAAGTCGTTTCTACTTAAAAAAGTAGTATTTTTCTTTCAAAACGGACACAGATAAATTTTCTTGCTAAACGTGGTCTTTTTGGGCCGTTTGGGGGCGTTTCGCTTAGAAGGTTGTTTCCTCCCTAAAGGTGGCGTTCTTTGTCCAAAATAGACACAATTAATTTTTCCACTCAAACTTGGTCTTTTTTGAGCATTTTGGGGGAGTTTTGATTAGAATGTCATTTTCGCCCAAAAAAGTGGTATTTTTTGTCCTAAGCGGACGCAATTGATTTTTTGGTTAAATTTGGTCTGTTTTTTTTTATCTTTGGGGTTATTTTTTATCAGTAAGTCGTTTCCACCAAGAAAAGTGCTATTTTTCGTCTGAAACGGACACAATTGAATTTTCTTTTCAAACTTGGTTATTTTGGGCTATTTAGTGATGTTTTGCTCAGAATATCGTTTCCTCCCTAATAGGGGGTGTTTTTCGTCCAAAATAGACACAATTGATATTTTTACTCAAACTTGGTCTTTTTGGTCCATTTGGCAGTGTTTTTCTTAGAAGGTTGTTTCCACTAAAGGAAGTTGTGTTTTTCGTCCCAAACGGACACAATTGATTTTTAGGTTAAACTTGCACTTTTTGGGCATTTTGGATGCGTTTCGCACAGAAGGTCGTTTCCACCATAAAAGGTGGTGTTTTTCTTCCAAAACGGATACAATGGACTTTTTCTACTCAAACTTGGTGTTTTTGGGCCTCTTGGTGACGTTTTCCGTAGAATGTCATTTCCTCCCAAAAAAGTGATGTTTTTCGTCCAAAACGGAGGCAATTGATTTTTTGGTCATACTTGGTCTATTTTGGCCTTTTTGGGTTGTTTGGCTCAGTAAGCCATATCTACCCAATAAAGTGGTATTTTTTGTTCGAAATTGTCACAGTTGAATTTTCTTGCCAAATTTGGTCTTTTTGGTCCGTTTGGTGTCATTTTTCTCAGAAGGTCGTTTGCACTCTAAAAGGTGGTTTTTTCGTCCAAAACGGACACAATTGATTTTTTGACTCAAACTTGGTCTTTTTGGGCATTTTGATTATAATATCGTTTCCACCCAAAAAAGAAGTTGTACTTTTCGCCCAAAACGGACACAATTGCTTTTCAGGTCAAACTTGAACTTTTTTTGGCCTTTTGGGTTGTTTTGCTAAGTAAGTCATTTCAACATAAAAAAAAGTGGTAATTTTTATCCAAAATGGACACAGATAAGTTTTCTTGTAAAACATGGTCTTTTTGGGCTGTTTGGGGGCGTTTCTGTCAAAAGGTCGTTTCCTCCATAAAAGGTGGCATTTTTCGTCCAAAATAGACACAATTGATTTTTCCACTCAAACTCGGTCTTTTTTTGGTATTTTGGGGGCGTTTTGATTAGAGTGTCATTTCTTCCCAAAAAAGTGTTATTTTTCGTCCAAAATGGACGCAATTGATTTTCTGGTCAAACTTGGTCTGTTTTTTGTCTTTGGGGTGATTAGTAAGCCATTTCTACCCAGAAGAGTGGTATTTTTAGTCTGAAACGGACACAGTTGAATTTTCTTGTCAAACTTGGTCTTTTGGGGCTATTTAGTGATGTTTCGCTCAGAAGATCGTTTCCTCCCTAATAGAGGGTTTTTTTTTGTTAAAAACGTACGCAATTGATTTTTCTACTGAAACTTGGTCTTTTTGGCCCATTTGGGGGTGTTTTTCTTAGAAAGTCGTTTCCACTAAAGAAAGTTATGTTTTTCGTCCCAAACGGACACAATTGATTTTCAGATCGAACTTGTACTTTTCAGGCATTTTTGGGGGCGTTTAGTTTAGAAGGTCGTTTCCACCATAAAAGGTGGTGTTTCTCTTCCAAAAGGGATACAATGAACTTTTTCTACTCAAACTTGGTGTTTTTGGGCTTTTTGGTGGCGTTTTGCCTAGAATGTCGTTTCCTCCCCAAAAAATAGTGTTTTTCGTCCAAAACGAATGCAATTGATTTTCAGGTCAAACTTGGTCTGTTTTAGCCTTTTAGGGTTGTTCGGTTCAGTAAGCCGTATCTTCCCAATAAAGTGGTATTTTTCATCTAAAATTGACACTGTTGAATTTTCTTGCCAAACTTGGTCTTTTTGGGCCATTTGGGGCCATTTTTCTCAGAAGGTCATTTGCACTCTAAAATGTGGTTTTTTTCATTCAAAACGGACACAGTTGATTTTTTTACTCAAACTTGGTCTTTTTGGGCATTTTGATTAGAATATCGTTTCCACAAAAAAAAAAAAAAGTTGTATTTTTCGCCCAAAACAGACACAATTCATTTTCTGGTCAAACTTGAACTTTTTTGGCCTTTTTGGTTGTGTTGCTAAGTAAGTCGTTTGTACATAAAAAAAAAGAAAAAAAGAAAGAAAAAAGGTGTATTTTTCGTCTGAAATAGAGACAGATAAATTTTCTTGTCAAATGTGGTCTTTTTGGGCCGTTTGGAGGCATTTCGGTTAGAAGGTCGTTTCCTCCCTAAAAGGTGGCATTTTTCGTCCAAAATAGACACAATTGATTTTCCACTCAAACCTAGTCTTTTTCGGGCATTTTTGGGGGGTTTCGAGTAGAGTGTCGTTTCCATCCAAAAAAGTGGTATTTTTCATCCAAAACGGACGCAATTGATTTTCCGGTCAAACTTGGTTTGTTTTTGGCCTTTGGGGTTGTTTTTCTCTGTAAGCCGTTTCCACTTAGAAAAGTGGTATTTTTCATCTAAAACGGACACAGTTGAATTTTCTTGTCAAACTTGGTCTTTTTGGGCCGTTTGGGGGCGTTCCGCTTAGAAGGTCGTTTCCTCCCTAAAAGGTGGCCTTTTTCATCCAAAATAGAGACAATTGATTTTTTCGCTCAAACTTGGTCTTTTTTGGGCCGTTTAGTGATGTTTTCCTCGCAAGATCGTTTCCTCCCTAATAGGGGGTGTTTTTCGTCAAAAACGGATATAATTGATTTTTCTACTCAAACTTGGTCTTTTTGGTTCATTTGGGGGATTTTTTCTTAGAATGTCGTTTCCAATAAAGAAAGTTGTGTTTTTCGTCCCAAATGGACACAATTGATTTTCAGGTAAAACTTGCACTTTTCAGGCATTTTGGGGGCGTTTTCGTTCAGAAAGTCGTTTCCCCTATCAAAGGTGGTGTTTTTCTTCCAAAACGGATACAATGGACTTTTTGTACTCAAACTTGGTGTTTTTGGGCCTATTGGTGGCGTTTTGCCTAGAATGTCGTTTCCTCCAAAAAAAGTGATGTTTTTCGTCCAAAACAGACGCAATTGATTTTCTGGTCAAACTTGGTCTATTTTGGCCTTTTAGGGTTGTTTCGCTTAGTAAGCCGTATCCACCCAATAAAGTGGGGTTTTTTGTCCGAAATTGACACAGTTGAATTTTCTTACCGAAGTTGGTATTTTTGGGCCATTTGAGGTCATTTTTCTCAGAAGGTCGTTTCAACTCTAAAAGGTAATTTTTTTTGTCTGAAACGGACACAGTTGATTTTTCGACTCAAACTTGGTCTTTTTGGGCATTTTGATTAGAATATCATTTCCACCCAAAAAAGAAAAGTGGTATTTTTCGCCCAAAATGGACACAATTAATTTTCAGGTTAAACTTGAACTTTTTTTGGCCTTTTGGGTTGTTTTGCTAAGTAAGTCATTTCAACATTAAAAAAAAAAAAAAAAAAAAGTGGGATTTTTTATCCAAAATGGACACAGATAAATTTCCTTGTAAAACATGGTCTTTTTGGGCCGTTTGGAGGCGTTTTTGTCAAAAGGTCGTTTTCTCCCTAAAAGGTGGCATTTTTCGTCCAAAATAGACACAACTGATTTTTCCACTCAAACTTGGTCTTTTTTGTGCATTTTGGGGGCGTTTTGATTAGAATGTTGTTTTCGCCCAAAAAAGTGGTATTTTTCGTCCAAAATGGATGCAATTGATTTTCGGGTCAAACTTGGTCAGTTTTTTGCCTTTGGGGTTGGTTTTGATCAGTAAGCCGTTTACACCCAGAAAAGTGGCATTTTTCATCTGAAACGGACACAGTTGAATTTTCTTGTTTAACTTGGTCTTTTTGGGCTGTTTGGTGATGTTTTTCTCAGAATATCGTTTCCTCCCTAATATGGGGGTGTTTTTCGTAAAAAACGGGCCCAATTGATTTTTCAACTCAAACTTGGTCTTTTTCGGTATTTTGATTAGAATATCGTTTCCACCCAAAACAAAAGTGGTATTTTTCGTCTAAAATGGACACAATTGATTTTCTGGTTGAACTTGAACTTTTTTGGCATTTTTGGTTGTTTTGCTAAGTAAGTCATTTCTACATAAAAAAGTGGTATTTTTCGTCCGAAACGGACACAAATAAATTTTCTTGTCAAATATGGTCTTTTTGGGCTGTTTGGGGGTGTTTATGTCAGAAGGTCGTTTCCTCCGTAAAAGGTTGCATTTTTCATCCAAAATAGACACAATTGATTTTTTCACTCAAACTCGGTCTTTTTCGGGCATTTTGGGGGCGTTTTGATTAGAATGTCGTTTCCGCCCAAAACAGTTGTATTTTTCATCCAAAACGGACGCAATTGATTTTCTTGTCAAACTTGGTCTGTTATTTATCTTTGGGGATGTTTGTGATCAGTAAGCCGTTTTCACCTAGAAAAGTGGTATTTTTAGTCTTAAATGGATACAGTTGAATTTTCTTGTCAAACTTGGTCTTTTTGGGCCGTTTAGTGATGTTTTGCTCAGAATGTCATTTCTCCCCTAATATTAGGGGTGTTTTTCATAGAAAACGGACACAATTGATTTTTCGACTCAAACATGGTCTTTTTTGGTATTTTGATTAGAATATCATTTCTATAAATAAAATAAAAAAAAGTTGTATTTTTCACCCAAAACGGACACAATTGACTTTCAGGTCAAACTTGAATTTTTTTAGCCTTTCGGGTTGTTTTGCTAAGTAAGTCGTTTCTACGTAAAAAAATGGTATTTTTCTTTTGAAACGAACATAGATAAATTTTCTTGTCAAACATGGTCTTTTTGGGCCATTTGGGGGCATTTCGCTTAGAAGGTTGTTTCCTCCCTAAAAGGTGGCGTTTTTCGTCCAAAATAGACACAATTGATTTTTTCACTCAAACTTGGTCTTTTTTGGGCATTTTGGGGGCGTTTTGATTGGAATGTCATTTTTGCCCAAAAAAAGTAGTATTTTTCGTCTGGAACAGATGCAATTGATTTTCTGGACAAACTTGGTCCGTTTTTTGTCTTTGGGGTTGTTTTGGATCAGTATGCCGTTTCCACCAAGAAAAGAGGTATTTTTCGTCTGAAACGGACACAGTTTAATTTTCTTGTCAAACTTGGTCTTTTTGGGCCATTTAGTGATGTTTTTCTTAGAAGATCGTTTGTTCCCTAGTAGGGGTGTTTTTTGTCCAAAACGGACATAGTTGATTTTTCTTCTCAAACTTGGTCTTTTTGGTCCATTTGAGGGTGTGTTTCTTAGAAGGTCGTTTTCACTAAAGAAAGTTGTGTTTTTCGTCCCAAACAGACACAATTGATTTTCAAGTCAAACTTGCACTTTTTGGGCATTTTGGGGGCGTTTCGCTCAGAAGGTCGTTTCAACCATAAAAAGCGATGTTTTTCTTCCCAAACGGATACAATGGACTTTTTCTACTCAAACTTGGTCTGTTTTGGCCTTTTAGGGTAGTTTGGCTCAATAAGCCGTCTCCACCCAATAAAGTGATATTTTTTTGTATGAAATTGACACAGTTGAATTTTCTTGCCGAACTTGGTTTTTTTGGGCCGTTTGGGGTAATTTTTCTCTGAAGGTCGTTTGCTTTTTTCGTCCAAAAGGGAGACAGTTGATTTTTTGACTCAAACTTGGTCTTTTTGGGCATTTTGATTAGAATATCATTTTCAATCGGGGGAAAATTTCTACGAAAAGATTGCTTGGATTTCCCAACAGGTCGTTTAGATTTTAGAAACGGTCACTTGGATTTATCCATGGTTTCTTTAGTTTATTCCTTATCCCAAAATCCTATTTCAGTCGTAATTAAAATGTGCATTTTAAATGAACTAGAATTGAGAAATAGGATTTTTTTTTTCAATTCACCCAAAAAAAGTGTTTTTTTTTTCCGCCGAAAACGGACACAATTGACTTTCCCAGTCAAACTTGGCCTTTCTTGAGCAATTTGGGTGCATTTTGATTCGAATGTCATTTTCGCCCAAAATAGTCGTATTTTTCGTCCAAAACGGATGCAATTGATTTTCTGGTCAAACTTAGTCTATTTTTTGCCTTTGGGGTTGTTTTTGATCAGTAAACCGTTTCCACCCAGAAAAGGGGTATTTTTTGTCTGAAATGTACACAGTTGAATTTTCTTGTCAAACTTGGACTTTTTGGGCCATTTAGTGGTGTTTTTGCTCAGAAGATCGTTTCCTCCCTAATAGGGGGTGTTTTTCATCAAAAATGGACACAATTGATATTTCTACTCAAACTTGGTCTTTTTGGGCATTTTGATTAGAATATCGTTTCCACCCAAAAAATAAAGTAGTATTTTTTAGCCAAAACGGACACAAATGATTTTCTGGTCAGATTTGAACTTTTTTGGCCTTTCGGGTTGTTTTGCTAAGTAAGTCGTTTCAACATAAAAAAGTGGTATTTTTTGTCTGAAACAAACATAGATAAACTTTCTTGTCAAACGTGGTCTTTTTGGTCCGTTTGGGGGCGTTTCGCTCAGAAGGTTGTTTCCTCCCTAAAAGGTGGTGTTTTTCGTCCAAAATAGACACAATTGATTTTTCCACTCAAACTTGGTATTTTTTGGGCATTTTGGAGGCATTTTCATTAGAATGTTGTTTTCGCCCAAAAAAAGTGGTAATTTCCGTCCAAAACGGATGTAAATGATTTTTTGGTCAAACTTGGTTTGTTTTTTTGTGTTTGGAGTTGTTTTTGATCAGTAAGCCGTTTCCACCCCAAAAAGTGGTATTTTTCATCTAAAATGGTCACAATTGAATTTTCTTGTCACACTTGGTCTTTTTGGGCCGTTTACTGATATGTTTCTCAGAAGATCGTTTACTCCCTAATAGGGAGTGTTTTTTTGTCAAAAACGGACATAATTGATTTTTCAACTCATTCTTGGTCTTTTTAGTCCATTTGGGGGTGTTTTTATTTGAAGGTCGTTTCCACTAAAAAAAAGTGGTGTTTTTCGTCCCAAACGGACACAATTGATTTTCAACTCAAACTTGCACATTTCGGGCATTTTGGGGGTGTTTCACTTAGAAGGTCATTTCCACCGTAAAAGGTGGTGTTTTTCTTCCAAAACGGATATAATGGACTTTTTCTACTCAAACTTGATGTTTTTGGGTCTTTTGGTGGCGTTTTAACTAGAATTTTGTTTTCTCCCAAAAAAGTGGTGTTTTTCGTCCAAAACGGATGCAATTGATTTTCTAGTTAAATGTTGTCTGTTTTTTACCTTTGGTGTTGTTTTTTATCAGAAAGTCGTTTCTACCCCGAAAAGTGGTATTTTTCGTCTAAAATGGACACAGTAGAAGTTTTTTGTCAAATTTTGTCTTTTTGGGCTGCTTAGTGATGTTTTGCTCAAAAGATGGTTTCCTCTCTAATAGGGGGGTGTTTTTCGTATAAAATGGACACAGTTGATTTTTTTACTCAAACTTGGTCTTTTTTGTCCATTTCGGAGTGTTTTTCTTTGAAGGTTGTTTCCACTAAAGAAAGTGGTGCTTTTTGTCCCAAACTGACACAATTGATTTTCAGGTCAAACTTACACTTTTTTGGCATTTTGGGGGTGTTTCGCTCAGAAGGTCGTTTCCACCGTAAAAGGTGAAGTTTTTCTTCCAAAACGGATATAATGGACTTTTTCTACTCATACTTGGTGTTTTTGGACCTTCTGGTGGTGTTTTAACAAGAATTTCATTTCCTCCCAAAAAAGTGGTGTTTTTCGTCTAAAACAGACGCAATTGATTTTCTGGTCAAATTTGGTCTGTTTTTTGCCTTTGGGGTTGTATTTGATTAGTAAGCCGTTTTCACCCATCAGAGTGGTATTTTTCATCTGAAACGGACACAGTTGAATTTTCTTGTCAAACTTGGTCTTTTTGGGCTGTTTAGTGATGTGTTGCTCAGAAGATCGTTTACTCCCTAATAGGAGGGGTATTTTCCATAAAAAATGGACACAATTGATTTTTCAACTCAAACTTGGTCTTTTTTGGTATTTTTATTAGAATATCGTTTCCACCAAAAAACAAATGTGGTATTTTTCGTCCAAAATGGACACAATTGATTTTCTAGTTAAACTTGAACTTTTTTGGCCTTTTTGGTTGTTTTGCTAAGTAGGTAATTTCTACATAAAAAAGTGGTATTTTTCATCTGAAACGGACACAGATAAATGTTCTTGTAAAACGTGGTCCTTTTGGGCCGTTTGGGGGCATTTCGGTCAGAAGGTCATTTCCTCCCTTAAACACGCTATCAGTCTGGGATCTCCAGAACTGATTGGTCAGATGGGCCATCGGTATGCTCGGTTCAGGTCACAACGCCCGACCAAGTTTACACATCCCACACGAGTCAGCACTCCTAAGGTATGAGCGCCATCATGCTCCCGCTTCCAAAGGTGGTCAGAGTTGTCTCTCCCTCCCAGGAAAGTGTCGTTGCCATAACGGTCCCATGATTATCGCCAATGATCCTACCACCTCATTAGTGCGGGGGGGAATGTCCATGCCACTTTCCATACCGTACTCAGGAAATCATAAAAGGCTTGCTAAATGGGTCTTTCTATATGACGCACCCCATATTTTTTTAAAGTAGAGAAAGTAGAGATATAGAAGAAGAGGAAAACAAGTTTCATTCCTCTCTCTTGAAATCCTCAAAATTTGTTCATTTTCAAAAATGGTTTTTAGGGGCTTTTCTAGGCGTCAGTTGTAAAAATATTCTTTGGCCTGAGATTTATATTAGAAAAAGAGTCTCCACCAAGCATGGGTTAAATGGTATTCTAGGTCATCGGGATTTTAGAAATTTATTTTTTATTTTTGAAATGGCCCGAGTTTTGATTCGCAAAGGTCTTTTACCAGATATTTCTTTAAGTTTGTAGGTCAGTTATACTCGGGGAAGTGTTAAGCACCCCAAGATACCCATCTGAAGACAGTACCTTAGTCTAAATTGATATTCACATTTAAACAAAGTCCAAGTAATTTTCTTTGGTTTTGTTTAACAAAATAATTCCCATTTTTATTTTACATTTTTGTCTTTTTTATGCAATTTTGATGTAAGGAAAGAAAGTAAACAATTAACTATCTATCAGTAACAACAGATAAAACAGATTGACATGAAAAATATTTTTGTCTTTTTTGACGACCGAACCTTGTAAAGGTTGCCTATGTATCCTGGTTTTCAAGGGAAAATTGGTCGAAACATAGTTCATCTATTCAAGATGAATTGATTTTTATTTAGATAGGTAACCGAACCTGTACGTGGGTTGCCTATGTATCTCAGATCATTGAGAATTAGGTTAGCTCATAATTCATATATGTAAGATGATTGATTTTATTTTTATTTATTATGAGACAAACACATGAATCGCATTGATGATATGTGGATATACCTTTGATTTTATCAAGAGCACTCCAATCAAACTCTCTTGCTTAGGAAAGTTTAGTGTTTATGTTTAGGTTATTAGTTCGAAAAGAAAAGAAAATATATAGTACATATGTTAGTCCCACTTATAACTAAGAAAAACATAAATGTTTCTGAAGAAGGTGCCCACTTAACCCTGAACGAATAGAGGTCCTCCCTTTATTTCAATTTTTTAGCCACAAAGGTCTCGACAATGTAGTGTATATATATATACATAAGGTGCCAGTCCACGAGCCTGAAGGCTTAGTGCCAAGCTGTGATCTAGACGATTGCACTAAAGTAAAGTCAGTTATTAATAGTTAGTGGTTTGATTTGAGTTTTGGAGTTTAGTTTCATTTGTTCTTGAGAGCATCAAAGATTTTATGCACAACTCATGGCGTGATAGATGTTTTTGTCATTTTTTTAACATGTTTTTCATGTTCTTGGATAATTTTGACATGGTTTGATGGTTTTGACATGTTTTCAGACTATATAAGTATGCTATGTACAAGAAATATAAACGTATTTAAGACCAAATCGAAGGGAATTTTAGAAGACATACCTGGCTTAGGGGAGTGGTATTTCCCTAAGCGATTTCCTTCTTCTCTTTCTTTGAATCTTCTCAGTTGTTCTCTATCATTCTTTGAAAACTCCTTGAGATCTTCCTCCAAGATCCTCAAGAACTCCTTTTGGAAGGTGTTTAACGAATAGAAAGATTGAAAACCCAATATACTCAAGAGTAGAATTCAAGCCTAAAGAGAGAATTTGTGGGTTCAAACTCTTTAAATTATGAAAACAGGGCCCCTATTTATAGGCTGGGCACCCTATACATTGGACAATGAACAAGGTAATTTAGCCTGCTCCTTAGGGTCTGTTTGGCTTAGAGGTCACCCTTTGATGTCTTTTGGTTTGATGGTTTTGGATGAATCTTGAAGATTCTGTAGGATTTTCAAAGACTTGGTAATGATTACCAAATCTATAAATATCTAAGGTAATGATTACCAATCATTATTCATGATTGGAAATCATTGGTCATTATTAGAAATTATTATATAGGATTGGATTGTACATGGGGTATTTATGACTTGATGTGACCCTTTTCAGTTTGGTTTAGTGGCTAAGTATCGATTACTTGAACTATTTCGTTCAATTGCCATTAATGCTTTGGAGGTGCATTCAATCTAGTCTCCCAATGTCATTTGAAATTTAATGATTTATAATGACATTTTATGTGATGGGTATTTAGTTCTCTCCAATAGAATGATTTGGTTCAGTTTGCCTTGTAACAGTGTTGTCACATTTCAAGTAATTCGGTTTTCTTATGATATTTTAATCAAAATATCTTGGTGCCTTGAATGTGGTCTTCCTATTTCATCCCAATAATTTAATATTTTATGGGATGGAAATTTAATGGCTCATTAAATGCATGCCTTGGTGGCGAACTGAATCGGTTAGATTGATTACCGATAGTTTCTTTTTAAATAACTTGGTTTCTCCCTTAGATATTTTGCGGGAAATATCTAGGAAACATCTTGGGCTTTAAATTCTAATTAATGAGCCATTAAATTCTTGGTAGGGCCCTTGGTATGATGGGCTTCGATTGCTAGTCATGATGACTTCGATTTGGTTGTTTTCGAACCGAGTTCTAAGCCTTAGTTACTTTGGTTAAGTTAGACTTGTCATGGTACTTCCTTGGTTTAATAAAGTTATTTGGTTTGAGTTTTTGATGATATTTGATATAAAATGAAAAAATAGAAAAATATTTTCGGCGTTAAACAAACAAAACCGGTGATAGTAAATGTTTCAAGGGTCAAAGCAGGTAACAATGGTAAATTGGTGAACTGTCCTATAGTTGAAGGGTAGTAACTAATTTTTATTCATATTAAAGGTGATTTGAAAAAAAATCAACCTTTAATAATGTTATCTTAGTCCCCCTTAACTTTAGGAATTTTGAGATTAACCCGAAACGTTTATTTAACCAAATTCAGTCATATTTGACAGTTTTATGTTTTTCTATTTTTTTTTTGTTTTTCATAGTATCCAATGTGATCTTCAGGTAGAAATTAGTTCTCTTTAAATATCATTTTAAAGTTTATCTGAACTTATACTTTTGATCTGACACTAGTTGACCGGGATAAAATGCGGTGTCTACAGTTGTCCCTCTTTATTATGCGAGTTTACTCATAATGACAAAGAAGGAGACACACATTTTATTCTACGAGACATGAAATTTAAAGACAAGAATTTAAATTTGACTAAGCAATATTAGGAGCATTCCTGAACTTCGATGTATCTACCTTATGAAAGCAGTAAAGGATTTTCTAAATGGTGGCGACATATCGATCCTAGAGGACTACTATTGGGTAAGGAAGGATACATATAGATCCTACCACTTTACACTCCTAAATAATGGTGACATACCGATCCTAAAGGAATTTCGTTGAAGGTGATTGATAAAGCCTTGTCCTTAGAGGATTGCTCTTAAAGATGATTGTCTAGAGTCTTGTCCTAAGAGTATGCTTCTCAAAGGAGACTATATAAAGCCTTGTCCTAAGATTGTAGTTCTCTTAAAGGTGACTTTATAAAGTCTAGTCCTAAGAGGATAGTTTCTCGATAAAGGAATTTCCTTGGAGGTGACTGATAAAGCCTTGTCCTACCAGGATTGCTCTCAAAGATAACTGTCTAAAGCCTTGTCCTAAGAGGATAGTTATCTCAAAGGTTATTGTATGAATCCTTATCCTACAAAGATTTATTTCTTGAAGGCAACTATATAAATCCTGGTCCTAAGAGTAGGTCCCTCGAAGGTGACTGTATAAAGCCTTATTCTATGAGGAAGGATTTCTTAAAGGCGACTTTATAAAGACTTGTCCTATGAGTATGGTTTCTCGAAGGAGACTTCCTAAAGCCTAGTCCTGAGAGTTTATTTTCTCAAAATTGACTATATAAATCCTTGTCCTATGAGAGGATTCTCAAAGGTGATTGTATAAAGCCTTGTTTTGCGAGTATTACGCTAGTAGCGTATGGAGAAAGATGAATCATCTCCACAGTTTCTTAGAAAGGCGGGGCTATACAAGCCACTATATCATCTATTGGATTCACTACATTTCTTCCGAAACAGGTAAGGAATCTTCTCCACAAAGGGCCAAATGGCCAGTCCTAGAGAATGGTATCTCAAAGGCGATTGTACAAAGACTGGTCTTATGAGGATTATCTATCAAAGACGACTCTATAAATCATTGTCTCTTGTTCTCAAAGGAGACTGTATAAGGCTTTGTCCAATGAGTATTTTACCTCAAAGGCCACTATATAAAGCCTTGTCCTAAGAGGATAGTTTATCAAAGGTAACTATATGAAGCTTTGTCCGTTGTTCTTGAAGGCGATTGTATAAAGCCTTGTCTTGTGAGTATGATTCTCATAGGCGATTGTACAAAGCCTTGTCCTATAAGGACTGTCTATCAAAGGCGACTGTATAAACCCTTATCCTTTAAGAAGGTCCCTTGAAGGCAACTGTATAAAACCTGGTCATACGAGGATGGATTTCTTGAAGGCGACTGTATAAAGCCTTGTCCTATTATAATTACGCTAGGTAAGGATAGCGACATACCGATACTACCGCGCTTGGAGAATGATGACTCATCGTCAACTACTGGTTATGTCCATATGCGTAGGGTTTTTAAACAATCAAGGTATCTAGATATTTTGAGCAAAATATCTTAGAAGAAATTAAGATACTAGAAATGTAACTAAATGGTTACAAGACTAACCAAACCAATTTTGTCCCATTAGAGAGCATTAAATACCTATCAAATCGAGTGTCATGATCAAATATTAAATGTCAAATTACACATGGAGACTACATATATTGCACCTTCAAAGTATTATTTGCAATCTAATAAGAATAGTTCAAGTAACCGATACTTAACAAGCAAAACGAACAGGAAAGTGTCACATCATACATTAAATACCCCATGTGCAATTCAGTCATAAGTAATGATTGATAATGATGTCCAATCATTAGCAATCATGAGTATTGATTGACAATCATTACCTAAGATATTTAGGATTTGGTAATCATTACCAAATCTTAAGAAAGCTTAGTGAATCTTCCAAATTCTTCTAAAACCATCAAACTACAAAACATAAAAGGGTGAACCCTAGACCAAATAGTCCCTAATGTCTAGGATACCCTATGTATTGGCCAATGCGTAGGGTACCTGAGCCTATAAGTAGGGGTTGTTTTCACAATTTGATGGGCTAGTTTCAAATTTCTCTCTCAGGTCTAGGAAATTTTCAAGCCTTCTATTCAAAAAAACACCTTTAAATTCTATCAAAATATCTTCCAAAAGGTGTTCTTGAGAATCTTGGAGGAAAATCTCAAGAAGTTGTCGATGAATGATCAAGAATAATAGAGAAGTTCAAAGAAATAGAAGAATAAAATAGCTTAGGGAAATACTACTCCCCTAAACTAGGTAAGTATTTTTAAATTCCCTTTGATATTGTCTTAAATACAATTATATTTCTTGTATATAGCATGGTTGTGTAGTTCTTAGATTTTTATTCCATGTATGTAGTATACATATTAAGAAACCAATCAAAAACTTCGAAAACATGTCAAAAACATCAGGAACATATAAAAAACATGAATATGTTAAGAACATAGCAAAAACATCTATTACACCATGAGTTGTGCATAGCGTATTTTCATTATCTTAAGAACAAATAAAATTGAACTCTAATAAACTCAAAACAAAAGTCATATTGGGATGAACAATATCCTGACCTGATTCTAAGCTGCCTAAGATACACAGGCAACCCACGTACTAGTTCAGTCACCTGTCTAAATGAAATCAGTTCATCTTGAACAGATGAACTACGTTTTGACTTGATTCCCCGTGAAAACCAAGATATGTAGGCAACCTTTAGAAGGTTTGATCTTCAAAAAATACAAAAAAAAAAATTCATTTCAATCTGTTTTATTTGTTGTTGCTGATAGATAGTAAACTTTTCTAGCTTTACTTACATAAAAATGCATAAAAAAGACAAAAACATAAAAATGATAATTACTTTGTTAAACAAAACCAAAGGAAATTACTTGGACTTTGTTTGAATGTGAACATCTATTTAAACTGTGGTACCATCTTTGGGTAGGTGTATTAGGGTGCTTAACACCTTCCTCGAGCATAACCAACCCCGCAACTTAAAGAAATCTCTAGTAAAAGACCAAATGTTTCGAGTCAAAACTTGGGGCATTTTAAAAATAACAATGAATTTATAAAATTATGGTGACTTAGCAACTCATTTAACCCCATTCTAGGTGGTGACTCATTTTTAAACAAATTTCTGGCCCAAAGAACGTTTTCGAAACCGGTGCTTAGAAAGTCCTTTAAAAATGCATTTCAAAAAATGAATGAATTTTTAGGATTCCGAGAGGGAGGAATGAAGACTTGTTTTAATCTTCTTCCTATTATTTACTTTCTCTATTTCAAAAAAATCCACGATGTCTCAGCTGGAGACTCCGCTGGGGACTTTTGAGGGTCAAGCCTAGTTGGAGTCTAAATCTATGTTCACAATTAAATAAACACCAAGAAATATGTACTTGGTTTTTAGAACATAAATAATTCCCTAAAAGAAAACTTTATTTCCGTTTGTTTATATACTTGCATGCATTTATTTAATGTCATTTAATTTATTGTCCTTAAATATCTGAATTTACATTATACTATCTTTAAGTTTTTGCATTTACTTTCTATATACTCTCTGCAACGCACGAGCACCACTTTGCATTGCATATCATGAGAAAAAAAAATTAAAGTCTTAGACCTCTTAGGGATAGAGAGGATGGTAGTTGGGGTTGAAGTCATGCAATTTTATCACGCCGACCTAAGCTCCAAAATCCTATAGGATAGAAAGAGGAGTCACTAGAATCAAAGTCGGGCGGTTTATCCCCTGGGGAGGACGCCAAAGGTTTGAAGATTTGGGAACCAAACTTTTCTAGGATGCATTAGTAGAAAAACTACGAACCACATATAGTAAGCCTAGGATAGAATGATACCCAAAACGTTGTTCTACTTAGGACATTATCTTAGAGAGAAACTTATTTTTATCTTGTGTACATTTATTTATGTAATTGTTATGCTACATAGGTATGATAAAATTTCTAGGACAAATAGGGGCATAATAGATGACGTAAGAATTTTTGTTCTATCTCATGTATTGCTTGCTTGCTCAACATCAAAAAACATTTTCAAAAAATTGAAATAGGGGAGAAAGCTGCAAGAAAGAACAAAAATCCTTGCTTTACTTGATATAATAATGTATCTTGGTAATCTACCAAGAACCGGGTCGGAGTAGTAGTTCGGCGCCTACTGGTTTGTCAACTAAACCCAACAAGGGTTTTCTACATATCTCGGGCTTTGCAAGAGTCATGTTGACGCGTAGTTCCTGGTTAAGCATATTCTATTATTTAGTAAACAAGGAGAGTGCATATGGATTTTCTCAGGAAAGTCAAAGGAAAATTCCTAGAGATACGCCCTGGTCTAAGGTTGAGAAAGCGTCATAAAGATGATACCCCTCTCCTCTTTTTATTTCGACCGAGCCTATTTGGGTTTTTGTTGGCCCGGAGATCTACCCAAAAGGGGAGGTGAATTGGGTAGTTATAAAAATTTAAGTGAATTTTTATCTTTCAACACTTAAATTATCAAATAATTAATTTAATCTTATATCAATTATTCTCTTTATAATGCAGCGGATAAGTATTATTAACTCTAGGTTCACATCTAAACAACAAAAATATAAATAATGTAAATCAATGCAACACATAAGGATATATCCTGATTCACCAAGCTACTCTTGGCTAATCTAGTCCTCTGAGCCCCATAGAGATTTGCACCCACTAAACCACTTGATCCCTTTAACAGGTAGGAACCAAACCTTTACACAATAATTCTTTTCATAGGCTCATAATCAATCTTTACAATTTTCTTTTCATAGGCTAAGGAAGAACCTTATATTTTTATTGTTTTATCAGGCTAAAGATTAACCTAGTTCTTTTATACCTTAGGCTAAGAATCAAACTTCACCCAAAAACACTCAAAGTATCATTTTCAGCGGTAAGGATGAAACCATTACAATTCGCTCAATTTTAACTCTAATAAGGAAAAATCAAGCCTCTCTTTTCACGAGAAAATAGTAACCTAACCTCTTTATATAATAGGTAAAGATTAAACCTTAATCTCTTTACCGAAAGAGATCGAAACCCAAACTACCTTAGACTGGATACTCCTAACAGTATCTAATTCACATAAACTCACCAATTACAAAAATTGATAAGTTTCTTTCCACTCGAAGCTTCTACCACCTTGAATCAATTAAACTTCATTAATGTCCCAAATTTACTAGTGATAGAATTTATGTGAGGAAATCAAAATCCGATTATAATACATATAGGTAACACAAAAATAAGCACGTAATCAGATTATCACAAAAAATATTTTTATAATATAAA
Source organism: Eucommia ulmoides (assembly GCA_016647705.1). Classification (NCBI taxonomy): domain Eukaryota; kingdom Viridiplantae; phylum Streptophyta; class Magnoliopsida; order Garryales; family Eucommiaceae; genus Eucommia; species Eucommia ulmoides. The sequence continues at coordinate 43,842,521 of CM028334.1, read as the reverse complement.
ATCACAATCAATAATAAAATATTGGAACAATCTCATCAGGAATATCATCGAAAGATTGAATACGAATCGCGAGACAACTTTGATCAGTGATGCTAAAACACTTAGTGCTTTAACTCAAGAACTTTTCAAACAATTGAACTCACAATTGATCTCCTGATATAATCTCAAAATAATAACTCTAAGAAAGCTCATGAACTAAATGTTTTGATAGATATAATGTACTAATCTCTAAAAAATGCAGGTCTAATTTAACTGATTTGTAACAGGCCCTCTAACGGCTAGTTCACAAAAGATATGACAATTAAATGCACATATAGTCCCCATATATCAATACCATTTAATCTTGATCCAATTTACTTAAATATGACTTTTAAAATATTTTATTTAGTCCCCAGAATAATTCTTAATTTCAAATCAAACAGATAGGAAGGATTAAATGAACTAAATTGGGAAATACTTTAATTTCATGTACCATATCTATAGGGATATCTAAATAACAGTATCACATCTTTAATAGATTTAAATCCCTAAGATATCTCCAAAATATCAGCTAAAAAAGGCTAGTTAACGGCTAGTTTTGATCAAATCCCAAAATTTCTCAAAATTTGAAACAGCTCAGTCGATTGATTGGCCTCTGCCCATTAGTCGACCAATCGATATAAGATGCTAGTCAATCCTTTCTCAAACACTGGTCGGTTGACCAATCCCCTATTTGTCGATCGATCGATCGATCGATACAAGATGAAATCTCAGGCCAAATTTTGTCCTTAATAGGTTGACCGATCATCAATGGTCGGCCGACTGATCGATTTAGAGAGTTTCATATAACCATTGGTTGACTGATCTCTCCTAATCTAATTGACCGATCGATTCAGAGACTCATCATTTAACAGCCTACACCCATCGGTTGACCGATCCTTTATGGTTGGTTAACTAATACTTGTTGGAACCATTTCTTCTTAATTTGTTTCAACTCTAATCTTCAACGTTTTCGACCCTTTAACCGATTTCTTTTCTCAGTTAACAAAATTGACACTATTAATTAATTTTAGAAACTAATCTTGCTTAGGTCAATTTTTCTTTTTCAATTTCATATTGGAGCAAATAATTTAACAAATATTAGGACCTTAATATAAACACTCATAAATATAAATCATTTAATTTGTTTCGTGTGTGATCCTAATCGGGATACATTAAGAGTAAAATAAATTTGAGTTGTTTTCACTTAGATTCTTCAGAGTCTTCAATCTCTTAATGTCCGTCTCTGGATCCTTTAAAATTACTTTATAATATTATCTTGATTGGAACTCTTTAAACTGAAACACTCAATAAAAATGTTAGTTCCAGCAAAAACGTCTAAACTTAATTATCAATCAAAATACCAGGATCAACAATCTCCCCCTTTTGATGATAACAATTAAATTTGATGTTTTCTTCAAAATAAGAACGTATCTACATTCCCACTAAATCCGAGGACGGGTTTTTTTACCTCGTTAAAGCACAATCTTGAAGAATAATTCAAAAATACATCAGATATTCAACAAAGCACAAAATATTATCAAAGATATTCAATAAAGCAACATGATCATAACAACAATGTTCTCTCCCTATATCAGTGAATGCTTAGGCGAACAAATCCTAAACATTAACTATCTTGTTTAAGCTCAAACATGGTTTCCCCTTTATATCTTTCTTTTTTATCAATTAATTCAACTCATTAAAGAGTAATTAATAAACATCAACATACTCTCCCCCTTTGTCATCTCAAAACATGGGGAAGGAGAACCAAAACCATTATATCCCAATAAAATATTTTAAAACAATATTCTAGGAAAACATCATTATGCCTAGCCATACCTAAACCTCAGATGCTTTCCATAAACTGATCTTCCGCTAAAGGTTCGGTAAATATGTCAGCAAACTAGTTAGAGGTATCAATATACTCGATAATAACGTTCATTTTTTGAATATGATCAAGAATAAAATGATATCTAATCTCTATGTGCTTAGTTTGTGAGTGCTATGTAGGATTCTTACTTAGACAAATAACACTTTTATTATCACAATAGATCAAGACTTCCTCTATACATACTCTAAAATCATTCAACTGTTGCTTAATATATAAATTTGAGCACAATAGTTACCAGCTTCCATATACTCAGTCTCAATAGTGGATATGGCTATCGAATTTTGCTTCTTGCTTGACCAAGAAACCAAGGCATTTCCTTGTAAATGATATGACCCACTTGTGCTTTTTCGCTCAACTTTGCAACAGGAAAAAGCAACATTGGGGTAACTTATTAACCTGAAATCACTCCCTCTAGGATACTATAATCCTAAGTCAGTTGTCCCTTTTAAATATCGAAAGATTCGCTTAACTACAGTTAAGTGCGATTCTTTAGGATAAGACTTAAATCTAGCACATAAACAAACGCTATACATAATATCAGGTTTACTAGCAGTAAAATACAACAAGCTACCAATCATACCTCGATACAATTTTTATTTACGTTTTTACCCGTATCATCTTTATCTATCTTTGTAGTTTTTTCCATTGGAGTTTTGTACTCTTTAGCCCCATCCAAGCCATATTTTTTTAGCAACTCCTTGGTGTATTTAGCTTGGTTTATGAAGATCCCTTCTTTGATTTGCTTGATTTGCAATCCAAGAAAGAAATTCAACTCTCCCATCATACTCATTTCAACTTCAACCTGCATTATCTTGGAAAACTCTTGGTAAAGATCCTTATTAGTAGGTCCAAAAATAATATCATTAAGTTATATTTTTACTAATAGGATATCAGACTCAGTTTTCTTCATAAATAGCGTTATATCACTAAGACCCATTCGAAAACCATTTTCGATCAAATATCGGTTAAGTCTCTCATACCAAGCTCTCGAAGTTTTTTTGAGTCCATACAAAGCCTTACGAAGTTTAAACACATGATCGAGAAATTTATCACTCTCAAATCCTGAGGGTTGTTCTACATAAACTTCTTCTGCTAGGAAGCCATTCAAAAATGCCCTATTTACATCTGTTTGAAATAGTTTAAAATTATATGATCATGCAACAGTGAGTAGCATTCCAATAGCTTCTAATCTAGTCATAGGTTTATCATAATCAATTTTTTCCTCTTAATTATAGCCATGTGTAACTAATCTTGCTCTGTTTCTAATAACTATACCAGTTTCATCCTTTTTATTTCGAAAATCCCATTTAGTATGAATTACTGGATGAAAATCCGGTCTAAGAACCAAAGAGCATATTTTATTTGGCTTAAATTGAACTAACTCTTCTTGCATCGCGGAGATCCAAGATTCATCAATTAAAGCCTCATTCAAATTCTGAAGCTTAATTTGAGATAGAAAAGCAAGATTAATAATATCTCTAAGGGAGGAATGAGTACTTACACTTCTTTCAAAATTACCAATGATTTATTTTACCAAGTGTCCCGGTACTATCTTTATAACTCGTGGTAATGCCGAATCCTCTCCCTTATGCTCCTCTTTTTTAGGTTCTTTTGTTACATTATCACCTTGGTTCAAAATCTTTCTCGACAAAAATAGATTAGCTTCCTCAAAAACAACATGCCTACACTCTTCAACTACTAACGTACGTTTATTATAAAATCTATAAGCCTTACTGTTAGTAGCATATCCAAGGAAAATCCCATAGTCAAATTTAGCATCAAATTTACCTAGACTATCCTTATTATTCAAAATGAAACATTTACAACCAAATACCTTGAAATTGGATATGTTTAGAGTCTTACCATTCCAAATTTCATTAAGAGTTTTATTAAATCCTCTACGAATTGATACCCAATTTACCACATGACAAGCGATACTTACTACTTCAACCCAAAAATAAGTTGGTAAAATAGCATCATTCTGGCCATCTCCTGAAGCGTCCTGTTCTTCTTTTCCACAACCACGTTTTGCTGTGGTGATCTTCGTCCAGAAAAATTATGAGCATATCCGTGCTCATCACTGTAACTGATTACCTCATCATCTTTGAACTATCTGCCTCTCTCACTATGGATATTGATTATAGAACATTGTTTCTCATTTTGAATACGTTTTCAAAATTTAGAAAACACAAAAGAAACTTCACTCTTCTTAGCTAGGAAGAATACCCAAGTAAGTCTACAATAATCATCAACTTCCACAAATGCATAAAATTTACCTCCTACACTAGCTATAGCATTTGGACCAAACAAATCAAGATGCAACATTTCAAGACATCGAGATATGGACGTGTACATCTTTTTCTTAAATGATGATCTAAACTGCTTACCTAATCACATGTATCACATACTTTATCTTTCACAAATTTTAAATCAGGTAGGCCACGTACGAGACTTTTCTTAGATAAATTATATATCAATTCCATACTAGCATGCCCAAGTCTCCTATGCTATAACCGATTATTTTCAGGTAAAGTATTCAAACAAGATAAATTTTGAGAAGTAAAATCATCAAATAAACATGTCTAAACATTCTCAAAAACGTGATGCAACTAATAAGATGCTACTATCATGCCCATTCTTAATTATACATCTATCATGATCCAACATAACATTATAACCCTTGTCACATAGTTGACTTATACTAAGCAAGTTATGTTTAAGAACATCAACTAATAACACATCTTTAATAATAGTAGTGTCATTACTGATATCACCTATACCGATAATTTTACCCTTAGCATTGTCTCCAAATGTCACATGACCTCCATCTTTAGGTGTCAAAGATGTAAATTTTGATTTATCTCCCGTTATGTGCCGAAAGCAACCACTGTCCAGGAACCATTTGTCTATGCCAACCGATGCTTTCAAAACCTCTTCATCACAAGTGGCCATTAACGCAAGCATGGATGATCCTTTACTTCCTGATTTTTCCGAACAACTCAATTTGGAATCATCCCAGGTAGCTTTCACTGACTTTTTCCTGCTCTTGTTTTCTTTCTTCTTCTCCTTTCTTTTTTTCTCTTTTTCTTTGTCTTTCTTCGGTTCGGGGCATTCGGTTTGGAAGTGGTTAGTCTTGTGAAAGTTATAACATTCCACATTGTTCATATTGAAATTATTCTTTCCCCAGAATGTACGTCAACTAGAAGCACCTTATCTTTTTCCTACTCACTGTCAAGACTCACATCATCACTGTCATCCCCATCTTTATTTTTCTGAACCTTCAATCCCAAGGACTTATTTTTTATATTCCCAATGTCATCCTCATATCCTCAAATTTCCATCTCATGCATTATTAGTTTGTAGATGAGATTATCAATTTCATACTTTACAAGATCATTTGCTTCCTCAATCGCAGTCACCTTCGACTCCCACACTTTAGTTAAAGCTCTCAAGATCTTTCGAACTTTATCCTCCGTGGAGTATGGATTTCCGAGTTGATTCAAATGGTTGTAGATATTGTTAAATCATGTGTACATCTCTTGAATAGATTCTGCTTCAACCATTCTGAATAATTCGAATTGTCGGATTAAGGCATTGATTTTTGACTACTCCACTTGACTAGTTCCTTCGTGGGTAAGTAGAAATTTGTCCCATATTTATTTGGCCGATCCGCAACCTAAGACCCTAGAATATTTGTTAGCATCTAAAGATCAAAATAAAATGTTAAGAATCTGAGAATTAATGGAAAACTTCTATTTATCTGAAGTGGTCAGCCGCTCTTTCTTTTTGGAAACTCCGTTTTCCATAAGGATAAATAGGCCATCCTCAATCGCTAGCCACACATCATAATTTATGGCCTGAAGAAATATTATCATTCTATCATTCTGGAATGCATAACTTTCACCTGCAAATAAAGGTGGTTGGTGTATAGACTACCCCTCACTTAGTGTGCCCATTGAGTGTGCCATGTGATCTTTGTTAGCTAGTGTATCGAGCTAAACTGACTTTGATACCAATTGTTAGCCTAGTGATCTACCCAAGAGGGGGGGTAAATTGGGTAGTTATAAAAATTAAAGCAAATTCTTATCTTTCAACACTTAAATTATCAAATAATTAATTTAATCCTAAATCAATTATTATATTTAGAATGCAGTGGATAAGTGTTGTTAATTCTAGGTGAATACCCAAACAACAAAAATATAAATAATGTAAATCAATGCAGCACACAAGGATATATCCTGATTCACCAAGATACTCTTGGTTAATCCAGTCCTCTGAGCCCCACGGAGTTTCGCACCCACTAAATAACTTGATCCCCTTAATAGGTAGGAACCAAACCTTTACATAATTATTCTTTTCACAGGCTCAGAATCAACCTTTACAATTCCCTTTTCACAGGCTAAGGAAGAACTTTATTTTTTTATCAGGCCAAAGATTATCCTAATTCTTTTATACCTTAGGCTAAAAATCAAGCCTCACCCAAAAACACTCCAAGTATAATTTTCATCGGTAAGGATGGAACAGTTACAATTCACTCAATTTTAATTTTAATCAGGAAGAATCAAGCCTATCTTTTTTCACAGGAAAAGAGTAACCTAACATTTGTATAAAACAAGTAAATATTAAACCTCAATCCTTTTACCGGAAGAGATCGAAACCAAGCTACCCCTAACTAGATACTCCCAATAGTATCTAATCCGCACAAACTCACTAATTACAAAAAAATGATAAGTTTCTTCCCATTCGGAGCTTCTACCACTTCAAATCAATTATACTCAATTAATATCCCGAATTTACTAGAGATAGAATTCATGTGAGGAAATCAAAATCTGATTATAATAGATATGGGTAGCACAAAAATAAGCACGTAATCAGATTATCACAAAAATTGTTTTAAAAATAATTTTTATGCTCGTTAAGTTTGAAAATGATTTTACTACAATATTATCACCCAAGCTAATATGATAATATAAAATCACAATTAAGAATAAAATCTTGGAACAATCTCACCAGGAATATCACCGAAAGATTGAATACGAATCGCAAGGCAACTTTGATCGGTGACGCTAAAACACTTAACGCTTTAACTCAAGAACTTCTCAAACAATTGAACTCACAATTGATTTCTTGATATAATCTTAGAATAATGACTCTTAGAAAGCTCATGAACTGAAAGTTCTTGATAGATTTTATGTACTAATCTCTAAAAAACACAAGTTTATTTTAATTGATTTGGAACATGCCCTCTAACAACTAGTTCACACAAGATATAATAATTAAATGCACATATAGACCCCATATATCAATACCATTTAATCTTGGTCCAATTCATTTAAATATGGCTTTTAAAATATTCAATTTAGTCCCCAGAATAATTCTTAATTTCAAATCGAATAGATAGGAAGTATTAAATGAATTAAATTGCGAAATCCTTTAATTTCATGTACCATATCTATAGGGATATCTAAATAAGAGTATCATATCTTCAGTACATTTAAATCCCTAAGATATCTCCAAAGGATCAGCAAAAAAAATGACTAGTTAAGGGCTAGTTTTGATCAAATTCCAAAATTCCTCGAAATTTGAAACAGCTCAATCAGTTGACTGGCCTCTACCCATCGGTTGACTAATTGATACAAGATGCTAGCCAAGCCTTTCTCTAACAATGGTCAGTTGACCGATACCCTATGGTCTGTTAACCGATCGATACAGGATACAATCTTAGGTGAAATTTTGACCCTGGTCAGTAGATCGATCATCGATGGTTAGTCGACTGATCGATTCAGAGAGTTTCATATCAGCCATCGGTTGACCGATCTCCCCTAGTCTAATTGATCGATCAATTTAGAGACTCATACTTTTTTAGCCTATGCCCATTGGTTGACCGATATTTACTGGAACAATTTCTCCTCAATTTGTTTCAACTCCAATCTTCAATGTTTTCGACCCTTTAACCGATTTCTTTTCTCGGTTAATTAAATTGACACTATTAATCAATTTCAAACACTAATCTTACTTATGTCAATTTTTCTCTTTCAATTTCATGTTGGAGCAAATAATTTAACAAATATTAGGACCTTAATATAAACACTCATAAATATAAATCATTTAATTTGTGTCGTGTGTGATCCTAATCAGGATACATTAAGAGCAAAAGATATTGAGTTGTTTTCACCTAGATTCTTTAAAGTCTTCAATCTCTTAATGTCCATTATTCACAATTACTTCATGATATTATCTTGATTGGAAGTCTTTAAACTGAAACACTCAATAAAAATGTTAGTTCCACAAAAAATATCAACACTTAATTGTCCATCAAAATCTCGGGATAAACAATTTCTTTTCTACCTTTGTGATCTCTACCAAGGATCAGGTCGAAATGTAGTTCAGGGTATTCTTTGGTTGTTAGCCAAACCTTGTAAAGGTTTTCTAAGTATCCCTATTTTCACAACGAATCTAGTTGATGCCTAGTTTAGTGTGCATGAATCATTTTTCTTTGAAGGGCATGACCAAACCCGTAAATGGGTTGCCTACATATCTCAGATAACTAAGAACCAGGACAGCACATAGTTCAATGTAATTGATGAGTTTAAGTTTGTCAATCAAACCTACGAAGGTTTCTTACGTATCCCAAGCTTCGCCGACAATTAGGCTGACACGTAGTTCCTGCTTTTTAATTTTAATGAATTTAATTAAATTCATTACAATTTGAGGACTTTATTTTACGTCACGACATAGAATAAAAACTGTTTCCATCAGGAAAACATGGATAGGATAAAATATGCCCCAACCGTAGACTAGGGCGGCGACTGGATAAGTTCTGTTCGAGAATCTAATCTGACACTTCCTATCGTGTAATTCATGATTATTAACAGTGTAAAATATTCCCCAACTTGCAGGCTGGGAAAGTGACTGATTAGCTACTAGATTAAGCTAAATCGGCTTATATTGGTATTTATCGACGGTGATGTGAAATGAATTCGGGATTTTATCGATTTAAATCCTGAGTACATTGATTGACAAGGTCATTATAATATTGTTTAAATGTGAAACTAATATCTTAAGAGTTTTCCCATTGGTGCAATCATCAGGGTTATGCAATTTGTTTATTATATCTAGGATTGAGTTGATAATAGTAATTACCTGTACTGCCAAGACTTACAGATTGTTTGTTGGAATTGGATAGTGAACCTCATTTTTCCTATTTTGTCCCATTTGATTCAAATGTTTTAGCTTTGTATTTCAGCATATAGGCAAACTGTGTCTATTTCTAACATTTTTGACTGCCAAAGTATTGTTAGAAGAAAATGAAACCACATTTATGTTCCTTGATCTTGTTGCCTGAATGGTGTATAATGGTTTCTTTCTTCGAGAGTTAGAAAATCTTTGTCTGGCTATGGTCTTCTTTTTTCAAAGATCATTCCTAGAGGTAACTTTAAAGTGTACCACACTTGTTTCGTAGTTGAAAACCCGGCATCCTACGGTGCGTTATGGTTTTCTGGTTCTATGGCCTCTTAATAAATTTAGATCACATGATAGAATTTGATAAGGTTGTATTGTAAATAGAAAGAATCATGGGAATTTGAGGTGTTGTGTAAAGTCAGTTCGGTGATAACGTCAAACATCCTAATGTGGAATTGGGTTAAGGGTAATCTGTAAAGTTTTGCCTTGCTTCCATCACTTTGAATTTATGTTGTTTATCTTTTCTACTTATCTGTATTGAAATGTTAGTCATGAAAAAAAAAACTTAACATATAAACAATAAAAAGTTAGAGTTACTAAACAAATGTACATAGTCAAGTATATTATCCATTTTTAGAAATTATTTCTTCCTTAGGAGTACAAATTTAGACTTGGTCATTTATCAGAGGCTTCAAGATCTCCAGCAACTTCCAACCTATCTTCTATCGAATCCCAAAGTAGGCGGAATTACCATTAGAATTCTTCGATTTACTCAACCCAGTTGCAGTATAGTAGTCTCCAGACGAATCCAAAATCCACAGATAAACAAACCAAAATCTGATGTCTCCTTCTTTCCTTTTTTTATTATATTTTTTCCCTTAGTTCCCTTTTAGGTTTTTACTAAGGCCGGCTACCACATTTTTGCACCTCAGCACCATCTCAGGTTTTTATTGGGTTAGTGGTTTTGTATCTTGCTACTATCCCTACTTTTTTACTCATAGCGCCCTTTCGGGTTTTCACTACATCTTCAAATTGCCCAAGTTTTATACCTTTGTTTTCCCTCACTTCCTTTCGGTTGTGAGTCTGGGTTTATTTTCCTAAGGGTAGAGTTTCTTTACCCCATCAGCATTAATGGGCTCTGGTAACTCTTCTCCATCCATTTCGTGAATTATTAGGGCCCTATGTCCTAACATTTTCTTGACGACGAATAGTCCTTCCCAGTTTGGCACAAACTTTCCCTTAGCTTCCTCTTGGAATAGGAAGATCTTTTTTAGTACCAATTCACTCGTAGTAAATATTCGCGGACGAACCTTTTTGTTATGAGCTATAGCCATCATCTTTTGATAACATTGCCCATAGCATATAGCAGTAAGTTTATTTTGGTCTATCAGATATAGTTGATCAAGTTTTTGCTTTACCTATTCTACTTCCTCTAACTCGGCTTCCACTAGAATCCTTAGAGATAGGATTTTTGGAATCTGTAGAGAGGGGATTTATCTTCCTAGGGGTAGAATTTCATTACTGCATCAGCATTAATGGGCTCTGGTAACTCTTCTTCATCCATTTCTTTAAGTATTAAGGCCTCATACCCTAATACTTTCTTGATGACGAATGGTCATTCCCAGTTTGGCGCGAACTTTCCTTTAGCTTTATCTTGGAATGGTAAGGATCTTCTTCAGTACCAATTCACCCGTAGTATAAATTTATGGGTGAACCTTTTTATTATGAGCTCTGGCCATCATCTTCTGATAACATTTATCATAGCATATAGCAATGAGTCTCTTTTCATCTATCCAACATAGTTGATCAAGGCTCTGCTATACCTATTCCACTTCCTCTAACTTGGCTTCCACTAGAATCCTTAGAGAGGGGATTTCTACTTCTGTTGGGATTACAGCTTCCATTCTTTATATTAATGAAAACAGTGTGGCTCCGGTTGGTTTTTTGACTAATGTTCGATAGGCCATCAAGGCAAATGGGAGCATCGCATCCTATTCCTTGTGGTTATCTATCATCTTTCTCAAGATCTTCTTAATGTTCTTGTTAGCAGCCTCTACTGCTCCATTCATTTTCGAATGGTAGGGCAATAATTCTTGTGTTCTACTTTGAACTGAGCGCAAATGGCTTTCATCATACATCCTTTTAGGTTTTGGGCATTGTCGGAGATCAAGGCTTGGGGTACTTCATAGCGTGATAGGAAATTTTCCTTGAAGAACCCTGTTACGGTTTTCTGGGCAACATAAGTAAGCGAAACTGCCTCCACCCACTTAGTCGCTATGATGAATCAACGTCCACTTGGTACCATCGACGTAATTGGACCTAAGGAGTCCATTCCCCATATCTAGAAAGGCCACGGCGCCGCTAGGTAATGTAAGTCTGTTGGGGATAAAGGGATCTGGTCACCGTGTACTTAGCATTTCTAACATCTTCTCATAAAGTTTATGCAATCGCCCTCTATGGTTAACCAAAAATGGACGGTTTAAAGGATCTTCTTAGACAACATGAATCCTCTCATGTGTGGTCCGTACACACCACTATGAACCTCCTTCATGAGTTTTATTTCTGCTCGAGTGCCCACACACCTTAAGAGTCCTAAGTCTAGTGATCTCTTATATAAGGTGTTGTCACTGAGAAAGAATTGCCCGCCAGTCTTCGCAAGGTTCTTCGACTTAGGCTATCTGCTCCTTTAGGATATTCTTAATTTCTTAAAAACCTTTAGATATATACATACCAAGGTTCTTCATCTTCTTCAGCCTCTACCTAATTACAATGAGCTGGTTGCTGGTATATCTTGATAGTTATGGAATCTCCTCATCTTCTTCTTTAATCACTAATATCATAGATGCTAACGTTGCAAGGGCATCGGCGAAATCATTCTTAAGCTATGGTACATTCTCTAACTCGATCTTTAAGAAGGATTCATAAAGGTCAAGTAAGTAATTGTTGTACCATATTAACTTGGTATTCTTCATTTCATATTTATCAATGATCTGATTTATAATTAGCTCTGAGTCCCCATATACTATCAACTCTTTAATCTCTAAGCTCTTGGCCAACTCTAAACCTATGATACAAGCTTCGTACTCAGCAATGTTGTTGGTATTGGTGTGAACTTTAGCTTAGCTTCAACTAGAAAGTCCTAAACTTGTGGAGAGATTAGAACGACATCAATGCCAACCTTTTTCGAGTTGTTAGCTCCGTCGAAGTATATTTTCCATATTTGCTCATCTTTGTTGCTAGTTAGAAATGCAATAGGCTCATTAGGGAACTCAATCTCCATGGAACTTTCATCAACTCTTGGGTTATTAGCAAGTTGGTTGGCAATTACTTGGCCTTTGACTGCTTTCTTAGTCACATATACAATGTCGAACTCAATAAGTAGTGTTTTCCATTTGGATATTCCTCCGGAGAGCACGAATATGTACTTTAGAGGATCTACTTTTCCAATCATATGGGTAGTTGTTGAATTCAAGGTTTTGATGAAAAATTAAGTATTGATATTTTTGGTGGAACTAATGATTTTATCAAATGTTTCAAATTTATAAGTTCTATGCATGTGATTATAAAGAAAACATAAATGGTATAAGGTGGACACAATAAAGATGTGAAGAGTTTTGAAGACCTTAAAAAAATAGGTGAAAACAACTCTTTACTTATATACTCTTAATGCAATCCGAATTAGAATCACACACTACGCTTTAAATGAGTAAATTATATGTGTATTATGATAAGAAGTGATAAGTTCAAGATCCTAAAATGAGATATTGTATGTGGTTCATATGTGAAATGAAATGGATGATTGACCTAATTGAAATACATGTTTTAAAGTAGAAAAAATCGAATTTTTAGGTTAATTCGGTTAACTAAGAAAAATGATCGGTTAATTGAATTAAACAATGAGTAATGGAGTTGAAATGAGGTTTTGTTGATCCTATCAGTCAATTGAATGGAATTGGTCGATCAATTATTTGAAGCCATAACTGAATTGGTGAATGAAGTAAGCAAACTCATCTAATCTGTCAACCAAATGGAAGTGGTCGGTCAACCATTTGAGTCAGCAGGTAAATTGAAGGAAAATTGGATCATTCTGATCCAATCAGTCAATCGATTGAGAACAATCGATCAATCGACTGGCCTTAAGGCAATGACTGAATTAGAGATCTAGACAAGTCGATCAACCGACCAGTGGGACTCAATCAACCGATTGAGTCATTTGAGAATTCAGGAGATTTGGTCTCTTGGTAAAAAACTATCTATTTTTTATGATTCCAAGAGAGGGATTTGGGGGATTTGAACCTAATTGAGATATTATCTATCTATTATGTTATCCCTATTGATTTGGTCCATGTAGTTTGAGATTCTCTTAATTTAAATGGTCTCATACTTCTTATTTCTACGGTTTTAAATTGAGAATGGTTTTATGGACTTATTTAAGAGAATCGAAAGTTATTTTTAAGTGAAATATTCCTGAATTGAAAGATTATCATATATGGGGTCCAAGAGTGTCTTTAAGAAGCATATCTTTGAGGAATTAGCCGTTGGAAGACTTGATATTTGTTTATTAATATAGACCTGTGGGATTTGAAATCAATACATCAGAACTATCAGTTTGAGCTATTCTAAGAGTGTTATCTACGCTGAGATTTTTGTGATAGATTTATTCTAAGTTCTTGATCTAAAGCGCTTGTGGTTTTGCATCACCAACGTGAGTTCTATTTCTATTCTGTCATTATCTTCTATATTTCCTAGTGAGATCTATCCAAGCTTTGTTATTTACTTTGAAGTTAACTTTTTATTGATTGTTTGTTATTGGCATTTTTTGTATTCATGAGTTTGAGCAGATTAGACATGTTTAAGATGGTATCTAGTTAAGGTAACAAGGTTATGATTTTTTTTCTTGTGAAAAAGGTTAGGATTTGATCTTTGTTCTGGTAAAAAGGTTAGGTTATTCTTTTCCGTTAAAAAAAATAGGTTTTGATTCTTCCAGTAATTAAATTATTTTTTTAGTGAATTTTAAAGGTTCATCATTCCCTATGAAAAGGATAAGTTGGAGAGTGTTAGGTTAATCTTTGGCTTGATAAAAAGACAGGGTTTATCATTGGTCTAGGAAAAGAGTAATTTGTAAAAGTTGATTCTATGCCTATAAAATAATCATTGAACGAGTTTTGTTCCTACCTGGTAAAGTGATAAAAGGGTTTAGTGGATTGCAAATCTCCGTGGAGCTCGAGGGACTGGACGTAGGCAAAACTAGCTTGACCGAACCAGGATATATCGTTGTGTGCTTCATTATTTATTTTTTTATATTGTGTTTGGGTTTGCACTTAGTATTAAACACATATCTGCTACGTGACTAAGATAATAATTAATTTAGGAAAAATGATTATTTACTATTAAGTGTTTAAAGGAATTAATTGTTTAAATTTTGTATTACCCAATTCACCTCCTTCTTGGGTAGCTCTTCGGGCCAATAATTGGTACCAAAGTTGATTTAGCTCGTTTTGCATAAAATCCTAGCTAAGAAAGATCACATGATGCACCCCATAAGCACTCTAGGTGAGAGGCAGTCTATGCACTGTCCCCCTTTGTTTGCAGGTGATAACTAGTTGTTTTGAAAGGAAAAAATGATTACTTTTCTTCAAGCCACCAATTATGATGTATGGCTAGCCATTGAGGATGATCCATTCGTTCCTAAGGAGAATAGAGTGATTAAGAAGAAAAAGCAACTGATAACTTCTGATAAACAAAAACTTTCTATTAATTCTCAAGCTATTAAAATTCTATTTTGTTCATTAGATGCTAATGAATATACCAGGGTTTTAAGTTGTAGATCAACTAAAGAAAAGTGGGAGACAATGTAAATCACCCATAAAGAGACAAATCAGGAGAAACAGTCCAAGATCAATTTCTTAGTTCATCAATTCAAACTATTTAGAATGGGTGAAGCGGAATCAATTCTGAAAATGTATACGAGATTCAATAAAGCGGAATCCTAAAATCATTGACTAAAGTATGGGAGCCAAATAATATTTGCAATAACCTCGGTCAACTCGGAAAGCCTTATAATATGGAGGACAAAGTGCGAAAGATTTTGAAATCATTGACAAAAAGTCTGGGAGCCCAAAGTAACGGTAATAGAGAAAGCTAAAGATCTCACAGTTTACACCATTGTTGAGCTTATTGGAAACCTAATGATCCATGAGACGGCTATACGAGGATGTAAGGACGAAACATGAAACATCAAAATGAGCCCTTGGCATTGAAAGTTCAGAAAAATAAAGAAGAAGATGAAAGTGATGATATCAGTCTTGACAGCGAGTAAGTAAAGGATGTGGCACTTATAAAGAAAATGTTTAGAAAAATGGCTCGACTAACATTCTGGGAAAAGAAAATTTTTAGCATGAGTAATGTGGAATGCTTCAACTATCGCAAGAACGAGCACTTTAATCCGATTATCCTGAACCAAAGAAGAAAAAAGAGAAAAAGAGAAAATAAAAGAAGAAGGTAAAGAAGAGTAAGAAAAAAAACAATGAAAGCCACTGGTGGCGCATTTATTACGTTGCCACTTTCAGTGGAAGTGTACGGGTCAAGTTTTAGTAGAGTGGAAAGAGTAAGGATTATCGTTTCCATAGGGATTGGTTGAGAATATTATCGAGTACCGTAATTATCATAACTTCATTTTATCCAGGCGGTAAAAAAAATGAAGTTTATTATTAATAATATACTAATTCTAAATACTAATTTAACTAATTATACTATATTACTAATATGAGATGTTTAAGGGAATGGATTATCCAGGGATTAACTTCGTTCACAAATACGCGTTTGATCTAGTTTGACGTACGTTAACGGTGTTCGAATTATCTGACAATCTATGTATCGTAAACTCATTCACTCCCTCTCTCGAGTGACAAGTGAATGATATGTGACTTCGCATTAATGCCGAAGTCCCCATCTAGCATTTTTTAAAACACATAGTCACATGAGTCTTGCTCCAACGTCATTGATTGCACACTCTCTAACTCTCTCTTAGGTTATTAGATCGTCGCCTTGTGTTTAAACCCTAGTCCGAATACAGGGTTATCTCTCGCAAGTGTCAAATCTCATATTCTCAATATATTATAACAAGCATAATAAACAAGGAGAAAAGGCAAACACAATCAAATAAAGAAGAACAACTATTAATGAAACACCGATTTCAAAACCATATATTTATAAATTATAGTAATCCATGGACAATATATGTTTAGCTAACGACCATAGCTGTATATACAATAATAAATGAGCTAAACATGCTCAAACCATAATCCAAAATTAAGAAATAAAGAAAGAAACGAGAGAAACTAGCCGTAGTCCAAAGATTTGTCCTTAAAACCGTTCCGAGATCGCTTCTTCTTCTTCACCTTGTAATCTTCTCTTTCGGATTTGGTGGAGCATTCCCCAAAAACCTCTTAATGCTATTCTAACCCTTGGATATCTCTCATAGCCGAATTAGAGGAGAGGAGGAAGATATAGGGCTAAAAAATATCTAAATAAATATCTAAAGTATGTGCAGAGTCACCGCCGCGGCGGTGGGTATGTCGGTTAAGCCACTGCCTCGACGGTAGGATCAAGGACCTTGTTGTTATTTTACCATCTAGGTGGTGGGCTTCCAGTAGTTTTAGGCCCTCTCTGTATATTGACCGCCGTGGTAGTGGTCTGGACGCTGCGGCGGTGGGCTACTTTTCAGAATTTTTCCTCTATGCTTGTTTTCCCACCATTCTTGATCTGATTTGATCGTTTATGATCCGTTTTTATCCCTTTTCACCCCACACACCTGTTTTAATACAAAAAGAATAAAAACATGTTAAAACGTATTAAAATATTATAATAACACTAAAAAACTAACAAGTTCGGTTTGAAAATAGATAGGTAAATTACACCTATCAGCCACCTGGGATGAGTAAAAGTCAAGTAGCATAGAAATATCAGGCAGTGATGATTCATCTATGCTTGCTTTTATGTCCACTAGGGATGAGGTAACAAAATGTTCTTGTTCTTGTTCTTGTCCTCTAGATTTCGATGATTTATTTGATATTTATCAAGAACTAACACATGATTATATAAATCAGTGTTCCCAAATTAATGTCCTACAAGGTATAATTAATACACTTAATAAGCTAGTGATGAAATTCGAATCTGAAAATATTGAATTGAAATCCAAAATGTACGATTTACATTCGATAGTTCTCAAATTCACGTCTAGTGAGAATAATTTGAAAATTCTTTTGGGAAGTTCACGAGGTATCTTTGATAAAGTTAGAATTGGGTATCAAAAAAACCTTAAATAAAAGAGATTTCATAAATTCTTCTATGAAACTAGGAATCTTGTTAGATGTTTTAAATATAACGTTGTGAGGTATACTATTAGTAAATACTTTTCTAAAGTATCTAAATGCATACAAGTTTGGGTTCCTATTAAAATTATCTAGACTAACAAGATCGGACCCACTTAGATTGGGTACCACTTAGGAACTATTTATGGTACTCTTTGCGGGTTACTCTAAAAGCATTGATAGGAAAGGAAAAGTGGATCCTGGATAGTGGTTGTTCTTGGCACATGATAGGTGACAAATTTAAATTCACGTCTGTGACACCTAAAGATAGAGGTCATGTGACATTTGGAGACAATGTAAATGGTAAAATTATCTGTATAGGTAATATCGGTAATGGGTCTATTACTATTAAAGATATTTTCTTAGTAGATGATCTTAAATAAAACTTGCTTAGCATTAGTCAATTATGTGATAAAGGTTATAACATTGTTTTTTTATCACAATATATGCATTATTAAGAATGAGCATGATAGTAGTATATTACTTGTTGCATCACGATTTGAAAATGTTTATACATGTACGTTTGATGATTTCTCTTCTCAAAATTTATCATGTTTAAATGCATTATCTTATAGCAGTTGGTTATGGCATAGATGACTTGGGCATGCTAGTATAGAGTTAATTTCAAATCTGTCTAAGAAGAGTCTTGTACATGGCTCACCTATTTTAAAATATGTGGAAGATAAAGTATGTGATGCATGTCCATTAGGTAAGCAATCTAGATCATATTTTAAGAAAAAGTTGCACACATCTAAATATAGATGTCTTGAATTATTAAATCTTGATTTATTTGGTCTGAATGCCATTGCTAGTTTAGGAGGTAAATTTTATGCATTCGTAATCGTGGATGACTGTTCTAGATTTACATGGGTGTTTTTCCTAGATAAGAAGAGTAAAGTTGCTTCTATATTCTCTAAGTTTTGTAAACTTGTTCAAAATGAGAAGCAATGTTGCATCGTTAACACCCATAGTAATAGAGGCATAGAGTTTCAAAATGATGAGGTAATAAGTTATTGTAATGAGCATGGCTATGCTCACAATATTTTTGCACCTAGAACGCCACAACAAAATGGTATTGTGGAGAAAAAAAATAGAACGCTACAGGAAATTACTAGAACAATACTCAATGAGAATCGTCTTCCTAAATACTTCTGGACCAAAGTCGTAAGCAGCGTTTGCCACGTTGTAAATATGGTTTCTATCTGAAGAGGTTTTAATAAAATCCTTATGAAATTTGGAATGGTAAGACTCCAATTATATCCTATTTTAAAGATTTTGGTTGCAAATGTTTTATCTTAAATGGTAAGGATAATTTGGGTAAATTTGATGCTAAATCTGATTATGATATTTTTCTTGGGTATGCTTCTAATAGTAAATCTTATAGAATTTATAATAGACATACCTTAGTAGTGGAAGAATCTATGTATGTCATATTTGAGGAATCTGATCCACCTGTGTTGAGAAAGGGTTTGGATGACGATGATGCAGGTACACAAAATAACCAAAACCAAGGAGGTGATACGATAAATGAACCACAAAATGAGGAACCGAAGGAAGAGGAGACGACTTTACCACGTGCTATAAATACAATGCTGGGACATTCGGTAAAAGAAATTACTGGTAATTTCGAGAAGGGAGTAAGTACAAGATCCTCTCTTAGGGATATAATTAATCTCGCTTTTCTATATCAACTTTAGCTTAAGAATGTGAATAAAGATAAGTCTTGGATCTCTGTGATACAAGAAGAATTATTCAATTTGAACGTAATAAGGTGTGGTCTGTAGTTCCTAGACTCGACTTTTATCTTGTAATTGGTACTAAATGGGTTTTTCATAATAAAAATGATGAAACAAGTATGGTAATTTGAAATAAAGTAAGATTATTAGCACAGGACTATAATCAAGAAGAGAAAATTGATTATGACGAGACTTATGCTCCTGTAACTAGATTAGAAGCTATTAGAATGTTACTCGCCTTTGTATGTTCACGAAATTTTAAATTATATCAAATGGATGTAAAGAGTGCATTCTTGAATGGATTTCTATTGGAAGAAGTTTATGTCAAACAACCACTAGGATTTGGGAGTGATAAACTTCTGAATCATGTGTTTAAACTTCAGAAGGCTTTATATGGGCTCAAACAAGCTCCGCGAGCTTGGTATGAGAGACTTAGTCGATATTTGATCGAAAATGATTTTCGACGGGGTCTTAGTGATATAAATTTATTTATCAAACAAAATGATTCTAACATCCTATTAGTTTTTGGACCGTTTAGGGGCGTTTCGCTCAGAAGGTCGTTTTCTCCCCAAAAAGTGGCATTTTTCGTCCAAAATAGACCCAATTGATTTTTCCACTCAAACTTGGTCTTTTTTGGGCATTTTGGGGGCATTTTGATTAGAATGTCATTTCCGCCCAAAAAGTGGTATTTTTCGTCCAAAACGAACACAATTAATTTTCTGGTCAAACTTAGTATGTTTTTTGCCTTTGGGGTTGTTTTGCTCAGTAAGCCATTTCTACTAGAAAAGTGGTATTTTTTGTCTGAAATGAACGCAGTTAAATTTTCTTGTCAAACTTGGTCTTTTTAGGTTGTTTAGTGATGTTTTACTTAGAAGATCATTTCCCCCATAATAGGGGGGTATTTTTCGTCAAAAACGGATACAATTGATTTTTCTACTTAGACTTGGTCTTTTTGATCCATTTGGGGGTCTTTTTCTTAGAAGGTTATTTCCACTAAAGAAAGTGGTGTTTTTCGTCCCAAACGGACACAATTGATTTTCAGGTCAAACTTGCACTTTTCTGGCATTTTGTGGGCATTTCGCTCATAAGGTCGTTTTTACCATAAAAGGTGTTGTTTTTCTTCCAAAACGGATACAATGGAATTTTTCTACTCAAACTTGGTGTTTTGGGGCCTTTTGGTGGCATTTTGGATGGAATGTCATTTCCTACAAAAAAAAAGTGTTGTTTTTCGTCCAAAACGGACACAATTGATTTTTGGGTCAAACTTGGTCTGTTTCGGCCTTTTAGGGTTGTTTGGCTCAGTAAGTCATTTCGTCTGAAATTGACACGGTTGAATTTTCTAGCCGAAATTGGTCTTTTAGGGCCGTTTGGGGTTATTTTTCTCAGAAGGTCGTTTGCACTCTAAAAGGTGGTTTGTTTCGTTCAAAACGGACATAGTTGATTTTTCGACTCAAACTTGGTCTTTTTTTTTTACTTTGGGGTTGTTTTTTATTACAATGTCGTTTCCACCCAAAACAAAAGTGGTATTTTTGGCCCAAAACAGACACAATTGATTTTATGGTCAAACTTGAGCTTTTTTTTGCCTTTTGGGTTGTTTTGCTAAGTAAGTCGTTTCAACATAAAAAATAAAAATAAAAATAAAAGTGGTATTTTTCGTCCGAAACGGACACAGACAAATTTTCTTCTCAAACGTGGTCTTTTTGGGTCGTTTGGGGGCATTTCGGTAAGAAGGTTGTTTCCTTCCTAAAAGGTGACGTTTTTCGTTGAAAATAGATACAATTGACTTTCCACTCAAACTTGGTCTTTTTTGGGCATTTTGGGGGCGTTTTGATTAGAATGTCATTTCCGCCCAAAAAAGTAGTATTTTTCGTCCAAAACGGACACAATTGATTTTCTGGTCAAACTTGGTCTGTTTTTTTGCCTTTGGGGTTGTTTTGCTCAGTAAGTCGTTTCCACCTAGAAAAGTGGTATTTTTCGTCTGAAACGGATGCAGTTGAATTTTCTTGTCAAACTTGGTCTTTTGGGCCGTTTAGTGATGTTTTACTCAAAAAATCATTGCCCCCCCTAATAGGGGGTGTTTTTCGTAAAAAACGGACACAATTGATTTTTTTACTCAGACTTGATCTTTTTTATCCATTTAGGGGTATTTTTCTTAGAAGGTCGTTTCCACTAAAGAAAGTGGTGTTTTTCGTCCCAAGCGGACACAACTGATTTTCAGGTCAAACTTGCACTTTTATGGCATTTTGGGGGCGTTTCGCTCAGAGGGTCGTTTCCACCATAAAATGTGTTGTTTTTCTTCCAAAATGGATAGAATGGACTTTTTCTTCACAAACTTGGTGTTTTTGGGAATTTTGGAGGCATTTTTCCCAGAATGTCGTTTCCTCAAAATAAAAGTGGTGTTTTTCGTCCAAAACGGACACAATTGTTTGTTTGGTCAAACTTGGTCTGTTTTGGCATTTTAGGGTTGTTTGGCTCAGTAAGCCTTATCTGCCTAATAAAGTGGTATTTTTCATTCGAAATTGACACAGTTGAATTTTGTTGCCGAACTTGGTCTTTTTGGGATTATTTTTCTTAGAATTGCACTCTAAAAGGTGGTTTTTTCTTCCAAAATGGACACAGTTGATTTTTCGACTCAAACTAGGTCATTTTGGGCATTTTGATAAGAATGTCGTGTTCACCCAAAAAAAAAAGTGGTATTTTTCGCCTAAAACGGACATAATTGATTTTCTAGTCAAACTTGAACTTTTTTGGCCTTTTGGATTGTTTTGCTAAGTAATTTGTTTCAACATAAAAAAGTGTTATTTTCGTCCAAAACGGACACAGACAAATTTTCTTGTCAACCGTGGTCTTTTTGGACCGTTTCGGGACGATTCAGTGAGAACGTCTTTTCCTCCCTAAAAGATGGCATTTTTCATCCAAAATTGACACAATTGATTTTTTCACTCAAACGTGGCCTTTTTTGGGCATTTTGGGGGCATTTTGACTAGAATGTCTTTTCTGCCCCAAAAAGTGGTATTTTTCGTCCAAAATGAACACAATTGATTTTCTAGTTAAACTTGGTCTATTTTTTTACCTTTGGGGTTGTTTTGCTCAGTAAGCCGTTTCCACCTAGAAAAGTGGTGTTTTTTTTCTGAAACGGATGCAGTTGAGTTTTCGTGTCAATCTTGGTCTTTTTGGGCCGTTTAGTGATGTTTTATTCAGAAGATCATTTCCCCCCTAATAGGGGGTGTTTTTTGTCAAAAACGGACAAAAGTGATTTTTATACACAGACTTTTCTTCCAAAATTGACACATTTGATTTTTCTTGTCGAACTTGGTCTTTTTGGGCCATTTGGGTTATTTTTCTTCGAAGGTCGTTTGCAATCTTAAAGGTGATTTTTTCCGTCCAAAACGGACACAGTTGATTTTGAAAAGAATGTCGTTTCCACCCCAAAACAAAAGTGGTATTTTTCGCCCAAAATGGACAGAATTGATTTTCTGGTCAAACTTGAACTTTTTTGGCCTTTTTGGTTGTTTTGCTAAGTAAGTCGTTTCAACTTTAAAAAAAAGGTATTATTCTTCCGAAATGGACACAAATAAATTTTCTTATCGAACGTTGTCCTGTTGGGCCATTTGGGGGCGTTTCGCTCAGAAGGTCGTTTCCTCCCTAAAAGGTGGCTTTTTCGTCCAAAATCGACACAATTGATTTTTCTACTCAAACTCGGTCTTTTTTAGGAATTTTGGGGGCGTTTTGATTAGAATTTCGTTTCTGCCCAAAAAAGTAGTATTTTTCGTCCAAAACGGACAAAATTGATTTTCTGGTCAAACTTAGTCTGTTTTTTGCCTTTGGGGTTGTTTTGCTCAGTAAGTCGTTTCCACCTAGAAAAGTGGTACTTTTCTTCTCAAATGGATGCAGTTGAATTTTCTTGTCAAACTTGGTCTTTTTGGGCCATTTAGGGATGTTTTACTCAGAAGATCATTTCCCCCCTAATGGGGGGTATTTTTCGTTAAAAATGGACACAATTGATTTTTCTATTCGGACTTGGTCTTTTTGATCCATTTGGGGGTGTTTTTCTTAGAAGGTCGTTTCCACTAAAGAAAGTGTTATTTTTGTTCCCAAACTAACACAATTGATTTTTAGGTCAAACTTGCATTTTTTGGCATTTTGGGGGCATTTCGCTTAGAAGGTCGTTTTCACCATAAAAGGTGTTGGTTTTCTCCAAAACGGATACGATGGACTTTATCTACTCAAAACTTGGTGTTTTTGGGCCTTTTGGTGGCATTTTGGCTGGAATGTCATTTTATCTAAAAATAAATGATGTTTTTCGTCCAAAACGGACGCAATTAATTTTGTGGTGAAACTTGGTCTGTTTTGGCCTTTTCGGGTTGTTTGACTTAGTAAGTCGTATCCACCCAATAAGGTGGTATTTTTCTTTCGAAATTGACACAGTTGATTTTTCTTGCCGAACTTAGTCTTTTTGGGCCGTTTGGGTTATTTTTCTTCGAAGGTCGTTTGCACTCTAAAAGGTGGTTTTTTTCGTCTGAAACAGAGATAGTTGATTTTTCGACTCAAACTTGGTCTTTTTGGGCATTTTGATTAGACTGTCGTTTCCACCCAAAAACAAAAGTGGTATTTTTCGCCCAAAATGGACATAATTGATTTTCTGGTCAAACTTGAACTTTTTTGGCCTTTTGGATAGTTTGGCTAAGTAAGTCATTTCAACTTAAAAAAGTGATATTTTTCGTCCGAAACGGACACAGAGAAATTTTCTTGTGAAATGTGGCATTTTGGGGGAATTTTGCTCATAAGGTCGTTTCCTCCCTAAAAGGTGGTGTTTTTCGTCTAAAATAGACACAATTGATTTTTCCACTCCAACTTGGTTTTTTTTGGGCATTTTGGGGGTGTTTTGATTAGAATGTCGTTTCCGCCCAAAAAAGTGGTATTTTTTGTCTAAAACAGACAAAATTAATTTTCTGGTCAAACTTGGTCTGTTTTTTGCCATTGGGGTTGGTTTGCTCAGTAAATCGTTTCCACCAAGAAAAGTGGTATTTTTCGTCTGAAATGGATGAAGTTGAATTTTCTTGTCAAACTTGTCTTTTTGGGCCGTTTAGTGATGTTTTACTTGGATCATTTCCCCCTATTAGGGGGGTGTTTTTCGTAAAAAACAGACATAATTGATTTTTCAACTCAGACTTGGCCTTTTTGATCCATTTGGGGGTGTTTTTCTTGGAAGGTCGTTTCCACTAAAGAAAGTGGTGTTTGTCATCCCAAACGGACACAATTGATTTTCAGGTCAAACTTGCACTTTTCTGGCATTTTGCGACATTTCGCTCAAAAGGTCGTTTCCACCATAAAAGTGTTGTTTTTCTTCCAGAATGGATACAATGGACCTTTTCTACTCAAATTTGGTGTTTTGGGGCTTTTTGGTGGCATTTTGCCTAAAATATCGTTTCCTCCGAAAAAAGTGGTGTTTTTCGTCCAAAACGGACACAATTGATTTTCTGGTCAAACTTGAACTTTTTTGGCCTCTTGGGTGGTTTTTCTAAGTCATTTCCACATAAAAAAGTGGTATTTTTCTTCTGAAATGGACACAGATAAATTTTCTTATCAAACGTTGTCTTTTTGGGCCATTTGGGGGCGTTTCGTTCAGAAGGTCGTTTCCTCCCTAAAAGGTGGCTTTTTTCGTCCAAAATCGACACAATTGATTTTTCTACTCAAACTCGGTCTTTTTTGGGCATTTTGAGGGCGTTTTGATTAGAATGTCATTTTCACCCAAAAAAGTAGTATTTTTCGTCCAAAACGGACACAATTGATTTTCCGATCAAACTTGGTCTGTTTTTTGCCTTTGGGGTTGTTTTGCTAAGTAAGCCGTTTCCACTTACAAAAGTGGTATTTTTCATCTAAAGCGGATGAAATTGAATTTTGTTGTCAAACTTGGTCTTCTTGGGCCGTTTAATTATGTTTTACTCAGAAGATCATTTCCCCCCTAATAGGGGTGGGGTTTTTTGTCAAAAACGGATACAATTGATTTTTCTACTCAGACTTGGACTTTTTGATTCATTTGGGGGTGTTTTTCTTAAACGGTCGTTTCCACCAAAGAAAATGGTGTTTTTCGTCCCAAACAGACACAATTGATTTTTAGGTCAAACTTGCACTTTTCGGGCATTTCGGGGGCGTTTCGCTCAGAAGGTCGTTTTCACCATAAAAGGTGTTGCTTTTCTTCCAAAATGGATACGATGGACTTTTTCTACTCAACCTTGGTGTTTTTGGGCCTTTTGGTGGCATTTTGCCTGGAATGTCGTTTTCTCTCAAAAAGAAAGTGGTGTTTTTCGTCCAAAATGGACACAATTGATTTTTTTGTCAAACTTGGTCTGTTTTGGCCTTTTAGGGATGTTTGGCTCAACAAGCCCTATCCACCCAATGAAGTGGTATTTTTCTTCCGAAGTTGACACAGTTGAATTTTCTTGCCGAACTTGGACTTTTTAGGCCGTTTGGGATTATTTTTCTTAGAAGGTCGTTTGCACTATAAAGGTGGTTTTTTTCGTCCAAAACGGAGACAGTTGATTTTGTCGAATCAAACTTGGTCTTTTGGGGCATTTTGAAAAGAATGTCGTTTCCACCAAAAAAAAAAAGTGGTATTTTTCGCCCAAAATGGACAGAATTGATTTTCTGGTCAAACTTGAACATTTTTGGCCTTTTTGGTTGTTTTGCTAAGTAACTCGTTTGAAATTTAAAAAATGGTATTTTTCATCCGAAACGGACACAAATAAATTTTCTTGTGAAACGTGGCCTTTTTGGGCCGTTTGGGGGTATTTTGCTAAGAAGGTCGTTTCCTCCTTAAAAGGTGGCTTTTTTTTGTCTAAAATAGTCACAATTGATTTTTCCACTCAAACTTGGTTTTTTTTGGGCATTTTGGCGGCGTTTTGATTAGAATGTCGTTTTCGCCCAAAAAAGTGGTATTTTTCGTCCAAAACAGACACAATTAATTTTTTAGTCAAACTTGGTCTATTTTTCCCCCTCGGGGTTGTTTTGCTCAATAAGCCGTTTCCACCTAGGAAAGTGGTACTTTTCATCTCAAACGGATGCAGTTGAATTTTCTAGTCAAACTTTGTCTTTTTGGGCCGTTTAGGGATGTTTTATTCAGAAGATCATTTCCCCCCTAATGGGGGGGGTATTTTCGTCAAAAACGGACACAATTGATTTTTCTACTCAGACTTGGTCTTTTTGATCCATTTGGGGGTGTTTTTCTTAGAAGGTCGTTTCCACCAAAGAAAGTGGTGTTTTTCGTCCCAAACTGACACAATTGGTTTTTAGGTCAAACTCGCACTTTTCTGGCATTTTGGGGGCGTTTCGCTCAGAAGGTCGTTTTCACCATAAAAGGTGTTGGTTTTCTCCAAAACGGATACGATGGACTTTCTCTACTCAAACTTGGTGTTTTTGGGCCTTTTGGTGGCATTTTGGCCGGAATGTCGTTTGCTCTAACAAAATGGTGTTTTTCGTCCAAAACGGACACAATTGATTTTGTGGTGAAACTTGGTTTGTTTTGGCTGTTTAGGGTTGTTTGGCTCAGTAAGCCGTATCTGCCCAATAAGGGGGGGGGGTTTCTTCCGAAATTGACACAGTTGATTTTTCTTACCGAACTTGGTCTTTTTGGGCCGTTTGAGTTATTTTTCTCCGAAGGTCGTTTGCAGTCTAAAAGGTGGTTTTTTTCGTCCGAAACGGAGACAGTTGATTTTTCGACTCAAACTTGGTCTTTTTGGGCGTTTTGATTCGAATGTCATTTCCACCCCAAAAAAAAAAAGAAGGTATTTTTCACCCAAAATGGACACAATTGATTTTCTGGTCAAACTTGAACTTTTTTGGCCTTTTGGATTGTTTCGCTAAGTAAGTCATTTCAACTTTAAAAAGTGGTATTTTCCGTCCAAAACGGACACAGATAAATTTTCTTGTGAAACGTGGCCTTTTTGGGCCGTTTGGGGGCATTTCGCTCATAAGGTCGTTTTCACCATAAAAGGTGTTGTTTTTCTTCCAAAACAGATACGATGGACTTCTTCTACTCAACCTTGGTGTTTCTGGGCATTTTGGTGGCGTTTTTCCTGGAATATCGTTTCCTCTAAAAAAAAGTGGTGTTTTTCATCCAAAACGGACACAATTGATTTTTTAGTCAAACTTGGTTTGTTTTGGCCTTTTAGGGTTGTTTGGCTTAGTAAGACGTATCCGCCCAATAAAGTGGTATTTTTCTCCCGAAATTGACACAGTTGAAATTTCTTGCCGAACTTGGTCTTTTTGGGCCGTTCAGGGTTATTTGTCTCGGAAGGTCGTTTGCTCTCTAAAATGTGGTTTTCTTCGTCCAAAACGGACAGAGTTGATTTTTCGACTCAAACTTAGTCTCTTTTGGCATTTTAATTAGAATGTCCTTTCCACCCCAAAAAAAAGTTGTATTGTTTGCCCAAAAGGCACACAATTGATTTTCTAGTCAAACTTGAACTTTTTGGGCCTTTCGTGTTGTTTTGCTAAGTAAGTTATTTCAACATAAAAAATTGATATTTTTCATTCGAAACGGACACAGATAAATTTTCTTGTCAAACGTGGTCTTTTTGGGCCGTTTGGCGACATTTCGCTCAGAAGGTCGTTTCCTCCCTAAAAGGTGGAGATTTTCGTCCAAAATAGACACAATTGATTTTTCTACTCAAACTTGGTCTTTTTTGGGCATTTTGGGGGCAGTTTGATTAGAATTTCGTTTTCGCCCAAAAAAGTCGTAATTTTCTTCCAAAACGGACACAATTGATTTTCTTGTCAAATTTGGTCTATTTTTTGCCTTTGGGGTTGTTTTGCTCAGTAAGTCGTTTCCACCTAGAAACGTGGTATTTTTCGTCAGAAACGAACAAAGTTAAATTTTCTTGTCAAGCTTGGTCTTTTTGGGCCGTTTAGTAATGTTTGACTCAGAAGATCATTTCTCCCCTAATAGTGGGTGGGGGTGTTTTTCGTAAAAAACGAACACGAATGATTTTTCAACTCAGACTTGGCCTTTTTGATCCATTTGGGGGTGTTTTTCTTAGAAGGTCGTTTCCACTAAAGAAAGTGGTGTTTTTCGTCCCAAACGGACACACTTGACTTTCAGGTCAAACTGCCACTTTGCTTTCATTTTTAGGGCATTTCACTCAGAAGGTTGTTTTCGGCATAAAATGTGTTGTTTTTCTTCCAAAATGGATACGATGGACTTTTTCT
Source organism: Eucommia ulmoides (assembly GCA_016647705.1). Lineage (NCBI taxonomy): Eukaryota > Viridiplantae > Streptophyta > Magnoliopsida > Garryales > Eucommiaceae > Eucommia > Eucommia ulmoides. Next base: position 43,814,115 of record CM028334.1, on the reverse strand, counting down.
GCTTAAACTTGGTGTTTTTCGTCCAAAACGGACACAATTGATTTTCTGGTCAACCTTGAACTTTTTTGGCATTTTGGGTTGTTTGGCTAAGTAAGTCATTTCAACATAAAAAAATGGTATTTTTTGTCTGCAACGGACACAGATAATTTTCTTATCGAACGTGGTCTTGTTGGGCCATTTGGGGGCGTTTCGCTCAGAAGGTCGTTTCCTCCCTAAAAGGTGGCGATTTTCGCCCAAAATAGACATCATTGATTTTTCCACTCAAACTTGGTCTTTTTTGGGAATTTTGGGGGCGTTTTGATTAGGCTGTCGTTTCCGCCCAAAAAAGTGTCATTTTTTGTCCAAAACAGACACAATTGATTTTCTTGTCAAACTTGGTCTATTTTTTGCCTTTGGGGTTGTTTTCCTAAGTAAGCCGTTTCCACCTAGAAAAGTGGTATTTTTCATCTGAAATGGACTAAGCTGAATTTTCTTGACAAACTTGGTCTTTTTGAGCCGTTTAGTGATGTTTTACTTAGAAGATCATTTCCCCTATCATAGGGGTGGTGTTTTTCGTAAAAAACGGACAAAATTGATTTTTCTACTCAGACTTAGACTTTTTCATCCATTTGGGGGTGTTTTTCTTAGAAGGTCGTTTCCACTAAAGAAAGTGGTGTTTTTCATCCCAAACGGACACAATTGATTTTCAGGTCAAACTTGCACTTTTCTGGCATTTTAGGGGCGTTTCGCTCAGAAGGTCGTTTTCACCGTAAAATGTGTTGTTTTTCTTCCAAAACAGATACGATGGAATTTTTCTACTCAATCTTGGTGTTTTTGGGCCTTTTGGTGGCACTTTGCCTCAAATGTTGTTTCCTCTAAAAAGAAAAGTGGTGTTTTTCGTCCAAAACGGATACAATTGATTTTTGGGTCAAACTTGGTCTGTTTTGGCCTTTTAGTGATGTTTGGCTCAGTAAGCCCTATCCGCCCAATAAAGTGGTATTTTTCTTCCGAAACTGGCACAATTGAAATTTCTAGCCGAACTTGGTCTTTTTGGGCTGTTTGGGGTTATTTTTCTCAGAAGGTCGTTTGCACTCCAAAAGGTATTTTTTTTGGTCCAAAACAGACACAGTTGATTTTTCGACTCAAACTTGGTCTGTTTTTGGACTTTGGGGTTGTTTTTTATTAGAATGTCATTCCCCCCCCCCCACCCCAACAAAAAAGTAGTATTTTTCGCCCAAAACGGACAAAATTGATTTTCTAGTCAAACTTGAACTTTTTTGGCCTTTTGAGTTTTTTAGTTAAGTATGTTCTTTCAATATAAAAAAGTGGTATTTTTCGTCCGAAATAGACACAGATAAATTTTCTTCTCAAACGTCATCTTTTTGGGTCGTTTGGGGGCGTTTCGCTCAGAAGGTCGTTTCCTCCCTAAAAGGTGGCGTTTTCAATCCAAAATAGACACAATTGATTTTTCCACTCAAACTTGGTCTTTTTTGGGTATTTTATGGGCATTTTGATTAGAATTTCGTGTCCACCCAAAAAAAGTGGTATTTTTCATCCAAAACGGACACAATTAATTTTCTGGTCAAACTTGGTCTGTTTTTTGCCTTTGGGGTTGTTTTGCTCAGTAAGCCGTTTCCACCTAGAGAAGTGGTATTTTTCGTCTGAAATGGACGCAGTTCAATTTTCTTGTTCAAATTGGTCTTTTGGGGCCGTTTAGTGATGTTTTACTCAGAAGATCATTTCCCCCCTAATAGGGGGTGTTTTTCGTCAAAAATGAACACAATTGATTTTTCTACTCAGACTTGGCCTTTTTGATCCATTTGGGGGTGTTTTTCTTAGAAGGTCATTTCCACTATAGAAAGTGGTCTTTTCCGTCCGAAACGGACACACTTGATTTACAGGTCAAACTTGCACTTTTCTGGCATTTTGGGGGTGTTTCGCTCAGAAGGTCGTTTTCGCCATAAAAGGTGTTGTTTTTCTTCCAAAACGGATACAATGGACTTTTTCTGCTCAAACTTGGTGTTTTGGGGCCTTTTTGTGGCATTTTTCCAGGAATATCGCTTCCTCCCAAAAAAGTGGTGTTTTCGTGTAAAACAGACACAATTGATTTTTTAGTCAAACTTGGTCTGTTTTGGCCTTTTAGGGTTATTTGGCTTAGTAAGCCGTATCCGCCCCAATAAATTGGTTTTTTTTTTTTTTTTTTTTTCTGAAATTGGCAGTTGAATTTTCTTGCCGAACTTGGTCTTTTTGGGCCGTTTGGTGTTATTTTTCTCAGAAGGCCATTGGCTTTCTAAAAGGTGATTTTTTCGTCCAAAACAGGCATAGTCGATTTTTTATCTCAAACTTAGTCCCTTTTGGCATTTTGATTAGAATGTCCTTTCCACAAAAAAACAAAAGGTGGTATTTTTTGCCCAAAATGGACACAATTGATTTTCTAGTCAAACTTGAACTTTTTTGGCCTTTCGTGTTGTTTTGCTAAGTATGTCTTTTCCACATAAAAAAGAGGTATTTTTCGTCCGAAACAGACACAGATAAATTTCCTTGTTAAACGTGGTCTTTTTGGGCCGTTTGGGGGCGTTTCCCTCAGAAGGTCTTTTTCTCCCTAAATGGTGGCATTTTTCATCCAAAATAGACACAATTGATTTTTTCACTCAAACTTGGTCTTCTTTCGGCATTTTGGAGGCGCTTGGATTAGAATGTCGTTTCCACTCAAAAAAGTTATATTTTTCGTCCAAAACGGACATAATTGATTTTCTGGTCAAACATGGTCTGTTTTTTGCCTTTCTAGTTGTTTTGCTCAGTCAGCCATTTCCAACTAGAAACATGGTCTTTTTCTTATGAAATGGACGCAGTTGAATTTTCTTGTCAAACTTGGTCTTGTTAGGTAGTTTAGTGATGTTTTACTCAGAAGATCATTTATCCCCTAATAGGGGGGTTGTTTTTCGTCAAAAACGGACACAATTGATTTTTCTACTCAGACTTGGCCTTTTTGATCCATTTGAGGGTGTTTTTCTTAGAAGGTCGTTTCCAATAAAGAAAGTGGTGTTTTTTGTCTGAAATGGACTAAGCTGAATTTTCTTGACAAACTTGGTCTTTTTGAGCCGTTTAGTGATGTTTTACTTAGAAGATCATTTCCCCTATCATAGGGGTGGTGTTTTTCGTAAAAAACGGACACAATTGATTTTTCTACTCAGACTTAGACTTTTTCATCCATTTGGGGGTGTTTTTCTTAGAAGGTCGTTTCCACTAAAGAAAGTGGTGTTTTTCATCCCAAACGGACACAATTGATTTTCAGGTCAAACTTGGACTTTTCTGGCATTTTAGGGGCGTTTCGCTCAGAAGGTCGTTTTCACCGTAAAATGTGTTGTTTTTCTTCCAAAATAGATACGATGGAATTTTTCGGCTCAACCTTGGTGTTTTTGGGCCTTTTGGTGGAACTTTGCCTCGAATATTGTTTCCTCTAAAAAAAAAAATGGTGTTTTCCGTCCAAAACGGATACAATTGATTTTTGGGTCAAACTTGGTCTGTTTTGGCCTTTTAGTGATGTTTGGCTTAGTAAGCCCTATCCGCCCAATAAAGTGGTATTTTTCTTCCGAAACTGGCACAATTGAAGTTTCTAGCCGAACTTGGTCTTTTTGGGCTGTTTGGGGTTATTTTTCTCAGAAGGTCGTTTGCACTCCAAAAGGTGTTTTTTTTCGTCCAAAATAGACAGTTGATTTTTCGACTCAAACTTGGTCTGTTTTTGGACTTTGGGGTTGTTTTTTATTAGAATGTCATTTCCCCCCACCCCCCCCACCCCTCCAAAACAAAAAAGTAGTATTTTTCGCCCAAAACGGACAAAATTGATTTTCTAGTCAAACTTGAACTTTTTTGGCCTTTTGAGTTTTTTAGTTAAGTATGTTCTTTCAACATAAAAAAGTGGTATTTTTCGTCCGAAATAGACACAGATAAATTTTCTTGTCAAACGTCATCTTTTTGGGTCGTTTGGGGGCGTTTCGCTCAGAAGGTCGTTTCCTCCCTAAAAGGTGGCGTTTTCAATCCAAAATAGACACAATTGATTTTTCCACTCAAACTTGGTCTTTTTTGGGTATTTACGGGCATTTTGATTAGAATTTCGTGTCCACCCAAAAAAGTGATATTTTTCATCCAAAACAGACACAATTAATTTTCTGGTCAAACTTGGTCTGTTTTTTGCCTTTGGGGTTGTTTTGCTCAGTAAGTCGTTTCCACCTAGAGAAGTGGTATTTTTCATCTGAAATGGATGCAGTTGAATTTTCTTGTTCAAATTGGTCTTTTGGGGCCGTTTAGTGATGTTTTACTCAGAAGATCATTTCCCCCCTAATAGGGGGTGTTTTTCGTCAAAAATGAACACAATTGATTTTTCTACTCAGACTTGGTCTTTTTGATCCGTTTTGGGGGTGTTTTTCTTAGAAGGTCGTTTCCACTATAGAAAGTGGTCTTTTTCGTCCGAAACGGACACACTTGATTTACAGGTCAAACTTGCACTTTTCTGGCATTTTGGGGGCGTTTTGCTCAGAAGGTCGTTTTCCGCCATAAAAGGTGTTGTTTTTCTTCCAAAACGGATACAATGGACTTTTTCTGCTCAAACTTGGTGTTTTGGGGCCTTTTTGTGGCATTTTTCCAGGAATATCGTTTCCTCCCAAAAAAGTGGTGTTTTCGTGTAAAACAGTCACAATTGATTTTTGGTCAAACTTGGTCTGTTTTGGCCTTTTAGGGTTATTTGGCTTAGTAAGCCGTATCCGCCCCAATAAATTGGTTTTTTTTTTTTTCTTTTTTTCTGAAATTGGCAGTTGAATTTTCTTGCCGAACTTGGTCTTTTTGGGCCGTTTGGTGTTATTTTTCTCAGAAGGCCATTGGCTTTCTAAAAGGTGATTTTTTTCGTCCAAAACAGGCATAGTCGATTTTTTATCTCAAACTTAGTCCCTTTTGGCATTTTGATTAGAATGTCCTTTCCACACAAAAAAAAAAAAAAAAGTGGTATTTTTTGCCCAAAATGGACACAATTGATTTTCTAGTCAAACATGAACTTTTTTGGCCTTTCGTGTTGTTTTGCTAAGTATGTCTTTTCAACATAAAAAAGTGGTATTTTTCGTCCGAAACGGACGCAGATAAATTTCCTTGTTAAACGTGGTCTTTTTGGGCCGTTTGGGGGCGTTTCGCTCAGAACGTCTTTTTCTCCCTAAATGGTGGCGTTTTTCGTCCAAAATAGACACAATTGATTTTTTCACTCAAACTTGGTCTTCTTTCGGCATTTTGGAGGCGGTTGGATTAGAATGTCGTTTCCACTCAAAAAAGTTATATTTTTCGTCCAAAACGGACATAATTGATTTTCTGGTCAAACATGGTCTGTTTTTTACCTTTGCAGTTGTTTTGCTTAGTCAGCCATTTCCACCTAGAAACATGGTCTTTTTCTTCTGAAATGGACGCAGTTGAATTTTCTTGTTAAACTTGGTCTTTTTAGGCTGTTTAGTGATGTTTTACTCAGAAGATCATTTCCCCCCTAATAGGGGGGTTGTTTTTCGTCAAAAACGGACACAATTGATTTTTCTACTCAGACTTGGCCTTTTTGATCCATTTGAGGGTGTTTTTCTTAGAAGGTCGTTTCCAATAAAGAAAGTGGTGTTTTTCGTCTGAAATGGACTAAGCTAAATTTTCTTGACAAACATGGTCATTTTGAGCCGTTTAGTGATGTTTTACTTAGAAGATCATTTCCCCTATCATAGGGGTGGTGTTTTTCGTAAAAAACGGACACAATTGATTTTTCTACTCAAACTTAGACTTTTTCATCCATTTGGGGGTGTTTTTCTTAGAAGGTCGTTTCCACTAAAGAAAGTGGTGTTTTTCATCCCAAACAGACACAATTGATTTTCAGGTCAAACTTGCACTTTTCTGGCATTTTAGGGGCGTTTCGCTCAGAAGGTCGTTTTCACCGTAAAATGTGTTGTTTTTCTTCCAAAATAGATACGATGGAATTTTTCGGCTCAACCTTGGTGTTTTTGGCCCTTTTAGTGGAACTTTGCCTCGAATATTGTTTCCTCTAAAAAAAAAAAGTGGTATTTTTCGTCCAAAACGGATACAATTGATTTTTGGGTCAAACTTGGTCTGTTTTGGCCTTTCAGTGATGTTTGGCTCAGTAAGCCCTATCTGCCCAATAAAGTGGTATTTTTCTTCCGAAACTGGCACAATTGAAGTTTCTAGCCGAACTTGGTCTTTTTGGACTGTTTGGGGTTATTTTTCTCAAAAGGTCGTTTGCACTCCAAAAGGTGTTTTTTTTCGTCCAAAACAGACACAGTTAATTTTTTGACTCAAACTTGGTCTGTTTTTGGACTTTGGGGTTGTTTTTTATTAGAATTTCATTCCCCCCCCCCCCCCCAACAAAAAAGTAGTATTTTTCGCCCAAAACGGACAAAATTGATTTTCTAGTCAAACTTGAACTTTTTTGGCCTTTTGAGTTTTTTAGTTAAGTATGTTGTTTCAACATAAAAAAGTGGTGTTTTTCGTCCGAAATAGACACAGATAAATTTTCTTGTCAAACGTCATCTTTTTGGGTCGTTTGGGGGCGTTTCGTTCAGAAGGTCGTTTCCTCCCTAAAAGGTGGCGTTTTCAATCCAAAATAAACACAATTGATTTTTCCACTCAAACTTGGTCTTTTTTGGGTATTTTATGGGCATTTTGATTAGAATTTCGTGTCCACCCAAAAAAATGGTATTTTTCATCCAAAACGGACACAATTAATTTTCTGGTCAAACTTGGTCGGTTTTTTGCCTTTGGGGTTGTTTTGCTCAGTAAGCCGTTTCTACCTAGAGAAGTGGTATTTTTTGTCTGAAATGGACGCAGTTGAATTTTCTTGTTCAAATTGGTCTTTTGGGGCCGTTTAGTGATGTTTTACTCAGAAGATCATTTCCCCCCTAATAGGGGGTGTTTTTCGTCAAAAATGAACACAATTGATTTTTCTACTCAGACTTGGTCTTTTTGATCCATTTTGGGGGTGTTTTTCTTAGAAGGTCGTTTCCACTATAGAAAGTGGTCTTTTTCGTCCGAAACAGACACACTTGATTTACAGGTCAAACTTGCACTTTTCTGGCATTTTGGGGCCGTTTCGCTCAGAAGGTTGTTTTCGCCATAAAAGGTGTTGTTTTTCTTCCAAAACGGATACAATGGACTTTTTCTGCTCAAACTTGGTGTTTTGGGGCCTTTTTGTGGCATTTTTCCAAGAATATCGTTTCCTCCCAAAAAAGTGGTGTTTTCGTGTAAAACAGACGCAATTGATTTTTTGGTCAAACTTAGTCTGTTTTGGCCTTTTAGGGTTATTTGGCTTAGTAAGCCGTATCCGCCCCAATAAATTGGTTTTTTTTTTTTTTTTTTTTTCTGAAATTGGCAATTGAATTTTCTTGCCGAACTTGGTCTTTTTGGGCCGTTTGGGATTATTTTTCTCAGAAGGCCATTGGCTTTCTAAAAGGTGATTTTTTTCGTCCCAAACAGGCATAGTCGATTTTTCATCTCGAACTTAGTCCCTTTTGGCATTTTGATTAGAATGTCCTTTCCACAAAAAAAAAAAAAAAAAAAAAAAAAAGTGGTATTTTTTGCCCAAAATGGACACAATTGATTTTCTAGTCAAACTTGAACTTTTTTGGCCTTTCGTGTAGTTTTGCTAAGTATGTCTTTTCAACATAAAAAGAGGTATTTTTCGTCCGAAACGGACACAGACAAATTTCCTTGTTAAACGTGGTCTGTTTGGGCCGTTTGGGGGCGTTTCGCTCAGAAGGTCTTTTTCTCCCTAAATGGTGGCGTTTTTCGTCCAAAATAGACACAATTGATTTTTTCACTCAAACTTGGTCTTTTTTCAGCATTTTGGAGGCGGTTTGATTAGAATGTCGTTTCCACCCAAAAAAGTTATATTTTTCGTCCAAAACGGACATAATTGATTTTCTGGTCAAACATGGTCTGTTTTTTGCCTTTGCAGTTGTTTAGCTCAGTAAGCCATTTCCACCTAGAAACACGGTCTTTTTCTTCTAAAATGGACGCAGTTGAATTTTCTTGTCAAACTTGGTCTTTTTTGGCAGTTTAGTGATGTTTTACTCAGAAAATCATTTCCCCCCTAATAGGGGGGTTGTTTTTCGTCAAAAACGGACACAATTGATTTTTCTACTCAGACTTGGCCTTTTTGATCCATTTGAGGGTGTTTTTCTTAGAAGGTCGTTTCCAATAAAGAAATTGGTGTTTTTCGTCCCAAACGGACACACTTGATTTTCAGGTCAAACTTGCACTTTTCTGGCATTTTGGGGGCGTTTCGCTCAAAAGGTCGTTTTTACCATAAAAGGTGTTATTTTTCTTCCAAAACGGATACGATGGACTGTTTCTACTCAACCTTGGTGTTTTTGTGCCTTTAGGTGGCATTTTACCTGGAATGTTGTTTCTTCTAAAAAAAAAAGTGGTGTTTTTCGTGCAAAACGGATACAATTAATTGTTTGGTCAAACTTGGTCTGCTTTGGCCTTTTAGGGATGTTTGGCTCAGTAAGCCATATCCACCTAATAAAGAGGTATTTTTCTTCCGAAATTGACACAGTTGAATTTTCTTACCGAACTTGGTCTTTTTGGGCCGTTTGGGGTTATTTTTCTCAGAAGGTCGTTTGCACTTCGAAATGTGGTTTTTTTCGTCCAAAACAGACACAGTTGGTTTTTTTACTCAAACTTGGTTTGTTTTTGGACTTTGGGGTTTTTTTTTATTAGAATGTCATTTCCCCCCCCCCCCCCCCCCCCCCAAAAAAAAAAAAGTAGTATTTTTCGCCCAAAACGGACACAATTGATTTTCTGGTCAAACTTGAACTTTTTTGGCCTTTTGGGTCTTTTTGTTAAGTATGTCGTTTCAACATAAAAAGTGGTATTTTTCATCCGAAATGGACAGAGATAAGTTTTCTTGTCAAACGTCATCTTTTTGGGCCGTTTGGGGGCGTTTCGCTCAGAAAGTCGTTTCCTCCCTAAAAGGTGGCGTTTTCAATCCAAAATAGACACAATTGATTTTTCCACTCAATCTTGGTTTTTTTTGGGTATTTTATGGGCCTTTTGATTAGAATGTCGTTTCCACAAAAAAAATGTGGTATTTTTCGTCCAAAACGGACACAATTGATTTTCTATTCAAACTTGGTCTGTTTTTTTGCCTTTTGGGTTGATTTGCTCAGTAAGCCGTTTCCACCTAGAAAATTGTTATTTTTCGTCTTAAATGGACGCAGTTGAATTTTCTTGTCAAACTTGGTCTTTTTGGGCCGTATAGTGATCTTTTACTCCGAAGATCATTTCCTCCCTAATAGGGGGGTGTTTTTCATAAAAAACAGACACAATTGATTTTTCTACTCAAACTTTGTCTTTTTCATCCATTTGGGGCTGTTTTTCTTAGAAGGTCATTTCCACTAAAGAAAGTGGTGTTTTTTGTCCCAAACGGACACACTTGATTTTCAGGTCAAACTTGCACTTTTCTGACATTTCACTCAGAAGGTCATTTTCACCATAAAAGGTGTTGTTTTTCTTCCAAATCGGATACGATGGAATTTTTCTACTCAAACTTGGTGGTTTTGGGCCTTTTGGCGGCATTTTGCCTGGAATGTCGTTTCCTCTAAAAACGAGTGGTTTTTTTCATCCAAAACGGACACAATTGATTGTTTGGTCAAACTTGGTCCGTTTTTGCCTTTTAGGGTTGTTTGGCTCAGTAAGCCGTATCCGCCCAATAAAATGGTATTTTTCTTTTGAAATTGACACAGTTGAATTTTTCTGCCGAACTTGGTCTTTTTGCGTTGTTTGCGGTTGTTTTTCTCAGAAGGTCGTTTGCACTCTAAAAGGTGGTTTTTTTCGTCCAAAACACACAGTTGATTTTTCAACTCAAACTTGGTCTGCTTTTGGACTTTGGGGTTGTTTTTTATTAGAATTTCGTCCTCCCCCCCACCCTAAAAAAAATGTAGTATTTTTCGCCCAAAACGGACAATTGATTTTTTGGTCAAACTTGAACTTTTTTGGCTTTTTGGGTTTTTTTGTTAAGTATGTCGTTTCAACCTAAAAAAGTGGTATTTTTCGTCCGAAATGGACACAGATAAATTTTCTTGTCAAACGTCATCGTTTTGGGCCGTTTGGGGGCGTTTCGCTCAGAAGGTCGTTTCCTCCCAAAAATGTGGCATTTTCAATCCAAAATAGACACATTTTATTTTTCCCCTCAAACTTGGTCTTTTTTGGGTATTTTATGGGCGTTTTGATTAGAATTTCGTTTCCGCCCAAAAAAGTGATATTTTTCGTCCAAAACGGACACATATGATTTTCTGGTCAAACTTAAACTTTTTTGGCCGTTTGGGTTTTTTTGTTGAGTATTTCGTTTCAACATAAAAAAGTGGTATTTTTCGTTCGAAACAGACACAGATAAATTTTCTTGTCAAACGTCATCTTTTTGGGCCGTTTGGGGGCGTTTCGCTCAGAAGGTCATTTCCTTCCTAAAAGGTTGCATTTTCATTCCAAAATAGACACAATTGATTTTTCCACTCAAACTTGGTCTTTTTTGTGTATTTTATGGGCGTTTTGATTAGAATGTCATTTCTGCCCAAAAAAGTGGTATCTTTCGTCCCAAACGGACACAATTGATTTTCTGGTCAAACTTGGTCAGTTTTTTGCCTTTGTAGTTGTCTTGCTCAGTAAGCCGTTTCCACCTAGAAAAGTGGTATTTTTCATTTGAAAGGGACGCAGTTGAATTTTCCGGTCAAACTTGGTCTTTTTCGGCCGTTTAGTGATGTTTTACTCAGAAGATCATTTCCCCCCTAATAGGGGGTGTTTTTCGTACAAAATAGACAATTAATTTTTCTACTCAGACTTAGTCTTTTTGATCCATTTGGGGGTGTTTTTCTTAGAAGGTCGTTTCCACTAAAGAAAGTGGTGTTTTTCGTCCCAAACGGACACACTTGATTTTCAGGTCAAGCTTGCACTGTTCTGGCATTTTGGGGGCATTTCGCTCAAAAGGTCGTTTTCACTGTAAAAGGTGTTGTTTTTCCTTCGAAACAGATGCGATGGACTTTTTCTACTCAACCTTGGTGTTTTTGGGCCTTTTGGCGGTGTTTTGCCTGGAATGTCGTTTTCTGTAAAAAAAAAGTGGTGTTTTTTTATCCAAAACAGACACAATTGATTATTTGGTTAAACTTGGTCTGTTTTGGCGTTTTAGGGTTGTCTGGCTCAGTATGCTGTATCCGCCCAATGAAGTGGTATTTTTCTTCCGAAATTGACACAGCTGAATTTTCTTGCCGAACTTGGCCTTTTTGGGCCGTTTGGGATTATTTTTCTCAGAAGGCCGTTCGCTCTCTAATAGGTGGTTTTTTTCGTCCAAAGCGGACACAGTTGAATTTTCAACTCAAACCTCGTCTCTTTTCTCATTTTGATTAGAATGTCCTTTCCACCAAAAAGAAAGTGGTATTTTTCGCCCAAAATGGACACAATTGATTTTCTGGTCGAACTTGAACTTTTTTGGCCTTTCGTGTTGTTTTGCTAAGTAAGTCGTTTCAACATAAAAAAGTGGTATGTTTTGTCCGAAACGGAGACAGATAAATTTTCTCGTTAAACGTGGTCTTTTGGGGCCGTTTGGCGGCGTTTCGCTCAGAAGGTCGTTTTCTCCCTAAAAGGTGGCGTTTTTCGTCCAAAATAGACACAATTGATTTTTCCACTCAAACTTGGTCTTTTTTGGGCATTTTGGGTATGGTTTGATTAGAATGTCGTTTCCGCCCAAAAAAGTCATAATTTTTGTCCAAAACAGACACAATTGATTTTCTTGTCAAACTTCGTCTGTTTATATTGCCTTTGGGGTTGTTTTGCTCAGTAATCCGTTTCCACCTAGAAATGTGGTATTTTTTGCCCGAAAACGGACGTAGTTGAATTTTGTTGTCAAACTTGGTCATTTTGGGCCGTTTAGAGATGTTTTACTCAGAAGATCATTTCCCCCCTAATAGGGTGGTTTTTTTCGTAAAAAAGGAACATAATTTATTTTTCAACTCAGACTTGGCATTTTTGATCAATTTGGGGGTGTTTTTCTTAAAAGGTCATTTCCACTAAAAAAAAGTGGTGTTTTTCATCCTAAATGGACACAATTGATTTTCAGGTCAAACTTGCACTTTTTTGGCATTTTGGGGGTATTTCGCTCAGAAGGTCATTTTTACCATAAAAGGTTATGTTTTTCTTCCGAAACGGATACGATGGAATTTTTGTACTCAACCTTGGTGTTTTTGGGCCTTTTGGCGGCAATTTGCCTGGAATGTCGTTTCCTCTAAAAAAAGTGGTGTTTTTCTTCCAAAACTAATACGATGGACTTTTTCTACTCAACCTTGGTCTTTTTGGGCCTTTTGGTGGCATTTTGCCTGGAATGTCGTTTCCTCTCAAAAAAAGTAGTGTTTTTCGTCCAAAACGGATACAATTGATTTTTTTGTCACACTTGGTTTGTTTTGGCCTTTTAGGGATGTTTGGCTTAGTAAGCCCTATCTGCCTAGTAAAGTGGTATTTTTCTTCCAAAATTGAGACAGTTGAATTTTCTTGCCGAACTTGGTCTTTTTGAACCGTTTGGGATTATTTTTCTCAGAAGGTGGTTTGCATTCTGCAAAGTGGTTTTTTTCGTCCGAAAACAGACACAGTTGATTTTACGACTCAAACTTGGTCTGTTTTTGCACTTTGGGGTTGTTTTTGATTAGAGTGTCATTTCCCCCTCCCCCCCCCCTCCCCAAAAAAAAGTAGTATTTTTCGCCCAAAAAGGACACAATTGATTTTCTGGTCAAACTTGAACTTTTTTGGCCGTTTGGGCTTTTTTGTTGAGTATGTCGTTTCAACATAAAAAAGTGGTATTTTTCGTCCGAAACGGACACAGATAAATTTTCTTGGCAAACGTCATCTTTTTGGCCGTTTGGGGGCGTTTCGCTCAGAAGATCGTTTCCTCCCTAAAAGGTTGCATTTTCATTCCAAAATAGACACAATTTGATTTTTCCACTCAAACTTGGTCTTTTTTGGGTATTTTATGGGCATTTTGATTAGAATGTCGTTTCTGCCCAAAAAAATGGTATTTTTCGTCCCAAACGGACACAATTGATTTTCTATTCAAACTTGGTCTGTTTTTTTGCCTTTTGGGTTGATTTGCTCAGTAAGCCGTTTCCACCTAGAAAATTGTTATTTTTCGTCTTAAATGGACGCAGTTGAATTTGCTTGTCAAACTTGGTCTTTTTGGGCCGTATAGTGATCTTTTACTCCGAAGATCATTTCCTCCCTAATAGGGGGGTGTTTTTCATAAAAAACAGACACAATTGATTTTTCTACTCAAACTTTGTCTTTTTTCATCCATTTGGGGCTGTTTTTCTTAGAAGGTCATTTCCACTAAAGAAAGTGGTGTTTTTTGTCCCAAACGGACACACTTGATTTTCAGGTCAAACTTGCACTTTTCTGACATTTCACTCAGAAGGTCATTTTCACCATAAAAGGTGTTGTTTTTCTTCCAAATCGGATACGATGGAATTTTTCTACTCAAACTTGGTGGTTTTGGGCCTTTTGGCGGCATTTTGCCTGGAATGTCGTTTCCTCTAAAAACGAGTGGTTTTTTTCATCCAAAACGGACACAATTGATTGTTTGGTCAAACTTGGTCCGTTTTTGCCTTTTAGGGTTGTTTGGCTCAGTAAGCCGTATCCGCCCAATAAAATGGTATTTTTCTTTTGAAATTGACACAGTTGAATTTTTCTGCCGAACTTGGTCTTTTTGCGTTGTTTGCGGTTGTTTTTCTCAGAAGGTCGTTTGCACTCTAAAAGGTGGTTTTTTTCGTCCAAAACACACAGTTGATTTTTCAACTCAAACTTGGTCTGCTTTTGGACTTTGGGGTTGTTTTTTATTAGAATTTCGTCCTCCCCCCCACCCTAAAAAAAATGTAGTATTTTTCGCCCAAAACGGACAATTGATTTTTTGGTCAAACTTGAACTTTTTTGGCTTTTTGGGTTTTTTTGTTAAGTATGTCGTTTCAACCTAAAAAAGTGGTATTTTTCGTCCGAAATGGACACAGATAAATTTTCTTGTCAAACGTCATCGTTTTGGGCCGTTTGGGGGCGTTTCGCTCAGAAGGTCGTTTCCTCCCAAAAATGTGGCATTTTCAATCCAAAATAGACACATTTTATTTTTCCCCTCAAACTTGGTCTTTTTTGGGTATTTTATGGGCGTTTTGATTAGAATTTCGTTTCCGCCCAAAAAAGTGATATTTTTCGTCCAAAACGGACACATATGATTTTCTGGTCAAACTTGAACTTTTTTGGCCGTTTGGGTTTTTTTGTTGAGTATTTCGTTTCAACATAAAAAAGTGGTATTTTTCGTTCGAAACAGACACAGATAAATTTTCTTGTCAAACGTCATCTTTTTGGGCCGTTTGGGGGCGTTTCGCTCAGAAGGTCATTTCCTTCCTAAAAGGTTGCATTTTCATTCCAAAATAGACACAATTGATTTTTCCACTCAAACTTGGTCTTTTTTGTGTATTTTATGGGCGTTTTGATTAGAATGTCATTTCTGCCCAAAAAAGTGGTATCTTTCGTCCCAAACGGACACAATTGATTTTCTGGTCAAACTTGGTCAGTTTTTTGCCTTTGTAGTTGTCTTGCTCAGTAAGCCGTTTCCACCTAGAAAAGTGGTATTTTTCATTTGAAAGGGACGCAGTTGAATTTTCCGGTCAAACTTGGTCTTTTTCGGCCGTTTAGTGATGTTTTACTCAGAAGATCATTTCCCCCCTAATAGGGGGTGTTTTTCGTACAAAATAGACAATTAATTTTTCTACTCAGACTTAGTCTTTTTGATCCATTTGGGGGTGTTTTTCTTAAAAGGTCGTTTCCACTAAAGAAAGTGGTGTTTTTCGTCCCAAACGGACACACTTGATTTTCAGGTCAAGCTTGCACTGTTCTGGCATTTTGGGGGCATTTCGCTCAAAAGGTCGTTTTCACTGTAAAAGGTGTTGTTTTTCCTTCGAAACAGATGCGATGGACTTTTTCTACTCAACCTTGGTGTTTTTGGGCCTTTTGGCGGTGTTTTGCCTGGAATGTCGTTTTCTGTAAAAAAAAAGTGGTGTTTTTTTATCCAAAACAGACACAATTGATTATTTGGTTAAACTTGGTCTGTTTTGGCGTTTTAGGGTTGTCTGGCTCAGTATGCTGTATCCGCCCAATGAAGTGGTATTTTTCTTCCGAAATTGACACAGCTGAATTTTCTTGCCGAACTTGGCCTTTTTGGGCCGTTTGGGATTATTTTTCTCAGAAGGCCGTTCGCTCTCTAATAGGTGGTTTTTTTCGTCCAAAGCGGACACAGTTGAATTTTCAACTCAAACCTCGTCTCTTTTCTCATTTTGATTAGAATGTCCTTTCCACCAAAAAGAAAGTGGTATTTTTCGCCCAAAATGGACACAATTGATTTTCTGGTCGAACTTGAACTTTTTTGGCCTTTCGTGTTGTTTTGCTAAGTAAGTCGTTTCAACATAAAAAAGTGGTATGTTTTGTCCGAAACGGAGACAGATAAATTTTCTCGTTAAACGTGGTCTTTTGGGGCCGTTTGGCGGCGTTTCGCTCAGAAGGTCGTTTCCTCCCTAAAAGGTGGCGTTTTTCGTCCAAAATAGACACAATTGATTTTTCCACTCAAACTTGGTCTTTTTTGGGCATTTTGGGTATGGTTTGATTAGAATGTCGTTTCCGCCCAAAAAAGTCATAATTTTTGTCCAAAACAGACACAATTGATTTTCTTGTCAAACTTCGTCTGTTTATATTGCCTTTGGGGTTGTTTTGCTCAGTAATCCGTTTCCACCTAGAAATGTGGTATTTTTTGCCCGAAAACGGACGTAGTTGAATTTTGTTGTCAAACTTGGTCATTTTGGGCCGTTTAGAGATGTTTTACTCAGAAGATCATTTCCCCCCTAATAGGGTGGTTTTTTTCGTAAAAAAGGAACATAATTTATTTTTCAACTCAGACTTGGCATTTTTGATCAATTTGGGGGTGTTTTTCTTAAAAGGTCATTTCCACTAAAAAAAAGTGGTGTTTTTCATCCTAAATGGACACAATTGATTTTCAGGTCAAACTTGCACTTTTTTGGCATTTTGGGGGTATTTCGCTCAGAAGGTCATTTTTACCATAAAAGGTTATGTTTTTCTTCCGAAACGGATACGATGGAATTTTTGTACTCAACCTTGGTGTTTTTGGGCCTTTTGGCGGCAATTTGCCTGGAATGTCGTTTCCTCTAAAAAAAGTGGTGTTTTTCTTCCAAAACTAATACGATGGACTTTTTCTACTCAACCTTGGTCTTTTTGGGCCTTTTGGTGGCATTTTGCCTGGAATGTCGTTTCCTCTCAAAAAAAGTAGTGTTTTTCGTCCAAAACGGATACAATTGATTTTTTTGTCACACTTGGTTTGTTTTGGCCTTTTAGGGATGTTTGGCTTAGTAAGCCCTATCTGCCTAGTAAAGTGGTATTTTTCTTCCAAAATTGAGACAGTTGAATTTTCTTGCCGAACTTGGTCTTTTTGAACCGTTTGGGATTATTTTTCTCAGAAGGTGGTTTGCATTCTGCAAAGTGGTTTTTTTCGTCCGAAAACAGACACAGTTGATTTTACGACTCAAACTTGGTCTGTTTTTGCACTTTGGGGTTGTTTTTGATTAGAGTGTCATTTCCCCCTCCCCCCCCCCCTCCCCAAAAAAAAAGTAGTATTTTTCGCCCAAAAAGGACACAATTGATTTTCTGGTCAAACTTGAACTTTTTTGGCCGTTTGGGCTTTTTTGTTGAGTATGTCGTTTCAACATAAAAAAGTGGTATTTTTCGTCCGAAACGGACACAGATAAATTTTCTTGGCAAACGTCATCTTTTTGGCCGTTTGGGGGCGTTTCGCTCAGAAGATCGTTTCCTCCCTAAAAGGTTGCATTTTCATTCCAAAATAGACACAATTTGATTTTTCCACTCAAACTTGGTCTTTTTTGGGTATTTTATGGGCATTTTGATTAGAATGTCGTTTCTGCCCAAAAAAATGGTATTTTTCGTCCCAAACGGACACAATTGATTTTCTATTCAAACTTGGTCTGTTTTTTTTGCCTTTTGGGTTGATTTGCTCAGTAAGCCGTTTCCACCTAGAAAATTGTTATTTTTCGTCTTAAATGGACGCAGTTGAATTTGCTTGTCAAACTTGGTCTTTTTGGGCCGTATAGTGATCTTTTACTCCGAAGATCATTTCCTCCCTAATAGGGGGGTGTTTTTCATAAAAAACAGACACAATTGATTTTTCTACTCAAACTTTGTCTTTTTTCATCCATTTGGGGCTGTTTTTCTTAGAAGGTCATTTCCACTAAAGAAAGTGGTGTTTTTTGTCCCAAACGGACACACTTGATTTTCAGGTCAAACTTGCACTTTTCTGACATTTCACTCAGAAGGTCATTTTCACCATAAAAGGTGTTGTTTTTCTTCCAAATCGGATACGATGGAATTTTTCTACTCAAACTTGGTGGTTTTGGGCCTTTTGGCGGCATTTTGCCTGGAATGTCGTTTCCTCTAAAAACGAGTGGTTTTTTTCATCCAAAACGGACACAATTGATTGTTTGGTCAAACTTGGTCCGTTTTTGCCTTTTAGGGTTGTTTGGCTCAGTAAGCCGTATCCGCCCAATAAAATGGTATTTTTCTTTTGAAATTGACACAGTTGAATTTTTCTGCCGAACTTGGTCTTTTTGCGTTGTTTGCGGTTGTTTTTCTCAGAAGGTCGTTTGCACTCTAAAAGGTGGTTTTTTTCGTCCAAAACACACAGTTGATTTTTCAACTCAAACTTGGTCTGCTTTTGGACTTTGGGGTTGTTTTTTATTAGAATTTCGTCCTCCCCCCCACCCTAAAAAAAATGTAGTATTTTTCGCCCAAAACGGACAATTGATTTTTTGGTCAAACTTGAACTTTTTTGGCTTTTTGGGTTTTTTTGTTAAGTATGTCGTTTCAACCTAAAAAAGTGGTATTTTTCGTCCGAAATGGACACAGATAAATTTTCTTGTCAAACGTCATCGTTTTGGGCCGTTTGGGGGCGTTTCGCTCAGAAGGTCGTTTCCTCCCAAAAATGTGGCATTTTCAATCCAAAATAGACACATTTTATTTTTCCCCTCAAACTTGGTCTTTTTTGGGTATTTTATGGGCGTTTTGATTAGAATTTCGTTTCCGCCCAAAAAAGTGATATTTTTCGTCCAAAACGGACACATATGATTTTCTGGTCAAACTTGAACTTTTTTGGCCGTTTGGGTTTTTTTGTTGAGTATTTCGTTTCAACATAAAAAAGTGGTATTTTTCGTTCGAAACAGACACAGATAAATTTTCTTGTCAAACGTCATCTTTTTGGGCCGTTTGGGGGCGTTTCGCTCAGAAGGTCATTTCCTTCCTAAAAGGTTGCATTTTCATTCCAAAATAGACACAATTGATTTTTCCACTCAAACTTGGTCTTTTTTGTGTATTTTATGGGCGTTTTGATTAGAATGTCATTTCTGCCCAAAAAAGTGGTATCTTTCGTCCCAAACGGACACAATTGATTTTCTGGTCAAACTTGGTCAGTTTTTTGCCTTTGTAGTTGTCTTGCTCAGTAAGCCGTTTCCACCTAGAAAAGTGGTATTTTTCATTTGAAAGGGACGCAGTTGAATTTTCCGGTCAAACTTGGTCTTTTTCGGCCGTTTAGTGATGTTTTACTCAGAAGATCATTTCCCCCCTAATAGGGGGTGTTTTTCGTACAAAATAGACAATTAATTTTTCTACTCAGACTTAGTCTTTTTGATCCATTTGGGGGTGTTTTTCTTAAAAGGTCGTTTCCACTAAAGAAAGTGGTGTTTTTCGTCCCAAACGGACACACTTGATTTTCAGGTCAAGCTTGCACTGTTCTGGCATTTTGGGGGCATTTCGCTCAAAAGGTCGTTTTCACTGTAAAAGGTGTTGTTTTTCCTTCGAAACAGATGCGATGGACTTTTTCTACTCAACCTTGGTGTTTTTGGGCCTTTTGGCGGTGTTTTGCCTGGAATGTCGTTTTCTGTAAAAAAAAAGTGGTGTTTTTTTATCCAAAACAGACACAATTGATTATTTGGTTAAACTTGGTCTGTTTTGGCGTTTTAGGGTTGTCTGGCTCAGTATGCTGTATCCGCCCAATGAAGTGGTATTTTTCTTCCGAAATTGACACAGCTGAATTTTCTTGCCGAACTTGGCCTTTTTGGGCCGTTTGGGATTATTTTTCTCAGAAGGCCGTTCGCTCTCTAATAGGTGGTTTTTTTCGTCCAAAGCGGACACAGTTGAATTTTCAACTCAAACCTCGTCTCTTTTCTCATTTTGATTAGAATGTCCTTTCCACCAAAAAGAAAGTGGTATTTTTCGCCCAAAATGGACACAATTGATTTTCTGGTCGAACTTGAACTTTTTTGGCCTTTCGTGTTGTTTTGCTAAGTAAGTCGTTTCAACATAAAAAAGTGGTATGTTTTGTCCGAAACGGAGACAGATAAATTTTCTCGTTAAACGTGGTCTTTTGGGGCCGTTTGGCGGCGTTTCGCTCAGAAGGTCGTTTTCTCCCTAAAAGGTGGCGTTTTTCGTCCAAAATAGACACAATTGATTTTTCCACTCAAACTTGGTCTTTTTTGGGCATTTTGGGTATGGTTTGATTAGAATGTCGTTTCCGCCCAAAAAAGTCATAATTTTTGTCCAAAACAGACACAATTGATTTTCTTGTCAAACTTCGTCTGTTTATATTGCCTTTGGGGTTGTTTTGCTCAGTAATCCGTTTCCACCTAGAAATGTGGTATTTTTTGCCCGAAAACGGACGTAGTTGAATTTTGTTGTCAAACTTGGTCATTTTGGGCCGTTTAGAGATGTTTTACTCAGAAGATCATTTCCCCCCTAATAGGGTGGTTTTTTTTCGTAAAAAAGGAACATAATTTATTTTTCAACTCAGACTTGGCATTTTTGATCAATTTGGGGGTGTTTTTCTTAAAAGGTCATTTCCACTAAAAAAAAGTGGTGTTTTTCATCCTAAATGGACACAATTGATTTTCAGGTCAAACTTGCACTTTTTTGGCATTTTGGGGGTATTTCGCTCAGAAGGTCATTTTTACCATAAAAGGTTATGTTTTTCTTCCGAAACGGATACGATGGAATTTTTGTACTCAACCTTGGTGTTTTTGGGCCTTTTGGCGGCAATTTGCCTGGAATGTCGTTTCCTCTAAAAAAAGTGGTGTTTTTCTTCCAAAACTAATACGATGGACTTTTTCTACTCAACCTTGGTCTTTTTGGGCCTTTTGGTGGCATTTTGCCTGGAATGTCGTTTCCTCTCAAAAAAAGCAGTGTTTTTCGTCCAAAACGGATACAATTGATTTTTTTGTCACACTTGGTTTGTTTTGGCCTTTTAGGGATGTTTGGCTTAGTAAGCCCTATCTGCCTAGTAAAGTGGTATTTTTCTTCCAAAATTGAGACAGTTGAATTTTCTTGCCGAACTTGGTCTTTTTGAACCGTTTGGGATTATTTTTCTCAGAAGGTGGTTTGCATTCTGCAAAGTGGTTTTTTTCGTCCGAAAACAGACACAGTTGATTTTACGACTCAAACTTGGTCTGTTTTTGCACTTTGGGGTTGTTTTTGATTAGAGTGTCATTTCCCCCTCCCCCCCCCCCTCCCCAAAAAAAAAGTAGTATTTTTCGCCCAAAAAGGACACAATTGATTTTCTGGTCAAACTTGAACTTTTTTGGCCGTTTGGGCTTTTTTGTTGAGTATGTCGTTTCAACATAAAAAAGTGGTATTTTTCGTCCGAAACGGACACAGATAAATTTTCTTGGCAAACGTCATCTTTTTGGCCGTTTGGGGGCGTTTCGCTCAGAAGATCGTTTCCTCCCTAAAAGGTTGCATTTTCATTCCAAAATAGACACAATTTGATTTTTCCACTCAAACTTGGTCTTTTTTGGGTATTTTATGGGCATTTTGATTAGAATGTCGTTTCTGCCCAAAAAAATGGTATTTTTCGTCCCAAACGGACACAATTGATTTTCTATTCAAACTTGGTCTGTTTTTTTGCCTTTTGGGTTGATTTGCTCAGTAAGCCGTTTCCACCTAGAAAATTGTTATTTTTCGTCTTAAATGGACGCAGTTGAATTTTCTTGTCAAACTTGGTCTTTTTGGGCCGTATAGTGATCTTTTACTCCGAAGATCATTTCCTCCCTAATAGGGGGGTGTTTTTCATAAAAAACAGACACAATTGATTTTTCTACTCAAACTTTGTCTTTTTCATCCATTTGGGGCTGTTTTTCTTAGAAGGTCATTTCCACTAAAGAAAGTGGTGTTTTTTGTCCCAAACGGACACACTTGATTTTCAGGTCAAACTTGCACTTTTCTGACATTTCACTCAGAAGGTCATTTTCACCATAAAAGGTGTTGTTTTTCTTCCAAATCGGATACGATGGAATTTTTCTACTCAAACTTGGTGGTTTTGGGCCTTTTGGCGGCATTTTGCCTGGAATGTCGTTTCCTCTAAAAACGAGTGGTTTTTTTCATCCAAAACGGACACAATTGATTGTTTGGTCAAACTTGGTCCGTTTTTGCCTTTTAGGGTTGTTTGGCTCAGTAAGCCGTATCCGCCCAATAAAATGGTATTTTTCTTTTGAAATTGACACAGTTGAATTTTTCTGCCGAACTTGGTCTTTTTGCGTTGTTTGCGGTTGTTTTTCTCAGAAGGTCGTTTGCACTCTAAAAGGTGGTTTTTTTCGTCCAAAACACACAGTTGATTTTTCAACTCAAACTTGGTCTGCTTTTGGACTTTGGGGTTGTTTTTTATTAGAATTTCGTCCTCCCCCCCACCCTAAAAAAAATGTAGTATTTTTCGCCCAAAACGGACAATTGATTTTTTGGTCAAACTTGAACTTTTTTGGCTTTTTGGGTTTTTTTGTTAAGTATGTCGTTTCAACCTAAAAAAGTGGTATTTTTCGTCCGAAATGGACACAGATAAATTTTCTTGTCAAACGTCATCGTTTTGGGCCGTTTGGGGGCGTTTCGCTCAGAAGGTCGTTTCCTCCCAAAAATGTGGCATTTTCAATCCAAAATAGACACATTTTATTTTTCCCCTCAAACTTGGTCTTTTTTGGGTATTTTATGGGCGTTTTGATTAGAATTTCGTTTCCGCCCAAAAAAGTGATATTTTTCGTCCAAAACGGACACATATGATTTTCTGGTCAAACTTGAACTTTTTTGGCCGTTTGGGTTTTTTTGTTGAGTATTTCGTTTCAACATAAAAAAGTGGTATTTTTCGTTCGAAACAGACACAGATAAATTTTCTTGTCAAACGTCATCTTTTTGGGCCGTTTGGGGGCGTTTCGCTCAGAAGGTCATTTCCTTCCTAAAAGGTTGCATTTTCATTCCAAAATAGACACAATTGATTTTTCCACTCAAACTTGGTCTTTTTTGTGTATTTTATGGGCGTTTTGATTAGAATGTCATTTCTGCCCAAAAAAGTGGTATCTTTCGTCCCAAACGGACACAATTGATTTTCTGGTCAAACTTGGTCAGTTTTTTGCCTTTGTAGTTGTCTTGCTCAGTAAGCCGTTTCCACCTAGAAAAGTGGTATTTTTCATTTGAAAGGGACGCAGTTGAATTTTCCGGTCAAACTTGGTCTTTTTCGGCCGTTTAGTGATGTTTTACTCAGAAGATCATTTCCCCCCTAATAGGGGGTGTTTTTCGTACAAAATAGACAATTAATTTTTCTACTCAGACTTAGTCTTTTTGATCCATTTGGGGGTGTTTTTCTTAGAAGGTCGTTTCCACTAAAGAAAGTGGTGTTTTTCGTCCCAAACGGACACACTTGATTTTCAGGTCAAGCTTGCACTGTTCTGGCATTTTGGGGGCATTTCGCTCAAAAGGTCGTTTTCACTGTAAAAGGTGTTGTTTTTCCTTCGAAACAGATGCGATGGACTTTTTCTACTCAACCTTGGTGTTTTTGGGCCTTTTGGCGGTGTTTTGCCTGGAATGTCGTTTTCTGTAAAAAAAAAGTGGTGTTTTTTTATCCAAAACAGACACAATTGATTATTTGGTTAAACTTGGTCTGTTTTGGCGTTTTAGGGTTGTCTGGCTCAGTATGCTGTATCCGCCCAATGAAGTGGTATTTTTCTTCCGAAATTGACACAGCTGAATTTTCTTGCCGAACTTGGCCTTTTTGGGCCGTTTGGGATTATTTTTCTCAGAAGGCCGTTCGCTCTCTAATAGGTGGTTTTTTTCGTCCAAAGCGGACACAGTTGAATTTTCAACTCAAACCTCGTCTCTTTTCTCATTTTGATTAGAATGTCCTTTCCACCAAAAAGAAAGTGGTATTTTTCGCCCAAAATGGACACAATTGATTTTCTGGTCGAACTTGAACTTTTTTGGCCTTTCGTGTTGTTTTGCTAAGTAAGTCGTTTCAACATAAAAAAGTGGTATGTTTTGTCCGAAACGGAGACAGATAAATTTTCTCGTTAAACGTGGTCTTTTGGGGCCGTTTGGCGGCGTTTCGCTCAGAAGGTCGTTTCCTCCCTAAAAGGTGGCGTTTTTCGTCCAAAATAGACACAATTGATTTTTCCACTCAAACTTGGTCTTTTTTGGGCATTTTGGGTATGGTTTGATTAGAATGTCGTTTCCGCCCAAAAAAGTCATAATTTTTGTCCAAAACAGACACAATTGATTTTCTTGTCAAACTTCGTCTGTTTATATTGCCTTTGGGGTTGTTTTGCTCAGTAATCCGTTTCCACCTAGAAATGTGGTATTTTTTGCCCGAAAACGGACGTAGTTGAATTTTGTTGTCAAACTTGGTCATTTTGGGCCGTTTAGAGATGTTTTACTCAGAAGATCATTTCCCCCCTAATAGGGTGGTTTTTTTCGTAAAAAAGGAACATAATTTATTTTTCAACTCAGACTTGGCATTTTTGATCAATTTGGGGGTGTTTTTCTTAAAAGGTCATTTCCACTAAAAAAAAGTGGTGTTTTTCATCCTAAATGGACACAATTGATTTTCAGGTCAAACTTGCACTTTTTTGGCATTTTGGGGGTATTTCGCTCAGAAGGTCATTTTTACCATAAAAGGTTATGTTTTTCTTCCGAAACGGATACGATGGAATTTTTGTACTCAACCTTGGTGTTTTTGGGCCTTTTGGCGGCAATTTGCCTGGAATGTCGTTTCCTCTAAAAAAAGTGGTGTTTTTCTTCCAAAACTAATACGATGGACTTTTTCTACTCAACCTTGGTCTTTTTGGGCCTTTTGGTGGCATTTTGCCTGGAATGTCGTTTCCTCTCAAAAAAAGCAGTGTTTTTCGTCCAAAACGGATACAATTGATTTTTTTGTCACACTTGGTTTGTTTTGGCCTTTTAGGGATGTTTGGCTTAGTAAGCCCTATCTGCCTAGTAAAGTGGTATTTTTCTTCCAAAATTGAGACAGTTGAATTTTCTTGCCGAACTTGGTCTTTTTGAACCGTTTGGGATTATTTTTCTCAGAAGGTGGTTTGCATTCTGCAAAGTGGTTTTTTTCGTCCGAAAACAGACACAGTTGATTTTACGACTCAAACTTGGTCTGTTTTTGCACTTTGGGGTTGTTTTTGATTAGAGTGTCATTTCCCCCTCCCCCCCCCCCCCTCCCCAAAAAAAAAGTAGTATTTTTCGCCCAAAAAGGACACAATTGATTTTCTGGTCAAACTTGAACTTTTTTGGCCGTTTGGGCTTTTTTGTTGAGTATGTCGTTTCAACATAAAAAAGTGGTATTTTTCGTCCGAAACGGACACAGATAAATTTTCTTGGCAAACGTCATCTTTTTGGCCGTTTGGGGGCGTTTCGCTCAGAAGATCGTTTCCTCCCTAAAAGGTTGCATTTTCATTCCAAAATAGACACAATTTGATTTTTCCACTCAAACTTGGTCTTTTTTGGGTATTTTATGGGCATTTTGATTAGAATGTCGTTTCTGCCCAAAAAAATGGTATTTTTCGTCCCAAACGGACACAATTGATTTTCTGGTCAAACTTGGTCCGTTTTTTGCCTTTGGGGTTGTTTTGCTCAGTAAGCCGTTTCCAGCTAGGAAAGTGATATTCTTCGTCTGAAACGGACGCAGTTGAATTTTCTTGTCAGACTTGGTCTTTTTGGGTCGTTTAGTGATGTTTTACTCAGAAGATCATTTCCTCCCTAATAGGGGGCTGTTTTTCGTAAAAAACGGACACAATTGATTTTTCTACTCAGACTTGTCTTTTTGATCCATTTGGGGGTGTTTTTCTTAGAATGTCGTTTCCACTAAAGAAAGTGGTGTTTTTCGTCCCAAACGGATACACTTGATTTTCAGGTCAAGCTTGCACTATTCTGGCATTTTGGGGGCGTTTCGCTCAGAAGGTCGTTTTCACTATAAAAGGTGTTGTTTTTCTTTCGAAACGGATACGATGGACTTTTTCTACTAAACCTTGGTGTTTTTGGGCCTTTTGGCAGTGTTTTGCCTGGAATGTCGTTTTCTATAAAAAAAAAGTGGTGTTTTTTTATCCAAAATAGACACAATTGATTATTTGGTCAAACTTGGTCTGTTTTGGCCTTTTAGGGTTGTCTGGCTCAGTATGCCGTATCCGCCCAATGAAGTGGTATTTTTCTTCCAAAATGGACACAGTAGAGGTTTCTTGCCAAACTTGGTCTTTTTGGGCTGTTTGGGGTTATTTTTCGCAGAAGGTCGTTTGCACTCTAAAAATTGGTTTTTTTCATCTAAAACGGACGCAATTGATTTTCGACTAAAACTTAGCCTTTTTGGGCATTTTGGTTAGAATGTCATTTCCACCCAAAACACAAAAGTGGTATTTTTCGCCCAAAATGGACACAATTGATTTTCTGGTTAAACTTGCACATTTTTGGCCTTTTGGGTTGTTTTGCTAAGTAAGTCGTTTCAACATAAAAAAGTGGAAGTTTTCATCCGAAACGGACACAGATAAATTTTCCTTTTAAATGTGATCTTTTTGGGCTGTTTGGGGGCGTTTCGCTCGGAAGGTCGTTTCTTCCCTAAAAGGTGGCGTTTTTCGTCCAAAATAGCCACAATTGATTTTTCCACTCAAACTTGGTCTTTTTTGGGCATTTTGGGGCCGGTTTGATTAGAATGTCATCTTGGCCCAAAAAGTGGTATTTTTTATCCAAAACGGACACAATTGATTTTCTGGTCAAACTTGGTCTGTTTTTTGCCTTTTAGGTTGTTTTGCTCAGTAAGCCGTTTCCACCAAGAAAAGTGGTTTTTTTTATCTGAAACGGACGTAGTTGAATTTTCTTGTCAAACTTGGTCTTTTTGGGCTATTTAGTGATGTTTTACTCAGAAGATCATTTCCTCCCTAATAGGGGGTGGTTTTCGTAAAAAATGGACACAATTGATTTTTCCACTCAGACTTGGTCTTTTTGATCCATTTGGGGGTGTTTTTCTTGGAAGGTTGTTTCCACTAATGATGGTTGTATTTTTCATCCCAAACAGACACAATTGATTTTCAGGTCAAACTTGCACTTTTCTGGCATTTTGGGGGTGTTTCGCTCATAAGGTCATTTCTACCATAAAAGGTGTGGTTTTCCTTCCTAAACGGATACAATCAACTTTTTCTCCTCAAACATGGTGTTTTGGGGCCTTTTGGCGGCGTTTTGCCTAGGATATCGTTTCCTCCCAAAAAAAGTGGTGTTTTTCTTCCAAAATGGACACAATTGATTTTCTGGTCAAACTTAGTCTGTTTTGGCATCTTAGGGTTGTTTGGATCAGTAAGCCGTATCAGCCCAATAAAATGGTATTTTTCATCCAAAATTGACACAGTTGAATTTTCTTGCCGAACTTGGTCTTTTTGGGCTGTTTGGGGTTATTTTTCCCAGAAGGTCGTTTGCACTCTAAAAATTGATTTTTTTCGTCCAAAAGGGACACAGTTGATTTTTCGACTCAAACTTGGTCTTTTCGGGCATTTTGATTAGAATGTCGTTTCCAATCAAAAAAAAAAAAAAAAGGTGGTATTTTTCGCCCAAAACGGACACAATTGATTGTCTGGTTAAACTTGAACTTTTTTAGCCTTTTGGGTTGTTTTGCTAAGTAAGTCGTTTGAACATAAAAATGTGGTATTTCTCATCTAAAACAGACACAGATAAATTTTCTTGTCCAACATGGTCTTTTTGGGCCGTTTGGGGGCGTTTTGCGCTGAAGGTCGTTTCCTCTCTAAAAGGTGGCTTTTTTCGTCCAAAATAGACAATTGATTTTCCTACTCAAACTTGGTCTTTTTTGAGCATTTTGGGGGCGTATTGATTAAAATGTCGTTTCCGCACAAAAAAGTGTTATTTTTCGTTCAAAACGGACACAATTGATTTTCTTGTCAAACTTGGTCTGTTTTTTGCCTTTGGGGTTGTTTTGCTCAGTAAGCCGTTTCCACGTAGTAAAGTGATAGTTTTGGTCTGAAATGGACGCAATTCAATTTTCTTTTTTTTTGCCTTGTGGGTTGTTTAGGTGATTTGGGGGCGTTTCACTCAAAAGGTCGTTTACTCCCTAAACGGTGGCTTTGTTCGTCCAAAATAGACACAATTGATTTTCCTACTCAAACTTGGTCTTTCTTGGGCATTTTGGGGGCGTTTTGATTCGAATGTCATTTCTGCCCAGACAAGTGTTATTTTTCGTCCAAAACGCACACAATTCATTTTCTGGTCAAACTTGGTCTGTTTTTTGCCTTTGCGGTTATTTTGCCCAGTAAGTCGTTTCCACCTAGAAACGTGGTATTTTTCGTCAGAAATGGACGAAGTTGAATTTTCTAGTCAAGCATGGTATTTTCGGTCCGTTTAGTGATGTTTTAATCAAAAGATCATTTCCCCCCTAATAGGGGGTGTTTTTCGTCAAAAATGGATAAAATTGATTTTTCTTCTCAGATTTAGTCTTTTTGATCAATTTGGGCGTGCTTTTCTTAGAAGGTCGTTTCCACTAAAGAAAGTGGTGTTTTTCATCCCAAACAGACAATTGATTTTTAGGTCAAACTTGCACTTTTCTGGCATTTTGGGGGCATTTCGCTTAGAAGGTCGTTTTCACCATAAATGGTGTTGTTTTTCTTCCAAAACGGATACAATGGACTTTTTCTACTCAAATTTGGTGTTTTTGGGCCTTTCGGTTGCTTTTTGCCTAGAATATCGTTTCCTCCCAAAAAAGTGGTGTTTTTCGTCCAAAACGGACACAATTGAATTTCTGGTCAAACTTAGTCTGTTTTGGCCTTTTAGGGTTGTTCGGCTTAGTAAGCCGTATCCGCCCAATAAAGTGGTATTTTTCGTCCGAAATTGACACAGTTCAATTTTCTTGCCGAACTTGGTCTTTTTGGGCTGTTTGGGGTTATTTTTATCTGAAAGTCTTTTGCACACTAAAAATTGGTTTATTTCAACCAAAATAGACACAGTTGATTTTGCGACTGAAACTTTGTCTTTTTGGGCATTTTGATTAGAATGTCGTTTCCACCCAAGAAGAAAATGGTATTTTTCGCCCAAAACGGACACAATTCATTTTTTGGTCGCACTTGAACTTTTTTGGCCTTTTGGGTTGTTTTGCTTAGGAAGTTGTTTCAACATAAAAAAATGATATTTCTCATCCGAAACGAACACAGATAAATTTTCTTGTCAAATGTGGTCTTTTTGGGCCGTTTAGGGGCATTTCGCTCAGAAGGTCGTTTCATCTCTAAAAGGTGGCTTTATTCGTCCAAAATAGACACAATTGATTTTCCTACTCAAACTTGGTCTTTTTTGGGCATTTTAGGGGCATTTTGATTAGAATGTCGTTTCCACACAAAAAAGTGTTATTTTTCGTCCAAATAGAACACAATTGAGTTTCTGGTCAAACTTTATCTATTTTTTGCCTTTGGGGTTGTTTTGCTCAGTAAGCCGTTTCCACCTAGAAACATGGTATTTTTCGTCAGAAACGGACGAAGTTGAATTTTCTTGTCAAGCTTGGTCTTTTCGGGCCGTTTAGTGATGTTTTACTCAAAAGATCATTTCCCCCCTAATAAGGAGGGTGTTTTTCGTCAAAAACGGACAAAATTGATTTTTCTTCTCAGATTTAGTCTTTTTGATCAATTTGGGGGTGTTTTTCTTAGAAGGTCGTTTCCACTAAAGAAAGTGGTGTTTTTCGTCCCAAACGGACACAATTGATTTTCTGGTCAAACTTGAACTTTTTTTGGCCTTTTGGGTTGTTTTGCTATGTAAGTCGGTTCAACATAAAAAAGAGGTATTTTACGTCCGAAACGGACACTGATAATATTTTTTTTTAAATGTGGTCATTTTAGGCCGTTTAGGGGCGTTTCGCTCAGAAGGTCGTTTCCTCCCTAAAAGGTGGATTTTTTCATCTAAAGTAGACACAATTGAGTTTTGCTACTCAAACATCGTCTTTTTTGGGCATTTTGGGGGTGTTTTGATTAGAATGTCATTTTCGCCCAAAAAAGTGTTATTTTTTGTCCAAAACGGACACAATTGATTTTCTGGTCAAACTTGGTCTGTTTTTTGCCTTTGGAGTTGTTTTGATTAGTACGCCATTTCCACCTAGAAAAGTGGAATTTTTCATCTAAAACGGACGCAGTTGAATTTTTTTTATTTTTTTTGCCTTTTGGGTTGTTTTGCTAAGTAAGTCGTTTCAACATAAAAAAAAAAAAAAAAAAAAAAAAAAAAAAAAAAAAAAAAGTGGTATTTTTCGTCCAAAACGGACACAGATAAATTTTCCTTTTAAACGTGGTCTTTTTGGACCATTTGGTTGCGTTTCGCTCAGAAGGTCGTTTCCTCCCTAAAAGGTGGCACTTTTCGTCCAAAATAGACACAATTAATTTTCCTACTCAAACTTGGTCTTTTTTGGGCATTTTGGGGGCGTTTTGATTAGAATGGTGTTTCCGCCCAATAAAGTGTTATTTCTCATCCAAAATGGACACAATTGATTGGTCAAACTTGGTCTGGTTTTTGCCTTTGGGGTTATTTTGCTCAGTAAGCCGTTTCCACCTAGAAAAGTAGAATTTAGCGTCTAAAACGAACGCAGATGAATTTTCTTGTCAAACTTGGTCTGTTTGGGCCGTTTGGTGATATTTTACTCAGAAGATCATTTACCCCCTAATAGGGGGCTGTTGTTCGCAAAAACCAGACACAATTGATTTTCTTACTTAGACTTGGTCTTTTTGATCCATTTGGGGGTATTTTTTCCAGAAGGTCGTTTGCACTAAAGATAGTGGTGTTTTTCGTCCCAAACGGAGAAAAATGATTTTCAGGTCAAACTTGCACTTTTCTGGCATTTTGGGGGCGTGTCGCCCAGAAGGTCGTTTCCACCATAAAAGTTGTTGTTTTTCTTCCAAAACGGATACAATGGACTTTTTCTACTCAAACTTGGTGTTTTGTGGCGTTTTGCCTAGAATATCGTTTCTTCCCAAAAAAGTGGTGTTTTTCGTCCAAAACTGACACAATTAATTTTCTGGTCAAACTTAGTCTGTTTTGGCCTTTTAGGGTTGTTTGGCTCAGTAAGCCGTATCTACCCAATAAAGTGGTATTTTTTATCGGAAATTGACACAGTTGAATATTCTTGCCGAACTTGGTCTTCTTCGGCCCTTTGGGGTTATTTTTCTCAAAATGGTAGTTTGCACTCTAAAAGGTGGGTTTTTTCGTTCAAAACAGACACAATGGATTTTCTGGTCAAACTTGAACTTTTTTTTGGCCTTTTGGGTTGTTTTTCTAAGTAAGTGGTTTCAACATAAAAAAGTAGTATTTTTCGTCTGAAATGGACACAGATAATTTTTCTTGTAAAATGTGCTCTTTTTAGGCCGTTTGGGGGCGTTTCGCTCAGAAGGTCGTTTCCTCCCTAAAAGGTGGTGTTTTCCATACAAAATAAACACAATTGATTTTTCCACTCAAACTTGGTATTTTAGGGCATTTTGATTAGAATGTCGTTTTCGTCCAAAAAAGTGATATTTGTCGTCCAAAACGGACACAATTGATTTTCTAGTTAAACTTGTACTTTTCTTTCCTTTGGGGTTGTTTTGCTCAGTAAGCCGTTTCCACCTAGAAAAGTGGTATTTTTCGTCTGAAACGGACGCAGTTGAATTTTCTTGTCAAACTTGGTCTTTACGGGACGTTTAGTGATGTTTTACTCAGAAGACCATTTCCCCCCTAATGGGGTGTGTTTTTTTGTCAAAAACGGACAAAATTAATTTTTCTACTCAGATTTGGTCTTTTGGATCCATTTGGGGATGTTTTTCTTAGAAGGTCATTTTCACTAAAGAAAGTGGTGTTTTTCGTCCCAAACAGACACAATTGATTTTCAGGTCAAACTTGCACTTTTCTGGCATTTTTGGGGTTGTTTCGCTCAAAAGGTGGTTTCCACCATACAAGGTGTTGTTTTACTTCCAAAACGGATACAATGGACTTTTTCTACTCAAATTTGGTGTTTTGGGGTCTTTCGGTTGCTTTTTTCCTAGAATATCATTTCCTCCCAAAAAAAGTGGTGTTTTTTGTCCCAAACGAACACAATTGAATTTCTGGTCAAACTTAGTTTGTTTTGGCCTTTTAGGGTTGTTCGGCTCAGTAAGCCATATACACCCAATAAAATGATATTTTTCGTCCGAAATTGACACAGTTGAATTTTCTTGCCGAACTTGGTCTTTTTGGGCCGTTTGGGGTTATTTTTTCCAAAAGGTAGTTACACTCTAAAAGATGGTTTTTTACGTCCAAAATGATCACAGTTGATTTTTTGACTCAAACTTGGTCTTTTTGGGCATTTTGATTAGAATTACGTTTCCACCAAAAAAAAAAAAAGTGGTATTTTTCGCTCAAAACAGACACAATTGATTTTCTGGTCAAACTTGAACTTTTTTAGCCTTTTTGGTTGTTTTGCTAAGTAAGTCATTTCAAAAAAAAAAAAAAAAAGTGGTATTTCCGGTCCGAAACGGACACAGATAATTTTTTTTGTCAAACGTGGTCTTTTTGGGCTGTTTGGGGTTATTTTTCTCAGAAGGTAGTTTCCACTCGAAAAGGTGGTTTTTTTCGTCCAAAACAGACATAGTTGATTTTTCAACTCCAACTTGGTCTTTTTGAGCATTTTGATTAGAATGTTGTTTCTACGCTAAAAACAAAAGTGGTATTTTTCGTTTAAAACGGACACAATTAATTTTCTGGTCAAACTTGAAGTTTTTTGGCCTTATGGGTTGTTTTGCAAAGTAAGTCGTTTCAACATTAAAAAGTGGTATTTTTCGTCCGAAACGGACACAGATAAATTTTCTTTTTAAACGTGGTCTTTTTGGGCCGTTTGGGGGTGTTTCGCTCAGAAAGTCGTTTTCTCCCTAAAAGGTGGCTTTTTTCGTCCAAAATAGACAAAATTGATTTTTCTACTCAAACTTAGTCTTTTTTAGGCATTTTGGGGGCGTTTTGATTAGAATGTCGTTTCCGCACAAAAAAAATGTTATTTTTCGTCCCAAACGGACATAATTGATTTTCTCGTCAAACTTGGTCTGTTTTTTGCCTTTGGGGTTGTTTTGCTCAGTAAGCCATTTCCACCTAGTAAAGTGGTAATTTTTTTCTGAAATGGACGCAGTTGAATTTTCTTGTCAAACTTGGTCTTTTTGGGCTGTTTAGTGATGTTTTACTCAGAAGATCATTTCCCACCTAAAAGTGGGGGCATTTTTCGTAAAAAACGGATAAAATTGATTATTCTACTCAGATTTAGTCTTGTTGATCCATTTGGGGGTGTCTTTCTTAGAAGGTCGTTTCCACTAAAGAAAGTGGTATTTTTCGTCCCAAACGGACAAAATTGATTTTGAGGTCAAACTTGCACTTTCTGGCATTTTGGGGGCGTTTTGCTCAGAAGGTCGTTTCCACCAAAAAATATGTTGTTTTTCTTCCAAAACGGATTCAATGGACTTTTTCTACTCAAATTTGGTGTTTTGGGGCCTTTTGGTGGCGTTTTGCCTAGAATATCATTTCTTCCCAAAAAAGTGGTGTCTTTCGGCCAAAACTGACACAATTGATTTTCTAGTCAAATTTAGTCTGTTTTGGTCTTTTAGGGTTGTTCGGCTCAGTAAGCCGTATCCGCCCATTAAACTGGTATTTTTCGTCCGAAATTGACACAGTTGAATTTTCTTGCCGAACTTGGCCTTTTTTGGCCGTTTGGGGTTATTTTTCTCAAAAGGTCGTTCGCACTTGAAAAGGTGGTTTTTTTCGTCCAAAACGGACACAATTGATTTTTCGAATCAAACTTGTTCTTTTTGGGCATTTTGATTAGAATGTCGTTTCCACCCAAAAAAAAAAAGTGGTATTTTTCGCCCAAAATGGACACAATTGATTTTCTGGTCAAACTTGAACTTTTTTGGCCTTTTGGGTTGTTTTGCTAAGTAAGTGGTTTCAACATAAAAAAGTGGTATTTTTCGTCTGAAATGGACATAGATAAATTTTCTTGTCAAACGTGCTCTTTTTGGGCCGTTTGGGGGCGTTTCGCTCAGAAGGTCATTTCCTCCCTAAAAGGTGACTTTTTTCCTCTAAATAGACACAATTGATTTTTCTGATCAAACTTGGTCTTTTTTTGGGCATTTTGGGCTGTTTTGATTAGAATGTCGTGGTATTTTTCGTCTGAAACGGACGCAGTTGAATTTTCTTGTCAAATTTGGTCTTTTTGGGCCATTTAGTGATGTTTTACTCAGAAGATCATTTTCCCCCTAATAGGGGGGTCGTTTTTCGTCAATAACGGACAAAATTGATTTTTCTACTCAGATTTAGTCTTTTTGATCCTTTTGGGGGTGTTTTTCTTAGAAGGTCGTTTCCACTAAAGAAAGTGGTGTTTGTCGTCCCAAACGGACACAATTGATTATTAAGTCAAACTTGCACTTTTTTGGCATTTTGGAGGCGTTTCACTCAGAAGGTCGTTTCCACGATAAAAGGTGTTGTTTTTCTTCCAAAACGGATATAATGGACTTTTCCAACTCAAATTTGGTGTTTTGGGGCCTTTTTGTGGCGTTTTGCCTAGAATATAGTTTCTTCCCAAGAAAGTGGTGTTTTTCGTCCAAAACGGACATAGTTGATTTTTCGACTAAAACTTGGTCTTTTTGCGCATTTTGATTTAAATGTTGTTTCCACCCAAAAAAAAAAAGAGGTATTTTTTGCTTAAAACGGACACAATTAATTTTCTGGTCAAACTTGAACTTTTTTGGCCTTTTGGGTTGTTTTGCTAAGTAAGTCGTTTCAACATAAAAAAGTGGTATTTTTCGTCCGAAACGGACACAGATAAATTTTCTTTTTAAACATGGTCTTTTTGGGCCATTTGGGGGGGCTTCGCTCAGAAGGTTGTTTTCTCCCTAAAAGGTGGTTTTTTCATCCAAAATAGATGCAATTGATTTTCCTGCTCAAACTTGGTCTATTTTGGGCTTTCTAGGGGCATTTTGATTAAAATGTCCTTTTCACCCAAAAAAATGTTATTTTTCCTCCAAAACGGACACAATTGATTTTCTGGTTAAACTTGGTCTGTTTTTTGCCTTTGGGGTTGTTTTGCTCAGTAAACTGTTTCCACCTAGAAAAGTGGTATTTTTCATCTCAAACTGACGCAGTTGAATTTTCTTGTCAAACTTGGTTCTTTTGGGCCGTTTAGTGATATTTTTACCCAGAATATCATTTCCCCCTAGGTGCTGTTTTTCCTAAAAAACGAACAAAATTGATTTTTCTACTCAGATTTAGTCTTTTTGATCCATTTGGTGGTGTTTTTCTTAAAAGGATGTTTCCAATAAATAAAGTGATGTTTTTCGTTCCAAACGGACACAATTGATTTTCAGGTCAAACTTGCCCTTTTCTGGCATTTTGGGGGCGTTTCGCTCAGATGGTTGTTTCCACCATAAAGGTGTTGTTTTTCTTCCAAAACGGATACAATGGACTTTTTCTACTCAAATTTGGTGTTTAGGGGCCTTTTGGCGGCGTTTTTCCTAGAATATCGTTTCTTCCCAAAAAAAGTGGTGTTTTTCGTCCAAAATGGACACAATTGATTTTCTGGTCAAACTTAGTCTATTTTGGCCTTTTTGGGTTGTTTGGCTCAGTAAGTCGTATCCGCCCAATAAAGTGGTATTTTTCGTCCGAAATTGACACAGTTGAATTTTCTTGCCGAACTTGGTCGTTTTCGGCCGTTTGGGGTTATTTTTCTCAAAAGGTCGTTTGCACTCTAAAAGGTGGTTTTTTTCGTCCAAAACAAACACAGTTGATTTTTCAACTCAAACAT
Source organism: Eucommia ulmoides (assembly GCA_016647705.1). Lineage (NCBI taxonomy): Eukaryota > Viridiplantae > Streptophyta > Magnoliopsida > Garryales > Eucommiaceae > Eucommia > Eucommia ulmoides. The sequence continues at coordinate 43,778,888 of CM028334.1, read as the reverse complement.
GGTATTTTTGGGCATTTTGATTAGAATGTCGTTTCTACCCAAAAAAAAGTGTTATTTTTCGCCCGAAATAGACACAATTGATTTTCTGGTCAACCTTGAACTTTTTTTGCCTTTGGGGTTGTTTTGCTAACTAAGTTGTTTCTACATAAAAAAAGTGGTATTTTTCGTTCGAAATGGACATAGATAAATTTTCTTGCAAACGTGGTCTTTTTGGGCCGTTTTGGGTCGTTTCGCTCAGAAGGTCATTTCCTCCCTAAAAGGTGGCGTTTTTCGTACAAAATAGACACAATTGACTTTTCCACTCAAACTTGGTCTTTTTTTGGGCATTTTGCGGGTGTTTTGATTAAAATGTCATTTCTGTCCAAAAAAGTGTTATTTTTCGTCCAAAACGGACACAATTGATTTTCGGGTCAAAATTGGTCTGTTTTTTGCCTTTGGGGTTGTTTGCCTCAATAAGCAGTTTCCATCTAGAAAAGTAGTATTTTTCGTCTGAAACGGACGCAGTTGAATTTTACTCAGAAGATCATTTCCTCCTAATAGTGGGGGTGTTTTTCGTCAAAAATGGACAAAATTGATTTTTCTACTCTGATTTAGTCTTTTTGATCCATTTGGGGGTGTTTTTCTTAGAAGGACGTTTCCACCAAAGAAAGTGGTGTTTTACGTCCCAAATGGACACAATAGATTTTCTGGTCAAACTTGCACTTTTCTGGCATTTTGGGAGGGTTTCGCTCAGAAGGTCGTTTCCACCATAAAAGGTGTTGTTTTACTTCCGAAATGGATACAATGGACTTTTTCTAATCAAATTTGGTGTTTTGGGGCCTTTTGGCGGCGTTTTTTCTAGAATATCGTTTCTTCCCAAAAAAGTGGTGTTTCTCGTCCAAAACGGACACAATTGCTTTTCTGGTTAAACTTAGTCTGTTTTGGCCTTTTAGGGTTGTTCGGCTCAGTAAGCTGTATCTGCCCAATAAAGTGGTATTTTTCGTCTGAAATTGACACAGTTGAATTTTCTTGCTGAACTTGGCCTTTTTGGGCCGTTTGGGGTTATTTTTCTCAGAAGGTCGTTTGCACTCGAAAATGTGGTGTTTTTCGTCCAAAACGGACATAGTTGATTTTTCGACACAAACTTGGTCTTTTGGAGCATTTTGATTAGAATGTTGTTTCCACAAAAAAAAAAAAAAAAAAAGAAGTTATTTTTGGCTTAAAATGGACAGAATTAATTTTCTAGTCAAACTTGAACTTTTTTGGCCTTTTGGGTTGTTTTGCTAAGTAAGTCGTTTCAACATAAAAAAACTGGATTTTTTGTCCGAAATGGACACAGATAAATTTTCTTTTTAAACGTGGTCTTTTTGGGCCGTTTGGGGCCATTTCGCTCAGAAGGTCGTTTCCTCCCTGAAAGGTGGCTTTTTTCATCCAAAATAGATACAATTGATTTTTCTACTCAAACTTGGTCTTTTTGGGGCATTTTGGGGCATTTTGATTAGAATGTCGTTTCAGCCCAAAAAAGTGTTATTTTTCATCCAAAACGGACACAATTGATTTTCTGGTCAAACTTTGTCTGTTTTTTGCCTTTGGGGGTTGTGTTGCTCAGTAAGCCGTTTCCACCTTGTAAAGTTTTATTTTTCATCTGAAACGGACGCAGTTGAATTTTCTTGTCAAACTTGGTCTTTTTGGACCGTTTAGTGATGGTTTACTCTGAAAATCATTTCCCCCTTATAGAGGGGGTGTTTTTCGTTAAAAATAGACGAAATTGATTTTTGTACTCAGATTTAGTCTTTTTGAACCATTTGGGGGCGTTTTTGTTAGAAGGTCATTTCCACTAAAGAAAGTGGTGTTTTTCGTCCAAAACGGACACAATTGATTTTCTGGTCAAACTTAGTCTGTTTTGGCCTTTTAGGGTTGTTAGGCTCAGTAAGCCGTATCCGCCCAATAAAGTGGAATTTTTCGTCCGAAATTGACGCAGTTGAATTTTCTTTGCTGAACTTGGTCTTTTTAGGCCATTTGGGGTTATTTTTCTCAGAAGGTCGTTTGCACTCTAAAAATTGATTTTTTTCTCCCAAAATGGACACAATTGATTTTTCGACTCAAACTCGGTCTTTTTGGCCATTTTGGTTAGAATGTCGTTTCCACCCAAAGAAAAAAGTAGTATTTTCCGCCCAAAACGGACACAATTGATTTTCTGGTCAAACTTGAACTTTTTCGGCCGTTTGGGTTGTTTTGCTAAGTAATTCGTTTCAACATAAAAAAGTGGTATTTTTCCTCCAAAACGGACACGGCTAAATTTTCGTTTTAAACGTGGTCTTTTTGGGCCGTTTGGGGGTGTTTTGCTCAGAAGGTCGTTTCCTCCCTAAAAGGTGGCTTTTTTCGTCCAAAATAGATAAAATTGATTTTTCTACTCAAACTTGGTCTTTTTTCAGCATTTTGGGGGCGTTTTGATTAGAATGTCGTTTTCGCCCAAAAAAGTGTTATTTTTCGTCCGAAACGGACACAATTGATTTTCTGGCCAAACTTGTTCTGTTTTTTGCCTTTGGGGTTGTTTTGCTCAGTAAGTCGTTTCTACCTAGTAACGTGGTATTTTTCGTCTGAAATGGACACAGTTGAATTTTCTTGTCAAACTTGGTCTTTTTGGGCCGTTTAGTGATGTTTTACTCAGAAGATCATTTCCCCCCTAATGGGGAGGGGGGGCGTTTTTTGTCAATAACGGACAAAATTGATTTTTCTACTCAGATTTAGTCTTTTTGATCCATTTGGGGGTGTTTTTCTTAGAAGGTCGTTTCCACTAAAGAAAGTGGTGTTTTTCGTCCCAAACGGACACAATTGATTTTCAAGTCAAACTTGCACTTTTCTGGCATTTTGGGGGCGTTTCGCTCAGAAGGTCTTTTCCACCATAAAAGGTGTAGTTTTTCTTCCAAAACAGATACAATAGACTTTTCCAACTTGGTGCAAAACGGTCACAGTTGGATTTTCGACTCAAACTTGGTCTTTTTGAGCATTTTGATTAGAATGTTGTTTCCTCCCGAAAAAAAAAAAAAAAAAAAAAAAAAAAAAAAAAAAAAAGAGGTATTTTTTGCTTAAAACGGACACAATTAATTTTCTGGTCAAACTTGGACTTTTTTGGCCTTTTGGGTTGTTTTGCTAAGTAAGTCGTTTCAACATAAAAAAGTGGTATTTTTCGTCCGAAACGGACTCAGATAAATTTTCTTTCAAAACGTGGTCTTTTTGGGCCTTTTGGGGGCGCTTCGCTCAGAAGGTCGTTTTCTCCCTAAAAGGTGGTTTTTTTTCGTCCAAAATAGACGGAATTGATTTTCCTACTCAAACTTGGTCTTTTTTGGGCTTTTTGGGGGCATTTGGATTAAAATGTCGTTTTCGCCCAAAAAAGTGTTATTTTTCCTCTAAAACGGATACAATTGATTTTCTGGTTAAACTTGGTCTGTTTTTTGCCTTTGGGGTTGTTTTGCTCAGTAAGTTGTTTCCACCTAGAAAAGTGATATTTTTCATCTCAAACAGACGCAGTTGAATTTTCTTATCAAACTTGGTCTTTTTGGGCCGTTTAGTGATGTTTTACCCAGAATATCATTTCCCCCTGGGTGCTGTTTTTCCAAAAAAAGGGACAAAATTGATTTTTCAACTCAGATTTAGTCTTTTTCATCCATTTGGTGGTGTTTTTCTTAGAAGGATGTTTCCACTAAAGAAAGTGATGTTTTTCGTCCCAAACGGACACAATTGATTTTCAGGTCAAACTTGCACTTTTCTAGCATTTTGGGGGCGTTTCTCTCAGATGGTCGTTTCCACCATAAAGGTGTTGTTTTTCTTCCAAAATGGATACAATGGACTTTTTCTACTCAAATTTGGTGTTTTGGGGCCTTTTGGCGGCGTTTTTCCTAGAATATCGTTTCGTCCCAAAAAAGTGGTATATTTCGTCCAAAATGGACACAATTGATTTTTTGGTCAAACTTAGTCTGTTTTGGCCTTTTTGGGTTGTTTGGCTCAGTAAGTCGTATCTGCCCAATAAAGTGGTATTTTTTGTCCAAAATTGACACAGTTGAATTTTCTTGCCGAACTTGGTCTTTTTAGGCCGTTTGGGGTTATTTTTCTCAAAAGGTCGTGTGAACTCTAAATGGTGATTTTTTTCGTCCAAAACGAACAAAGTTGATATTTCAACTCAAACATGGTCTTTTTGGGCATTTTCATTAGAATGTCGTTTCCACCCAAAAAAAAATGGTATTTTTCGCCCAAAATGGACACAATTAATTTTCTGGTCAAACTTGAACTTTTTTGGCCGTTTGGGTTGTTTTTCTAACTAAGTTGTTTCACATAAAAAAATGGTATTTTTCTTCCGAAATGGACATAGATAAATTTTCTTGCAAACGTGCTCTTTTGGGGCCGTTTGGAGGCGTTTCGCTCAGAAGGTCGTTTCCTCCCTAAAAGGTGGCGTTTTTCGTACAAAATAGACACAATTGACTTTTCAACTCAAACTTGGTCTTTTTTGGGCATTTTGGGGGCGTTTTTATTGGAATGTCAATTCCGTCCAAAAAAGTGGTATTTTTTGTCCAAAACGAACACAATTGTTTTTTTGGTCAAACTCGGTCTGTTTTTTTGCCATTGGGGTTGTTTTGCCCTGTAAGCCGTTTCCATCTAGAAAAGTGGTATTTTTCGTCTGAAATGAACGCAGTAGAATTTTTGTGTCAAATTTGGTTTTTTTGGGCCTTTTATTGATGTTTTACTTAGAAGATCATTTCCCCACCCTAATAGGGGGGTGTTTTTCTTCCAAAACGGACAAATTGATTTTTCTACTCAGATTTAGTCTTTTTGATCTATTTGGGGGTGTTTTTCTTAGAAGGTCGTTTCCACTAAAGAAAGTTGTGTTTTTCGTCCCAAACGGACACAATTGATTTTCAGGTTAAACTTGAACTTTTTGGGCATTTTGGGTGCGTTTCGCTTAGAAGGTCGTTTCCACGATAAAAGGTGTTGTTTTTCATCCAAAACGGATACAATGGACTTTTTCAACTCAAACTTGGTTTTTTGGGGCCTTTTGGTGGCATTTTACCTAGAATATCGTTTCCTCCAGAAAAAGTGGTATCTTTCGTAAAAAACGGACACAATTGATTTTCTGGTCAAAATTAGTCTGTTTTGGCCTTTTAGGGTTGTTTGGCTAAGTAAGCCGTATCCGCCCAATAAACTGGTATTTTTCTTTCGAAATTGACACAGTTCAATTTTCTTGCCGAACTTGGTCTTTTTGGGCCGTTAGGGATTATTTTTCTCAGAAGGCTATTTGCACTCTAAAAAATGGTTTTTTTCCATCCAAAACGGACACAGTTGGATTTTCGACCCAAACTTGGTATTTTTGGGCATTTTGATTAGAATGTCGATTCCACCCAAAAAAAAAAAGTGTTATTTTATACCCAAAACGGACACAATTGATTTTCTGGTTAAGCTTGAACTTTTTTAGCCTTTTTGGTTGTTTTGCTAAGTAAGTCGTTTCAACATAAAAAAAAAAAAAAAGTGGTATTTTTCGTCCAAAACGGACACAGATAAATTTTCTTTTTAAACGTGGTCTTTTTGGACCGTTTGGGGGCATTTCACTTGGAAGGTCGTTTCCTCCCTAAAAGGTGGCTCTTTTCATCCAAAATAGACACAACTGATTTTCCTACTCAAACTTGGTCTTTTTTGGGCACTTTGGGGGAGTTTTGATTAGAATGTCGTTTTTTCCAAAAAAAAGTGTTATTTTTCATCCAAAATGGACATAATTGATTTTTTGGTCAAACTTGGTCGATTTTTTGCCTTCGGGGTTGTTTTGCTTAGTAAGCCTTTTCCTCCTAGTAAAGTGGTATTTTTTGTTTGAAACAGACGCAGTTGAATGTTCTTGTCAAACTTGGCCTTTTTGGGCCGTTTAATGATGTTTTACGCAGATGATCATTTCCCCCCCCAATAGCGGGGGTGTTTTTCGTCAAAAATGGACAAAATTGATTTTTCTACTCAGATTTAGTCTTTTTGATCCATTTGGGGGTATTTTTCTTAGAAGGTCGTTTTCACTAAAGAAAGTGGTGTTTTTCGTCCCAAGCGGACACAATTGATTTTCAAGTCAAACGTGCATTTTTCTGGCATTTTGGGGGCGTTTCGCTCAGAACGTCGTTTCCACCATAAAAGGTATTGTTTTTCTTCCAAAACGGATACAATGGACTTTTTCTACTCAAATTTGGTGTTTTGTGGCCTTTAGGTGGCGTTTTTCCTAGAATATTGTTTTCCTCCAAAAAAGTGGAGTTTTTCGTCCTGAACGAACACAATTGATTTTCTGGTCAAACTTAGTCTGTTTTGGCCTTTTAGGGTTGTTTGTCTTAGTAAGCCGTATCCCCCCAATAAAGTGGTATTTTTCGTCCGAAATAGACACAGTACAATTTTCTTGCCGAACTTGGTCTTTTTTGGCTGTTTCGGGTTATTTTTCCCTGGAGGTCGTTTGCACACTAAAAATTGGTTTATTTCAACCAAAACAGACACAGTTGATTTTTCGACTCAAACTTGGTCTTTTTGGGCATTTTGAATAGAATGTCGTTTCCACACAAGAAAAAAATGGTATTTTTCGCCCAAAACGGACACAATTGATTTTTTGGTCACACTTGAACTTTTTTAGCCTTTTGGGTTGTTTTGCTTAGTAAGTCGTTTCAACATAAAAAAGTGGTATTTCTCGTCCGAAACAGCCACAGATAAATTTTCTTGTCAAACGGGGTATTTTTGGGCCGTTTGGGGGTGTTTCGCTCAGAAGGTCGTTTCTTCCCTAAAAGGTGGCCTTTTTCGTCCAAAATAGACACAATTGATGTTCCTACTCAAAATTGGTCTTTTTTGGGCAATTTTGGGGGCGTTTTGATTAGAATGTCGTTTTTTGCACAAAAAAGTGTTATTTTTCGTCTAAAACAGACACAACTGATTTTCTAGTCAAACTTGGTCTGTTTTGCCCAGTACGCCGTTTGCACCTAGTAAAGTGGAATTTTTGGTCTGAAACGGACGCAGCTGAATTTTCTTGTCAAACTTGGTCTTTTTGGGCCGTTTAGGGATGTTTTACTCAGAAGATCATTTCCCCCCTAACTGGGGGTATTTTTCGTCAAAAACGGATGAAATTGATTTTTCTACTCAGATTTAGTCTTTTGGATCCATTTGGGGGTGTTTTTCTTAGAAGGTCATTTCTACTAAAGAAAGTGGTGTTTTTTGTCCCAAATTGACACAATTGATTTTCGGGTCAAACTTGCACTCTTCTAGCATTTTGGGGGCGTTTCGCTTAGAAGGTCGTTTCCACCGTAAAAGGGGTTGTTTTTCTCCCTAAATGGATACAATGATGTTTTTCCCCTCTAACTTTGTGTTTTGGGGACTTTTGGTGGCGTTTTAGGATTATTTGGCTCAGTAAGCCGTATCCGCCCAATAAAGTGGTATTTTTAATCCAAAATTGACACAGTTGAATTTTCCTGTCGAACTTGGTCTTTTTGGGTCGTTTGGGGTTATTTTTCTCAGAAGGTCATTTGCACTCTAAAAATTGGTTTTTTTCCACCCAAAATGGACACAATTGATTTTTCGACTCAAACTTGGTCTTTTTGGGCATTTTGATTAGAATGTCGTTTCCACCCAAAAAAAAAAAGTGGTATTTTTCGCCTAAAACGGACACAATTCATTTTCTGGTCAAACTTGAACTTTTTTGGCCTTTTGGGTTGTTTTGCTAAGTAAGTCGTTTCAACATAAAAGACTGGTATTTCTCGTCCGAAATGGACACAGATAAATTTTCTTGTCAAACGTGGCCTTTTTGGGCCGTTTGGGGGCGTTTCGCTCCGAAGATCGTTTTCTCCCTAAAAGGTGGCTTTTTTCGTCCAAAACGGACACAGTTGATTTTCGGGTCAAACTTGGTCTATTTTTTGCCTTTGGGGTTGTTTTCCTCAGTAAGCCGTTTCCATCTAGAAAAGTGGTATTTTTCGTCTGAAACGGACGCAGTTGAATTTTCTTTTCAAACTTGGTCTTTTTGGGCCGTTTAGTGATGTTTTACTCAGAAGATCATTTCATCCTAATAGCGGGGGGGTTTTTCGTCAAAAACGGACACAATTGATTTTTCTACTCAGACTTGGTCATTTTGATCAATTTGAGGGTGTTTTTCTTAGAAGTCGTTTCCACAAAAGAAGGTGGTGTTTTTCGTCCCAAACGGACCCAATTCATTTTCAAGTCAAACGTGCATTTTTTGGGCATTTTGGGGGCGTTTCGCTCCAAAGGTCGTTTCCAACATAAAAGTTGTTGTTTTTCTTCCAAAACAGATACAATGGACTTTTTCTACTCAAATTTGGTGTTTCGGGGCCATTTGGTGGCGTTTTGTCTATAATATCGTTTCCTTCCAAAAAGTGGTATTTTTCGTCCTGAACGGACACAATTGATTTTTTGGTCAAACTTAGTCTGTTTTGGCCATTTAGGGTTGTTCGGCTTAGTAAGCCGTATCCGCCCAATAAAGTGGTATTTTTTCTCCGAAATAGACACAGTACAATTTTCTTGCCAAACTTGGTTTGTTTTGGCCGTTTGGGGTTATTTTTCTCTGGAGGTCGTTTGCACACTAAAAATTGGTTTATTTCAACCAAAACAGACACAGATGATTTTTCGACTCAAACTTGGTCTTTTGGGGCATTTTGATTAGAATGTGGTATTTCAACATAAAAAAGTGGTATTTCTCGTCCGAAACGGCCACAGATAAATTTTCTTGTCAAACGGGGTCTTTTTGGGCCATTTGGGGGCGTTTTGCTCAGAAGGTCGTTTCTTCCCTCAAAGGTGGCTTTTTTTGTCCAAAATAGACACAATTGATTTTCCTACTCAAAATTGGTCTTTTTTGGGCATTTTGGGGGCGTTTTGATTTGAATGTCGTTTCCACAAAAAAAAAGAGTTATTTTTCGTCCAAAACGGACACAATTGATTTTCTAGTCAAACTTGGTCTATTTTTTGCCTTTGGGGTTGTTCTGCCCAGTACGCCGTTTACACCTAGTAAAGTGGAATTTTTGGTCTTAAATGGACGCAGTTGAATTTTCGTGTCAAACTTGGTCTTTTTGTGCCGTTTAGGGATGTTTTACTCAGAAGATCATTTCCCCCGTAACTGGGGGTGTTTTTCGTCAAAAATGAATGAAATTGATTTTTCTACTCAGATTTAGTCTTTTTGATCCATTTGGGGGTGTTTTTCTTAGAAGGTCGTTTCCGCTAAAGAAAGTGGTGTTTTTCGTTCCAAACAGACACAATTGATTTTCGGGTCAAACTTGCACTTTTCTAGCATTTTGGGGGCGTTTCGCTCAGAAGGTCGTTTCCACCGTAAAAGGGGTTGTTTTTCTTCCTAACTGGATACAATGATGTTTTTCCCCTCAAACTTTGTGTTTTGGGGTCTTTTGGTGGCGTTTTACCTAGAATATCGTTTCCTGCAAAACAAAAAGTGGTATTTTTCTTCCAAAATGGACACAATTGATTTTCTAGTCAAACTTAGTCGTTTTTGGCCTTTTAGGATTATTTGGCTCAGTAAGCCGTATCCGCCCAATAAAGTGGTATTTTTCGTCCAAAATTGACACAGTTGAATTTTCTTGTCGAACTTGGTCTTTTTGGGTCTTTTGGGGTTATTTTTCTCTGAAGGTCAATTGCACTCTAAAAATTGGTTTTTTTCCACCCAAAACGGACACGGTTGATTTTTTTACTCAAACTTGGTCTTTTTGGGCATTTTGATTAGAACGTCGTTTCCACCCAAAAAAAAAAGTGGTATTTTTCGCCTAAAACGGACGCAATTGATTTTCTGGTCAAACTTGAACTTTTTTGGCCTTTTGGGTTGTTTTGCTAAGAAATTCGTTTCAACATAAAAGACTGGTATTTCTCGTTCGAAACGGACACAGATAAATTTTCCTTTCAACCGTGGTCTTTTTGGGCCGTTTGGGGGCGTTTCGCTCAGAATGTCGTTTCTTCCCTAAAAGGTGGCTTTTTTCGTCCAAAATAGACACAATTGATTTTCCTACTCAAAATTGGTCTTTTTTGGGCATTTTGGGGGCGTTTTGATTAGAATGTCGTTTCCGCACAAAAAAGTGTTATTTTTCGTCTAAAACGGACACAATTGATTTTCTAGTCAAACTTGGTCTGTTTTTTGACTTTGGGTTGTTTTGCCCAGTACGCCGTTTGCACCTAGTAAAGTGGAAATATTGGTCTAAAACGGACGCAATTGAATTTTCGTGTGAAACTTGGTTTTTTTTGGCTGTTTAGGGATGTTTTACTCAAAAGATCATTTCCCCCCTAACTGGGGGTGTTTTTCGTCAAAAACGGATGAAATTGATTTTTCTACACAAATTTAGTCTTTTTGATCCATTTGGGGGAGTTTTTCTTAGAAGGTCGTTTCCACTAAAGAAAGTGGTGTTTTTCGTCCCAAACAGACACAATTGATTTTCGGGTCAAACTTGCACTTTTCTAGCATTTTGGGGGCGTTTTGCTTAGAAGGTCGTTTCCACCGTAAAAGGGGTTGTTTTTCTTCCTAAATGGATACAATGATGTTTTTCCCCTCAAACATTGTGTTTTGGGGCCTTTTGGTGGCATTTTTCCTAGAATATCGTTTCCTCCAAAAACAAAAGTGGTGTTTTTCTTCCAGAACGGACACAATTGATTTTCTGGTCAAACTTAGTCTGTTTTGGCCTTTTAGGGTTGTTTGGCTTAGTAAGCCGTATCCGCCCAATAAAGTGGTATCTTTCGTCCGAAATAGACACAGTACAATTTTCTTGCCGAACTTGGTCTTTTTCAGCCTTTTGGGGTCATTTTTCTCTGGAGGTCATTTGCACACTAAAAATTGGTTTATTTCAACCAAAAGAGACACAGTTGATTTTTCGACTCAAACTTGGTCTTTTTGGGCATTTTGATTAGAATGTTGTTTCCACACAAGAAAAAAATGGTATTTTTCGCCCAAAACGGACACAACTGATTTTCTGGTCACACTTGAACTTTCTTAGCCTTTTGGGTTGTTTTGCTTAGTAAGTCGTTTCAACATAAAAAAGTGGTATTTCTCGTCCGAAACGGCCACAGAAAAATTTTCTTGTCAAACGGGGTCTTTTTGGGCCGTTTGGGGGCGTTTCGCTCAGAACATCGTTTTCTTCCCAAAAAGGTGGCTTTTTTTGTCCAAAATAGATACAATTGATTTTTCTACGCAAACTTGGTCATTTTTGGGCATTTTGGGGGTGTTTTGATTAGAATGTCGTTTCTACACAAAAAAGTGTTATTTTTCGTACAAAACGGACACAATTGATTTTCTTGTCAAACTTGGTCTATTTTTGGCCTTGGGGTTGTTTTGCCCTGTACACCGTTTGGACCTAGTAAAGTGGAATTTTTGGTCTGAAACAGACGCAGTTGAATTTTCTTGTCAAACTTGGTCTTTATGGGCCGTTTAGGGATGTTTTACTCAGAAGATCATTTCCCCCCTAACTGGGGGTGTTTTTCGTCAAAAACGGATGAAATTGATTTTTCTACTCAGTTTAGTCTTTTTGATCTATTTGGGGGTGTTTTTCTTAGAAGGTCATTTCTACTAAAGAAAGTGGTGTTTTTCGTCCCAAACAGACGCAATTGATTTTCGGGTCAAACTTGCACTTTTCTAGCATTTTGGGGGCGTTTCGCTCAGAAGGTCGTTTCCACCGTAAAAGGGGTTGTTTTTCTTCCTAACTGGATACAATGATGTTTTTCCCCTCAAACTTTGTGTTTTGGGGTCTTTTGGTGGCGTTTTGCCTAGAATATCGTTTCCTCCAAAAAAAAAAGTGGTATTTTTCTTCCAAAATGGACACAATTGATTTTCTGGTCAAACTTAGTCGTTTTTGGCCTTTTAGGATTATTTGGCTCAGTAAGCCGTATCTGCCCAATAAAGTGGTATTTTTCGTCCAAAATTGACACAGTTGAATTTTCTTGTCGAACTTGGTCTTTTTGGGTCTTTTGGGGTTATTTTTCTCAGAAGGTCAATTGCACTCTAAAAATTGGTTTTTTCCACCCAAAACGGACACGGTTGATTTTTTTACTCAAACTTGGTCTTTTTGGGCATTTTGATTAGAACGTCGTTTCCACCCAAAAAAAAAAGTGGTATTTTTCGCCTAAAACGGACGCAATTGATTTTCTGGTCAAACTTGAACTTTTTTGGCCTTTTGGGTTGTTTTGCTAAGAAATTCGTTTCAACATAAAAGACTGGTATTTCTCGTTCGAAACGGACACAGATAAATTTTCCTTTCAACCGTGGTCTTTTTGGGCCGTTTGGGGGCGTTTCGCTCAGAATGTCGTTTCTTCCCTAAAAGGTGGCTTTTTTCGTCCAAAATAGACACAATTGATTTTCCTACTCAAAATTGGTCTTTTTTGGGCATTTTGGGGGCGTTTTGATTAGAATGTCGTTTCCGCACAAAAAAGTGTTATTTTTCGTCTAAAACGGACACAATTGATTTTCTAGTCAAACTTGGTCTGTTTTTTGACTTTGGGTTGTTTTGCCCAGTACGCCGTTTGCACCTAGTAAAGTGGAAATATTGGTCTAAAACGGACGCAATTGAATTTTCGTGTGAAACTTGGTTTTTTTTGGCTGTTTAGGGATGTTTTACTCAAAAGATCATTTCCCCCCTAACTGGGGGTGTTTTTCGTCAAAAACGGATGAAATTGATTTTTCTACACAAATTTAGTCTTTTTGATCCATTTGGGGGAGTTTTTCTTAGAAGGTCGTTTCCACTAAAGAAAGTGGTGTTTTTCGTCCCAAACAGACACAATTGATTTTCGGGTCAAACTTGCACTTTTCTAGCATTTTGGGGGCGTTTTGCTTAGAAGGTCGTTTCCACCGTAAAAGGGGTTGTTTTTCTTCCTAAATGGATACAATGATGTTTTTCCCCTCAAACATTGTGTTTTGGGGCCTTTTGGTGGCATTTTTCCTAGAATATCGTTTCCTCCAAAAACAAAAGTGGTGTTTTTCTTCCAGAACGGACACAATTGATTTTCTGGTCAAACTTAGTCTGTTTTGGCCTTTTAGGGTTGTTTGGCTTAGTAAGCCGTATCCGCCCAATAAAGTGGTATCTTTCGTCCGAAATAGACACAGTACAATTTTCTTGCCGAACTTGGTCTTTTTCAGCCTTTTGGGGTCATTTTTCTCTGGAGGTCATTTGCACACTAAAAATTGGTTTATTTCAACCAAAAGAGACACAGTTGATTTTTCGACTCAAACTTGGTCTTTTTGGGCATTTTGATTAGAATGTTGTTTCCACACAAGAAAAAAATGGTATTTTTCGCCCAAAACGGACACAACTGATTTTCTGGTCACACTTGAACTTTCTTAGCCTTTTGGGTTGTTTTGCTTAGTAAGTCGTTTCAACATAAAAAAGTGGTATTTCTCGTCCGAAACGGCCACAGAAAAATTTTCTTGTCAAACGGGGTCTTTTTGGGCCGTTTGGGGGCGTTTCGCTCAGAACATCGTTTTCTTCCCAAAAAGGTGGCTTTTTTTGTCCAAAATAGATACAATTGATTTTTCTACGCAAACTTGGTCATTTTTGGGCATTTTGGGGGTGTTTTGATTAGAATGTCGTTTCTACACAAAAAAGTGTTATTTTTCGTACAAAACGGACACAATTGATTTTCTTGTCAAACTTGGTCTATTTTTGGCCTTGGGGTTGTTTTGCCCTGTACACCGTTTGGACCTAGTAAAGTGGAATTTTTGGTCTGAAACAGACGCAGTTGAATTTTCTTGTCAAACTTGGTCTTTATGGGCCGTTTAGGGATGTTTTACTCAGAAGATCATTTCCCCCCTAACTGGGGGTGTTTTTCGTCAAAAACGGATGAAATTGATTTTTCTACTCAGTTTAGTCTTTTTGATCTATTTGGGGGTGTTTTTCTTAGAAGGTCATTTCTACTAAAGAAAGTGGTGTTTTTCGTCCCAAACAGACGCAATTGATTTTCGGGTCAAACTTGCACTTTTCTAGCATTTTGGGGGCGTTTCGCTCAGAAGGTCGTTTCCACCGTAAAAGGGGTTGTTTTTCTTCCTAACTGGATACAATGATGTTTTTCCCCTCAAACTTTGTGTTTTGGGGTCTTTTGGTGGCGTTTTGCCTAGAATATCGTTTCCTCCAAAAAAAAAAGTGGTATTTTTCTTCCAAAATGGACACAATTGATTTTCTGGTCAAACTTAGTCGTTTTTGGCCTTTTAGGATTATTTGGCTCAGTAAGCCGTATCTGCCCAATAAAGTGGTATTTTTCGTCCAAAATTGACACAGTTGAATTTTCTTGTCGAACTTGGTCTTTTTGGGTCTTTTGGGGTTATTTTTCTCAGAAGGTCAATTGCACTCTAAAAATTGGTTTTTTCCACCCAAAACGGACACGGTTGATTTTTTTACTCAAACTTGGTCTTTTTGGGCATTTTGATTAGAACGTCGTTTCCACCCAAAAAAAAAAGTGGTATTTTTCGCCTAAAACGGACGCAATTGATTTTCTGGTCAAACTTGAACTTTTTTGGCCTTTTGGGTTGTTTTGCTAAGAAATTCGTTTCAACATAAAAGACTGGTATTTCTCGTTCGAAACGGACACAGATAAATTTTCCTTTCAACCGTGGTCTTTTTGGGCCGTTTGGGGGCGTTTCGCTCAGAATGTCGTTTCTTCCCTAAAAGGTGGCTTTTTTCGTCCAAAATAGACACAATTGATTTTCCTACTCAAAATTGGTCTTTTTTGGGCATTTTGGGGGCGTTTTGATTAGAATGTCGTTTCTGCACAAAAAGTGTTATTTTTCATCCAAAACGGACACAATTGATTTTCTAGTCAAACTTGGTCTGTTTTTTGACTTTGGGTTGTTTTGCCCAGTACGCCGTTTGCACCTAGTAAAGTGGAATTATTGGTCTAAAACGGACGCAATTGAATTTTCGTGTGAAAGTTGGTCTTTTTTGGCCGTTTAGGGATGTTTTACTCAGAAGATCATTTCCCCCCTAACTGGGGGTGTTTTTCATCAAAAACGGATGAAATTGATTTTTCTACACAAATTTAGTCTTTTTGATCCATTTGGGGGTGTTTTTCTTAGAAGGTCGTTTCCACTAAAGAAAGTGGTGTTTTTCGTCCCAAACAGACACAATTGATTTTCGGGTCAAACTTGCACTTTTCTAGCATTTTTTGGGGATTTCCCTCAGAAGGTCGTTTCCATCGTAAAAGGGGTTGTTTTTCTTCCTAAATGGATACAATGATGTTTTTCCCCCTCAAACATTGTGTTTTGGGGGCCTTTTGGTGGCGTTTTGCCTAGAATATCGTTTCCTCCAAAAACAAAATTGGTGTTTTTCTTCCAAAATGGACACAATTGATTTTATGCTGAAACTTAGTCTCTTTTGGCCTTTTAGGATTATTTGGCTCAGTAAGCCGTAGCCGCCCAATAAAGTGGTATTTTTCGTCCAAAATTGACACAGTTGAATTTTCTTGTCGAACTTGGTCTTTTTGGGCCGTTTGGGGTTATTTTTCTCAGAAGGTCATTTGCACTCTAAAAATTGGTTTTTTCCACCCAAAACGGACGCGGTTGATTTTTCGACTCAAAGTTGGTCTTTTTGGGCAGTTTGATTCGAATGTCGTTTCCACGCAAAAAAAAAGTCGTATTTTTCGCCTAAAACGGACACAATTGATTTTCTGAAAAAACTAGAACTTTTTTTACCATTTGGGTTGTTTTGCTAAGTAAGTCGTTTCAACATAAAAGACTGGTATTTCTCGTCCGAAACGGACACAGATAAATTTTCTTGTCAAACGTGGCCTTTTTGGGCCGTTTGGGGGCATTTCGCTCAGAACATCGTTTCCTCCCTAAAAGGTGGCTTTCTTCGTCCAAAATAGACACAATTGATTTTCCTACGAAAACTTAGTCATTTTTGGGCATTTTGTTGGTGTTTTGATTAGAATGTCGCTTCTGCCCAAAAAAGTGTTATTTTTCGTCCAAAACGGACACAATTGATTTTCGGGTCAAACTTTGTTTGTTTTTTGGCTTTGGGGTTGTTTTCCTTAGTAAGCCGTTTCCATCTAGAAAAGTCGTATTTTTCGTCTAACTTAGTCTTTTTGATCCATTTGGGGGTGTTTTTCTTAGAAGGACGTTTCCACCAAAGAAACTGGTGTTTTACGTCCCAAACGGACACAATTCATTTTCTGGTCAAACTTGAACTTTTTTGGCCTTCTGGGTTGTTTTGCTAAGTCGTTTCAACATAAATGACTAGTATTTCTCGTCCGAAACGGACACAGATAAATTTTCCTTTCAAACGTGGTCGTTTTGGGCCGTTTGGGGGCGTTTCGCTCAGAAGATGGTTTCCTCCCTAAAAGGTGGACTTTTTCGTCCAAAATAGACACAATTGATTTTCCTACTCAAACTTGGTCATTTTTGGGCATTTTGGGGGTGTTTTGATTAAATGACGTTTCGGCCCAAAAAAGTGTTATTTTTCATCCAAAACGGACACAATTGATTTTCAGGTCAAACTTGGTCTGTTTTTTGCCTTCGGGGTTATTTTCCTCAGTAAGTCGTTTCCATCTAGAAAAGTGGTATTTTTCGTCTGAAACAGACGCAGTTGAATTTTCTTTTGAAACTTGGTCTTTTTGGACCGTTTAGTGATGTTTTACTCAGAAGATCATTTCATCCTAATAGCGGGGGTGTTTTTCCTCAAAAACGGACATAATTGATTGTTCTACTCAGACTTGGTCATTTTGATCCATTTGAGGGTGTTTTTCTTAGAAGTCGTTTTCACTAAGGAAGGTTGTGTTTTTCGTCCCAAATGGACCCAATTGATTTTCAGGTCAAACTTGCATTTTTTGGGCATTTTGGGGGCGTTTCGCTCAGAAGGTTGTTTGCAACAAAAAAGTTGTTGTTTTTCTTCCAAAACGGATCCAATGGACTTTTTCTACTTAAATTTGGTGTTTTGGGGCCTTTTGGTGGCGTTTTGCCTATAATATCGTTTCCTTCCAAAAAAGTGGTGTTTTTGATCTATTTGGGGGTGTTTTTCTTAGAAGGTCATTTCTACAAAAGAAAGTGGTGTTTTTCGTCCCAAACAGACACAATTAATTTTCGGGTCAAACATGCACTTTTCTAGCATTTTGGGGGCGTTTCGCTCAGAAGGTCGTTTCCACCGTAAAAGGGGTTGTTTTTCTTCCTAAATGGATACAATGATGTTTTTCCCCTCAAACTTTGTGTTTTGGGGCCTTTTGGTGGCGTTTTGCCTAGAATATCGTTTCCTCCAAAAACAAAAGTGGTATTTTTCTTCGAAAATGGACACAATTCATTTTCTGGTCAAACTTAGTCTTTTTTGGCCTTTTAGGATTATTTGGCTCAGTAAGCCGTATCCGCCCAATAAAGTGGTATTTTTCGTCCAAAATTGACAGTTGAATTTTCTTGTCGAACTTGGTCTTTTTGGGCCATTTGGGGTTATTTTTCTCAGAAGGTCAATTGCACTCTAAAAATTGGTTTTTTCCACCCAAAACAGACACAGTTGATTTTTCGACTCAAAATTGGTCTTTTTGGGCATTTTGATTAGAACGTCGTTTCCACCCAAAAAAAAAAGTGGTATTTTTCGCCTAAAACGGACGCAATTGATTTTCTGGTCAAACTTGAACTTTTTTGGCCTTTTGGGTTGTTTTGCTAAGTAATTCGTTTCAACATAAAAGGCTGGTATTTCTCATCCGAAACGGACACAGATAAATTTTCCTTTCAACCAAGGTCTTTTTGGGCCGTTCGGGGGCGTTTCGCTCAGAATGTCGTTTCTTCCCTAAAAGGTGGCTTTTTTCGTCCAAAATAGACACAATTGATTTTCCTACTCAAAATTGGTCGTTTTTGGGCATTTGGGGGGCGTTTTGATTAGAATGTCATTTCCGCAGAAAAAAGTGTTATTTTTCATCCAAAACGGACACAATTGATTTTCTAGTCAAACTTGGTCTGTTTGTTTGCCTTTGGGGTTGTTTTGCCCAGTACACTGTTTGCACCTAGTAAAGTGGATTTTTTGGTCTGAAACGGACGCAGTTGAATTTTCTTATCCAACATGGTCTTTTTGGGCCGTTTAGGGATGTTTTACTCAAAAGATCATTTCCCCCCTAACTGGGGGTGTTTTTCGTCAAAAACGGATGAAATTGATTTTTCTACACAAATTTAGTCTTTTTGATCCATTTTGGGGTGTTTTTCTTAGAAGGTCGTTTCCACTAAAGAAAGTGGTGTTTTTCGTCCCAAACAGACACAATTGATTTTCGGGTCAAACTTGCACTTTTCTAGCATTTTGGGGGCGTTTCGCTCAGAAGGTGGTTTCCACCGTAAAAGGGGTTGTTTTTCTTCCTAAATGGATACAATGATGTTTTTCCCCTCAAACTTTGGGTTTTGGGGCCTTTTGGTGGCGTTTTTCCTAGAATATCGTTTCCTCCAAAAAAAAAAGTGGTATTTTTCTTCCAAAACGGACACAATTGATTTTCTGGTCAAACTTAGTCTGTTTTGGACTTTTAGGGTTGTTTGGCTTAGTAAGCCGTATCCGCCCAATAAAGTGGTATTTTTCGTCCGAAATAGACACAGTACAATTTTCTTGCCGAACTTGGTCTTTTTCGGCCGTTTGGGGTTATTTTTCTCTGGAGGTCATTTGCACACTAAAAATTGGTTTATTTCAACCAAAAGAGACACAGTTGATTTTTCGACTCAAACTTGGTCTTTTTGGGCATTTTGATTAGAATGTCGTTTCCACACAAGAAAAAAATGGTATTTTTCGCCCAAAACGGACACAACTGATTTTCTGGTCACACTTGAACTTTCTTAGCCTTTTGGGTTGTTTTGCTTAGTAAGTCGTTTCAACATAAAAAAGTGGTATTTCTCATCCGAAACGGCCACAGAAAATTTTCTTGTCAAACGGGGTCTTTTTGGGTCGTTTGGGGGCGTTTCGCTCCGAAGATCGTTTTCTCCCTAAAAGGTGGCTTTTTTCGTCCAAAATAGACACAATTGATTTTCCTACTCAAAATTGGTCTTTTTTGGGCATTTTGGGGGCGTTTTGATTAGAGTGTCGTTTCCACCCAAACAAGTGTTATTTTTCGTCCAAAATAGACACAATTGATTTTCTAGTCAAACTTGGTCTGTTTCTTGCCTTTGGGGTTGTTTTGCCCAGTACGCCGTTTGCACCTAGTAAAGTGGTATTTTTCGTCTGAAACGGACGCAGTTGAATTTTCATGTCAAACTTGGTCTTTTTGGGCCGTTTAGGGTTGTTTTACTCAGAAGTTCATTTCCCCCCTAACTGGGGGTGTTTTTCGCCAAAAACGGATGAAATTGATTTTTCTACTCAGATTTAGTCTTTTTGATCCATTTCGGGGTGTTTTTCCTAGAAGATCGTTTCCACTAAAGAAAGTGGTGTTTTTCGTCCCAAACAGACACAATTGATTTTCGGGTCAAACTTGCACTTTTCTAGCATTGTGGGGGCGTTTCGCTCAGAAGGTCATTTCCACCGTAAAAGGGGTTGTTTTTCTTCCTAAATGGATACAATGATGTTTTTCCCCTCAAACTTTGTGTTTTGGGGCCTTTTGGTGGTGTTTTGCCTAGAATATCGTTTCCTCCAAAAGGAAAAAGTGGTATTTTTCTTCCAAAATGGACACAATTGATTTTCTGGTCAAACTTAGTCTTTTTTGGCCTTTTAGGATTATTTGGCTCAGTAAACCGTATCCGCCCAATAAAGTGGTATGTTTCGTCCAAAATTGACACAGTTGAATTTTCTTGTCGAACTTGGTCTTTTTGGGCCGTTTGGGGTTATTTTTCTCAGAAGGTCATTTGCACTCTAAAAATTGGTTATTTCCACCCAAAACAGACACAGTTGATTTTTCGACTCAAACTTGGTCTTTTTGGGCATTTTGATTAGAACGTCGTTTCCACACAAGAAAAAAATGGTATTTTTCGCCCAAAACGGACACAACTGATTTTCTAGTCACACTTGAACTTTCTTAGCCTTTTGGGTTGTTTTGCTTAGTAAGTCGTTTCAACATAAAAAAGTGGTATTTCTCATCCGAAACGGCCACAGAAAATTTTCTTGTCAAACGGGGTCTTTTTGGGTCGTTTGGGGGCGTTTCGCTCCGAAGATCATTTTCTCCCTAAAAGGTGGCTTTTTTCGTCCAAAATAGACACAATTGATTTTCCTACTCAAAATTGGTCTTTTTTGGGCATTTTGGGGGCGTTTTGATTAGAGTGTCGTTTCCACCCAAACAAGTGTTATTTTTCGTCCAAAACGGACACAATTGATTTTCTAGTCAAACTTGGTCTGTTTCTTGCCTTTGGGGTTGTTTTGCCCAGTACGCCGTTTGCACCTAGTAAAGTGGTATTTTTCGTCTGAAACGGACGCAGTTGAATTTTCATGTCAAACTTGGTCTTTTTGGGCCGTTTAGGGTTGTTTTACTCAGAAGTTCATTTCCCCCCTAACTGGGGGTGTTTTTCGCCAAAAACGGATGAAATTGATTTTTCTACTCAGATTTAGTCTTTTTGATCCATTTGGGGGTGTTTTTCTTAGATGATCGTTTCCACTAAAGAAAGTGGTGTTTTTTGTCCCAAATAGACACAATTGATTTTCGGGTCAAACTTGCACTTTTCTAGCATTTTGGGGGCGTTTCGCTCAGAAGGTCGTTTCCACCGTAAATGTTGTTGTTTTTCTTCCTAAATGGATACAATGATGTTTTTCCCCTCAAACTTTGTGTTTTGGGGCCTTTTGGTGGCCTTTTTCCTAGAATATCGTTTCCTCAAAAAAAAAAGTGGTGTTTTTCGTCCAGAATGGACACAATTGATTTTCTGGTCAAACATAGTCTGTTTTGGGCTTTTAGGGTTGTTTGGCTTAGTAAGCCGTATCCGACCAATAAAGTGGTATTTTACGTCCGAGATAGACACAGTACAATTTTCTTGCCGAACTTGGTCTTTTTCGGCCGTTTGGGGTTATTTTTCTCTGGAGGTCGTTTGCACACTAAAAATTGGTTTAATTCAACTAAAAGAGACACAGTTGATATTTTGACTCAAACTTAGTCTTTTTGGGCATTTTGACTAGAACGTCGTTTCCACCCAAAAAAAAAAGTGGTATTTTTCGCCTAAAACGGACGCAATTGATTTTCTAGTCAAACTTGAACTTTTTTGGCCTTTTGGGTTGTTTTGCTAAGTAATTCGTTTCAACATAAGAGACTGGTATTTCTCGTTCGAAATGGACACAGATAAATTTTCTTGTCAAACGTGGTCTTTTTGGGCCGTTTGGCGGCGTTTTGCTCAGAAGATCGTTGCCTCCCTAAAACGTGGCTTTTTTCGTCCAAAATAGACACAATTGATTTTCCTACTCAAACTTGGTCTTTTTTGGGCATTTTGGGGGCATTTTGATTAGAATGTCGTTTCCGCACAAAAAAGTGTTATTTTTCGTCCAAAACGGACACAATTGATTTTCTAGTCAAACTTGGTCTGTTTTTTTACTTTGGGTTGTTTTCCCCAGTACGCCGTTTGTACCTAGTAAAGTGGAATTTTTGGTCTGAAACGGATGCAGTTGAATTTTCGTGTGAAACTTGGTCTTTTTGGGCCGTTTAGGGATGTTTTACTCAGAAGATCATTTCCCCCCTAACTAGGGGTGTTTTTCATCAAAAACGGATGAAATTGATTTTTCTACACAAATTTAGTCTTTTTGATCCATTTGGGGGAGTTTTTCTTAGAAGGTCGTTTCCACTAAAGAAAGTGGTGTTTTTCGTCCCAAACAGACACAATTGATTTTCGGGTCAAACTTGCACTTTTCTAGCATTTTGGGGGCGTTTTGCTTAGAAGGTCGTTTCCACCGTAAAAGGGGTTGTTTTTCTTCCTAAATGGCTACAATGATGTTTTTCCCCTCAAACATTGTGTTTTGGGGCCTTTTGGTGGCGTTTTTCCTAGAATATCGTTTCCTCCAAAAAACAAAGTGGTGTTTTTCTTCCAGAACGGACACAATTGATTTTCTGTCAAACTTAGTCTGTTTTGGCCTTTTAGGGTTGTTTGGCTTAGAAAACCGTATCCGCCCAATAAAGTGGTATCTTTCGTCCGAAATAGACACAGTACAATTTTCTTGCCGAACTTGGTCTTTTTCGGCCTTTTGGGGTTATTTTTCTCTGGAGGTCATTTGCACACTAAAAATTGGTTTATTTCAACCAAAAGAGACACAGTTGATTTTTTGACTCAAACTTGGTCTTTTTGGGCATTTTGATTAGAATGTCGTTTCCACACAAGAAAAAAATGGTATTTTTCGCCCAAAACGGACACAACTGATTTTCTGGTCACACTTGAACTTTCTTAGCCTTTTGGGTTGTTTTGCTTAGTAAGTCGTTTCAAAATTAAAAAAGTGGTATTTCTCGTCCGAAACGGCCACAGAAAAATTTTCTTGTCACATGGGGTCTTTTTGGGCCGTTTGGGGGTGTTTCGCTCAGAACATCGTTTTCCTCCCAAAAAGGTGTCTTTTTTTGTCCAAAATAGACACAATTGATTTTCCTACGCAAACTTGGTCATTTTTGGGCATTTTGGGGGTGTTTTGATTAGAATGTCGTTTCTGCACAAAAAAGTGTTATTTTTCGTCCAAAACGGACACAATTGATTTTCTAGTCAAACTTGGTCTATTTTTTGCGTTTGGGTTGTTTTGCCCAGTACACCGTTTGGACCTAGTAAAGTGGAATTTTTGGTCTGAAACGGACGCAGTTGAAGTTTCTTGTCAAACATGGTCTTTTTGGGCCGTTTAGGGATGTTTTACTTAGAAGATCATTTCCCCCCTAACTGGGGGTGTTTTTCGCCAAAAACCGATGAAATTGATTTTTCTACTCAGATTTAGTCTTTTTGATCCATTTGGGGGTGTTTTTCTTAGAAGATCGTTTCCACTAAAGAAAGTGGTGTTTTTCGTCCCAAACAGACACAATTGATTTTCGGGTCAAACTTGCACTTTTCTAGCATTTTGGGGGCGTTTCGCTCAGAAGGTCGTTTCCACTGATAAAAGGGGTTGTTTTTCTTCCTAACTGGATACAATGATGTTTTCCCCCTCAAACTTTGTGTTTTAGGGCCTTTTGGTGGTGTTTTGCCTAGAACATCGTTTCCTCCAAAAAGAAAAAGTGGTATTTTTCTTCCAAAATGGACACAATTGATTTTCTGGTCAAACTTAGTCTTTTTTAGCCTTTTAGGATTATTTGGCTCAGTAAGCCGTATCCGCCCAATAAAGTGGTATTTTTCGTCCAAAATTGACACAGTTGAATTTTCTTGCCAAACTTGGTTTGTTTTGGCCGTTTGGGGTTATTTTTCTTAGAAGGTCATTTGCACTCTAAAAATTGATTTTTTCCACCCAAAACGGACACAGTTGATTTTTTTACTCAAACTTGGTCTTTTTGGGCATTTTGATTAGAATGTCGTTTCCACACAAGAAAAAAATGGTATTTTTCGCCCAAAACGGACACAACTGATTTTCTGGTCACACTTGAACTTTCTTAGCCTTTTGGGTTGTTTTGCTTAGTAAGTCGTTTCAACATAAAAAAGTGGTATTTCTCATCCGAAACGGCCACAGAAAATTTTCTTGTCAAACGGGGTCTTTTTGGGTCGTTTGGGGGCGTTTCGCTCTGAAGATCGTTTTCTCCCTAAAAAGTGGCTTTTTTCGTCCAAACTAGACACAATTGATTTCCTACTCAAACTTGGTCATTTTTGGGCATTTTGGGGGTGTTTTGATTAGAATGTCATTTCTGCCCAAAAAAAAAGTGTTATTTTTCATTCGAAACGGACAAAATTGATTTTCGGGTCAAACTTGGTCTGTTTTTTGCCTTTGGGGTTGTTTTCCTCAGTCTGCCGTTTCCATCTAGAAAAGTGGTATTTTTCGTCTGAAATGGACGCAGTTGAATTTTCTTTTGAAACTTGGTCTTTTTGGGCCGTTTAGTGATGTTTTACTTAGAAGATCATTTCCTCCTAATAGCGGGGGTGTTTTTCCTCAAAAACGGACACAATTGATTTTTCTACTCAGACTTGGTCATTTTGATCCATTTGAGGGTGTTTTTCTAAGAAGTCATTTCCACTAAAGAAGGTGGTGTTTTTCGTCCCAAACGGACCCAATTGATTTTCAGGTCAAACTTGAATTTTTTGGGCATTTTGCGGGCGTTTCGCTTAGAAGGTCGTTTCGAACATAAAAGTTGATGTTTTTCTTCCAAAACGGATACAATGCACTTTTTCTACTCAAATTTGGTTTTTCGGGGATTTTGGTGGCGTTTTGCCTATAATATCGTTTCCTTCCAAAAAAGTGGTGGTCCTGAACAGACACAATTGATTTTCTGGTCAAACTTAGTCTGTTTTGGCCTTTTAGGGTTGTTTGGCTTAGTAAGCCGTATACGCCCAATAAAGTGGTATTTTTCGTCCGAAATAGACACAGTACAATTTTCTTGCCGAACTTGGTCTTTTTGGGCCGTTTGGGGGTGTTTCGCTCAGAAGGTCGTTTCTTCTCTAAAAGGTGGCTTTTTTCATCCAAAATAGACACAATTGATTTTCCTAATCAAAATTGGTCTTTTTTGGGCATTTTGGGGGCATTTTGATTAGAATGTCGTTTCCGTACAAAAAGTGTTATTTTTCGTCCAAAACGGAAACAATTGATTTTCCAGTCAAACTTGGTCTGTTTTTTGCCTTTGGGGTTGTTTTGCCCAGTACGTCGTTTGCACCTAGTAAAGTGGAATTTTTGGTCTGAAACGGACGCAGTTCAATTTTCGTGTCAAACTTGGTCTTTTTGGGCCGTTTAGGGATGTTTTACTCAGAAGATCATTTCCCCCCTAACTGGGGGTGTTTTTCGCCAAAAACGGATGAAATTGATTTTTCTACATAGATTTAGTCTTTTTGATCCATTTGAGGGTGTTTTTCTTAGAAGATCGTTTCCACTAAAGAAAGTGGTGTTTTTCGTCCCAAACAGACACAATTGATTTTCGGGTCAAACTTGCACTTTTCTAGCATTTTGGGGGCGTTTCGCTCAGAAGGTCGTTTCCACCGTAAAAGGGGTTGTTTTTCTTCCTAAATGGATACAATGATGTTTTTTCCCCTCAAACTTTGTGTTTTGGGGCCTTTTGGTGGCGCTTTGCCTAGAATATCGTTTCCTCCAAAAAAAAAAGTGGTATTTTTCTTCCAAAATGGACACAATTGATTTTTTGGTCAAACTTAGTCTCTTTTGGCCTTTTAGGATTATTTGGCTCAGTAAGCCGTATTCGCCCATTAAAGTGGTATTTTTCGTCCAAAATTGACACAGTTGAATTTTCTTGTCGAACTTGGTCTTTCTGGGCTGTTTGGGGTTATTTTTCTCAGAAGGTCATTTGCACTCTAAAAATTGGTTTTTTCTACCCAAAACAGACACAGTTGATTTTTCGACTCGAACTTGGTCTTTTTGGGCATTTTGATTAGAATGTCGTTTCCACCCAAAAAAAAAATGGTATTTTTCGCCTAAAACGGACACAATTCATTTTCTGGTCGAACTTGAACTGTTTTGCCCTTTTGGGATGTTTTGCTATGTAAGTCGTTTCAACATAAAAGACTGGTATTTCTCGTCCGAAACAGACACAGATAAATTTTCTTGTCAAACGTGGTCTTTTTGGGCCGTTTGGGGGCATTTCGCTCAGAAGATCGTTTCCTCCCTAAAAGGTGGCTTTTTTTGTCCAAAATAGACACAATTGATTTTCCTACTCAAACTTGGTCTTTTTTGGGCATTTTGGGGGCATTTTGATTAGAATGTCGTTTCCGCACAAAAAAGTGTTATTTTTCGTCCAAAACGGACACAATTGATTTTCTAGTCAAACTTGGTCTGTTTTTTGCCTTTGGGGTTATTTGGCCCAGTACGCCGTTTGCACCTAGTAAAGTGGAATTTTTGGTCTTAAACGGACGCAGTTGAATTTTCTTATCAAAGTTGGTGTTTTTGGGCCGTTTAGGGATGTTTTACTCAGAAGATCATTTCCACCCTACCAGGGGGTGTTTTTCGTCAAAAACGGATGAAATTGATTTTTCAACTCAGATTTAGTCTTTTCGATCCATTTGGGGGTGTTTTTCTTAGAAGGTCGTTTCCACAAAAGAAAATGGTGTTTTTCGTCCCAAACAAACACAATTGATTTTCGGTTCAAACTTGCACTTTTCTAGCATTTTGGGGGAATTTCCCTGAGAAGGTCATTTCCACCGTAAAAGGGGTTGTTTTTCTTCCGAAATGGATACAATGATGTTTTTCCCCCTCAAACTTTGTGTTTTGGGGCCTTTTGGTGGCGTTTTGCCTAGAATATCGTTTCCTGCAAAACAAAACGTGGTATTTTTCTTCCAAAATGGACACAATTGATTTTCTGGTCAAACTTAGTCATTTTTGGCCTTTTTGGATTATTTGGCTCAGTAAGCTGTATCCACCCAATAAAGTGGTATTTTTCGTCCAAAATTGACACAGTTGAATTTTCTTGTCGAACTTGGTCTTTTTGGGTCTTTTGGGGTTATTTTTCTCAGAAGGTCAATTGCACTCTAAAAATTGGTTTTTTCCACCCAAAACGGACACGGTTGGTTTTTTTACTCAAACTTGGTCTTTTTGGTCATTTTGATTAGAACGTTGTTTCCACCCAAAAAAAAAAGTGGTATTTTTCGCCTAAAACGGACGCAATTGATTTTCTGGTCAAATTTGAACTTTTTTGGCCTTTTGGGTTCTTTTGCTAAGTAATTCGTTTCAACATAAAACACTGGTATTTCTCGTCCGAAACGGACACAGATAAATTTTCCTTTCAACCGTGGTCGTTTTGGGCCGTTTGGGGGCGTTTCGCTCAGAATGTCGTTTCTTCCCTAAAAGGTGGCTTTTTTCGTCCACAATAGACACAATTGATTTTCCTACTCAAAATTGGTCTTTTTTGGGCATTTTGGGGGCGTTTTGATTAGAATGTCGTTTCCACACAAAAAAGTGTTATTTTTCGTCCAAAACGGACACAATTGATTTTCTAGTCAAACTTGGTCTATTTTTTTACTTTGGGTTGTTTTGCCCAGTACGCCGTTTGTACCTAGTAAAGTGGAATTTTTGGTCTGAAACGGATGCAGTTGAATTTTCGTGTGAAACTTGGTCTTTTTGGGCCGTTTAGGGATGTTTTACTCAGAAGATCATTTCCCCCCTAACTAGGGGTGTTTTTCGTCAAAAACGGATGAAATTGATTTTTCTACACAAATTTAGTCTTTTTGATCCATTTGGGGGAGTTTTTCTTAGAAGGTCGTTTCCACTAAAGAAAGTGGTGTTTTTCGTCCCAAACAGATACAATTGAATTTCGGGTCAAACTTGCACTTTTCTAGCATTTTGGGGGCGTTTTGCTTAGAAGGTCGTTTCCACCGTAAAAGGGGTTGTTTTTCTTCCTAAATGGCTACAATGATGTTTTTCCCCTCAAACATTGTGTTTTGGGGCCTTTTGGTGGCGTTTTTCCTAGAATATCGTTTCCTCCAAAAAACAAAGTGGTGTTTTTCTTCCAGAACGGACACAATTGATTTTCTGTCAAACTTAGTCTGTTTTGGCCTTTTAGGGTTGTTTGGCTTAGAAAACCGTATCCGCCCAATAAAGTGGTATCTTTCGTCCGAAATAGACACAGTACAATTTTCTTGCCGAACTTGGTCTTTTTCGGCCTTTTGGGGTTATTTTTCTCTGGAGGTCATTTGCACACTAAAAATTGGTTTATTTCAACCAAAAGAGACACAGTTGATTTTTTGACTCAAACTTGGTCTTTTTGGGCATTTTGATTAGAATGTCGTTTCCACACAAGAAAAAAATGGTATTTTTCGCCCAAAACGGACACAACTGATTTTCTGGTCACACTTGAACTTTCTTAGCCTTTTGGGTTGTTTTGCTTAGTAAGTCGTTTGAAAATAAAAAAGTGGTATTTCTCGTCCGAAACGGCCACAGAAAAATTTTCTTGTCACATGGGGTCTTTTTGGGCCGTTTGGGGGTGTTTCGCTCAGAACATCGTTTTCCTCCCAAAAAGGTGTCTTTTTTTGTCCAAAATAGACACAATTGATTTTCCTACGCAAACTTGGTCATTTTTGGGCATTTTGGGGGTGTTTTGATTAGAATGTCGTTTCTGCACAAAAAAGTGTTATTTTTCGTCCAAAACGGACACAATTGATTTTCTAGTCAAACTTGGTCTATTTTTTGCGTTTGGGTTGTTTTGCCCAGTACACCGTTTGGACCTAGTAAAGTGGAATTTTTGGTCTGAAACGGACGCAGTTGAATTTTCTTGTCAAACATGGTCTTTTTGGGCCGTTTAGGGATGTTTTACTCAGAAGATCATTTCCCCCCTAACTGGGGGTGTTTTTCGCCAAAAACGGATGAAATTGATTTTTCTACTCAGATTTAGTCTTTTTGATCCATTTGGGGGTGTTTTTCTTAGAAGATCGTTTCCACTAAAGAAAGTGGTATTTTTCGTCCCAAACAGACACAATTGATTTTCGGGTCAAACTTGCACTTTTCTAGCATTTTGGGAGCGTTTCGCTCAGAAGGTCGTTTCCACCGTAAAAGGGGTTGTTTTTCTTCCTAACTGGATACAATGATGTTTTTCCCCTCAAACTTTGTGTTTTGGGGTCTTTTGGTGGCGTTTTGCCTAGAATATCGTTTCCTCCAAAAAAAAAAAGTGGTTTTTTTCTTCCAAAATGGACACAATTGATTTTCTGGTCAAACATAGTCGTTTTTGGCCTTTTAGGATTATTTGGCTCAGTAAGCCGTATCTGCCCATTAAAGTGGTATTTTTCGTCCAAAATTGACACAGTTGAATTTTCTTGTCGAACTTGGTCTTTTTGGGTCTTTTGGGGTTATTTTTCTCAGAAGGTCATTTGCACTCTAAAAATTGGTTTTTTCCACCGAAAATGGATACGGTTGATTTTTTTACTCAAACTTGGTCTTTTTGGGCATTTTGATTAGAACGTCGTTTCCACCCAAAAAAAAAAGTGGTATTTTTCGCCTAAAACGGACGCAATTGATTTTCTGGTCAAACTTGAACTTTTTTGGCCTTTTGG
The DNA here is from genome assembly GCA_016647705.1 of Eucommia ulmoides. Taxonomy (NCBI): domain Eukaryota; kingdom Viridiplantae; phylum Streptophyta; class Magnoliopsida; order Garryales; family Eucommiaceae; genus Eucommia; species Eucommia ulmoides. The sequence continues at coordinate 43,749,919 of CM028334.1, read as the reverse complement.
GTTGTTTTGCTAAGTAATTCGTTTCAACATAAAAGGCTGGTATTTCTCATCCGAAACGGACACAGATAAATTTTCCTTTCAACCAAGGTCTTTTTGGGCCGTTCGGGGGCGTTTCGCTCAGAATGTCGTTTCTTCCCTAAAAGGTGGCTTTTTTCGTCCAAAATAGACACAATTGATTTTCCTACTCAAAATTGGTCGTTTTTGGGCATTTGGGGGGCGTTTTGATTAGAATGTCATTTCCGCAGAAAAAAGTGTTATTTTTCATCCAAAACGGACACAATTGATTTTCTAGTCAAACTTGGTCTGTTTTTTGACTTTGGGTTGTTTTGCCCAGTACGCCGTGTGCACCTAGTAAAGTGGAATTATTGGTCTAAAACGGACGCAATTGAATTTTCGTGTGAAACTTGGTCTTTTTTGGCTGTTTAGGGATGTTTTACTCAGAAGATCATTTCCCCCCTAACTGGGGGTGTTTGTCATCAAAAACGGATGAAATTGATTTTTCTACACAAATTTAGTCTTTTTGATCCATTTGGGGGAGTTTTTCTTAGAAGGTCGTTTCCAATAAAAAAAGTGGTGTTTTTCGTCCCAAACAGACACAATTGATTTTCGGGTCAAACTTGCACTTTTCTAGCATTTTTGGGGGATTTCCCTCAGAAGGTCGTTTCCATCGTAAAAGGGGTTGTTTTTCTTCCTAAATGGATACAATGATGTTTTTCCCCTCAAACTTTGTGTTTTGGGGCCTTTTGGTGGCGTTTTGCCTAGAATATCGTTTCCTCCAAAAACAAAATTGGTGTTTTTCTTCCAAAATGGACACAATTCATTTTCTGGTCAAACTTAGTCTTTTTTGGCCTTTTAGGATTTTTTGGCTCAGTAAGCCGTAGCCGCCCAATAAAGTGGTATTTTTCGTCCAAAATTGACACAGTTGAATTTTCTTGTCGAACTTGGTCTTTTTGGGCCGTTTGGGGTTATTTTTCTCAGAAGGTCATTTGCACTCTAAAAATTGGTTTTTTCCACCCAAAACGGACACAGTTGATTTTTCGACTCAAACTTGGCCTTTTTGGGCAGTTTGATTCGAATGTCGTTTCCACCCAAAAAAAAAGTCGTATTTTTCGCCTAAAACGGACACAATTGATTTTCTGAAAAAACTAGAACTTTTTTTACCATTTGGGTTGTTTTGCTAAGTAAGTCGTTTCAACATAAAAGACTGGTATTTCTCGTCCGAAACGGACACAGATAAATTTTCTTGTCAAACGTGGCCTTTTTGGGCCGTTTGGGGGCATTTCGCTCAGAACATCGTTTCCTCCCTAAAAGGTGGCTTTCTTCGTCCAAAATAGACACAATTGATTTTCCTACGAAAACTTAGTCATTTTTGGGCATTTTGTTGGTGTTTTGATTAGAATGTCGCTTCTGCCCAAAAAAGTGTTATTTTTCGTCCAAAACGGACACAATTGATTTTCGGGTCAAACTTTGTCTGTTTTTTGGCTTTGGGCTTGTTTTCCTCAGTAAGCCGTTTCCATCTAGAAAAGTCGTATTTTTCGTCTGACTTAGTCTTTTTGATCCATTTGGGGGTGTTTTTCTTAGAATGACGTTTCCACCAAAGAAACTGGTGTTTTACGTCCCAAACGGACACAATTCATTTTCTGGTCAAACTTGAACTTTTTTGGCCTTCTGGGTTGTTTTGCTAAGTAAGTCGTTTCAACATAAAAGACTAGTATTTCTCGTCCGAAACGGACACAGATAAATTTTCCTTTCAAACGTGGTCGTTTTGGGCCGTTTGGGGGCGTTTCGCTCAGAAGATCGTTTCCTCCCTAAAAGGTGGACTTTTTCGTCCAAAATAGACACAATTGATTTTCCTACTCAAACTTGGTCATTTTTGGGCATTTTGGGGGTGTTTTGATTAAATGACGTTTCGGCCCAAAAAAGTGTTATTTTTCATCCAAAACGGACACAATTGATTTTCAGGTCAAACTTGGTCTGTTTTTTGCCTTCGGGGTTATTTTCCTCAGTAAGTCGTTTCCATCTAGAAAAGTGGTATTTTTCGTCTGAAACAGATGCAGTTGAATTTTCTTTTGAAACTTGGTCTTTTTGGACTGTTTAGTGATGTTTTACTCAGAAGATCATTTCCTCCTAAGAGCGGGGGTGTTTTTCCTCAAAAACGGACATAATTGATTGTTCTACTTAGACTTGGTCATTTTGATCCATTTGAGGGTGTTTTTCTTAGAAGTCGTTTTCACTAAGGAAGGTTGTGTTTTTCGTCCCAAATGGACCCAATTGATTTTCAGGTCAAACTTGCATTTTTTGGGCATTTTGGGGGCGTTTCGCTCAGAAGGTTGTTTGCAACAAAAAAGTTGTTGTTTTTCTCCCAAAACGGATCCAATGGACTTTTTCTACTCAAATTTGGTGTTTTGGGTCCTTTTGGTGGCGTTTTGCCTATAATATCGTTTCCTTCCAAAAAAGTGGTGTTTTTTATCTATTTGGGGGTGTTTTTCTTAGAAGGTCGTTTCCACTAAAGAAAGTGGTGTTTTTCGTCCCAAACAGACACAATTAATTTTCGGGTCAAACATGCACTTTTCTAGCATTTTGGGGGCGTTTCGCTCAGAAGGTCGTTTCCACCGTAAAAGGGGTTGTTTTTCTTCCTAAATGGATAAAATGATGTTTTTCCCCTCAAACTTTGTGTTTTGGGGCCTTTTGGTGGCGTTTTGCCTAGAATATCGTTTCCTCCAAAAAAAAAAGTGGTATTTTTCTTCGAAAATGGACACAATTCATTTTCTGGTCAAACTTAGTCTGTTTTGGCCTTTTAGGATTATTTGGCTCAGTAAGCCGTAGCCGCCCAAAAAAGTGGTATTTTTCGTCCAAAATTGACACAGTTGAATTTTCTTGTCGAACTTGGCCTTTTTGGGCCTTTTGGGGTTATTTTTCTTAGAAGGTCATTTGCACTCTAAAAATTGGTTTTTTCCACCCAAAACGGACACAGTTGATTTTTCGACTCAAACTTGGCCTTTTTGGGCAGTTTGATTCGAATGTCGTTTCCACCCAAAAAAAAAGTCGTATTTTTCGCCTAAAACGGACACAATTGATTTTCTGAAAAAACTAGAACTTTTTTTACCATTTGGGTTGTTTTGCTAAGTAAGTCGTTTCAACATAAAAGACTGGTATTTCTCGTCCGAAACGGACACAGATAAATTTTCTTGTCAAACGTGGCCTTTTTGGGCCGTTTGGGGGCATTTCGCTCAGAACATCATTTCCTCCCTAAAAGGTGGCTTTCTTCGTCCAAAATAGACACAATTGATTTTCCTACGAAAACTTAGTCATTTTTGGGCATTTTGTTGGTGTTTTGATTAGAATGTCGCTTCTGCCCAAAAAAGTGTTATTTTTCGTCCAAAACGGACACAATTGATTTTCGGGTCAAACTTTGTCTGTTTTTTGGCTTTGGGGTTGTTTTCCTCAGTAAGCCGTTTCCATCTAGAAAAGTCGTATTTTTTGTCTGACTTAGTCTTTTTGATCCATTTGGGGGTGTTTTTCTTAGAAGGACGTTTCCACCAAAGAAACTGGTGTTTTATGTCCCAAACGGACACAATTCATTTTCTGGTCAAACTTGAACTTTTTTGGCCTTCTGGGTTGTTTTGCTAAGTAAGTCGTTTCAACATAAAAGACTAGTATTTCTCGTCCGAATCGGACACAAATAAATTTTCCTTTCCAACGTGGTCGTTTTGGGCCGTTTGGGGGCGTTTCGCTCAGAAGATCGTTTCCTCCCTAAAAGGTGGACTTTTTCGTCCAAAATAGACACAATTGATTTTCCTACTCAAACTTGGTCATTTTTGGGCATTTTGGGGGTGTTTTGATTAAATGACGTTTCGGCCCAAAAAAGTGTTATTTTTCATCCAAAACGGACACAATTGATTTTCAGGTCAAACTTGGTCTGTTTTTTGCCTTCAGGGTTATTTTCCTCAGTAAGTCGTTTCCATCTAGAAAAGTGGTATTTCTCGTCTGAAACAGACGCAGTTGAATTTTCTTTTGAAACTTGGTCTTTTTGGACCGTTTAGTGATGTTTTACTCAGAAGATCATTTCCTCCTAAGAGCGGGGGTGTTTTTCCTCAAAAACGGACATAATTGATTGTTCTACTCAGACTTGGTCATTTTGATCCATTTGAGGGTGTTTTTCTTAGAAGTCGTTTTCACTAAGGAAGGTTGTGTTTTTCGTCCCAAATGGACCCAATTGATTTTCAGGTCAAACTTGCATTTTTTGGGCATTTTGGGGGCGTTTCGCTCAGAAGGTTGTTTGCAACAAAAAAGTTGTTGTTTTTCTCCCAAAACGGATCCAATGGACTTTTTCTACTCAAATTTGGTGTTTTGGGGCCTTTTGGTGGCGTTTTGCCTATAATATCGTTTCCTTCCAAAAAAGTGGTGTTTTTGATCTATTTGGGGGTGTTTTTCTTAGAAGGTCGTTTCCACTAAAGAAAGTGGTGTTTTTCGTCCCAAACAGACACAATTAATTTTCGGGTCAAACATGCACTTTTCTAGCATTTTGGGGGCGTTTCGCTCAGAAGGTCGTTTCCACCGTAAAAGGGGTTGTTTTTCTTCCTAAATGGATACAATGATGTTTTTCCCCTCAAACTTTGTGTTTTGGGGCCTTTTGGTGGCGTTTTGCCTAGAATATCGTTTCCTCCAAAAAAAAAAGTGGTATTTTTCTTCGAAAATGGACACAATTCATTTTCTGGTCAAACTTAGTCTGTTTTGGCCTTTTAGGATTATTTGGCTCAGTAAGCCGTAGCCGCCCAAAAAAGTGGTATTTTTCGTCCAAAATTGACACAGTTGAATTTTCTTGTCGAACTTGGCCTTTTTGGGCCTTTTGGGGTTATTTTTCTAAGAAGGTCATTTGCACTCTAAAAATTGGTTTTTTCTACCCAAAACGGACACAGTTGATTTTTCGACTCAAACTTGGCCTTTTTGGGCAGTTTGATTCGAATGTCGTTTCCACCCAAAAAAAAAGTCGTATTTTTCGCCTAAAACGGACACAATTGATTTTCTGAAAAAACTAGAACTTTTTTTACCATTTGGGTTGTTTTGCTAAGTAAGTCGTTTCAACATAAAAGACTGGTATTTCTCGTCCGAAACGGACACAGATAAATTTTCTTGTCAAACGTGGCCTTTTTGGGCCGTTTGGGGGCATTTCGCTCAGAACATCGTTTCCTCCCTAAAAGGTGGCTTTCTTCGTCCAAAATAGACACAATTGATTTTCCTACGAAAACTTAGTCATTTTTGGGCATTTTGTTGGTGTTTTGATTAGAATGTCGCTTCTGCCCAAAAAAGTGTTATTTTTCGTCCAAAACGGACACAATTGATTTTCGGGTCAAACTTTGTCTGTTTTTTGGCTTTGGGGTTGTTTTCCTCAGTAAGCCGTTTCCATCTAGAAAAGTCGTATTTTTCGTCTGACTTAGTCTTTTTGATCCATTTGGGGGTGTTTTTCTTAGAAGGACGTTTCCACCAAAGAAACTGGTGTTTTACGTCCCAAACGGACACAATTCATTTTCTGGTCAAACTTGAACTTTTTTGGCCTTCTGGGTTGTTTTGCTAAGTAAGTCGTTTCAACATAAAAGACTAGTATTTCTCGTCCGAAACGGACACAGATAAATTTTCCTTTCAAACGTGGTCGTTTTGGGCCGTTTGGGGGCGTTTCGCTCAGAAGATCGTTTCCTCCCTAAAAGGTGGACTTTTTCGTCCAAAATAGACACAATTGATTTTCCTACTCAAACTTGGTCATTTTTGGGCATTTTGGCGGTGTTTTGATTAAATGACGTTTCGGCCCAAAAAAGTGTTATTTTTCATCCAAAACGGACACAATTGATTTTCAGGTCAAACTTGGTCTGTTTTTTGCCTTCGGGGTTATTTTCCTCAGTAAGTCGTTTCCATCTAGAAAAGTGGTATTTTTCGTCTGAAACAGACGCAGTTGAATTTTCTTTTGAAACTTGGTCTTTTTGGACCGTTTAGTGATGTTTTACTCAGAAGATCATTTCCTCCTAAGAGCGGGGGTGTTTTTCCTCAAAAACGGACATAATTGATTGTTCTACTCAGACTTGGTCATTTTGATCCATTTGAGGGTGTTTTTCTTAGAAGTCGTTTTCACTAAGGAAGGTTGTGTTTTTCGTCCCAAATGGACCCAATTGATTTTCAGGTCAAACTTGCATTTTTTGGGCATTTTGGGGGCGTTTCGCTCAGAAGGTTGTTTGCAACAAAAAAGTTGTTGTTTTTCTCCCAAAACGGATCCAATGGACTTTTTCTACTCAAATTTGGTGTTTTGGGGCCTTTTGGTGGCGTTTTGCCTATAATATCGTTTCCTTCCAAAAAAGTGGTGTTTTTGATCTATTTGGGGGTGTTTTTCTTAGAAGGTCGTTTCCACTAAAGAAAGTGGTGTTTTTCGTCCCAAACAGACACAATTAATTTTCGGGTCAAACATGCACTTTTCTAGCATTTTGGGGGCGTTTCGCTCAGAAGGTCGTTTCCACCGTAAAAGGGGTTGTTTTTCTTCCTAAATGGATACAATGATGTTTTTCCCCTCAAACTTTGTGTTTTGGGGCCTTTTGGTGGCGTTTTGCCTAGAATATCGTTTCCTCCAAAAAAAAAAGTGGTATTTTTCTTCGAAAATGGACACAATTCATTTTCTGGTCAAACTTAGTCTGTTTTGGCCTTTTAGGATTATTTGGCTCAGTAAGCCGTAGCCGCCCAAAAAAGTGGTATTTTTCGTCCAAAATTGACACAGTTGAATTTTCTTGTCGAACTTGGCCTTTTTGGGCCTTTTGGGGTTATTTTTCTAAGAAGGTCATTTGCACTCTAAAAATTGGTTTTTTCTACCCAAAACGGACACAGTTGATTTTTCGACTCAAACTTGGCCTTTTTGGGCAGTTTGATTCGAATGTCGTTTCCACCCAAAAAAAAAGTCGTATTTTTCGCCTAAAACGGACACAATTGATTTTCTGAAAAAACTAGAACTTTTTTTACCATTTGGGTTGTTTTGCTAAGTAAGTCGTTTCAACATAAAAGACTGGTATTTCTCGTCCGAAACGGACACAGATAAATTTTCTTGTCAAACGTGGCCTTTTTGGGCCGTTTGGGGGCATTTCGCTCAGAACATCGTTTCCTCCCTAAAAGGTGGCTTTCTTCGTCCAAAATAGACACAATTGATTTTCCTACGAAAACTTAGTCATTTTTGGGCATTTTGTTGGTGTTTTGATTAGAATGTCGCTTCTGCCCAAAAAAGTGTTATTTTTCGTCCAAAACGGACACAATTGATTTTCGGGTCAAACTTTGTCTGTTTTTTGGCTTTGGGGTTGTTTTCCTCAGTAAGCCGTTTCCATCTAGAAAAGTCGTATTTTTCGTCTGACTTAGTCTTTTTGATCCATTTGGGGGTGTTTTTCTTAGAAGGACGTTTCCACCAAAGAAACTGGTGTTTTACGTCCCAAACGGACACAATTCATTTTCTGGTCAAACTTGAACTTTTTTGGCCTTCTGGGTTGTTTTGCTAAGTAAGTCGTTTCAACATAAAAGACTAGTATTTCTCGTCCGAAACGGACACAGATAAATTTTCCTTTCAAACGTGGTCGTTTTGGGCCGTTTGGGGGCGTTTCGCTCAGAAGATCGTTTCCTCCCTAAAAGGTGGACTTTTTCGTCCAAAATAGACACAATTGATTTTCCTACTCAAACTTGGTCATTTTTGGGCATTTTGGCGGTGTTTTGATTAAATGACGTTTCGGCCCAAAAAAGTGTTATTTTTCATCCAAAACGGACACAATTGATTTTCAGGTCAAACTTGGTCTGTTTTTTGCCTTCGGGGTTATTTTCCTCAGTAAGTCGTTTCCATCTAGAAAAGTGGTATTTTTCGTCTGAAACAGACGCAGTTGAATTTTCTTTTGAAACTTGGTCTTTTTGGACCGTTTAGTGATGTTTTACTCAGAAGATCATTTCCTCCTAAGAGCGGGGGTGTTTTTCCTCAAAAACGGACATAATTGATTGTTCTACTCAGACTTGGTCATTTTGATCCATTTGAGGGTGTTTTTCTTAGAAGTCGTTTTCACTAAGGAAGGTTGTGTTTTTCGTCCCAAATGGACCCAATTGATTTTCAGGTCAAACTTGCATTTTTTGGGCATTTTGGGGGCGTTTCGCTCAGAAGGTTGTTTGCAACAAAAAAGTTGTTGTTTTTCTCCCAAAATGGATCCAATGGACTTTTTCTACTCAAATTTGGTGTTTTGGGGCCTTTTGGTGGCGTTTTGCCTATAATATCGTTTCCTTCCAAAAAAGTGGTGTTTTTGATCTATTTGGGGGTGTTTTTCTTAGAAGGTCGTTTCCACTAAAGAAAGTGGTGTTTTTCGTCCCAAACAGACACAATTAATTTTCGGGTCAAACATGCACTTTTCTAGCATTTTGGGGGCGTTTCGCTCAGAAGGTCGTTTCCACCGTAAAAGGGGTTGTTTTTCTTCCTAAATGGATACAATGATGTTTTTCCCCTCAAACTTTGTGTTTTGGGGCCTTTTGGTGGCGTTTTGCCTAGAATATCGTTTCCTCCAAAAAAAAAAGTGGTATTTTTCTTCGAAAATGGACACAATTCATTTTCTGGTCAAACTTAGTCTGTTTTGGCCTTTTAGGATTATTTGGCTCAGTAAGCCGTAGCCGCCCAAAAAAGTGGTATTTTTCGTCCAAAATTGACACAGTTGAATTTTCTTGTCGAACTTGGCCTTTTTGGGCCTTTTGGGGTTATTTTTCTTAGAAGGTCATTTGCACTCTAAAAATTGGTTTTTTCCACCCAAAACGGACACAGTTGATTTTTCGACTCAAACTTGGCCTTTTTGGGCAGTTTGATTCGAATGTCGTTTCCACCCAAAAAAAAAGTCGTATTTTTCGCCTAAAACGGACACAATTGATTTTCTGAAAAAACTAGAACTTTTTTTACCATTTGGGTTGTTTTGCTAAGTAAGTCGTTTCAACATAAAAGACTGGTATTTCTCGTCCGAAACGGACACAGATAAATTTTCTTGTCAAACGTGGCCTTTTTGGGCCGTTTGGGGGCATTTCGCTCAGAACATCGTTTCCTCCCTAAAAGGTGGCTTTCTTCGTCCAAAATAGACACAATTGATTTTCCTACGAAAACTTAGTCATTTTTGGGCATTTTGTTGGTGTTTTGATTAGAATGTCGCTTCTGCCCAAAAAAGTGTTATTTTTCGTCCAAAACGGACACAATTGATTTTCGGGTCAAACTTTGTCTGTTTTTTGGCTTTGGGGTTGTTTTCCTCAGTAAGCCGTTTCCATCTAGAAAAGTCGTATTTTTTGTCTGACTTAGTCTTTTTGATCCATTTGGGGGTGTTTTTCTTAGAAGGACGTTTCCACCAAAGAAACTGGTGTTTTACGTCCCAAACGGACACAATTCATTTTCTGGTCAAACTTGAACTTTTTTGGCCTTCTGGGTTGTTTTGCTAAGTAAGTCGTTTCAACATAAAAGACTAGTATTTCTCGTCCGAAACGGACACAGATAAATTTTCCTTTCAAACGTGGTCGTTTTGGGCCGTTTGGGGGCGTTTCGCTCAGAAGATCGTTTCCTCCCTAAAAGGTGGACTTTTTCGTCCAAAATAGACACAATTGATTTTCCTACTCAAACTTGGTCATTTTTGGGCATTTTGGGGGTGTTTTGATTAAATGACGTTTCGGCCCAAAAAAGTGTTATTTTTCATCCAAAACGGACACAATTGATTTTCAGGTCAAACTTGGTCTGTTTTTTGCCTTCGGGGTTATTTTCCTCAGTAAGTCGTTTCCATCTAGAAAAGTGGTATTTTTCGTCTGAAACAGACGCAGTTGAATTTTCTTTTGAAACTTGGTCTTTTTGGACCGTTTAGTGATGTTTTACTCAGAAGATCATTTCCTCCTAAGAGCGGGGGTGTTTTTCCTCAAAAACGGACATAATTGATTGTTCTACTCAGACTTGGTCATTTTGATCCATTTGAGGGTGTTTTTCTTAGAAGTCGTTTTCACTAAGGAAGGTTGTGTTTTTCGTCCCAAATGGACCCAATTGATTTTCAGGTCAAACTTGCATTTTTTGGGCATTTTGGGGGCGTTTCGCTCAGAAGGTTGTTTGCAACAAAAAAGTTGTTGTTTTTCTCCCAAAACGGATCCAATGGACTTTTTCTACTCAAATTTGGTGTTTTGGGGCCTTTTGGTGGCGTTTTGCCTATAATATCGTTTCCTTCCAAAAAAGTGGTGTTTTTGATCTATTTGGGGGTGTTTTTCTTAGAAGGTCATTTCTACAAAAGAAAGTGGTGTTTTTCGTCCCAAACAGACACAATTAATTTTCGGGTCAAACATGCACTTTTCTAGCATTTTGGGGGCGTTTCGCTCAGAAGGTCGTTTCCACCGTAAAAGGGGTTGTTTTTCTTCCCAAATGGATACAATGATGTTTTTCCCCTCAAACTTTGTGTTTTGGGGCCTTTTGGTGGCGTTTTGCCTAGAATATCGTTTCCTCCAAAAAAAAAGTGGTATTTTTCTTCGAAAATGGACACAATTCATTTTCTGGTCAAACTTAGTCTGTTTTGGCCTTTTAGGATTATTTGGCTCAGTAAGCCGTAGCCGCCCAAAAAATTGGTATTTTTCGTCCAAAATTGACACAGTTGAATTTTCTTGTCGAACTTGGCCTTTTTGGGCCTTTTGGGGTTATTTTTCTTAGAAGGTCATTTGCACTCTAAAAATTGGTTTTTTCCACCCAAAACGGACATAGTTGATTTTTCGACTCAAACTTGGCCTTTTTGGGCAGTTTGATTCGAATGTCGTTTCCACCAAAAAAAAAAGTCGTATTTTTCGCCTAAAACGGACACAATTGATTTTCTGAAAAAACTAGAACTTTTTTTACCATTTGGGTTGTTTTGCTAAGTAAGTCGTTTCAACATAAAAGACTGGTATTTCTCGTCCGAAACGGACACAGATAAATTTTCTTGTCAAACGTGGCCTTTTTGGGCTGTTTGGGGGCATTTCGCTCAGAACATCGTTTCCTCCCTAAAAGGTGGCTTTCTTCGTCCAAAATAGACACAATTGATTTTCCTACGAAAACTTAGTCATGTTTGGGCATTTTGTTGGTGTTTTGATTAGAATGTCGCTTCTGCCCAAAAAAGTGTTATTTTTCGTCCAAAACGGACACAATTGATTTTCGGGTCAAACTTTGTCTGTTTTTTGGCTTTGGGGTTGTTTTCCTCAGTAAGCCGTTTCCATCTAGAAAAGTCGTATTTTTCGTCTGACTTAGTCTTTTTGATCCATTTGGGGGTGTTTTTCTTAGAAGGACGTTTCCACCAAAGAAACTGGTGTTTTACGTCCCAAACGGACACAATTCATTTTCTGGTCAAACTTGAACTTTTTTGGCCTTCTGGGTTGTTTTGCTAAGTAAGTCGTTTCAACATAAAAGACTAGTATTTCTCGTCCGAAACGGACACAGATAAATTTTCCTTTCAAACGTGGTCGTTTTGGGCCGTTTGGGGGCGTTTCGCTCAGAAGATCGTTTCCTCCCTAAAAGGTGGACTTTTTCATCCAAAATAGACACAATTGATTTTCCTACTCAAACTTGGTCATTTTTGGGCATTTTGGGGGTGTTTTGATTAAATGACGTTTCGGCCCAAAAAAGTGTTATTTTTCATCCAAAACGGACACAATTGATTTTCAGGTCAAACTTGGTCTGTTTTTTGCCTTCGGGGTTATTTTCCTCAGTAAGTCGTTTCCATCTAGAAAAGTGGTATTTTTCGTCTGAAACAGACGCAGTTGAATTTTCTTTTGAAACTTGGTCTTTTTGGACCATTTAGTGATGTTTTACTCAGAAGATCATTTCATCCAAATAGCGGGGGTGTTTTTCCTCAAAAACGGACATAATTGATTGTTCTACTCAGACTTGGTCATTTTGATCCATTTGAGGGTGTTTTTCTTAGAAGTCGTTTTCACTAAGGAAGGTTGTGTTTTTCGTCCCAAATGGACCCAATTGATTTTCAGGTCAAACTTGCATTTTTTGGGCATTTTGGGGGCGTTTCGCTCAGAAGGTTGTTTGCAACAAAAAAGTTGTTGTTTTTCTTCCACAACGGATCCAATGGACTTTTTCTACTCAAATTTGGTGTTTTGGGGCCTTTTGGTGGCGTTTTGCCTATAATATCGTTTCCTTCCAAAAAAGTGGTGTTTTTGATCTATTTGGGGGTGTTTTTCTTAGAAGGTCATTTCTACAAAAGAAAGTGGTGTTTTTCGTCCCAAACAGACACAATTAATTTTCGGGTCAAACATGCACTTTTCTAGCATTTTGGGGGCGTTTCGCTCAGAAGGTCGTTTCCACCGTAAAAGGGGTTGTTTTTCTTCCTAAATGGATACAATGATGTTTTTCCCCTCAAACTTTGTGTTTTGGGGCCTTTTGGTGGCGTTTTGCCTAGAATATCGTTTCCTCCAAAAAAAAAAGTGGTATTTTTCTTCGAAAATGGACACAATTCATTTTCTGGTCAAACTTAGTCTTTTTTGGCCTTTTAGGATTATTTGGCTCAGTAAGCCGTATCCACCCAATAAAGTGGTATTTTTCGTCCAAAATTGACAGTTGAATTTTCTTGTCGAACTTGGTCTTTTTGGGCCATTTGGGGTTATTTTTCTCAGAAGGTCAATTGCACTCTAAAAATTGGTTTTTTCCACCCAAAACAGACACAGTTGATTTTTCGACTCAAAATTGGTCTTTTTGGGCATTTTGATTAGAACGTCGTTTCCACCCAAAAAAAAAAGTGGTATTTTTCGCCTAAAACGGACGCAATTGATTTTCTGGTCAAACTTGAACTTTTTTGGCCTTTTGGGTTGTTTTGCTAAGTAATTCGTTTCAACATAAAAGGCTGGTATTTCTCATCCGAAACGGACACAGATAAATTTTCCTTTCAACCAAGGTCTTTTTGGGCCGTTCGGGGGCGTTTCGCTCAGAATGTCGTTTCTTCCCTAAAAGGTGGCTTTTTTCGTCCAAAATAGACGCAATTGATTTTCCTACTCAAAATTGGTCGTTTTTGGGCATTTGGGGGGCGTTTTGATTAGAATGTCATTTCCGCAGAAAAAAGTGTTATTTTCCATCCAAAACGGACACAATTGATTTTCTAGTCAAACTTGGTCTGTTTGTTTGCCTTTGGGGTTGTTTTGCCCAGTACGCTGTTTGCACCTAGTAAAGTGGATTTTTTGGTCTGAAACGGACGCAGTTGAATTTTCTTATCCAACATGGTCTTTTTGGGCCGTTTAGGGATGTTTTACTCGAAAGATCATTTCCCCCCTAACTGGGGGTGTTTTTCGTCAAAAACGGATGAAATTGATTTTTCTACACAAATTTAGTCTTTTTGATCCATTTTGGGGTGTTTTTCTTAGAAGGTCGTTTCCACTAAAGAAAGTGGTGTTTTTCGTCCCAAACAGACACAATTGATTTTCGGGTCAAACTTGCACTGTTCTAGCATTTTGGGGGCGTTTCGCTCAGAAGGTGGTTTCCACCGTAAAAGGGGTTGTTTTTCTTCCTAAATGGATACAATGATGTTTTTCCCCTCAAACTTTGGGTTTTGGGGCCTTTTGGTGGCGTTTTTCCTAGAATATCGTTTCCTCCAAAAAAAAAAGTGGTATTTTTCTTCCAAAACGGACACAATTGATTTTCTGGTCAAACTTAGTCTGTTTTGGACTTTTAGGGTTGTTTGGCTTAGTAAGCCGTATCCGCCCAATAAAGTGGTATTTTTCGTCCGAAATAGACACAGTACAATTTTCTTGCCAAACTTGGTCTTTTTCGGCCGTTTGGGGTTATTTTTCTCTGGAGGTCATTTGCACACTAAAAATTGGTTTATTTCAACCAAAAGAGACACAGTTGATTTTTCGACTCAAACTTGGTCTTTTTGGGCATTTTGATTAGAATGTCGTTTCCACACAAGAAAAAAATGGTATTTTTTGCCCAAAACGGACACAACTGATTTTCTGGTCACACTTGAACTTTCTTAGCCTTTTGGGTTGTTTTGCTTAGTAAGTCGTTTCAACATAAAAAAGTGGTATTTCTCATCCGAAACGGCCACAGAAAATTTTCTAGTCAAACGGGGTCTTTTTGGGTCGTTTGGGGGCGTTTCGCTCTGAAGATCGTTTTCTCCCTAAAAGGTGGCTTTTTTCGTCCAAAATAGACACAATTGATTTTCCTACTCAAAATTGGTCTTTTTTGGGCATTTTGGGGGCGTTTTGCTTAGAAGGTCGTTTCCACCGTAAAAGGGGTTGTTTTTCTTCCTAAATGGCTACAATGATGTTTTTCCCCTCAAACATTGTGTTTTGGGGCCTTTTGGTGGCGTTTTTCCTAGAATATCGTTTCCTCCAAAAAACAAAGTGGTGTTTTTCTTCCAGAACGGACACAATTGATTTTCTGTCAAACTTAGTCTGTTTTGGCCTTTTAGGGTTGTTTGGCTTAGAAAACCGTATCCGCCCAATAAAGTGGTATCTTTCGTCCGAAATAGACACAGTACAATTTTCTTGCCGAACTTGGTCTTTTTCGGCCTTTTGGGGTTATTTTTCTCTGGAGGTCATTTGCACACTAAAAATTGGTTTATTTCAACCAAAAGAGACACAGTTGATTTTTTGACTCAAACTTGGTCTTTTTGGGCATTTTGATTAGAATGTCGTTTCCACACAAGAAAAAAATGGTATTTTTCGCCCAAAACGGACACAACTGATTTTCTGGTCACACTTGAACTTTCTTAGCCTTTTGGGTTGTTTTGCTTAGTAAGTCGTTTCAAAATTAAAAAAGTGGTATTTCTCGTCCGAAACGGCCACAGAAAAATTTTCTTGTCACATGGGGTCTTTTTGGGCCGTTTGGGGGTGTTTCGCTCAGAACATCGTTTTCCTCCCAAAAAGGTGTCTTTTTTTGTCCAAAATAGACACAATTGATTTTCCTACGCAAACTTGGTCATTTTTGGGCATTTTGGGGGTGTTTTGATTAGAATGTCGTTTCTGCACAAAAAAGTGTTATTTTTCGTCCAAAACGGACACAATTGATTTTCTAGTCAAACTTGGTCTATTTTTTGCGTTTGGGTTGTTTTGCCCAGTACACCGTTTGGACCTAGTAAAGTGGAATTTTTGGTCTGAAACGGACGCAGTTGAATTTTCTTGTCAAACATGGTCTTTTTGGGCCGTTTAGGGATGTTTTACTTAGAAGATCATTTCCCCCCTAACTGGGGGTGTTTTTCGCCAAAAACCGATGAAATTGATTTTTCTACTCAGATTTAGTCTTTTTGATCCATTTGGGGGTGTTTTTCTTAGAAGATCGTTTCCACTAAAGAAAGTGGTGTTTTTCGTCCCAAACAGACACAATTGATTTTCGGGTCAAACTTGCACTTTTCTAGCATTTTGGGGGCGTTTCGCTCAGAAGGTCGTTTCCACTGATAAAAGGGGTTGTTTTTCTTCCTAACTGGATACAATGATGTTTTCCCCCTCAAACTTTGTGTTTTAGGGCCTTTTGGTGGTGTTTTGCCTAGAACATCGTTTCCTCCAAAAAGAAAAAGTGGTATTTTTCTTCCAAAATGGACACAATTGATTTTCTGGTCAAACTTAGTCTTTTTTAGCCTTTTAGGATTATTTGGCTCAGTAAGCCGTATCCGCCCAATAAAGTGGTATTTTTCGTCCAAAATTGACACAGTTGAATTTTCTTGCCAAACTTGGTTTGTTTTGGCCGTTTGGGGTTATTTTTCTTAGAAGGTCATTTGCACTCTAAAAATTGATTTTTTCCACCCAAAACGGACACAGTTGATTTTTTTACTCAAACTTGGTCTTTTTGGGCATTTTGATTAGAATGTTGTTTCCACACAAGAAAAAAATGGTATTTTTCGCCCAAAACGGACACAACTGATTTTCTGGTCACACTTGAACTTTCTTAGCCTTTTGGGTTGTTTTGCTTAGTAAGTCGTTTCAACATAAAAAAGTGGTATTTCTCATCCAAAACGGCCACAGAAAATTTTCTTGTCAAACGGGGTCTTTTTGGGTCGTTTGGGGGCGTTTCGCTCCGAAGATCGTTTTCTCCCTAAAAGGTGGCTTTTTTCGTCCAAAATAGACACAATTGATTTTCCTAGTCAAAATTGGTCTTTTTTGGGCATTTTGGGGGCGTTTTGATTAGAGTGTCGTTTCCACCCAAACAAGTGTTATTTTTCGTCCAAAATAGACACAATTGATTTTCTAGTCAAACTTGGTCTGTTTCTTGCCTTTGGGGTTGTTTTGCCCAGTACGCCGTTTGCACCTAGTAAAGTGGTATTTTTCGTCTGAAACGGACGCAGTTGAATTTTCATGTCAAACTTGGTCTTTTTGGGCCGTTTAGGGTTGTTTTACTCAGAAGTTCATTTCCCCCCTAACTGGGGGTGTTTTTCGCCAAAAACGGATGAAATTGATTTTTCTACTCAGATTTAGTCTTTTTGATCCATTTCGGGGTGTTTTTCCTAGAAGATCGTTTCCACTAAAGAAAGTGGTGTTTTTCGTCCCAAACAGACACAATTGATTTTCGGGTCAAACTTGCACTTTTCTAGCATTGTGGGGGCGTTTCGCTCAGAAGGTCATTTCCACCGTAAAAGGGGTTGTTTTTCTTCCTAAATGGATACAATGATGTTTTTCCCCTCAAACTTTGTGTTTTGGGGCCTTTTGGTGGTGTTTTGCCTAGAATATCGTTTCCTCCAAAAGGAAAAAGTGGTATTTTTCTTCCAAAATGGACACAATTGATTTTCTGGTCAAACTTAGTCTTTTTTGGCCTTTTAGGATTATTTGGCTCAGTAAACCGTATCCGCCCAATAAAGTGGTATGTTTCGTCCAAAATTGACACAGTTGAATTTTCTTGTCGAACTTGGTCTTTTTGGGCCGTTTGGGGTTATTTTTCTCAGAAGGTCATTTGCACTCTAAAAATTGGTTATTTCCACCCAAAACAGACACAGTTGATTTTTCGACTCAAACTTGGTCTTTTTGGGCATTTTGATTAGAACGTCGTTTCCACACAAGAAAAAAATGGTATTTTTCGCCCAAAACGGACACAACTGATTTTCTAGTCACACTTGAACTTTCTTAGCCTTTTGGGTTGTTTTGCTTAGTAAGTCGTTTCAACATAAAAAAGTGGTATTTCTCATCCGAAACGGCCACAGAAAATTTTCTTGTCAAACGGGGTCTTTTTGGGTCGTTTGGGGGCGTTTCGCTCCGAAGATCATTTTCTCCCTAAAAGGTGGCTTTTTTCGTCCAAAATAGACACAATTGATTTTCCTAGTCAAAATTGGTCTTTTTTGGGCATTTTGGGGGCGTTTTGATTAGAGTGTCGTTTCCACCCAAACAAGTGTTATTTTTCGTCCAAAACGGACACAATTGATTTTCTAGTCAAACTTGGTCTGTTTCTTGCCTTTGGGGTTGTTTTGCCCAGTACGCCGTTTGCACCTAGTAAAGTGGTATTTTTCGTCTGAAACGGACGCAGTTGAATTTTCATGTCAAACTTGGTCTTTTTGGGCCGTTTAGGGTTGTTTTACTCAGAAGTTCATTTCCCCCCTAACTGGGGGTGTTTTTCGCCAAAAACGGATGGAATTGATTTTTCTACTCAGATTTAGTCTTTTTGATCCATTTGGGGGTGTTTTTCTTAGATGATCGTTTCCACTAAAGAAAGTGGTGTTTTTTGTCCCAAATAGACACAATTGATTTTCGGGTCAAACTTGCACTTTTCTAGCATTTTGGGGGCGTTTCGCTCAGAAGGTCGTTTCCACCGTAAATGTTGTTGTTTTTCTTCCTAAATGGATACAATGATGTTTTTCCCCTCAAACTTTGTGTTTTGGGGCCTTTTGGTGGCCTTTTTCCTAGAATATCGTTTCCTCAAAAAAAAAAAAGTGGTGTTTTTTGTCCAGAATGGACACAATTGATTTTCTGGTCAAACATAGTCTGTTTTGGGCTTTTAGGGTTGTTTGGCTTAGTAAGCCGTATCCGACCAATAAAGTGGTATTTTACGTCCGAGATAGACACAGTACAATTTTCTTGCCGAACTTGGTCTTTTTCGGCCGTTTGGGGTTATTTTTCTCTGGACGTCGTTTGCACACTAAAAATTGGTTTAATTCAACTAAAAGAGACACAGTTGATATTTTGACTCAAACTTAGTCTTTTTGGGCATGTTGACTAGAACGTCGTTTCCACCCAAAAAAAAAAGTGGTATTTTTCGCCTAAAACGGACGCAATTGATTTTCTAGTCAAACTTGAACTTTTTTGGCCTTTTGGGTTGTTTTGCTAAGTAATTCGTTTCAACATAAGAGACTGGTATTTCTCGTTCGAAATGGACACAGATAAATTTTCTTGTCAAACGTGGTCTTTTTGGGCCGTTTGGGGGCGTTTTTCTCAGAAGATCGTTGCCTCCCTTAAACGTGGCTTTTTTCGTCCAAAATAGACACAATTGATTTTCCTACTCAAACTTGGTCTTTTTTGGGCATTTTGGGGGCATTTTGATTAGAATGTCGTTTCCGCACAAAAAAGTGTTATTTTTCGTCCAAAACGGACACAATTGATTTTCTAGTCAAACTTGGTCTGTTTTTTGCCTTTGGGGTTGTTTGGCCCAGTACGCCGTTTGCACCTAGTAAAGTGGAATTTTTGGTCTTAAACGGACGCAGTTGAATTTTCTTATCAAAGTTGGTGTTTTTGGGCCGTTTAGGGATGTTTTACTCAGAAGATCATTTCCACCCTACCAGGGGGTGTTTTTCGTCAAAAACGGATGAAATTGATTTTTCAACTCAGATTTAGTCTTTTCGATCCATTTGGGGGTGTTTTTCTTAGAAGGTCGTTTCCACAAAAGAAAATGGTGTTTTTCGTCCCAAACAAACACAATTGATTTTCGGTTCAAACTTGCACTTTTCTAGCATTTTGGGGGAATTTCCCTGAGAAGGTCATTTCCACCGTAAAAGGGGTTGTTTTTCTTCCGAAATGGATACAATGATGTTTTTCCCCCTCAAACTTTGTGTTTTGGGGCCTTTTGGTGGCGTTTTGCCTAGAATATCGTTTCCTGCAAAACAAAAAGTGGTATTTTTCTTCCAAAATGGACACAATTGATTTTCTGGTCAAACTTAGTCATTTTTGGCCTTTTTGGATTATTTGGCTCAGTAAGTTGTATCCACCCAATAAAGTGGTATTTTTCGTCCAAAATTGACACAGTTGAATTTTCTTGTCGAACTTGGTCTTTTTGGGTCTTTTGGGGTTATTTTTCTCAGAAGGTCAATTGCATTCTAAAAATTGGTTTTTTCCACCCAAAACGGACACGGTTGGTTTTTTTACTCAAACTTGGTCTTTTTGGTCATTTTGATTAGAACGTTGTTTCCACCCAAAAAAAAAGTGGTATTTTTCGCCTAAAACGGACGCAATTGATTTTCTGGTCAAATTTGAACTTTTTTGGCCTTTTGGGTTCTTTTGCTAAGTAATTCGTTTCAACATAAAACACTGGTATTTCTCGTCCGAAACGGACACAGATAAATTTTCCTTTCAACCGTGGTCGTTTTGGGCCGTTTGGGGGCGTTTCGCTCAGAATGTCGTTTCTTCCCTAAAAGGTGGCTTTTTTCGTCCACAATAGACACAATTGATTTTCCTACTCAAAATTGGTCTTTTTTGGGCATTTTGGGGGCGTTTTGATTAGAATGTCGTTTCCACACAAAAAAGTGTTATTTTTCGTCCAAAACGGACACAATTGATTTTCTAGTCAAACTTGGTCTGTTTTTTTACTTTGGGTTGTTTTGCCCAGTACGCCGTTTGTACCTAGTAAAGTGGAATTTTTGGTCTGAAACGGATGCAGTTGAATTTTCGTGTGAAACTTGGTCTTTTTGGGCCGTTTAGGGATGTTTTACTCAGAAGATCATTTCCCCCCTAACTAGGGGTGTTTTTCGTCAAAAACGGATGAAATTGATTTTTCTACACAAATTTAGTCTTTTTGATCCATTTGGGGGAGTTTTTCTTAGAAGGTCGTTTCCACTAAAGAAAGTGGTGTTTTTCGTCCCAAACAGACACAATTGATTTTCGGGTCAAACTTGCACTTTTCTAGCATTTTGGGGGCGTTTTGCTTAGAAGGTCGTTTCCACCGTAAAAGGGGTTGTTTTTCTTCCTAAATGGCTACAATGATGTTTTTCCCCTCAAACATTGTGTTTTGGGGCCTTTTGGTGGCGTTTTTCCTAGAATATCGTTTCCTCCAAAAAACAAAGTGGTGTTTTTCTTCCAGAACGGACACAATTGATTTTCTGTCAAACTTAGTCTGTTTTGGCCTTTTAGGGTTGTTTGGCTTAGAAAACCGTATCCGCCCAATAAAGTGGTATCTTTCGTCCGAAATAGACACAGTACAATTTTCTTGCCGAACTTGGTCTTTTTCGGCCTTTTGGGGTTATTTTTCTCTGGAGGTCATTTGCACACTAAAAATTGGTTTATTTCAACCAAAAGAGACACAGTTGATTTTTTGACTCAAACTTGGTCTTTTTGGGCATTTTGATTAGAATGTCGTTTCCACACAAGAAAAAAATGGTATTTTTCGCCCAAAACGGACACAACTGATTTTCTGGTCACACTTGAACTTTCTTAGCCTTTTGGGTTGTTTTGCTTAGTAAGTCGTTTCAAAATTAAAAAAGTGGTATTTCTCGTCCGAAACGGCCACAGAAAAATTTTCTTGTCACATGGGGTCTTTTTGGGCCGTTTGGGGGTGTTTCGCTCAGAACATCGTTTTCCTCCCAAAAAGGTGTCTTTTTTTGTCCAAAATAGACACAATTGATTTTCCTACGCAAACTTGGTCATTTTTGGGCATTTTGGGGGTGTTTTGATTAGAATGTCGTTTCTGCACAAAAAAATGTTATTTTTCGTCCAAAACGGACACAATTGATTTTCTAGTCAAACTTGGTCTATTTTTTGCGTTTGGGTTGTTTTGCCCAGTACACCGTTTGGACCTAGTAAAGTGGAATTTTTGGTCTGAAACGGACGCAGTTGAATTTTCTTGTCAAACATGGTCTTTTTGGGCCGTTTAGGGATGTTTTACTTAGAAGATCATTTCCCCCCTAACTGGGGGTGTTTTTCGCCAAAAACCGATGAAATTGATTTTTCTACTCAGATTTAGTCTTTTTGATCCATTTGGGGGTGTTTTTCTTAGAAGATCGTTTCCACTAAAGAAAGTGGTGTTTTTCGTCCCAAACAGACACAATTGATTTTCGGGTCAAACTTGCACTTTTCTAGCATTTTGGGGGCGTTTCGCTCAGAAGGTCGTTTCCACTGATAAAAGGGGTTGTTTTTCTTCCTAACTGGATACAATGATGTTTTCCCCCTCAAACTTTGTGTTTTAGGGCCTTTTGGTGGTGTTTTGCCTAGAACATCGTTTCCTCCAAAAAGAAAAAGTGGTATTTTTCTTCCAAAATGGACACAATTGATTTTCTGGTCAAACTTAGTCTTTTTTAGCCTTTTAGGATTATTTGGCTCAGTAAGCCGTATCCGCCCAATAAAGTGGTATTTTTCGTCCAAAATTGACACAGTTGAATTTTCTTGCCAAACTTGGTTTGTTTTGGCCGTTTGGGGTTATTTTTCTTAGAAGGTCATTTGCACTCTAAAAATTGATTTTTTCCACCCAAAACGGACACAGTTGATTTTTTTACTCAAACTTGGTCTTTTTGGGCATTTTGATTAGAATGTCGTTTCCACACAAGAAAAAAATGGTATTTTTCGCCCAAAACGGACACAACTGATTTTCTGGTCACACTTGAACTTTCTTAGCCTTTTGGGTTGTTTTGCTTAGTAAGTCGTTTCAACATAAAAAAGTGGTATTTCTCATCCGAAACGGCCACAGAAAATTTTCTTGTCAAACGGGGTCTTTTTGGGTCGTTTGGGGGCGTTTCGCTCCGAAGATCGTTTTCTCCCTAAAAGGTGGCTTTTTTCGTCCAAAATAGACACAATTGATTTTCCTACTCAAAATTGGTCTTTTTTGGGCATTTTGGGGGCGTTTTGATTAGAGTGTCGTTTCCACCCAAACAAGTGTTATTTT
Organism: Eucommia ulmoides; assembly: GCA_016647705.1. Lineage (NCBI taxonomy): Eukaryota > Viridiplantae > Streptophyta > Magnoliopsida > Garryales > Eucommiaceae > Eucommia > Eucommia ulmoides. Next base: position 43,727,892 of record CM028334.1, on the reverse strand, counting down.
TCGTCCAAAATAGACACAATTGATTTTCTAGTCAAACTTGGTCTGTTTCTTGCCTTTGGGGTTGTTTTGCCCAGTACGCCGTTTGCACCTAGTAAAGTGGTATTTTTCGTCTGAAACGGACGCAGTTGAATTTTCATGTCAAACTTGGTCTTTTTGGGCCGTTTAGGGTTGTTTTACTCAGAAGTTCATTTCCCCCCTAACTGGGGGTGTTTTTCGCCAAAAACGGATGAAATTGATTTTTCTACTCAGATTTAGTCTTTTTGATCCATTTCGGGGTGTTTTTCCTAGAAGATCGTTTCCACTAAAGAAAGTGGTGTTTTTCGTCCCAAACAGACACAATTGATTTTCGGGTCAAACTTGCACTTTTCTAGCATTGTGGGGGCGTTTCGCTCAGAAGGTCATTTCCACCGTAAAAGGGGTTGTTTTTCTTCCTAAATGGATACAATGATGTTTTTCCCCTCAAACTTTGTGTTTTGGGGCCTTTTGGTGGTGTTTTGCCTAGAATATCGTTTCCTCCAAAAGGAAAAAGTGGTATTTTTCTTCCAAAATGGACACAATTGATTTTCTGGTCAAACTTAGTCTTTTTTGGCCTTTTAGGATTATTTGGCTCAGTAAACCGTATCCGCCCAATAAAGTGGTATGTTTCGTCCAAAATTGACACAGTTGAATTTTCTTGTCGAACTTGGTCTTTTTGGGCCGTTTGGGGTTATTTTTCTCAGAAGGTCATTTGCACTCTAAAAATTGGTTATTTCCACCCAAAACAGACACAGTTGATTTTTCGACTCAAACTTGGTCTTTTTGGGCATTTTGATTAGAACGTCGTTTCCACACAAGAAAAAAATGGTATTTTTCGCCCAAAACGGACACAACTGATTTTCTAGTCACACTTGAACTTTCTTAGCCTTTTGGGTTGTTTTGCTTAGTAAGTCGTTTCAACATAAAAAAGTGGTATTTCTCATCCGAAACGGCCACAGAAAATTTTCTTGTCAAACGGGGTCTTTTTGGGTCGTTTGGGGGCGTTTCGCTCCGAAGATCATTTTCTCCCTAAAAGGTGGCTTTTTTCGTCCAAAATAGACACAATTGATTTTCCTAGTCAAAATTGGTCTTTTTTGGGCATTTTGGGGGCGTTTTGATTAGAGTGTCGTTTCCACCCAAACAAGTGTTATTTTTCGTCCAAAACGGACACAATTGATTTTCTAGTCAAACTTGGTCTGTTTCTTGCCTTTGGGGTTGTTTTGCCCAGTACGCCGTTTGCACCTAGTAAAGTGGTATTTTTCGTCTGAAACGGACGCAGTTGAATTTTCATGTCAAACTTGGTCTTTTTGGGCCGTTTAGGGTTGTTTTACTCAGAAGTTCATTTCCCCCCTAACTGGGGGTGTTTTTCGCCAAAAACGGATGGAATTGATTTTTCTACTCAGATTTAGTCTTTTTGATCCATTTGGGGGTGTTTTTCTTAGATGATCGTTTCCACTAAAGAAAGTGGTGTTTTTTGTCCCAAATAGACACAATTGATTTTCGGGTCAAACTTGCACTTTTCTAGCATTTTGGGGGCGTTTCGCTCAGAAGGTCGTTTCCACCGTAAATGTTGTTGTTTTTCTTCCTAAATGGATACAATGATGTTTTTCCCCTCAAACTTTGTGTTTTGGGGCCTTTTGGTGGCCTTTTTCCTAGAATATCGTTTCCTCAAAAAAAAAAGTGGTGTTTTTCGTCCAGAATGGACACAATTGATTTTCTGGTCAAACATAGTCTGTTTTGGGCTTTTAGGGTTGTTTGGCTTAGTAAGCCGTATCCGACCAATAAAGTGGTATTTTACGTCCGAGATAGACACAGTACAATTTTCTTGCCGAACTTGGTCTTTTTCGGCCGTTTGGGGTTATTTTTCTCTGGAGGTCGTTTGCACACTAAAAATTGGTTTAATTCAACTAAAAGAGACACAGTTGATATTTTGACTCAAACTTAGTCTTTTTGGGCATTTTGACTAGAACGTCGTTTCCACCCAAAAAAAAAAGTGGTATTTTTCGCCTAAAACGGACGCAATTGATTTTCTAGTCAAACTTGAACTTTTTTGGCCTTTTGGGTTGTTTTGCTAAGTAATTCGTTTCAACATAAGAGACTGGTATTTCTCGTTCGAAATGGACACAGATAAATTTTCTTGTCAAACGTGGTCTTTTTGGGCCGTTTGGCGGCGTTTTGCTCAGAAGATCGTTGCCTCCCTAAAACGTGGCTTTTTTCGTCCAAAATAGACACAATTGATTTTCCTACTCAAACTTGGTCTTTTTTGGGCATTTTGGGGGCATTTTGATTAGAATGTCGTTTCCGCACAAAAAAGTGTTATTTTTCGTCCAAAACGGACACAATTGATTTTCTAGTCAAACTTGGTCTGTTTTTTGCCTTTGGGGTTGTTTGGCCCAGTACGCCGTTTGCACCTAGTAAAGTGGAATTTTTGGTCTTAAACGGACGCAGTTGAATTTTCTTATCAAAGTTGGTGTTTTTGGGCCGTTTAGGGATGTTTTACTCAGAAGATCATTTCCACCCTACCAGGGGGTGTTTTTCGTAAAAAACGGATGAAATTGATTTTTCAACTCAGATTTAGTCTTTTCGATCCATTTGGGGGTGTTTTTCTTAGAAGGTCGTTTCCACAAAAGAAAATGGTGTTTTTCGTCCCAAACAAACACAATTGATTTTCGGTTCAAACTTGCACTTTTCTAGCATTTTGGGGGAATTTCCCTGAGAAGGTCATTTCCACCGTAAAAGGGGTTGTTTTTCTTCCGAAATGGATACAATGATGTTTTTCCCCCTCAAACTTTGTGTTTTGGGGCCTTTTGGTGGCGTTTTGCCTAGAATATCGTTTCCTGCAAAACAAAAAGTGGTATTTTTCTTCCAAAATGGACACAATTGATTTTCTGGTCAAACTTAGTCATTTTTGGCCTTTTTGGATTATTTGGCTCAGTAAGTTGTATCCACCCAATAAAGTGGTATTTTTCGTCCAAAATTGACACAGTTGAATTTTCTTGTCGAACTTGGTCTTTTTGGGTCTTTTGGGGTTATTTTTCTCAGAAGGTCAATTGCATTCTAAAAATTGGTTTTTTCCACCCAAAACGGACACGGTTGGTTTTTTTACTCAAACTTGGTCTTTTTGGTCATTTTGATTAGAACGTTGTTTCCACCCAAAAAAAAAGTGGTATTTTTCGCCTAAAACGGACGCAATTGATTTTCTGGTCAAATTTGAACTTTTTTGGCCTTTTGGGTTCTTTTGCTAAGTAATTCGTTTCAACATAAAACACTGGTATTTCTCGTCCGAAACGGACACAGATAAATTTTCCTTTCAACCGTGGTCGTTTTGGGCCGTTTGGGGGCGTTTCGCTCAGAATGTCGTTTCTTCCCTAAAAGGTGGCTTTTTTCGTCCACAATAGACACAATTGATTTTCCTACTCAAAATTGGTCTTTTTTGGGCATTTTGGGGGCGTTTTGATTAGAATGTCGTTTCCACACAAAAAAGTGTTATTTTTCGTCCAAAACGGACACAATTGATTTTCTAGTCAAACTTGGTCTGTTTTTTTACTTTGGGTTGTTTTGCCCAGTACGCCGTTTGTACCTAGTAAAGTGGAATTTTTGGTCTGAAACGGATGCAGTTGAATTTTCGTGTGAAACTTGGTCTTTTTGGGCCGTTTAGGGATGTTTTACTCAGAAGATCATTTCCCCCCTAACTAGGGGTGTTTTTCGTCAAAAACGGATGAAATTGATTTTTCTACACAAATTTAGTCTTTTTGATCCATTTGGGGGAGTTTTTCTTAGAAGGTCGTTTCCACTAAAGAAAGTGGTGTTTTTCGTCCCAAACAGACACAATTGATTTTCGGGTCAAACTTGCACTTTTCTAGCATTTTGGGGGCGTTTTGCTTAGAAGGTCGTTTCCACCGTAAAAGGGGTTGTTTTTCTTCCTAAATGGCTACAATGATGTTTTTCCCCTCAAACATTGTGTTTTGGGGCCTTTTGGTGGCGTTTTTCCTAGAATATCGTTTCCTCCAAAAAACAAAGTGGTGTTTTTCTTCCAGAACGGACACAATTGATTTTCTGTCAAACTTAGTCTGTTTTGGCCTTTTAGGGTTGTTTGGCTTAGAAAACCGTATCCGCCCAATAAAGTGGTATCTTTCGTCCGAAATAGACACAGTACAATTTTCTTGCCGAACTTGGTCTTTTTCGGCCTTTTGGGGTTATTTTTCTCTGGAGGTCATTTGCACACTAAAAATTGGTTTATTTCAACCAAAAGAGACAGTTAGTTTTTTGACTCAAACTTGGTCTTTTTGGGCATTTTGATTAGAATGTCGTTTCCACACAAGAAAAAAATGGTATTTTTTGCCCAAAACGGACACAACTGATTTTCTGGTCACACTTGAACTTTCTTAGCCTTTTGGGTTGTTTTGCTTAGTAAGTCGTTTCAAAATTAAAAAAGTGGTATTTCTCGTCCGAAACGGCCACAGAAAAATTTTCTTGTCACATGGGGTCTTTTTGGGCCGTTTGGGGGTGTTTCGCTCAGAACATCGTTTTCCTCCCAAAAAGGTGTCTTTTTTTGTCCAAAATAGACACAATTGATTTTCCTACGCAAACTTGGTCATTTTTGGGCATTTTGGGGGTGTTTTGATTAGAATGTCGTTTCTGCACAAAAAAGTGTTATTTTTCGTCCAAAACGGACACAATTGATTTTCTAGTCAAACTTGGTCTATTTTTTGCGTTTGGGTTGTTTTGCCCAGTACACCGTTTGGACCTAGTAAAGTGGAATTTTTGGTCTGAAACGGACGCAGTTGAATTTTCATGTCAAACATGGTCTTTTTGGGCCGTTTAGGGATGTTTTACTTAGAAGTTCATTTCCCCCCTAACTGGGGGTGTTTTTCGCCAAAAACCGATGAAATTGATTTTTCTACTCAGATTTAGTCTTTTTGATCCATTTGGGGGTGTTTTTCTTAGAAGATCGTTTCCACTAAAGAAAGTGGTGTTTTTCGTCCCAAACAGACACAATTGATTTTCGGGTCAAACTTGCACTTTTCTAGCATTTTGGGGGCGTTTCGCTCAGAAGGTCGTTTCCACTGATAAAAGGGGTTGTTTTTCTTCCTAACTGGATACAATGATGTTTTCCCCCTCAAACTTTGTGTTTTAGGGCCTTTTGGTGGTGTTTTGCCTAGAATATCGTTTCCTCCAAAAGGAAAAAGTGGTATTTTTCTTCCAAAATGGACACAATTGATTTTCTGGTCAAACTTAGTCTTTTTTAGCCTTTTAGGATTATTTGGCTCAGTAAGCCGTATCCGCCCAATAAAGTGGTATTTTTCGTCCAAAATTGACACAGTTGAATTTTCTTGCCGAACTTGGTTTGTTTTGGCCGTTTGGGGTTATTTTTCTTAGAAGGTCATTTGCACTCTAAAAATTGATTTTTTCCACCCAAAACGGACACAGTTGATTTTTTTACTCAAACTTGGTCTTTTTGGGCATTTTGATTAGAATGTCGTTTCCACACAAGAAAAAAATGGTATTTTTCGCCCAAAACGGACACAACTGATTTTTTGGTCACACTTGAACTTTCTTAGCCTTTTGGGTTGTTTTGCTTAGTAAGTTGTTTCAACATAAAAAAGTGGTATTTCTCATCCGAAATGGCCACAGAAAATTTTCTTGTCAAACGGGGTCTTTTTGGGTCGTTTGGGGGCGTTTCGCTCTGAAGATCGTTTTCTCCCTAAAAAGTGGCTTTTTTCGTCCAAACTAGACACAATTGATTTCCTACTCAAACTTGGTCATTTTTGGGCATTTTGGGGGTGTTTTGATTAGAATGTCATTTCTGCCCAAAAAAAAAGTGTTATTTTTCATTCGAAACGGACACAATTGATTTTCTAGTCAAACTTGGTCTGTTTTTTGCCTTTGGGGTTGTTTTCCTCAGTCTGCCGTTTCCATCTAGAAAAGTGGTATTTTTCGTCTGAAATGGACGCAGTTGAATTTTCTTTTGAAACTTGGTCTTTTTGGGCCGTTTAGTGATGTTTTACTTAGAAGATCATTTCCTCCTAATAGCGGGGGTTTTTTTCCTCAAAAACGGACACAATTGATTTTTCTACTCAGACTTGGTCATTTTGATCCATTTGAGGGTGTTTTTCTAAGAAGTCATTTCCACTAAAGAAGGTGGTGTTTTTCGTCCCAAACGGACCCAATTGATTTTCAGGTCAAACTTGAATTTTTTGGGCATTTTGCGGGCGTTTCGCTCAGAAGGTCGTTTCGAACATAAAAGTTGATGTTTTTCTTCCAAAACGGATACAATGCACTTTTTCTACTCAAATTTGGTTTTTCGGGGATTTTGGTGACGTTTTGCCTATAATATCGTTTCCTTCCAAAAAAGTGGTGGTCCTGAACAGACACAATTGATTTTCTGGTCAAACATAGTCTGTTTTGGGCTTTTAGGGTTGTTTGGCTTAGTAAGCCGTATCCGACCAATAAAGTGGTATTTTTCGTCCGAAATAGACACAGTACAATTTTCTTGCCGAACTTGGTCTTTTTCGGCCGTTTGGGGTTATTTTTCTCTGGAGGTCGTTTGCACACTAAAAATTGGTTTAATTCAACTAAAAGAGACACAGTTGATATTTTGACTCAAACTTAGTCTTTTTGGGCATTTTGACTAGAACGTCGTTTCCACCCAAAAAAAAAAGTGGTATTTTTCGCCTAAAACGGACGCAATTGATTTTCTAGTCAAACTTGAACTTTTTTGGCCTTTTGGGTTGTTTTGCTAAGTAATTCGTTTCAACATAAGAGACTGGTATTTCTCGTTCGAAATGGACACAGATAAATTTTCTTGTCAAACGTGGTCTTTTTGGGCCGTTTGGCGGCGTTTTGCTCAGAAGATCGTTGCCTCCCTAAAACGTAGCTTTTTTCGTCCAAAATAGACACAATTGATTTTCCTACTCAAACTTGGTCTTTTTTGGGCATTTTGGGGGCATTTTGATTAGAATGTCGTTTCCGCACAAAAAAGTGTTATTTTTCGTCCAAAACGGACACAATTGATTTTCTAGTCAAACTTGGTCTGTTTTTTGCCTTTGGGGTTATTTGGCCCAGTACGCCGTTTGCACCTAGTAAAGTGGAATTTTTGGTCTTAAACGGACGCAGTTGAATTTTCTTATCAAAGTTGGTGTTTTTGGGCCGTTTAGGGATGTTTTACTCAGAAGATCATTTCCACCCTACCAGGGGGTGTTTTTCGTCAAAAACGGATGAAATTGATTTTTCAACTCAGATTTAGTCTTTTCGATCCATTTGGGGGTGTTTTTCTTAGAAGGTCGTTTCCACAAAAGAAAATGGTGTTTTTCGTCCCAAACAAACACAATTGATTTTCGGTTCAAACTTGCACTTTTCTAGTATTTTGGGGGAATTTCCCTGAGAAGGTCATTTTCACCGTAAAAGGGGTTGTTTTTCTTCCGAAATGGATACAATGATGTTTTTCCCCCTCAAACTTTGTGTTTTGGGGCCTTTTGGTGGCGTTTTGCTTAGAATATCGTTTCCTGCAAAACAAAAAGTGGTATTTTTCTTCCAAAATGGACACAATTGATTTTCTGGTCAAACTTAGTCATTTTTGGCCTTTTTGGATTATTTGGCTCGGTAAGCTGTATCCACCCAATAAAGTGGTATTTTTCGTCCAAAATTGACACAGTAGAATTTTCTTGTCGAACTTGGTCTTTTTGGGTCTTTTGGGGTTATTTTTCTCAGAAGGTCAATTGCACTCTAAAAATTCGTTTTTTCCACCCAAAACGGACACGGTTGGTTTTTTTACTCAAACTTGGTCTTTTTGGTCATTTTGATTAGAACGTTGTTTCCACCCAAAAAAAAAGTGGTATTTTTCGCCTAAAACGGACGCAATTGATTTTCTGGTCAAATTTGAACTTTTTTGGCCTTTTGGGTTCTTTTGCTAAGTAATTCGTTTCAACATAAAACACTGGTATTTCTCGTCCGAAACGGACACAGATAAATTTTCCTTTCAACCGTGGTCGTTTTGGGCCGTTTGGGGGCGTTTCGCTCAGAATGTCATTTCTTCCCTAAAAGGTGGCTTTTTTCGTCCACAATAGACACAATTGATTTTCCTACTCAAAATTGGTCTTTTTTGGGCATTTTGGGGGCGTTTTGATTAGAATGTCGTTTCCACACAAAAAAGTGTTATTTTTCGTCCAAAACGGACACAATTGATTTTCTAGTCAAACTTGGTCTGTTTTTTTACTTTGGGTTGTTTTGCCCAGTACGCCGTTTGTACCTAGTAAAGTGGAATTTTTGGTCTGAAACGGATGCAGTTGAATTTTCGTGTGAAACTTGGTCTTTTTGGGCCGTTTAGGGATGTTTTACTCAGAAGATCATTTCCCCCCTAACTAGGGGTGTTTTTCGTCAAAAACGGATGAAATTGATTTTTCTACACAAATTTAGTCTTTTTGATCCATTTGGGGGAGTTTTTCTTAGAAGGTCGTTTCCACTAAAGAAAGTGGTGTTTTTCGTCCCAAACAGACACAATTGATTTTCGGGTCAAACTTGCACTTTTCTAGCATTTTGGGGGCGTTTTGCTTAGAAGGTCGTTTCCACCGTAAAAGGGGTTGTTTTTCTTCCTAAATGGCTACAATGATGTTTTTCCCCTCAAACATTGTGTTTTGGGGCCTTTTGGTGGCGTTTTTCCTAGAATATCGTTTCCTCCAAAAAACAAAGTGGTGTTTTTCTTCCAGAACGGACACAATTGATTTTCTGTCAAACTTAGTCTGTTTTGGCCTTTTAGGGTTGTTTGGCTTAGAAAACCGTATCCGCCCAATAAAGTGGTATCTTTCGTCCGAAATAGACACAGTACAATTTTCTTGCCGAACTTGGTCTTTTTCGGCCTTTTGGGGTTATTTTTCTCTGGAGGTCATTTGCACACTAAAAATTGGTTTATTTCAACCAAAAGAGACACAGTTGATTTTTTGACTCAAACTTGGTCTTTTTGGGCATTTTGATTAGAATGTCGTTTCCACACAAGAAAAAAATGGTATTTTTCGCCCAAAACGGACACAACTGATTTTCTGGTCACACTTGAACTTTCTTAGCCTTTTGGGTTGTTTTGCTTAGTAAGTCGTTTCAAAATTAAAAAAGTGGTATTTCTCGTCCGAAACGGCCACAGAAAAATTTTCTTGTCACATGGGGTCTTTTTGGGCCGTTTGGGGGTGTTTCGCTCAGAACATCGTTTTCCTCCCAAAAAGGTGTCTTTTTTTGTCCAAAATAGACACAATTGATTTTCCTACGCAAACTTGGTCATTTTTGGGCATTTTGGGGGTGTTTTGATTAGAATGTCGTTTCTGCACAAAAAAGTGTTATTTTTCGTCCAAAACGGACACAATTGATTTTCTAGTCAAACTTGGTCTATTTTTTGCGTTTGGGTTGTTTTGCCCAGTACACCGTTTGGACCTAGTAAAGTGGAATTTTTGGTCTGAAACGGACGCAGTTGAATTTTCATGTCAAACATGGTCTTTTTGGGCCGTTTAGGGATGTTTTACTTAGAAGTTCATTTCCCCCCTAACTGGGGGTGTTTTTCGCCAAAAACCGATGAAATTGATTTTTCTACTCAGATTTAGTCTTTTTGATCCATTTGGGGGTGTTTTTCTTAGAAGATCGTTTCCACTAAAGAAAGTGGTGTTTTTCGTCCCAAACAGACACAATTGATTTTCGGGTCAAACTTGCACTTTTCTAGCATTTTGGGGGCGTTTCGCTCAGAAGGTCGTTTCCACTGATAAAAGGGGTTGTTTTTCTTCCTAACTGGATACAATGATGTTTTCCCCCTCAAACTTTGTGTTTTAGGGCCTTTTGGTGGTGTTTTGCCTAGAACATCGTTTCCTCCAAAAAGAAAAAGTGGTATGTTTCTTCCAAAATGGACACAATTGATTTTCTGGTCAAACTTAGTCTTTTTTAGCCTTTTAGGATTATTTGGCTCAGTAAGCCGTATCCGCCCAATAAAGTGGTATTTTTCGTCCAAAATTGACACAGTTGAATTTTCTTGCCAAACTTGGTTTGTTTTGGCCGTTTGGGGTTATTTTTCTTAGAAGGTCATTTGCACTCTAAAAATTGATTTTTTCCACCCAAAACGGACACAGTTGATTTTTTTACTCAAACTTGGTCTTTTTGGGCATTTTGATTAGAATGTCGTTTCCACACAAGAAAAAAATGGTATTTTTCGCCCAAAACGGACACAACTGATTTTCTGGTCACACTTGAACTTTCTTAGCCTTTTGGGTTGTTTTGCTTAGTAAGTCGTTTCAACATAAAAAAGTGGTATTTCTCATCCGAAATGGCCACAGAAAATTTTCTTGTCAAACGGGGTCTTTTTGGGTCGTTTGGGGGCGTTTCGCTCTGAAGATCGTTTTCTCCCTAAAAAGTGGCTTTTTTCGTCCAAACTAGACACAATTGATTTCCTACTCAAACTTGGTCATTTTTGGGCATTTTGGGGGCGTTTTGATTAGAATGTCATTTCTGCCCAAAAAAAAAGTGTTATTTTTCATTCGAAACGGACAAAATTGATTTTCGGGTCAAACTTGGTCTGTTTTTTGCCTTTGGGGTTGTTTTCCTCAGTCTGCCGTTTCCATCTAGAAAAGTGGTATTTTTCGTCTGAAATGGACGCAGTTGAATTTTCTTTTGAAACTTGGTCTTTTTGGGCCGTTTAGTGATGTTTTACTTAGAAGATCATTTCCTCCTAATAGCGGGGGTGTTTTTCCTCAAAAACGGACACAATTGATTTTTCTACTCAGACTTGGTCATTTTGATCCATTTGAGGGTGTTTTTCTAAGAAGTCATTTCCACTAAAGAAGGTGGTGTTTTTCGTCCCAAACGGACCCAATTGATTTTCAGGTCAAACTTGAATTTTTTGGGCATTTTGCGGGCGTTTCGCTCAGAAGGTCGTTTCGAACATAAAAGTTGATGTTTTTCTTCCAAAACGGATACAATGCACTTTTTCTACTCAAATTTGGTTTTTCGGGGATTTTGGTGGCGTTTTGCCTATAATATCGTTTCCTTCCAAAAAAGTGGTGGTCCTGAACAGACACAATTGATTTTCTGGTCAATCTTAGTCTGTTTTGGCCTTTTAGGGTTGTTTGGCTTAGTAAGCCGTATACGCCCAATAAAGTGGTATTTTTCGTCCGAAATAGACACAGTACAATTTTCTTGCCGAACTTGGTCTTTTTGGGCCGTTTGGGGGTGTTTCGCTCAGAAGGTCGTTTCTTCTCTAAAAAGTGGCTTTTTTTATCCAAAATAGACACAATTGATTTTCCTAATCAAAATTGGTCTTTTTTGGGCATTTTGGGGGCATTTTGATTAGAATGTTGTTTCCGTACAAAAAAGTGTTATTTTTCGTCCAAAACGGAAACAATTGATTTTCCAGTCAAACTTGGTCTGTTTTTTGCCATTGGGGTTGTTTTGCCCAGTACGCCGTTTGCACCTAGTAAAGTGGAATTTTTGGTCTGAAACGGACGCAGTTCAATTTTCGTGTCAAACTTGGTCTTTTTGGGCCGTTTAGGGATGTTTTACTCAGAAGATCATTTCCCCCCTAACTGGGGGTGTTTTTCGCCAAAAACGGATGAAATTGATTTTTCTACATAGATTTAGTCTTTTTGATCCATTTCAGGGTGTTTTTCTTAGAAGATCGTTTCCACTAAAGAAAGTGGTGTTTTTCGTCCCAAACAGACACAATTGATTTTCGGGTCAAACTTGCACTTTTCTAGCATTTTGGGGGCGTTTCGCTCAGAAGGTCGTTTCCACCGTAACAGGGGTTGTTTTTCTTCTTAAATGGATACAATGATGTTTTTCCCCTCAAACTTTGTGTTTTGGGGCCTTTTGGTGGCGTTTTGCCTAGAATATCGTTTCCTCCAAAAAAAAAAGTGGTATTTTTCTTCCAAAATAGACACAATTGATTTTTTGGTCAAACTTAGTCTCTTTTGGCCTTTTAGGATTATTTGGCTCAGTAAGCCGTATTCGCCCATTAAAGTGGTATTTTTCGTCCAAAATTGACACAGTTGAATTTTCTTGTCGAACTTGGTCTTTCTGGGCTGTTTGGGGTTATTTTTCTCAGAAGGTCATTTGCACTCTAAAAATTGGTTTTTTCTACCCAAAACAGATACAGTTGATTTTTCGACTCGAACTTGGTCTTTTTGGGCATTTTGATTAGAATGTCGTTTCCACCCAAAAAAAAAAGTGGTATTTTTCGCCTAAAACGGACACAATTCATTTTCTGGTCGAACTTGAACTGTTTTGCCCTTTTGGGATGTTTTGCTATGTAAGTCGTTTCAACATAAAAGACTGGTATTTCTCGTCCAAAACAGACACAGATAAATTTTCTTGTCAAACGTGGTCTTTTTGGGCCGTTTGGGGGCATTTCGCTCAGAAGATCGTTTCCTCCCTAAAAGGTGGCTTTTTTTGTCCAAAATAGACACAATTGATTTTCCTACTCAAACTTGGTCTTTTTTGGGCATTTTGCGGCTGTTTTGATTAGAATGTTGTTTCTGCCCAAAAAAGTGTTATTTTTCATCCAAAACGGACACAATTGATTTTCTGGTCAAACTTGTTCTGTTTTTTGCCTTTGGGGTTGTTTTCCTTAGTAAGCGGTTTCCATCTAGAAAAGTGGTATTTTTCGTCTGAAACGGACACAGTTGAATTTTCTTTTCAAACTTGGTCTTTTTGGGCCGTTTAGTGATGTTTTACTCAGAAGATCATTTCCCCCTAATAGCGGGGGTGTTTTTCATAAAAAACGGACACAACTGATTTTTCTACTCAAGCTTGGTCTTTTTGATCCATTTGGGGGTGTTATATTTAAAGGTCGTTTCCACTAATGGAAGTGGTGTTTTTCGCCCGAAACGGACACAATTGATTTTCAGGTCAAACTTGCACTTTCCTGGCATTTTGGGGGCGTTTCGCATAGAAGGTCGTTTCCACGATAAAAGGTGTTGTTTTTCATCCAAAATGGATACAATGGACTTTTTCAACTCAAACTTGGTGTTCTAGGGCCTTTTGGTGGCGTTGTGCCTAGAATATCGTTTCCTCCCAAAAAAGTGGTGTTTTTCGTCCAAAACGGACACAATTGATTTTCTGGTCAAACTTAGTCAGTTTTAGCCTTTTATGGTTGTTTGGCTCAGTGCGCCGTATCCCCCCAATAAAGTGGTATTTTTCGTCCGAAATTGACATAGTTGAATTTTCTTGCCGAACTTGGTCTTTTTGGGCCGTTTGCGATTATTTTTCTCAGAAGGTCGTTTGCACTCTAAAAATTGGTTTTTTTTTTGTCCAAAACGGAAAAAGTTGATTTGTAGACTCAAACTTGGTCTTTTTGGGCATTTTGATTAGAATGTCGTTTCCACCCAAAAACAAAAGTGATATTTTCCACTTAAAACGGACACAATTGATTGTTTGTCATTTCAACATTAAAAAATGGTATTTCTTGTCCAAAACAGACACAGATAAATTTTCTTGTCAAACGTGGTCTTTTTGGGCCGTTTAGGGGCATTTCGCTAAGAAGGTCGTTTCTTCCCTAAAAGGTGGCTTTTTTTTTTTTGTCAAAAATACACACAATTGATTTTTTTACTCAAACATGGTCCTTTTTGGGCGTTTTGGCACGTTTTGATTAGAATGTCATTTCTGCCCCCAAGAAGTGTTATTTTCCGTCCAAAACGGATACAGTTGATTTTTTGGTCAAACTTGGTCTGTTTTTTGCCTTTGGGTTTTTTTTTTCTCAGTATGCCGTTTCCACCTAGAAAAGTAGTATTTTTCGTCTGAAACAGACACAGTTGAATTTTCTTGTCAAACCTGTTCTTTTTGGGCCGTTTAGTGATGTTTTACTCAGAAGATCATTTCCTCCCAAATAGGGGGTGTTTTTCGTAAAAAACAGACAAAATTGATTTTTCTACTCAGATTTGGTCTTTTTGATCCATTTGGGAGTGTTTTTCTTAGAAGGTCGTTTCCAGTAAAGAAAATGTTTTTTTTGTCCCAAACGGACCCAATTGATTTTCAAGTCAAACTTGCACTTTTCTGACATTTTGGGGGCGTTTCGCTCAGATGGTCGTTTCCACCATAAAAGGTTTTGTTTTTATTCCAAAACGGATACAATGGACTTTGTCTTGTCAAATTTGGCGTTCTGGGGCCTTTCGGTGGCGTTTTGCCTTCAATATCGTTTCCTCATAAAAAAGTGGTATTTTTCGTACGAAATGGACACAATTGATTTTTTGATCAAACTTAGTCTATTTTGGCCTTTTATGGTTTTTCGGCACAGTAAGCTGTATCCGCCCAATAAAGTGGTATTTTTCATCCGAAATTGACACAGTTGAATTTTCTTGCCGAACTTGGCCTTTTTGGGCCGTTTGGGGTAATTTTTCTCAGAAGGTCGTTTGCACTCTAAAACGTGATTTTTTTCGTCCAAAATGGACAAAGTTGATTTTTCGACTCAAACTTGGTCTTTTCGGGCATTTGGATAAGAATGTCGTTTCCACCAAGGAAAAAAAGTTGTATTTTTCGCCCAAAACGGACACAATTGTATTTTTGGTCAAACTTGAACTTTTTTTTGCCTTTTGGGTTGTTTTGCTAAGTAAGTCGTTTCAACATAAAAAAGTGATATTTTTTGTCCGAAATGCACACAGATAAATTTTCTTTTTTAAACGTGGTCTTTTTGGGCCGTTTGCGGGCGTTTCGCTTAGAAGATCGTTTTCTCCCTAAAAGGTCGCTTTTTTCGTCCAAAATAGACACAATTGATTTTCTTACTCAAACTTGGTCTTTTTTGGGCATTTTAGGGGCGTTATGATTAGAATGTCATTTTTGCCCAAAAAAGTGTTATTTTTCGTCCAAAACAGACACAATTAACTTTCTGGTCAAACTTCGTCTGTTTTTTGCCTTCGGGGTTTAGTGATATTTTACTCTGAAGATCATTTATCCCCCCAATAGGGGCCGTGTTTTTCATAAAAAACGGACACAATCGATTTTTTTACTCAGACTTGGTCTTTTTGATTTATTTGGGGTTGTTTTTCTTAGCAGTTAATTTCCACTAAAGAAAGTGGTGTTTTTCGTCCCAAATGGACTCAATTGATTTTTAGGTTAAACTTGCACTTTTCTGGCATTTTGGGGGCGCTTCGCTCAGAAGGTCGTTTCCACCATAAAATGTGTTGTTTTTCTTCAAAAACGGATTCAATGGACTTTTTCTACTCAAATTTGGTGTTTTGGGGCCTTTCGATGGCGTTTTGCCTAGAATATCGTTTCCTCCCAAAAAAGTGGTGTTTTTCGTCCAAAACGGACACAATTGATTTTTCTGGTCAAACTTAGTCTGTTTTGGCCTTTTAGGATTTTTCGGCTCAGTAAGCCGTATACGCCCAATAAAGTGGTATTTTTCACTCAGACTTGGTCTTTTTGATCCATTTGGGGATGTTTTTCTTAGAAGGTCGTTTCCACTAAAGAAAGTGGTGTTTTTTTGTGCCAAATGGACACAATTGATTTTCAGGTCAAACTAGCACTTTTCTGGCATTTTGGGGGCATTTCGTTCAGAAGGTCGTATCCACCAAAAAAGGTGTTGTTTTACTTCCAAAACGGATACAACGGACTGTTTCTACTCAAATTTGGTGGTTTAGGGCCTTGTAGTGGCGTTTTGCCTAGAATATCGTTTCCTCCCAAAAAAGTGGTATTTTTCGTCCAAAACGGACACAATTGATTTTCAGGTCAAACATAGTCTGTTTGGCCTTTTAGGGTTGTGTGCCTCAGTAAGCCGTATCTGCCCAACAAAGTGGTATTTTTTGTCCAAAATTGACACAGTTCAATTTTCTGGTCGAACTTAGTCTGTTTGGGCTATTTGGGGGCGTTTCGCTCACAAGGTCGTTTCCACCCTACAAGGGGGCTTTTTTTGTCCAAAATAGACACAATTGATTTTTTCACTCAAACTTGGTCTTTTTTGGGTATTTTGCGGCGTTTTGATTAGAATGTCGTTTCTGCCCTAAAATGTGGTATTTTCGTCCGAAACGGATACAATTGATTTTCTAGTCAAACTTGGTCTGTTTTTTGCGTTTGGTTTTTTTTTTGCTTAGTAAGTCGTTTCCACCTAGAAAAGTGGTATTTTTCATTTGAAACAGACGCGGTTGAATTTTTGGGCCGTTTAGTGATGTTTTACTCAGAAGATCATTTACCCCCTGATAGCGGGGTGTTTTTGTTCAAAGATGGACACAAATGATTTTTATACTTAGACTTGGTATTTTTGATCCATTTGGGGGTGTTTTTCGTAGAAGGTCATTTCCACTAGAGAAAGTGGTATTTTTCGTCCGAAACGGACACAATTGATTTTCATGTCAAACTTCCACTTTTCTGGCATTTTAGGGACGTTTCACTCAGATGGTCATATCCACCATAAAATTGTTTCTTTTCTACCAAAAGGGATACAATGGACTTTTTATACTCAAACTTGGTGTTTTGGGGCCTTTTGGTGGCGTTTTGCCTAGAATATCGTTTCCTCCCAAAAAAGTGGTTTATTCGTCCAAAATGGACAGAACTGATTTTCTAGTCAAACTTGGTCTATTTTTTTGCCTTTGGGGTTGTTTTGCTCAGTAAGTCGTTTTCACCTAGAAAAGTGGTATATTTCGTCTGAAACAGACGCAGTTCAATTTTCTTGTCAAACTTGGTCTTTTTGGGCAGTTTGGTGATGTTTTACTCAGAAGATCATTTCCCATTAATAGGGGGGTGTTTTTCTTGAAAAACGGACACGATTGATTTTCTACTCAAACTTGGTCTTTTTGATCCATTTGGGGGTGTTTTTCTTAGAAGGTCGTTTCCACTAAAGAAAGTGGTGTTTTTTGTGCCAAACGGACACAATTGATTTTCAGGTCAAACTTGCACTTTTCTGACATTTTGGGGGCGTTTCGCTTAAAAGGTCGTTTGCTCCATACAAGGTGGCATTTTTTGTCCAAAACAGACACAATTGATTTTTTCACTCAAACTTGGTCTTTTTTGGGTATTTTGCGGCGTTTTGATTAGAATGTCGTTTCCGCCCTAAAATGTGGTATTTTCGTCCGATACGGACACAATTGATTCAAACTTGGTGTTATTTTACTTCCAAAATAGATTCAATGGAGTTTTTCTACCCAAACTTGGTGTTTTGGGGTCTTTTGGTGGCGTTTTGCCTAGAATATCGTTTCCTCCCAAAAAAAAATGGTGTTTTTCGTCCAAAACGGACACAATTGATTTTCAGGTCAAACTTAGTCTGTTTTAGCCTTTTAGGGTTGTTTTCCTCAGTAAGTCGTATCTGCCCAATGTGGTGGTATTTTTCATCCGAACTTGGTCTTTTTGGGCTGTTTGGGGGCGTTTCGCTCAAAAGGTCGTTTCTTCCCTACAAGGTGGTGTTTTTCGTCCAAAATAGACACAATTGATTTTCTGGTAAAACTTGGTCTGTTTTTTGCGTTTGGGTTTTTTTTTGCTCAGTAAGTCGTTTCCACCTTGAAAAGTGGTATTTTTCATTTGAAATGGATGCAGTTCAATTTTCTTGTCAAACTTGGTCTTTTTAGGCCATTTGGTGATGTTTTACTCAGAAGATCTTTTCCCAATAATAGGGGGGTGTTTTTCTTGAAAACCGGACACGTTTGATTTTTCTACTCAGACTTGGTCTTTTTGGACATTTGGGGGTGTTTTTCTTAGAAGGTTGTTTCCGCTAAAGAAAGTGGTGTTTTTCGTGCCAAACGGACATAATTGATTTTCTTGTCAAACTTGCACTTTTCTGGCATTTTGGGGACGTTTCGCTCAGAAGGTTGTATCCACCATAAAAGTTGTTGTTTTTCAACCAAAACGGATACAATGGACCTTTTCTACTCAAACTTGGTGTTTTGGGTCCTTTTGGTGGTGTTTTGCCTAGAATATCGTTTCCTCCCAAAAAAGTGGTTTATTAGTCCAAAATGGACACAATTGATTTTCCGGTCAAACTTTGTCTATTTTTTGCCTTTGGGGTTGTTTTGCTCAGTAAGTTGTTTCCACCTAGAAATGTGGTATTTTCCGTCTAAAACGGATGCAGTTCAATTTTCTTGTCAAACTTGGTCCTTTTGGGCCGTTTGGTGATGTTTTACTCAGAAGATCATTTCTCATTAATAGGGGAGTGTTTTTCTTGAAAAACAGACACAATTAATTTTTCTACTCAGACTTCGTTTTTTTGATCCATTTGGGGGTGTTTTTCTTAGAAGGTCATTTCCACTAAAGAAAGTGGTGTTTTTCCTGCCAAACGGACACAATTGATTTTCAGGTTAAACTTGTTCTTTTCTGGCATTATGGGGGCGTTTCGCTCAGAAGGTCGTATTCACCAAAAAGGGTGTTGTTTTACTTCCAAAACGGATACAATGAATGTTTTCTACCCAAACTTGGGTGTTTTGGGGCCTTTTGGTGGTGTTTCACCTAGAATATCGTTTCCTCCCAAAAAAGTGGTGTTTTTCGTCCAAAACGCGCACATTTGATTTTCTGGTCAAACTTAGTCTGTTTTAGCCTTTTAGGGTTGTGTACCTCAGTAAACTGTATCCGCCCAATAAAGTGGTATTTTGTGTCCGAAATTGACACAGTTCAATTTTCTGGCCGAACTTGGTTTGTTTGGGCTGTTTGGGGGCGTTTCGCTCAAAAGGTCGTTCCCTCCATCCAAGGTGGTGTTTTTCCCCCAAAATAGACAAAATTGATTTTTCCACTCAAACTTGGTCTTTTTTGGGCATTTTTGGGGCGTTTTGATTAGAATGTTGTTTCCGCCCTAAAAAAGAGTTTTTTCGTCCGAAACGGACACAATTGATTTTCTGGTCAAACTAGGTCTGTTTTTTGCCTTTGGGGTGTTTTTGTTCAGTAAGTCGTTTCCACCTAGAAAAGTGGTATTTTTCATTTGAAACAGACGCAGTTGAATTTTTGGGTTGTTTAGTGATGTTTTACTTCGAAGATCGTTTACCCCCTAATAGGGGGTGTTTTTCGTAAAAAAACGGACACAATTGATTTTTCTACTAAGACTAGGTCTTTTTGATCCATTTGGGAGTGTTTTTCTTAGAAGGTCGTTTCCACTAAAGAAAGTGGTGTTTTTCGTCCCAAACGGACACAATTGATTTTCATGTCAAACTTGCACTTTTCTGGCATTTTGGGGTCGTTTCGCTCAGAAGGTCATATCCACCATAAAAGTTGTTGTTTTTCTACCAAAATGGATACAATGGACTTTTTCTACTGAAACTTGGTGTTTTGGGGCCTTTTGGTGGCGTTTTGCCTAGAATATCGTTTCCTCCCAAAAAAGTGGTTTATTCATCCAAAATGGACACAAATGATTTTCTGGTCAAACTTGGTCTATTTTTTGCCTTTGGGGTTGTATTGCTCCGTACGTCGTTTCCCCCAAGAAAAGTGGTATTTTTCGTGTGAAACGGATGCAATTCAATTTTCTCTTCAAACTTGGTCTTTTTGGGCCGTTTGGTGATATTTTACTCAGAAGATCATTTCCCATTAATAGGGGGTGTTTTTCTTAAAAAATGGACACAATTGATTTTTCTACTCAGACTTGGTCTTTTTGATCCAATTGGGGGTGTTTTTCTTAGAAGGTCGTTTCCACTAAAGAAAGTGGTGTTTTTCGTCCCAAACGGACACAATTGATTTTCGTGTCAAACTTGCACTTTTCTGGTATTTTGGGATCGTTTCACTCAGAATGTCGTATCCACCATAAAAGTTGTTGTTTTTCTATGAAAACGGATCCAATGGACTTTTTCTACTCAAACTTGGTGTTTTGAGGCCTTTTGCCTAGAATATCGTGTCCTCCGAAAAAAGTGGTTTATTCGTCCAAAATGGACACAAATGATTTTCTGGTCAAACTTTGTCTGTTTTTTGCCTTTGGGGTTGTCTTGCTCCGTACGTCGTTTCCACCAAGAAAAGTCGTATTTTTCGTGTGAAACGGATACAGTTCAATTTTCTCTTCAAACTTGGTCTTTTTGGCCCGTTTGGTGATATTTTACTCAGAAGATAATTTCCCATTAATAGGGGGGTGTTTTTCTTAGAAGGTCGTTTCCACTAAGGAAAGTGGTATTTTTCGTGCCAAACGTACACAATTGATTTTCAGGTCAGACTTGTACTTTTCGGTCATTTTGGGGGCATTTCGCTCAGAAGGTCATATCCACCAAAAAAGATGTTGTTTTCCTTCCAAAATGGATATAATGGACTTTTTCTACCCAAACTTGGTGTTTTGGGGCCTTTTGGTGGCGTTTCGCCTAGAATATCGTTTCCTCCAAAAAAAGTAGTATTTTTCGTCCAAAACGGACATAATTGATTTTCAGGTCAAACTTAGTCTGTTTCGGCCTTTTAGGGTTGTTTTCCTCAGTAAGCCGTATCCACCCAATAAGCTGGTATTTTTCGTCTGAAATTGACACAGTTCAATTTTTTGGCCGAACTTGGTCTTTTTGGGTTGCTTGGGGGCGTTTCGCTCAAAAGGTCGTTTCCTCCCTACAAGGTGGCGTTTTTCTTTCAAAATAGACACAATTGATTTTTCCACTCAAACTTGGTCTATTTTGGGTATTTTTGGGGTGTTTTAATTAGAATGTCATTTTCGCCCTAAAAAGTGATTTTTTCGTCCGAAATGGACACAATTGATTCTCTGGTCAAACTTAGTATGTTTTTTGCCTTTGGGTTTTTTTGGCTCAGTAAGTCGTTTCCACCCAGAAAAGTGCTATTTTTCGTTTGAAATAGACGCGGTTGAATTTTTGGGCCGTTTAGTGTTGTTTTACTTAGATGATCATTTACACCCTAATAGTGGGTGTTTTTCATAAAAAATGGAAACAATTGATTTTTCTACTCAGACTTGGTCTTTTTGATTCATTTGCGGGTGTTCTTCTTAGAAGGTCGTTACCACTAAAGAAAGTGGTGTTTTTCATCCCAAACGGAGACAATTGATTGTCATGTCAAACTTGCACTTTTCTAGCATTTTGGGAGCGTTTCGCTCAGAAGGTCGTATCCACAATAAAAGTTGTTGTCTTTCAACCAAAACGGATGCAATGGACTTTTTCTACCCAAACTTGGTGTTTTGGGGCCTTTTGGTGGCGTTTTGCCTTGAATATCGTTTCCTCCCAAAAAAGTGGTTTTTTTCGTTCAAAATGGACACAATTGATTTTTTGGTCAAACTTGGTCTGTGTTTTGCCTTCGGGGTTGTTTTGCTCCGTAAGTCGTTTCCACCTAGAAAAGTGGTATTTTTCATCTGAAACGGACGCAGTTCAATTTTCTTGTCAAACTTGGTCTTTTTGGGCCGTTTGGTGATGTTTTACTCAGAAGATCATTTCCCATTTATAGGGGGTGTTTTTCTTGAAAAACGGACACAATTGATTTTTCTACTCAGACTTGGTCTTTTTGATCCATTTGGGGGTGTTTTTCTTAGAAGGACGTTTTCACTAAAGAAAGTGGTGTTTTTCGTTCCCAATGGACACAATTGATTTTCCGGTCAAACTTGCACTTTTCTGGCATTTTGGAGGCGTTTCGCTCAGACGGTCGTATCCACCAAAAAAGGTGTTGTTTTACTTCCAAAAAGGATACAATGGATTTTTTCTACCCAAACTTGGTGTTTTGGGGCATTTTGGTGGCGTTTTGCTTAGAATATCGTTTTCTCCCAAAAAAGTGATGTTTTTCGTCCAAAACGCGCACAATTGATTTTCAGGTCAAACTTAGTCTGTTTTGGCCTTTTAGGGTTGTGTGCCTCAGTAAGCCGTATCTGCCCAATAAAGTGGTATTTTTTTTTCCGAAATTGACCCAGTTCAATTTTCTGGCCGAACTTGGTCTGTTTGGGCTGTTTGGGGGCGTTTCGCTCAAAAGGTCGTTTCCTCCCTACAAGGGGGAGTTTTTTGTCCAAAATAGGCACAATTGATTTTTCCACTCAAACTTGGTGTTTTTTGGGCGTTTTTGCAGCGTTTTGATTAGAATATCGTTTTCGCCCTAAAAAGTAGTACTTTTTGTCCAAAACGAACACAATCGATTTTCTAGTCAAACTTGGTCTTTTTTTTGCGCTTGGGGTTTTTTTGCTCAGTAAGTCGTTTCCACCTAGAAAAGTGGAATTTTTCCTTTGAAACAGATGCGGTTGAATTTTTGGGTCGTTTAGTGATGTTTTACTCCGAAGATCGTTTACCCCCTAATAGGGGGGTGTTTTTCGTAAAAAACGGACACAATTGATTTTTCTACTAAGACTTGGTCTTTTTGATCCATTTGGGGGTATTTTTCTTAGAAGGTGGTTTCCACCAAAGAAAGTGGTGTTTTTCTTCCCAAACGGACACAATTGATTTTCAGGTCAAACTTAGTCAGTTTTGTCCTTTATGGGTTGTTTGCCTCAGTAAACCGTATCCGCCCAATAAAGTGGTATTTTTCATCCGAAATTGACATAGTTCAATTCTCTAGCCGAACTTGGTCTTTTTGGGCTGTTTAGGGGCGTTTCAATCGAACGGTTGTCTCCTCCCAACAAGGTGGCGCTTTTCGTCCAAAATAGACACAATTGATTTTTCCACTCAAACTTGGTCTCTTTTGGGCATTTTGATTAGAACGTCGTTTCCGCCCTAAAGAGTAGTATTTTTCATCCGAAACGGACACAATTGATTTTCTGGTCAAACTTTTTCTGTTTTTTTGCATTTGGGTTTTTTTCGCTCAGTAAGTCATTTGAATGGGTTGTTTGCCTCAAACTTGGTCTGTTTTTTGCCTTTGGGGTTGTTTTGCTCTGTAAGTCGTTTCCACCTAGATAAGTGGTAGTTTTTGTCTGAAACGGACGCAGTTCAATTTTCTTGTCAAACTTGGTCTTTTTGGGCCGTTTCGTGATGTTTTAATCAGAAGATCATTTCCCATTAATAGGGGGGTATTTTTCTTGTAAAACGAACACAATTGAATTTTCTACTCAGACTTCGTCTTTTTGATCCATTTGGGGGTGTTTTTCCTAGAAGGTCGCTTCCACTAAAGAAAGTGGTATGTTCGTGCCAAACGGACACAATTGATTTTCAGGTTAAACTTGCACTTTTCTGGCATTTTGGGGGCATTTTCTTAGAAGGTCGTATCCACCAAAAAAGAAGGTGTTTTACTTCCAAAATGGATGCAATGGACTTTTTCTGCTCAAACTTGTTGTTTTGGAGCCTTTTCGTGGCGTTTTGCCTAGAATATCATTTCCTCCCAAAAAAGTGGCAGTTTCGTCCAAAACGGACACAAGTGATTTTCAGGTCAAACTTAGTCAGTTTTGTCCTTTATGGGTTGTTTGCCTCAGTAAACCGTATCCGCCTAATAAAGTGGTATTTTTCATCCGAAATTGACATAGTTCAATTCTCTAGCCGAACTTGGTCTTTTTGGGCTGTTTGGGGGCGTTTCAATCGAAAGGTCGTTTCCTCCAAACAAGGTGGCACTTTTCGTCCAAAATAGACACAATTGATTTTTCCACTCAAACTTGGTCTTTTTTGGGCATTTTGATTAGAATGTCGTTTCCGCCCTAAAGAGTAGTATTTTTCATCCGAAACGGACACAATTGATTTTCTGGTCAAATTTTTTCTGTTTTTTTGCATTTGGGTTTTTTTTGCTCAGTAAGTCATTTCCACCTAGAAAATTGGTGTTTTTCGTTTGAAACAGACGCGGTTGAATTTTTGGGTCGTTTAGTGATGTTTTACTCAGAAGATCGTTTACCCCTAATAGGGGGGTGTTTTTCGTAAAAATCGGACACAATTGATTTTTCTACTCAGACTTGGTCTTTTCGATCCATTTGGGGGGCGTTTTATTAGAAGGTCGTTTCCACTAAATAAAGTGGTGTTTTTTGTCCCAAACGGACACAAATGATTTTCATGTCAAACTTGCACTTTTCTGGCATTTTGGAGACGTTTCGCTCAGAAGGTCGTATCGACCATAAAAGTTGTTGTTTTTCTACCAAAATGGATACAATGGACTTTTCCTACTCAAACTTGGTGTTTTGGGGCCTTTTGGTGGCATTTTGCCTAGAATATCGTTTCCTCCCAAAAAAGTGGTTTATTCGTCCAAAATGGACACAAATGATTTTCTGGTCAAACTTGGTCTGTTTTTTGCCTTTCGGGTTGTTTTGCTCAGTAAGTCGTTTCCACCTAGAAAAGTGGTATTTTTTGTCTGAAACGGACGCAGTTCAATTTTCTTGTCAAACTTGGTATTTTTGGGCCGTTTCGTGATGTTTTAATCAGAAGATCATTTACCCCCTAATAGGGGGTGTTTTTCTTGAAAAACGGACACAATTGATTTTTCTACTAAGACTTGGTCTTTTTGATCCATTTGGGGGTGTTTTTCTCAGAAGGACGTTTCCACTAATGAAAGTGGTGTTTTTCGTGCCAAACCTACATAATTGATTTTCAGGTCAAACTTGCACTTTTCTGGCATTTTGGCGGCGTTTTGCTTAGAAGGTCGTATCCACCATAAAGTTGTTGTTTTTCTACCAAAACGGATACAATGGACTTTTTCTACTCAAACTTGGTGTTTTGGGGCCTTTTGGTGGCATTTTGCCTAGAATATCGTTTCCTCCCAAAAAAGTGGTTTATTCGTCCAAAATGGACACAAAAGATTTTCTGGTCAAACTTGGTCTATTTTTTGCCTTTGGGGTTGTTTTGCTCAGTAAGTCGTTTCCACCTAGATAAGTGGTATTTTTTGTTTGAAACGGACGCAGTTCAATTTTCTTGTCGAACTTGGTCTTTTCGGGCCATTTCGTGATGTTTTAATCAGAAGATCATTTCCCATTAATAAGGGGTGTTTTTCTTGTAAAACGGACACAATTGATTTTTCTACTCAGACTTGGTCTTTTTGATCCATTTGGGGGTGTTTTTCCTAGAAGGTCGCTTCCACTAAAGAAAGTGGTATTTTTCGTGCCAAACGGACACAATTAATTTTCAGGTCAAACTTGCACTTTTCTGGCATTTTGGGGGCGTTTCCTTAGAAGGTCGTACCCACCAAAAAAGAAGGTATTTTACTTCCAAAATGGATACAATGGACTTTTTCTGCTCAACCTTGTTGCTTTGGAGCCTTTTCGTGGCGTTTTGCCTAGAATATCATTTCCTCCCAAAAAAATGGCAGTTTCGTCCAAAACCGACACAATTGATTTTCAGGTCAAATTTAGAATGTTTTGGCCTTTTTGGGTTGTTTGCCTCAGTAAGCTGTATCCGCCCATTAAGTGGTATTTTTCGTCCGAAATTGACATAGTTCAATTTTCTGGCCGAACTTGATCTTTTTGGGCTGTTTGGGGGCGTGTCGCTCAAAAGGTCGTTTCCTCCCAACAAGGTGGCGTTTTTCGTCTAAAATAGACCCAATTGATTTTTCCATTCAAACTTGGTCTTTTTTGGGCATTTTGATTGGAATGTCGTTTCCGCCCTAAGGAATGGTATTTTTCATCCGAAACGGACACAATTGATTTTCTGGTCAAACTTGGTCTGTTTTTTTGCATTTGGGTTTTTTTTTTTCTCAGTAAGTCATTTCCACCTGGAAAATTGGTGTTTTTTGTTTGAAACAGACGCGGTTGAATTTTTGGGTCGTTTAGTGATACTCAGAAGATCGTTTACCCCTAATAGGGGGGGTGTTTTTCGTAAAAATCGGACAGAATTGATTTTTCTACTCAGACGTGGTCTTTTCGATCCATTTGGGGGGGGTTTTTATTAGAAGGTCGTTTCCACTAAAGAAAGTGGTGTTTTTCGTTCCAAACGGACACAATTGATTTTTATGTCAAACTTGCACTTTTCTGGCATTTTGGAGACGTTTCGCTCAGAAGGTCGTATCGACCATAAAAGTTTTTGTTTTTCTACCAAAATGGATACAATGGACTTTTTCTACTCAAACTTGGTGTTTTGGGGCCTTTTGGTGGCATTTTGCCTAGAATATCGTTTCCTCCCAGAAAAGTGGTTTATTCGTCCAAAATGGACACAAATGATTTTCTGGTCAAACTTGGTCTGTTTTTTGCCTTTCGGGTTGTTTTGCTCAGTAAGTCGTTTCCACCTAGAAAAGTGGTATTTTTTGTCTGAAACGGACGCAGTTCAATTTTCTTGTCAAACTTGGTCTTTTTGGGCCGTTTCGTGATGTTTTAATCAGAAGATCATTTAGCCCCTAATAGGGGGTGTTTTTCTTGAAAAACGGACACAATTGGTTTTTCTACTAAGACTTGGTCTTTTTGATCCATTTGGGGGTGTTTTTCTTAGAAGGACGTTTCCACTAATGAAAGTGGTGTTTTTCGTGCCAAACCTACACAATTGATTTTCAGGTCAAACTTGCACTTTTCTGGCATTTTGGCGGCGTTTCGCTCAGAAGGTCGTATCCACCATAAATTTGTTGTTTTTCTACCAAAACGGATACAATGGACTTTTTCAAATCAAACTTCGTGTTTTGGAGCCTTTGGGTGGCATTTTGCCTAGAATATCATTTCCTCCCAAAAAGTGGTTTATTCGTCCAAAATGGACACAAATGATTTTCTGGTCAAACTTGGTCTGTTTTTTGCCTTTGGGGTTGTTTTGCTCAGTAAGTCGTTTCCACCTAGATAAGTGGTATTTTTTGTCTGAAATGGACACAGTTCAATTTTCTTGTCGAACTTGGTCTTTTTGGGCCGTTTCGTGATGTTTTAATTAGAAGATCATTTCCCATTAATAGGGGGTATTTTTCTTGTAAAACGGACACAATTGATATTTCTACTCAGACTTGGTCTTTTTGATCCATTTGGGGGTGTTTTTCCTAGAAGGTCGCTTCCACTAAAGAAAGTGGTGTTTTTCGTGCCAAATGGACACAATTGATTTTCAGGTCAAACTTGCACTTTTCTGGCATTTTGGGGGCGTTTCTTTAGAAGGTCGTATCCACCAAAAAAGAAGGTGTTTTACTTCCAAAATGGATGCAATGGACTTTTTCTGCTCAAACTTGTTGTTTTGGAGCCTTTTCATGGCGTTTTGCCTTGAATATCATTTCCTCCCAAAAAAGTGGCAGTTTCCGCCAAAACGGACACAATTGATTTTCAGGTCAAACTTAGTCAGTTTTGTCATTTATGGGTTGTTTGCCTCAGTAAACCGTATCTGCCCAATAAAGTGGTATTTTTCATCGGAAATTGACATAGTTCAATTTTCTGGCCGAACTTGGTCTTTTTGGGCTGTTTGGGGGTGTGTCGCTCAAAAGGTCGTTTCCTCCCAACAAGGTGGCGTTTTTCGTCCAAAATAGACCCAATTGATTTTTCCATTCAAACTTGGTCTTTTTTGGGCATTTTGATTAGAATGTCATTTCCGCCCTAAAAAATGGTATTTTTCATCCGAAATGGACACAATTGATTTTCTGGTCAAACTTTGTCTGTTTTTTTTGCATTTGGGTTTTTTTTTGCTCAGTAAGTCATTTCCACCCGGAAAATTGGTGTTTTTTGTTTGAAACAGACGTGGTTGAATTTTTGGGTCGTTTAGTTATACTCAGAAGATCGTTTACCCCTAATGGGGGGGTGTTTTTCTTGAAAAATGGACAGAAATGATTTTTCAACTCAGACTTGGTCTTTTTGATCCATTTCGGGGTGTTCTTCTTAGAAGGTTGTTTCCAATAACGAAAGAGGTGTTTTTCATCCCAAACGGAGACAATTGATTTTCATGTCAAACTTGCACTTTTCTGGCATTTTGGGGGCATTTCACTCGGAAGGTCATATCCACCATAAAAGTTGTTGTTTTTATACCAAAACGGATATAATGGACTTTTTCTATTCAAACTTGGTGTTTTGGGGCCTTTTGGTGCCATTTTTCCTAGAATATCGTTTCCTCCCAAAAAAATGGTTTTTTGGTCCAAAATGGACACAATTGATTTTCTGGTCAAACTTGGTTTGTTTTTGGCCTTTGGGGTTGTTTTGCTCAGTAAGTCGTTTCCACCTAGAAAAGTGGTATTTTTCGTCTGAAACGGACGCAATTCAATTTTCTTGTCAAACTTGGTCTTTTC
This sequence comes from Eucommia ulmoides, assembly GCA_016647705.1. Classification (NCBI taxonomy): domain Eukaryota; kingdom Viridiplantae; phylum Streptophyta; class Magnoliopsida; order Garryales; family Eucommiaceae; genus Eucommia; species Eucommia ulmoides. The sequence goes on along the minus strand of CM028334.1, from coordinate 43,699,986 downwards.
GGGCCGTTTGGTGATGTTTTACTCAGAAGATCATTTCCCATTAATAGGGGGTGGTTTTCTTGTAAAACGGACACAATTGATATTTTTACTCAGACTTGGTCTTTTTGATCCATTTGGGGGTGTTTTTCCTAGAAGGTCGCTTCCACTAAAGAAAGTGGTGTTGTTCGTGCCAAACGGACACAATTGATTTTCAGGTCAAACTTGCACTTTTCTGGCATTTTGGGGGCATTTCCTTAGAAGGTCGTATCCACCAAAAAAGGTGTTGTTTTACTTCCAAAATGGATACAATGGACGTTTTCTGCACAAACTTGTTGTTTTGAAGTTTTTTCGTGGCGTTTTGCCTAGAATATCATTTCCTCCCAAAAAAGTGGTAGTTTCGTCCAAAACGGACACAATTGATTTTCAGGTCAAACTTAGTATGTTTTGGCCTTTTAGGGTTGTTTGCCTCAGTTAGTTGTATCCGCCCAATAAAGTGGTATTTTTCGTCCGAAATTGACACAGTTCAATTTTCTAGCCGAACTTGGTCTTTTTGGGCTGTTTGGGGGCGTTTCGCTCAAAAGGTCGTTTCCTCCCAACAAGGTGGCGTTTTTCGTCCAAAATAGACACAATTGATTTTTCCACTCAAAAACTTGGTCTTTTTTGGGGTATTTTGATTAGAATGCCGTTTTCGCCCTAAAAAGTGGAATTTTTCATCCAAAACGGACACAATTGATTTTCTGGTCAAACTTGGTCTGTTTTGTGCGTTTGGGGTTTTTTTGCTCGGTAAGTTGTTTCCACCTAGAAAAGTGGTAGTTTTCGATAGGATATGGCCTGATCCAGAAGGAGAGCATGAGGTATATTCTACACCCCATCCCTCTCGAGCCATAATTAGTGATGAAGGAACCCACTTATGTAACAAAATGTTCAATACTTTGTTGACAAAGTATGGGGTTAGGAATAAGGTAGCACTGCAGTACCATCTGTAGACAAACGGACAAGCTGAAGTATCAAACTGGGAGATCAAGCAAATTTTGGAGAAAACGATTCATTCTAATTGCAAGGATTGAGCGGTGAAGTTGGATGATCCATTGTGGGCATATCGCACGGCTTTTAAGACACCGATCGGCATGCCACCGTATTGATTGGTGTTTGGAAAAGCGTATCACTTACCAGTTGAGTTGGAGCACTACACCTTTTAGGCGATAAAGAAATTGAACTTTGATATAAAAGCTTCAGGTGAACAACATATCCTCCAACTTAATGAAATGGAGGAATTCTAGAACGAGGTGTATGAAAATACCAAGATCTACGAAGACAATGAAGAGATGGTATGACAAGAAGATCGAGAGGAGAAAGTTTAGCCCGGATTAACAAGTTCTATTGTTTAATTAAAGTTTAGCCTGGATTAACAAGTTCTATTGTTTAATTCACGGCTGAGGCTCTTTCCCAAAAAGTTGAAGTCCCGGTGGTCTGGACCATTCCGGATCAAGCATGTATTTCTATTCTGCTCTATTGAATTGGAAGGCGATGACGAATGAATTTTCCAAGTCAATGGGGAGCAGATCAAACATTACTTCAGCAACGAAGAGTGAGTTGTGGAGAGTATCTCCCTCGTTGACGATTGATCTTGGAATTAGCTACGTCCAGCTGGGGATGGTAAATCCAGTATTTTTTTATATGAAACTGAGGGTAAGATCTTGTCCAACTTTTTCTATTACTTACTTTTTGAAGGGCAGAATGGTCTTGGAGCGTGTTTGGTGGTAAATTGAGGAGTGTCGATACTCGGGGATGTGTTTCGCACTTAAAATATTTGAACTAGAGAAATAGAAGTGCATAGTGTAGAGCCTTGTTGTGAAAACTTGAATAAATCATGAAATCCCAACAGAAGGCTCACCGCTGAGGCGGTGAAACTACATGATGTAAGGTTTTCAGCAAAACACTTCACTACCGAAGCGATGAAACTACAGGTTGTAATGGTTTTTAAAAGCTGTTTCACTGCCGAGGCGGTGAAACAGAATGTTTTAGTTTTAAAAAATTGCTCCACCACTGACGCGATGATCCTACCACCGCAACAATGAATCCTCTGTTCGAATAAAATGATACCGCTCAATTTAAACTGCCACAACCACCTCTAAAACCCCAAATCTCTCTATTTTCATCCTCACAAACCGTTTCCAACCCACAAATTCAACCTTCCATTTACAAAATTTTTTATTTCCACCAAGAATCATCCTCTAAAAATCAATCTTCCACCCTATTTTCGAATCCTAGGGTTTAAGGAACAAAAGGTGCGATTTTACCCATTTTTAATCATTTGGACCAAATGTTTTTCAACAAATAAGTAGTTTTGATCTCACATTTCATCTCTATGTTGAAATATTTGGTTGATTTGTATATTCATATCAAGAATCGTTGAATTTAGATTGTGCCCTAAACCCTTGAACCCCATTTTCGCGATTTTCTTTATCACTATGGGATTTTGGTTTGATTTTTGGTGATAAACAAGATTTCTATGGATTGTGACATTGTGTGATACAAAATTTCATGCTACATTGTTAAAATTTTCTTGAAACCATTGTGATTGGTATGTGCGTATTGATATTGTGCCGTGTTCTTGACGTTGTTGATTCGGGGGATTGTTTTCCATTGTTCATATATGATTGGGTTGCCATGTTTTGTGATTGTGATTGATAGGATCCATGACTAAGCGAGCCATATCAAAAAGGGCAAGGGGAGAAGGTTCGAGTTCTCGCACTGGGGGTCCCGCCACTGACTATGATTCTGCTCGCTTTATTTCTAAACAGGCCGAGGAACATTTCAACTGCTTAGAACATGCATTAGATAGAAAGGCTTTGTGAAATTGAAAAGTCTGCAGGGTGAATTTCAGGATGTGATCCAAAGCCTCAGTTGGGAAGGTTTTTGTAAATCACCACCCCGGGGCGAGATGGCCTTAGTGTAAGAATTCTATACAAATATCACCGAAGCAAATGACAACCGAACAAGGGTCCAAACTTTCCCTAGCTCATTCAGTCCCGAGTTAATAAACGAAGTTTTGGGATTGGTGGCCCTGAAATCAACTGACGAACCATATGGGGGCAGAGATCTGAGCATGGACACTGTGATCCGAGCCATCACTTCAGGCAACGTCTAGTGGACTCACACAGGGTCGGGTATAGCCACTTTCCCAACTAAATTCCTCAATTCGATCACCAAAATATTGCACCATTTTGTTTGCAAAATCATTCTCCCGATATCTCACTTATCGGACATCTCCAAAGAAAGGGCCATGATGCTATATTTGATTCAGATGGGTAAGCCGATAAATGTTGGATTCTTCATCTACTCCTCTATTCTTCATGCCATTAATACAACAAAGTATGATCTTCCATTTCCTTCGCTCTTGACCAACCTATTCTAACGGGCCGGTATATCAATAATCAGGGATAACCCTTGCCCCCTAATCGTTCCACTCGATCTAGCTATGATAAATTGAATAGAGAAAGCTAGAGCGAAAGGGTTGGGAGAGAAAAAAGCTGAATAAGATGAAGGGCTTGAAGCGGAAGAGGTAGGACCATTTGAGGCCCCTAGTGAGGTCGCTTTGGAGAAGGTCTATAAGGAGCTCCAGGAGGTCTGGCTCGACAATCGCGTTCTTCGGTAAGGGCAATATACTTCGAATCACCGACATGCCGAGCTCGGGATGTTTTTTGACCAATATATGCATCAACAAGATCAAGTCCAACAGCTCATTAGCAAGCGCCTCGGCATCGACACGAGTGCTTATCCGCCAATGCCACAAATACTGCCACACCTCTTGCAACCGCCATACTTTCCTTTCTAACGAGATAGTAGTGGCGATGATGTTTCTCTAGGTGGATAGTAGAAGGTGAAACTTATATGTCTTATCTCCTAGGTATGTGTTCAAAACCCAATTTTTATTGTTAATGCTATATACTGCTATTGGGTTCACTGCTCAGTCAGTGTGGACACTACCTACTTCAAGTTTGTGGGGAGGTTCATCCAATTTTGTTTTTCGTTAGAAAAGGATGAACAAAATTTTGATGTATTATACTTGCATATTTTATGTATGCCTAGTTACGCTTTGTAAAAGCTTAGAAGTATATTGTAGATTTTAACATATAGTTAATTTTTATTTTAAGTTTGTGTTTATGCATGTGAAATGCTTAGTTTAGTGTATGTATGTTAGTGTTTGGATTTAGCGTAGAGATGTTTATGTATGAAGTAGTATTTGCATGTTGAGTTGTTGAGTTCATCTGGGCCATTTCCTGATGATGAAAATTATCCCCTAATTGTATATCGAGGTCGGGGGTGATGCCATTCATGTATGTTTTGTGTGCTTGGCATGTCAATTAGGTAAAAATCATTTTGATCCTAAAATCGTACAATAGCATAGACTCACTGTATAATCGTTCGAACAATTTAACGTCGATTATTCAGTAATTAGTTCAAGACAAATTTGAGGAATCGAAAACTTGACTGGCGGAAACTTGAGGTGAAATCCAAGGTGAGGTTATTCAGGAGGCATAATTTAGTCCTTCATTTTTATCGCTTGAACCTTTGAAGCTAACCTTGAAAATTTTATCTCTCGTTACCCTGTCGAAGCCGAATACCTTTTTAATTATGAACATATATAAAAACCATAGCCAATTAAAAAATTTCCAAACCATTGTCGCTAAGCCAAACGCACAAATTGAGTGAAATCAAGTTGGCATTATTTTATGCTACTTGAAGGGAGAGGTCGGGTTTTGGGCGAATTTTTATTGATTCGGTATTAGTGTATCCACTTGTCAGTCTTTTAATTCTATTTACACGCCCATAAAATTGTATAAAATCGAATAAGTTTGGGGGTGTACTATAAGGTAAAAAAAAAAACTATGTGAATATAGTTGTTATTTTCGTTCTTTTGATAAGTGAATACAAAGTTCTTAAATTCTTGTTCAGGGTTGTGTTTTAAGTATTTGGGGTTACGAGAGAGATATAGCGACAAGCGTTTGTGCTTCGGGTATCGTTGAATTATCGTAATTATAAACGATTACCTATTTTCTATTCCTGAGATACCCTTGGCCGTTCTCCAATGCCTATCCAAACCCTATTGATATCTTTGAATTTCTAAACCCATATTAGTGGATAGTCAAGCCCAGTCAAGCATATTGTTTTTCTAATCCTTAAACGGTTTAAGTCATGAACTTAGTTATGGAATAATCCAATCCGGTGTTCGCATAGTCATACGTTTGAGTTGTCACACACACTTTAAATGGATCTAGAATGGTTTTTATTTATATTGAGTGTTGCAATTCTAGAACACCACATAGTGTGTGTTATTTCCCAAACTTGATCTGATTGAGGGTTATTGAGGGAGGAACAACTTGGTTTCTTTGATTGAACTTGGAACTCGCATGTGTTTACTTCTTAATTGTTAAAGTTTATTTATTTTTAGTAGTTAGTTATTTAGTTAATTGGTATAGTTAGTTCATTTTAGTGTTAGGGTGTTTTTGCTCAAGGACTAGCAAAATTCCAAGTATGGGGGTATTTGATAGGTTGAAAATACCTATCCACTTCTAAGCCAAATTTGGTAGTTTTTGAGTGTTTTAGTAACATTTTACGGCATTTTTGTATGTTTTTATGTAAATCAGGTGTAGGAACGTAATAAAGTGATGAACGAGCGAAGCGGTAGAAAAACGGTGAAGAAACGGTGAAAGAAACAATGTTTCAGGACAGTAAACCCACCACTGTAGCGATTAGGCCACCGCCAAGTTGGTGGAGATACAGGGAGAATTGTGCAGAAGTCACTGCCTAGCAGTCATTCACCGCTGAGGTAGTGAAAGTCCAGTAAGCTATGCCAGTCTCATTGCCGAGGCGGTGAAAGTCCAAAGAGCCTAGGGTTTGTTTCACCGCCGCAACGGTCATTCACCGCCGAGGCAATGAAAGTACCGAGAGTTTCATTTTTGGTTCACTGTCGCAGCGGTGAACCACTGCCTAGGCAGTCTCTCTATGCAAAAAAATATCTATTTTCTAGATATTTTGAAACCTTCTATTTAAACCCTTGTTTCCCCTATTTGTCAAGGACGTTCCACATTTGTGATAGATGATCTTAAGAATAATTTGAGAGCTCAAAGAGGAGATTTAACATTTGGAGAAGAGGAATCATTTTCGGACCGATCTTTGGTGACAGTGGACCATTCCACTTAAAGATTTGATCATTCTTCCTTTATTTTTATCTTTGTAACTTAACTTTTTATATCAAATGATGATGAATCCTTCTTGTTTTAATGTATGTATGGTTAAGATCATGGTAGACTAGATAAATGTTATCTAGGGATTGATGTAACTCATGTAAGTACATGTTTGATTGAATATATGTTAGTTTAATGGTTGTTTGTCTAAATCCGATTGTGTTTACCATTCAATTAAAATCTTAATATGTTTGTTAAGGTATTAGGGTTGGTTTTGAGAATATGAGGTTTGAAACTCGGGAGAGGTAACCCCGGATTCAGACTAGGGTAAAACACATCATGACAATCTAATGACCCGGGAAGGTGTTAGAAAGTGTGCAATCAATGAGGTTAGGTCAAGACTCATGTGACTATGTGATATATAAAATGCTAGAGGGGGACTTTGGCATTAATGCGAATTCATATAATCGCTCATTTTACACTCTAGAAAGCTAATGAGCAAGTTTGAGATACCTTGATTGTCGGATAGGATAAACACCGTTATTGTTAACTAAACGAAGTCAAACATGTATTAAGTGAATGAAATCAATCCCTAGGTAATCCATTTAATTAGAATTAACCGAATAGTTGTTAGTTTAACTTAGTTTTCAAATATTTAAACTCAAACATTTCTTGAATCGTCAAGATAATATAAGACTATGTAAATTGCGATATTCAATTAATCAAACACGTTTCCGAGAAGACGATATTCGATCAAAAGGTCCACTATATTAAAACTTGACCTCGTACACTTGCAAGTATATTAAGACATGAAAAACGCGATCGCGTCCAGTTGTGCTTAACTCAAGTTGTTGTCCAAGTCTTTCTTGGTGAAACCCACATTGTCATACGAGCCAGCTTGTTGTACCAACACATCCATGATATTTTTGTTTGTAACCCCAACGCATCGTAGGGATTACACTAGTGCTTCGCCATATTCGTTGATGTGGTGGTGAGAACATAAGAATTGAACATGTCTTGGGTTAGCAAGGTCGTGATTATGTTCTATCTCGAACGTTGAGATGACATAATTACTTGTACTTGCATTGTATCGGATGCGTAGATACACACCGTATCCCACATGTGTTAGAGCCCTCGTTTGACTTTTTCAGCTCTCTAATTTCAAATATTTTTCCTCCATGCGACCATGCCTTGAGCATAGCCAATTATGAACTAAAATTTGTTGTCACTGTCAACACTTCTCACATCTCGCCTTATGCTAAAATTGACTGATTTGGCTTACATATTGTAGAACATTTATGCATCCTCCAGTGTTGTGAACATCTTCGTCGTTTTATCTATTTGAGACAGGGTGTATAGCCCATCGTCGCAATCCTCATGCTGTGTTTGTGGAAGAATATCGTCACCGTTATATAGGTCCGGTAGGCTTTCTGATGATGTATTCAATGAGTGGGTGTTGATACCACTAATGTATCTTTCGTCTACCACAAATTAAGAAGATTCATGTCCATCATACTCGGGTTCACTTGTTTCTGTCATCTTTTCCTTCCCTTTATCGACGATTTCCTTATTAGCCATTGGATTATTACACCTGCATGTTTCGAGGACAAGTTACATGTTAGTTTACAAGGTATTTTTCCACGTCGCAAGTCTATTTCATAAAAGTTGCAAGTTTGCCTAAGAACTTACAACTTTTATGGAACGATCTTGCAACTATGGAAAATGCCCTGGTGTACCATTTCTCTCTCCTCGTTGCGAGTTCCTCCCATAAAAGTAATAATTTTTAGACACACTTGCAACTTTTACACCAACGAATACAAACCAATGAACTTGCATTGGGCTATACTTTCTCTTTCCTGGTTGTAAGTTCATTCCATAACCAGCAGATGTTAGGATCCAAACTTGTAATATTAGGGCGAAAAGTAGGAAAAATCAAGCTGTTCAACAGTAGTTAAATTTAGGAAAATTTGTTCCAAGTTAATTTTAAACTTTTCCAGGCAACTATATAAGCAATTGTCAAAATGATGGGCAATTGCATACCATCAATACATAAATAATGTCATTGGACCGGAAATAATAGGTATTACTACTAATAAGTTTTGCAAGATTTTATTATAAAAAGATTAAGATGTGAACAAAATTACATTTAAGTATCTTCAGAAGCTGTTTGGATTTACACTTGGAGCTTTGAAATTTATTACCTGAACCCTAAAATCCTAAAATTTGAAAACTAATTTCAAGCAAATTTCTTAACTTTTTTAACCAAGGAATTCGTACTAATTATCATCTAATTACTTGGTAGCACATTCCTGGAAAAATTAAACACTACTACTGCTAGACGAGGGTAACGGTATCACTTGTGACAGTGTTTCGATCATCTTCTCGAAAAGTAGCAAGTGCTGGATTTGGAAATGCCAATGAATTGTGGAAAACACATGAAGTGAATTTATATAACAAGTAGTCCATTTATAAGAAGTGCATCATTTGAAATGAAAGACGGTAGGTTCTTCCCATTAATGCTAGATGTTGGGAATCAAATATCACTTGCATTATCCATGTCAATGAATCTGTGATACAATGAGAATAAATATGGGAAATGAAGTAGTAGTCCATTTCTAGCAAGTGCATAGATTGGTCATACTGAGTAGGTCATTTCCATTAATACTTGAGTCCCAAATTCTTGTTAGACTCACAACCACTAAATTACACCTCAAGTGTAGTCAGTTCATGACAACTTATTTGCAAATAAAGATCCCTTCATGTTTCAACCATTAAAGTGAATGAAGGAGGAAAACATTGTCCTGCCGACAGAGAGTAGTTTTAATCCCAGTGGGAACACAATACATAAATGAAAATTCATATCCCTAGATAAACCAGAGGGAACAAAACATGATTTGTAGCATAAACTTAATACTTCAACAAATCAAAATCAATACATTATCATAAGCATTTATTCATCGCACCAACCATTTCAAAACACTACCACCACCACCCCTCCCCCGGCCCCCCCTCCCCACACACAAACAAAAAAAAAACGTACTTTTAAATGGTTGGACTTGTATGGTTACCATTCGCATAGTTACCATTATAATGGTTACCATTCGCATCGTTACCATTATAATGGTTACCATTACCATGGTCGTTACCATCATGGCTACCATTTGGATGGTGACTATTTGCAAGGCAGTTTCCTAGCATACGTCGCATGTTTTCATTTTCGGCTTGTAGTCGATCCCTCTCCAATTCCAAATCTATAGCGAGCATGGACATTTGTAGTAGTCACTGCATCCCTCGTTGCATATCTTCCTTAGCGAACCACAGGCTAGTTTGGGCCGATTCTAGCCTCCATCTCAAGTTTATCACTTCTTCTTTAAGTTGTATGTAGTCTTATACAAATCGAAGGGCCACTCGTTCAAAATGCTCAGCCATTTATTGATGGAAGTATAGGCCACTCGCTCAAAATGCTAGACTCACCTCTGAAGACAATAGAGTGAAGTGAACTTAGATCAAGTGGGTGATATGCAAATGCATGAGTACTTGTCGTTTGTATAGAGACATAATGCTCACTAACTTGGAAGAGGTTGGTGAGCATTAAATAATGCAATAAATGAGGGGTCATTCTTACCTAGTTATACTGGCGGTTCATGATGTGAATACAAATCTCAACAAAGGGGCTATATTGATGGTGATTGAATGCCTAATTAGTTCGCCCGAATATCAATTAACCTGCACCCGTGTTTAGTACCATGCGTTTGTACACTGCATGACGTCAGTATATAGGTGGAAAAGGACATACATTTAATAATGCCATTAAGCCTAAATTATGGATAAATGAAATGCTCTTGCACACCAACAGTCAGAGGACTTTAGTTTAAAGAACACTGAAATAGGATAGGTGCATTACGCAATTAATAAAGTAGTTCAATATTCTTTTTGGTTTCATATTTTATTTTCTATATATCCCCATGTATTTGAGTCTCCATATGTATCCACATGTTACATATTTATAAGTTGGTTGAACCACAAGAGAAATATTTGAAGTTATAGATAGAATTGTAGACATTTTTTTTCGCTATTTATAGATTTGTTTGTGGAAGTTTATGGAGGGTCTTGTTGAAACCTATCCTAGATTGCAGTATTTGTATCGGGTATGACTTTATAAAACACTTTCAAGTAATATTTTTAATTTATTTTTCAATTATTACTGTAATTTTATGTAACACATTTGTACAGTAAAGGGGCATAGGTTTTTATGTTAAACATATTGGACTATGAGGAAATAAGCATCACAACAATTTTTACAAAATACAAACCATTGTTTCATTTCCAATAGGAAATTAAAAATTATAAAATCTTTATAACTACAAACATTAATTCCATCATCTACCCCATGCATGAAGCTTAATCCCGTAATATTATTTAAAGGTTACAAAAATCTTTATTTTGTTATCTTTAATTTACACACTTAATACATCATCTCCTCATACTTATATTAATTGTACTCATTTTAATAAATTGTCCAACTAGTTCAATGTTTTCTTTTGATTAAAAAAAATGTCTATTATTTTTAAATAAATATGACATATTAAATTAGAAAAAATAACTATATTTTCTAAAAAAAAAAAAAAAATCAGTATTAGCTACTATATTGTTTAAAAGCTAACATTTAAAACAAACAAATAAATAAATAAAGTTGCTACCCAATGACATTAGTAAGTCTCATTCTTTTCCTTTCTTAATCATTAAGTATCCTTGGCTTCCACTATCATCAAGAATAATTGATTGTGCCATCCACGACCAGTTCTCATGTCTATATCTATATAAGAAGTCAAAATTATAGTTTTCCCCCCATATAATTGACTAAGTGAGACCTAATTTTTTAAACTTTTTCATTATACTGAAAGGACAAATAATACACTTCAAAAATAATTGAATACAATGAAAATATGCTAAAAAAATAAATAAAAAAACAATAAAAAATAAAAAAATTGGCATTTCAATCCAAAATAAATATATTCAAATACTTATTTGAATAAATTGGTAGTGTAGTCTTCCAAAAGCATGACTGCATCGGAATAATCTGTACATTCACTAGTTCTTTCGGCTAGACACCCACTATCATTGACATCAAAGTCCTTTACCAAATTTTGATCGTAAGTGGGACATTTCAGGACCGTGTGACCACTCATCCTATATAGCGTTGAACAATATAGAACACTAGATGTGCACAACAACAACAACAACAACAATAATAATAATAATAATAATAATTAAAAAAAAAAAGAAAGTAAATAGAGATGTTAAGGCAATTACCCACAAAAATCGCAACGTATCTTTCTTCGGCAAAAAGGGATATGTTTCCCAACATCGTGGTTATGGTGTCTAATAAATTTGCAAACCACAAACCTCTTTACCTCTGGATCGTACTGGACCCATAGACAACCACCGCACCCGATGCCTAAGTATAGCCCAGACCTTCTATTCCCAACTCGAGCACATACCAACATTCAGCCTACGACATTTTTTTTCTTTACCGTGTTTATGGTAACTTTTTTGTATGCTAAAGCCGACAGCATTAGCGTAGTTAGAGTAAAATATTTCCACATGACGAATTGATGGAAACGTCTTCTCAATAATTAGAATGTTGAATAGTTCATCTAACCTCTGATTTGCAAGACTTCATCATACTCATTGGAATCCACCTTCGTGTCACTTAATTCATTCAAGGGTGTTTTCCCTTTAGTAGCCATTGTTTTGCTCTATTACTATATGGTTTAGACATAAGTCACATATATAACTTTTCCTAAAACCCGAATACTTGTCATTAACCCACTAGAAGATGCTTAAAAATTAAAGTTTTTGAACTAAAAGAAGCGAAATAGAGTGATTGAGGAATTCTACATAAACGTATAGTGTTTCTTTTAATTTATTTTTTTAAGCCAAATTAGTTTATTTCAAGGGTCTCCCAAAAACAAAAAATTACAAAAAAATAAATAAATAAAGAATAAGAACTAATAAAAATTTGAAAGTAAAAAGGGGTTTCAGTCTTTAAGAACATTGCTCAACGGCGAAAGAAAGATTAAAAATAATAATTAACATTTAATTGCCAAACCGACGTACACACCATGCATGCATGCATCCTGTTAGTGGGAGAAAATTTTCCTTCTCGGTGCCACCAGACTAGAAAACAATGGTATTAGGTAAAAGCCCTAGAGGAAGAGATACCTTAATATTGTGGAAGGAGAATTTGTTTACGAGGCCTACTAGTAAGAACTGCAATTACTATGTCCCTCTATTTTGAGCAAGGATTCTTCGTTCAGCAAGTATGCTTCACTCAAGATTTGCTATTTATAGTACCATTTGATAGTACTGGGTAGTTGGGATATTACATAAAGCACTTAACTCAAATCAACCAATGTGAAACCCATCCATAATAGTACTTGTGGCTCCCTATTTGGGTTTATGTGTAATCATTACACTTAGGCTACCATTAAATTGAAATATATTTGAAATTACCATGATACCCTTATTAGATTCCTTTCCTTCTTTTTTTTGTTGTTGTAGTATATAGGGTAAACTAGACTCCAAATCAAACATACTTCAAAAACTAGTTCAACCAAATACCCAAACATGCATAAAAATCAATTGTCAATACAGTTGCACTAAAATCAATATAATATTGTACATTGTCAATATATTTCCTTAGAATAAAAATACATTGCCAAAATAAGAGCTAGCCAACTCATGATCAAATAAACTCACATGTACTTTTCCTTTTTCGAATGATTAAACAAACTCACATGTACTTTTCCTTTTTCTAATGTGCTTCAATCCTTTTAATAAAACCTAGAATCACTTGTTTTGATCTATCACATATTAGTTGATCATGCCACATAAAAAAAATACAACCTCCTCCCCTCGACAATAAAAACACAATTTGTCACTTTCAGAGCTTATCACTCCCAATTCAATTTTTCATAAATTGGTAAAATAGTAAGAAAAAATTCCCAATCCAATTTTTTCCATCAGTTCCCCAAAAAAAATAAAAGTTCGGTACCAATACATCCATGCGAAAAAACAATTTTTCAATTTATTTTTTTTGGATTATAGAGTGGTCGGTCAAAAATGGTAATATACTTAAAAAATAATATCTACTTACTCCATATTTTTTTCACAGCCATAAAATATCTGAGATGGGTTCTTCCTCGTCCATGAAGTATGCAAACAAGCTATCTTTTGGCACCAACAAAAAATCGGCATTGTTTTTCTCTAATTTGTTACCATTGTTCTCCCGCCATTGATATGGTCTTCTTCAACGATGCTTCAAATGAGAAACAATAGCTTGTATGATTATCTTTTAAGGGAGATAGATATGAGGTAGGTGAGAGGCTAATGAAGTAATTAAATGGCAGGAATTGGACCCACCTTTCCCTCCTCACACAGTTGCAATTAACTTTAAGCCATTGAAATTGGTGCCTATTTCCTTTGAATTTGTTTATGAATATGGGTGGAAAGTGTAATTAATCCATTCTTGTATTTATTTTTTTATGAAAAATGTAAGGCCTTTGGTGCCTATTTTCATAATTAATTGGTGCCTTGTTTGAGTTTAGGTGGAAAGTGTAATTAATCCATTCTTGCATCTTTTATGAAAAGTGTAATTAATCGGTGCCTATTTTGTTTTAATTTATTTATCAGTGTGGTTTGAAAGTGTAATTAATCTATTTTTGCATCTTTTATGAAAGTTGTAATTAATTGGTGCCTATTTTGTTTTAATTTGTTTGAGTTTGGGTGGAAAGTATAATTAATCCATTATTGCATCTTTTACGAAAAGTGTAATTAATCGGTGTCTATTTGTTTTAATTGAAATTGTAATTAATCCATTCTTGCATCTTTTACGAAAAGTGTAATTAATCGGTGCCTATTTTGTTTTAATTTGTTTGAGTTTGGGTGGAAAGTGTAATTAATCCATTCTTGCATCTTTTATGAAAAGTGTAATTAATTGGTGCCTATTTTGTTTTAATTTGTTTATGAGTGTGGGTTGAAAATATAATTAATCCATTCTTGAGTCTTTTATGAAACATTTAATTAATTGCTGTCTATTTTGTTTTAATTTGTTTATGGGTGTGGGTTGAAAATATAATTAATCCATTCTTGCCTCTTCGGTTGGAAAGTGTAATTAATAATGCCTTCAATTTTTTTAAGTCAGGCTACAATACAATGGTTGTACTGATATAGCCGCACAAGTTACAAGTTCATGTTGAAGAGGTTACAAATTTGTTTAAAAAGTTACAAATTCGTCTAAAAAGTTACAAGTTACACGTTACAAGCTTGTCCCCAAAAGTGACATGTTTATCTAAAACCTTATGACTTCTTCAACACACACATGTAAGATGTACCAGTACATTCACTTTATTAAAGTATGTAAAACAGTTTGGGTAGAAATTGCAATTGATCCATTTAAGTTGTTGGGATGAGGAATGAACATTTTCGTGTCGTTGTTCGTGTTGTGTCATTGCATGATTTGACATGAGAGGACACGATAAGTTAAGTGTCATAAAACTTAAAAACAAACAAAACACGAAAATTATCATGCCTATGTAACACGATAAATTTATCTTGTTACACAATAATAGGAAACCTAATGGGTTGACACAACCCAATAAGTCGTTACCTATTTACAAATAACCAATCGTGCCGATATAACACGATAAATTTATCGTGCTACACAATAACAGGAAACCTAACGGGTTGACACGATCCAATAAGACATTACATGTTTACCCATAACTAACCCATTACAAGTTAATAAATTTTTATTTTACTTTTTATTTTTATTTTTTTGAATAAAGGGAGAATTTCATTAATAAGGGAATTTAAATACACAAGAAAATATACACAAGGAATGGCTAAAGCAACTATACAAAAACAAAACATCCTCAAACAAAGTGGGAAAAACAACAAACTGAATAAGACTGCCTACACAACAACCTAACCATCATGTATTCACTGGTCATAGAATAATAAAAAAAAGCTAACAATGAAGCCAGCAATCAGAACTTCTAGGCCTAATCCAAAAAACAAAAAGCAAACCAAAACGCTGCCTGCACTCAGTCAGATGGAAATGCAGTAGCCATACAAGCAAAACCCAAAAACCTCAAACAATGAGTACAAGAAAAATACAAAAACCTCAAACAATGGGAAAACCAAACAGTAGAGCAAATAGGTGCCAGTACAAGAATACCAAACCTAGATCCTTACAACAACAGTCGAATAAACTGGTCATTACAATTTATACACGTTATCAACCTATCCAATACATGTTAATGATTTTTCATTTTTGGTTAAAGGTGTATTTTATTATAAGGGGAATTAAAGACCCCAAGAGATATACAAGTAATAGATACAAGTATAACCAATCCAATCAAAGATAAACAGGAAACAAACCTAGCAAACAGCAACAGTAGCATGGACGAAACAACAACAACATGGACAAAACATCAACATGGACAAAGCCGCATCCAACCCAAGCAACAATAGCATGAACAAAACAACAAGCAGCAAAATACCAACTCTGAAATACCTCAATAGCATCATAAAGAAACAATACAATGTAACAAAACAAACAAAAAATAAATATTCACCGAATATGAAATGATCACAAAAAATATTCATCTTTTACTTTCATGAACACCACCACTCAGTGGCAATATTTTGATACAGGAAACATACGACTCGGGCCTAGTGGTCTTTCTTTTGACTACAGTAACACGCGTCTTCGCTCATTCAATGGGAAAACAAAAAATATTCCTGCCCAACCGCGTATCGATTCTGATCTTGAGATTGTGGGCTCCATTTTTAGGGTAACATGGATCCCACACTCTCAGGATCAGAACCAATTGACGGTCGGGCATGAAAATATTTTGTTCTCTCATTAAATGAGCAAAGACACATGTTATAAGTGACAAAAACAAGGCCACTCGACCTGAGAATGCCCTAATAGTCCCAACCGAACTTCACTCAATATGGAGGCACTGCGTGGTCCCGCAACCTTTCAGAGTGCTGACGGTTCGCAGCACTTGATCCTAGATTATCTTTAGTCACTTTGTTTGATTGATTCCTTCATTTTATACACCACTTGATCCTAAACTAAATTTCATTCGGACAAGACCAAATCCAATGCAAGTCAAGCCAAGAACACTTCCTAAAACTAATCTAATCTACTTCCTAAATTATCTAATCCTAACTAAGGTGGAAAGATCTCTCAAAACATCAATCGTGCTCCTCATTAGGGGTCTTAACCATTGGGGGAGAAAGGGGTTAAAAAGAAGGTTTTGGGAAAATATCTTCAAAATATCTGAAAACAAATATTTTTGCGCAGAGTGTCACAGCCTAGGCGGTGGTTTAAGTCGGTTAAGCTTATGTCGGATCTTCACCTAGGCGGTGGTTTCTCCGCCTAGGCGGTGGCTGCTGGCACAACATTATGACGTTTTCTCACCTAGGCAGTGGTTTTCTCGTCTAGGCGGTGGTTCAACACTTCAGCACTCCAACATTCTGCCTCTTTTTTGCCTAGGCGGTGGTCTTCATGCACCAAAACCCTGTTCTTCACGTTTTGTTCACCGTTTCTCCACCGTTTTCACTTGTTTATCGCCCGTTAGCGTCCCTTCACCTGTTTTACACTAAAACAAACTAAAACGAAATTAAATATAACTAATATACTCAAAAACTAACAAATTTGGTTTCGAAATAGATAGGTATTTTACACCTATCAATACCCCCAAACTTAGAATTTTGCTAGTCCTCGAGCAAAACACTAACACTAAGCTGAACTAACTAATGAACTAACAAACTAAAAATGAAAAATTTAAACACAAAAGAAATACATGCATGTAAATATAAAGTTCAATCAAAAGGACCAGTTTGTTCCTCCCTCAACATCCCTAAATCTGATCAAGTTCGGGAAGTAACACACACCAAGTGGTGCTCTAGAATTTCAACTATCAATATCAATAAAAACCATTCTAGATCCATTTGAAGTGTGTGTGTGAGAACTTAAATGTGTAACTATTCAAATACCGGATTGGATTATTCAATCGTTAAGCTCATAATTTAAACTGTTGAAGGATTTAGCAAAACCTACGCTTAATTGGAGTCTACTATCCACTAATGTAGGCTTGGATATTCACAGAGATCAATAGGGCTTGGTTTGGCTTTGGAGAATGACCACGGGTATCACTGGAATTGAAAATAGATAATCGTTTTAATTGAACGATACCCGAGGTAAAATCGTTTGTCGCTATCCTCTCTCATGACCCCCACATTCTTAGAATACAACTCTGAATAAGAAATGAAGATCTTTGTATTCACTTGTCGAAAGAAAAGAAAATGAAAACTATAATCTCGTGTTTTTTTGTATTTTTTTTTTTAAATAAACATATTCCTAAATTAATTTGAATTATTATAGTTTTAGGAGAGTGCAAAAAGAAGTTAGAGAAACACACCCCCAAACTTATTCAAATTTGTAAAATTTTAGGAATATGTAAAAGAAAGAAATTATAGAAACACCCCCCACTCTTATTTTAGGAGCGTGCAAAACGAAATACGAACGTGATAAGTGAATACACTAATACTAAATTAATAAAAATTTATCTGAAACCCGACCGCTCATTTGATTTCACTCAATTTTGAAAATTAGGCTTAGCAACATTGGTTTAGGAAAAATTTAAATGAAAAGAGTATTTAAATGTTTTCAGAATTGATTATGTTATCGACTTCGACAGGGAAAATAAGGAATGAAAATTTTCAGGTTAGCTACAATGGTTCAAGCGAAAAATTGACGGCCTAAGTCACGTCTCCGGAATTACCTTACCTAGGATTCCGCCTCAAGTTTCCCCCAAATCAAGTTCTAGTCTCCTCATTTTCTATCATGAGCTTAATATTGAAAAATCAGCATCTAATCGTTCAGATAATTATACATTAAGTTCAAATGTCGTGCAATTTTAGAATCGAGATAATTTTTACCCAATCGACATGTTAAGCACAAAAAAAACACAAGGAAAGTATTACCCCCGACCTCAATATGCAATTAGGGGATAATTCTCATCATCGAGTATTGGCCCAAATGAACTCAACATCTAAACATGCAAACACAGCTTCATACATACACAATTCTAAACTAAATCTAATACTAACATATATAAATTAATCTAACACTACTCATGCAAAAACAAAAATTAAACTAACTCAACTAAAAATTTAAAAACTAAAAACATTCATTAAAATAATAAAATACATACATAAACATAAATTTGTACATCAAATTTTTTTTCATTCTGTTCAAAAAATAATAATGGTTAATCCTTTTCTACAAAAAATCAAAATGGATGAACATCCACTAAACTAATCATCCATTCCATCCCAATTCATGCTTGGACAAAAGAAGTGTTCCACTATCAGCGAACCCAATAAACATATAGCATTAATGCATACAAAATGGGTTGAACAGATACCTATGGAATAAGACTTATTCCCTACTATTCACCTAACGAGGAAATTCATCTCCACCACTATCAAGTGGGAATGGAAATTGTGGCAATTGCAAAAAGTGCGACGGCAATGCCAAAGCGGTCGCACATGAACCTGTGGATTTGATCTGGCGCACATACTAATCACAACGTTTCAACAAAATATGAACAATGTAGTATGCAATTGTGTTTCATACAATTTAACAATCCATATAAACTAAATTATCACCAAAAATCAAACCAAAATCCCAAAGTAATAAAGAAAATCGCGAAAATGGGGTTGAAAATTAATTTGTGGTGGATGATTCGGGGTGGAAATCACAAATTTTGTAATGGAAGGATGATTTTTTAGAATTACAACGGTTTGGAAGTGAGGTTTTAGAGAGAAAGTGGAGGTTTTTGGGGAAAGAGCCTTGCGATTTTCAATTTTGAACGAACGAGCTGTTTTAACTGTAGAAGGTCCACCACTTAGGCAGTGGAGCCTTTTTTTAAAAGACAACCTTTCGGATGTTAATCCGCCTAGGCGGCGGTCTTTTCGCCTAAGCGAAGTTACACCAGTGTGAAAACTCAGCCAACTGCACTATTTTCGCCTAGGCAGTGGAGCGTGTTTTAAAAATTTGTTGCATTCTGGAGTTTGACCGCTTAGGCGGTGGGCCATTTTTTTAGAAAAACACACAACCTATATTTGTACTGCCTAGGCGATGGGCCTGTAGCTCCTTCTTTCATGTTTTTCTCAAATTTTCAAAATACGACTCCACCCCGTACGTTTCCACTTCGCTTGTTCAACATGTTTAAACTTAAAACACTTCCCCAAGCGTCCACACTCCTAAATTCACTTCTGAACAAGTTCTGAAGCCATGCCGACTTCCAAAAAGAATAAATAATCAAATAAATAGTAACAAAAATTGGGTAATTTGATACCCTTAGTTTCATTTCAAAAAAAAAAAAAATTGCGCTTGAGTTACCGTCCCCAGCTGGACTTTCGTGTTACTAAGTATTTTTCACCAAAATTCCCCATAGACAAGGAATTTGGGCTCAAATGCTCAGTCGGATCAAGATCATGAATTGAAGTTGGCTTCTCCTCTCAGTCCTTATCAATTTCAATATAAGCTCAATCTCGGGATTGAGAATTAAAAATTCCAATCTTCTTCATCGTTTCTCACATAATCACACTAACACAATAAAACAAAAATTAAAATTAAAAACAAAACAAAATAAATATCAGGATTAACAATCAACCATTTAGTCGCAATATCAACTTAAAATTCACACTAATCCCCGGCAACGACGCCAAAAACTTGGTAGGGCGTTAAATACGCCGCTACTTACACTCGCAAGTATACGAGGTCAAAGTTTTAATATAGTGTGATCGTTAAGATCGGGTTATCGTATCCACAGGGATTGCTGTCGTTACTATCGAATACTGTATTTGTCGTGACCTAATTTTATTTAGGCGAGAAAAAAATGTAATTAATTAATTAAACTAATATTAATATATCCCAAATTAACTACACTAATATTCTAATATGTTTTAGGGTGCAGAATTTCATAGCGATTAACGTGTTTACAAATACGTGTTCGATCTCGATTTTCTCACGTTTACGGTGTTCAACCTATTTGACAATCTCGGTACGTAAGCTCTACAGCCACCTCTCCCGAGTGTAAGACGGGGGAATACATGATTTCGAGCCAACGAAGAAGTCCCCCTCAACATCTTAATGACCCTAGGTTACGTGAGTCTCACCCAGCATCATTGATTGCACACAATCCAACTCCCTCCCGGGTTATTGGATCGTCGCGTTGTATTTACCATATCGACAATCTCCTTTCTAAAACTCCCTCGCCACCTCTCCTAAGTGTAAGACGAGGGATATAACGCAACTTTGAGTCAAAAAAGAAGTCCCCCTCAACGTATTAATGAGCCCAGGTCGCGTGAGTCTTGCCCCAACGTCATCGATTGTCCACGATTCAAACCCCGACCGGGTTATAGAATCATGGCATTTGTTTACCTTAATCTAAATTTGGGGTTTATCAAAACCCCGTATTCTCCATTTATCTAACTAAGAATGATAAAAAAATAATACGATAAATACAATCAAACCACGAAGAACAAACATAAACACAACACCGAAATCATCCAAACAACGTATGTATAAATATAGTGTTAATCCCCACTACAATCCATGTTTAACTATAGCCATAGCCGCATTTACAATGAAATAACGAGCTAAACATGCTCACATGATCCTAAGCTAAAGAAATAAGAAAAAACAATCGAAGAACTTAGCCTCGTCCGAAGATAAACCGCTAAGAACGCTCAACGATCAATTCGCCGTCTTCTCCACTTCGAGATGTGAGCTCCACCTCTAAAACTCCTAAATATACCCTTAGATATAGCCTAAGGGCTCAAAAATTCAAGGGAGCAAGAGAGAGACTGGAGAAGGGGGAGGAGATGGGGTATTTATAGCCAAAATATCCAAAAAATATCTAAAAATATCTCAAGACTGTGTAGGGGAAATCCGCCTAGGTGAAGAAAACTTCACCTAGGTGGAGTTAGGTCGATTCAGCTGATAACCTAGGCGGTGAAGTAGGCAGTGGACTGGGAGAACATTCTGTTGGATTTTTGCCTAGGTGAAGAAAACTTCGCCTAGGCGAGTGGCAGTTAGTAGCCCATCTTCATCTTCTGCTGGATTTCTATCTAGGCGAAGGAATCTTTTCCTAAGCGGTCATCCGTCAGTAACATTTTGCTCTTTTCTCAGCTTCTTCACCGCCTAGGTGGTGGTCTGGAGGCCTAGGCGGTGGGCCTGTTTTATCTTTTAGCCTCCGAGTTTGTTTATCCACCGTAACTTCGAACCGCTTTGGTTCAATCTCATCATTTTCGCTCCAGTTTCCTATCTTTTTGCCCCATACACTTGATTTATACAAAAATAATAAAAACAAATAAAAATAACTATAAACGTACTAAAAAACTAACAAATTCGGATTAGAAATATGTAGGTAATTTACACCTATCAGCCATCAATGCAAACATGGACATATCTTCACTATCTAAGTTTTTCGAGCTACTTGATTTAGTATCATCCCAAGTAGCTCAAGGATTTCCTCTTGCTATTTCTGGTGTCATCCCCATATCTTTAATCTCCACTTTATGCGTCATCAAGTTGCCTATGAGATCATCAATTTCGTATTTGCCAAGATCCTTAGCTTCCTCAATTGCCGTCACTTTTGACTCCCATATTTTTGTTAAGGATCTTAGGACATTTCAAACTCTATCCTCCATGGAGTATGGCTTTCCAAGTTGACTCAAGTGATTTCAAATATTGTTGAAGCGAGTATACATCTCATGAATCATTTCAGTTTCTTCCATTCTGAACAATTCAAATTTTCTCATAAGAGCATTAATTTTCAATTGATTTACTTGACTTGTCCCTTCATGGGAAACTTGTAGCTTATCCCACATCTCCTTTGCAGATTTACAACCTGAAACTCTAGAATATTCATTAGCATCTAAAGAGAAAAATAGAATGTTAGTAGCCTAAGAGTTTATAGAGAGTTTCTACTTATCAGAAGCAGTTAACTGTTCCTTTTTCTTCTCCACTCTGTTTTCCATTGGAACAAACGGACCATCCTCGATTTGTAGCCACACATCTTAATTTGTAGCCTGAAAGAAGGCTATCATTCTATCTTTCCAGAATGAATAACTTTCACCTGCTAACAACAGTGGTCGGTGCATAGACTGCTGATAGGTGTAAAATACTTACCTATTTCGAAACCAAATTTGTTAGTTTTTTAGCATATTAGTTATATTTAATTTCGTTTTAGTTTGTTTTAGTGTAAAACAGGTGAACGGACGTTAACGGGCGATAAACATACGAAAACGGTGGAGAAATGGTGAACAAAATGTGAAGAATAGGATTTTGTTACATGAAGACCACCACCTAGGGGAAAAAGAGGCAAAATGTTAGAGTGCTGAAGTACTGAACCACCGCCTAGGCGAGAAAACCACCGCTTAGGAGAGAAAACGTCAGAATGTTGTGCCAGTAGCCACCGCCTAGGTGAAGATCCGACAGAAGCTTAACCGACTTAAACCACCACCTAAGAGATGACACTCTATGCAGAAATATCTATTTTCAGATATTTTGAAGATATTTTCCCAAAACTTTCTTTTTAACCCCTTTCTCCCCCAATGGTTAAGACCCCTAGAGAGGAGCACGGCTGATGTTTTGAGAGCTTCTTCCACCTTATTTAGGATTAGATAATTTAGGAAGTAGATTATATTAGTTTTAGAAGTGTTCTTGGAAATTTCTTGAAGAGCTAGAAGAGGAAGTTCATCAATGGAGAAGAGGAAGCTCGGGAGGATTGTTCTTTGGCGAAAGTGGACTACTCCACTTTGAGATTTCATTTTTCTTCCCTTGTTTCCATATTTGTACTTAATGTTTATTGTTTATATTGATGATATCCTCTTGATTTAATATTGTATTGGCTAAGAACATGTTAGTTTAATTAAATATTAGTTAGGGATAGATATAGTTGTGTAAATACTCATTTGATTTAATGTATGTTTCCTTAACAGTTGTTGCTTTTAAATCCGATTGTGTTTATCATTTTATGATGATCTTAGTATGCTTGTAATGGTATTAGGGTTGTATTTGAGAAACTAGGGTTTGACACTCGGGAGAGGTAACCCTGGATTCGGACTAGGGTAAACACATCGTTATGACCTAACGACCCGGGAAGGCGTTAGTTAGTGTGCAATTGATGATGTTGGGTCAAGACTCACACGTCTTAGAGTTGTTAAGATATTTAGGGGTACCTCTTCGTCGACACGAAGTCCCGTATTCCCTCGTCTTTCACTCGGAAGACGTGGCGGAGGAGTTTATGAACTGAGATTGTCAGACACCTAAACTCCGTTATTGTTAATTAAAGGAAATAAAACATATATTAAGTGAATGAAATCAATCCCTAGTTAATCAACTTAATTAAGATTAACCCACTAATTGTAGTTTAGCTTAGTTTAATGTTTAAATCATTTATTTAATCATCAGGATAATATGAGACTAAGTAAATTGCGGTATTCAATTATTCACACTGTTCTCTGTGGGAACGATATCCGATTTTCAAGATCCACTATATTAAAACTTAGACCACGTATACTTGCGAGTGTAAGTAGCGGCGTATTTCACGCCCTACCAAGTTTTTGGCGCCGTTACCGGGGATTGTTTTGATATTATTGTCAGAGAAATGAGGTAATGGCCGGAGACTTAAGTTTTAGATAGGAGAAGCAAGTGTATCATATTCTAGTCCCGTCAACGCACCAAAATTTTGGTGCCGTTGCCGGGGATTGGCGATTTCGTTAGTATTGATATTGTGTGTAAATGACTTAATTTTACCTTAGGCATTTCTTTGTATATAATTTTTGTTTGTAGTTTTGTTTTTGTTTCCAATACAGGGTACTTGGCAATGTTAGATCGACGGGTACTGATGCATCCCTTTTGACAGGATTCCAAATTGTTTTATGTTGCTTGGCCAAGCACATAAGCCGGTAAGGCGTTTCACTGAGAGATTGAGCCATCCAAAGCAAAACCTTAACAATCTTGAGGGCATTCTGAATGTTGGGACGAGGACATTAAACCATGCGCTTCTTGGGAGGCAACCCAAGCAATTCTTTTTGATCCATCCCATCCGACTTGATTCGGAGGCGAGATCCTCTCGCCTCCCAGGTAAGTGTTCTAAACACCCTTTGTCAGCATGCTTTAATTCCATATGTTGAAGAATGATGATTGGGTTCGCTGAGGACACTGTCCACTTGGAGTTTGGTAGTGATATGTAGTATGTAGTATGTTAGTTTATGTGTTATCGTTTTCCGTATTGCATGTGTGTTTAGGTTAGAATGTGTTTATGTTTTTGTGTGTTGTTGTTATATGTTGAGTTTTGCGTTCATCTAGGCCGTTACCCAATAATGAGATTACCCCTGGTTATTTTTGAAGTCAAGGGTAATACCCATGCATGTGTAATTCTGTGTGCTTAACTATGCGTTTTGGTCAAAATTATTGTAGATCCTAATTTGCATGGGCACATAGACTCAATGTATTTTTATTCAATTGATTTGAGGACAATTATCGATTAACCAAATTCATGACACATTAAGGATTCTAGAACTTGATTAAGGGGAAGCTTCAGGCAAAATCCTAGGTGAGGTAGTTCAGGAGACATGATTTAGGCATTCTCTTTGTCGCTTGAGACTTTGAAGCCTACCTTGATATATGTTTATCCCTCGTTACCCTATCAAAGCCTACATACAAATTCAATTTTGAACACATAAACTAATACCCTGACCAGTTGATCGTTTTCCAAACCTATATCGCTAAATTTAAAGGCACATTTGAGTGAATCAAGTTAGCCTTTGCAAAGGCTTCTTGATGTGAGCGGTTGCGTTTAGGGCGAACTTCTAATTGGTTTGGTATTTGAGTACTCACTTGTCGTTTTTCATTTGTATTTCACACACCCCTTCAATTGTAACAATCAAATAAGTTTGGGGGTGTGTTTATTAAAAATAAAATATATATAAAAAATAAAAATAAAATTAAAAAAATTAATCAAATGTAAATACAATTTTTATTTTCGTTTCTTTTGACAAGTGAGTACGTCGGTTTTAATTGCATGTTCAAGATTGTTTCCAATCTTTCTATGGGGATTTGAGAGTGAATGTGCCAAGTGTTGAGCCTTGGGTAACGTTAACCCGTTTTCTATTCCAAATTACCCTTGGCCAAATATACCAAAACCGAACCAAGTCCTAATGATCTTCATGAACTACTAAACCTACATTAGTGGAGAGTAGACCCCAATCAAGCCTATGAAAATCCTAGTCCTTTACGATCTAAGTCATGAATTTCGTTGAGGGATAATCCAATCCGATCGTTATATAGTTATATTATTGAGTCTCGCACTAACACGTTTATAGGATCTAGAATAGCGTTCACCATTATTGCATGTAAAAAATCTAGAACATTACATTATGTGTGTTATCGCCTGAACTCGATACTACTAGCTGTTGTTGAGGGAAAAATAAATAGGCCATTAGAAGAAGTCAAAACTTGCATGTTGTTATGTTTAGATTATTTTTAGGTTGTTTTTTATTTATTTCAGTTTGTTGTATTTTTTATTTTAGTGTGTGTGTTTGGCTCGAGGACTAGCCAAATTCTGAGTTTGGGGGTATTTGATAGGTGTAAATTACCTACATATTTTCAATCCAAATTTGTTAGTTTTCGAGTATGTTTATAGTTATTTTTATATATTTTAATATATTTTTATTCTTTTTGTATAAATCAGGTGTGTGGGGCAAAAAGATAAGAAACTAAAGCAAAAACGATGAGATCGAACCAAAGCGGTTCAAAGTTACGGTGGATAAACAAGCTTGGAGGCTAAAAGATGAAACAGGCCCACCGCCTAAGCGGTGAAGAAGCTGAGAAAATAGAAAAATGTTACTGACGGACAACCGCCTAGGCGATAGGTGAAAATCCAGCAGAAGATAAAGATGGGCTACTGATAGCCACTCGCCTAGGCGAAGTTTTCTTCGCCTAGGCAAAAATCCAACAAAATGTTCTCCCAGTCCATCGCCTACTTCACCACCAAGGCAATCAGCCAAATCGACCCAACTCTGCCTAGGCGTAGTTTTCTTCGCCTAGACGGATTTCCCTTGCACAGTCTTGAGATATTTTTAGATATTTTTAGTATATTTTGGCTATAAATACTCCATCTCCTCCCCCTTCTCCAGTCTCTCTCTTGCTCCCTTGGCTTTTTGAGCCCCTTAGGCTATATCTAAGGGTATATTTAGGATTTTTAGAGGTGGAGCTCACATCCCGAAGTGGAGAAGACGGCGAATCGATCGTTGAGCGTTCTTAGCGGTTTATCTTCGGACAAGGTTAAGTTCTTTGATTGTTTTTCCTTATTTATTTAGCTTAGGATCATGTGAGCATGTTTAGCTCGTTATTTCATTGTAAATTTAGCTATGTCAATAGTTAAACATGGATTGTAGTAGGGATTAACACTATATTTATAAATACGTTGTTTGGATGATTTCGGTGTTGTGTTTATGTTTGTTCTTCGTAGTTTGATTGTATTTATCGTATTGTTTGTTTATCATGCTTAGTTAGATAAATGGAGAATATGGGGTTTTGACAAACCCCGGATTCAGATTAAGGTAAACAAATGCTACGATTCTATAACCCGATCGAGGTTTGAATCGTGGACAATCGATGACGTTGGCGCAAGACTTACGTGACCTAGGGTCGTTAAGACGTTGAGGAGGACTTCTTCGTTGACTCAAAGTTGATTTATATCCCTCGTCATACACTTGGGAGAGGTCGCGAGGGAGTTTTAGAACGGAGATTGTCGATAGGGTAAATACAACGCGACGATCCAATAACCTAGGAGAGAGTTGGATTGTGTGCAATCAATGATGCTGGGCAAGACTCACGTAACCTAGGGTTGTTAAGACATTGAGGGGGACTTCTTCGTTGGCTCAAAGTCATGTATTCCCTCGTCTTACACTTGGGAGAGGTGGTGATGGAGTTTACATACCGAGGTTGTCAAATAGGTTGAACACCGTAAACGTGAGTAAATCGAGATCGAACACGTATTTGTAAACACGTTAATCGCTATGCAATTCTTCACCCTAAAACATATTAGCATATTATTGTAGTTAATTTAGGATATATTATTATTAGTTTAATTAATTAATTACATTTGTTTCTCGCCTAGATAAAATTAGGTCACAACAAACATGGTATTCGATAGTAACGACACCAATCCCTGTGCATATAATAACTTGATCTTAACGATCACACTATACTAAAACTTTGACCTCGTATACTTGTGAGTGTAAGTAGCGGCGTATTTCACGCCCTACCAATGGCCACTAGTGGTGAGGTAACTAAATGTTCAAGTTCATGTCCTTTAGATTTTGATGAATTATTTGATGTTTATCAAGAACTTTCTCATGATATAAAAACCAGTGTTATAAAATAAATGTCCTTCAAAGTACAATTAATACATTAAACAAGTAAGTGATGGACTACGAATCTGAAAACAATGAATTGAAATCCAAGCTAACAGATTTGTATTCGGTTGTTCTCAAATTCATCGGTGGTGAAAATAACTTAAAAATGATTTTGGGAACTTCATGTGGAATTTTTGATAAAGTCGGTATTGGATTTCAGAAAAATATTAAACAGAAACGTTTTTACAAATTCTTTTATGAAACCAAGGATCTTGTTAGATGTTTTAAATGTAATGTTGTGGGGCATACTATTCGTAGATATTTTGCTAAAATATCTAATTGTAGACAAGTTTGGGTTCCAAAAAGAACTAAAATTGTCCCGACTAACAAGATTGGACCCACATAGAGTGGGTGCCAGTTAGGAACTATTTAAGGCGCTTCTTGCAGGTTATTCTAAAAGCTTCAATAAGCAAGGACAAATGGTTCATGGACAGTAGTTGTTCTCGACACATGATAGAAGACAAAGGAAAATTTACATCTTTCACACCTAAGGATGGAGGTCATGTGACTTTTGGAGAAAACGCAAAGGGTAAAATTATTGGTATAGGTAATATCGGTAATGGTACAACTATTATTAAAGATGTGTTACTAGTTGATAGACTTAAACATATTTTGCTTAGTATTAGTCAACTATGTGACAAGGGCTATAACTTTATATTTGATCATGATAAATGTATTATTAAGAATAGTTATGATAGTAGTATCTTGTTAGTTGCATCACATTTTCAGAATATTTATACTTGCTCATTTGATGATTTTAATTCTCAAAATTTATCTTGTTTGAATGCTTTGTCTAAAAATAGTTGGTTATGGCATAGGAGACTTGGGCATGCTAATATGGAGTTAATCTCTAATTTATCTAAGAAGAGTCTCGTACGTGGCCTACCTGATTTGAAATTTATGAAAGATAAAGTATGTGATGCGTGTCAATTAGGCAAGCAGGTTAGATCAACATTTAAGAAAAAGATGCACACGTCCACATCTAGATGTCTTGAATTATTGCATCTTGATTTGTTTGGTCCAAACTCTATTTCTAGTTTTGGTGGTAAGTTTTATGCTTTCGTTATAGTTGAGGATTATTCCAGACTTACCAGGGTACTTTTTCTTGCTAAGAAAAACGAGGTTGCTTCTGTTCTTGCTAAATTTTGTAAATGTGTTGAAAATGAGAAGCAATGTTCCATTATTAACATTCGAAGTGACAAAGGAAGAAAGTTTAAGAATGATGATGTGGTAAGTTACTGTGATGATCATGGTTATGCTCATAACTTTTCTACACCAAGATCACCACAACAAAATGATGTAGTGGAAAGGAAGAACAAGACACTTCAAGAGATGGCCAGAACGATGTTTAGTGAAAATTGCTTAACAACCTACTTCTGGGCCGAAGCAGTAAGTAAAGCTTTCCATGTGGTGAATCGGGTATCAATTCGTAGAGGGTTCAACAAAACCCCATATGAAATTTAGAATGGTAAGACTCCTAATATTTCCTATTTTAAAGTATTTGGATGTAAGTGTTTTATTTTGAATGACAAGGATAATCTTGGTAAATTCGATCCTAAATCCAATTATGCGATTTTCCTTCGATATGCTACTAGCAGTAAGGCTTATAGTATTTATAATAAATGTACATTAGTAGTAGAAGAAACTATGCATGTTGTTTTTTAGGAAGCTAGTCCATTCTTGTTGAGAAAGGTTTTAGATGATGATGATGCATGTATGTCAAATAACCAAAACCAAGGTAATAATGTACCTAAGGAGTCCCAACAAGAGGAGGAACTAAGGAAAATGATTCAACTTTACCACAAGCTATAAAGACAGTACCGGGACATTCGATAAAAGAAATCATCGATAATTTCGAAAGAGGTGTAAATACTCATTCTTCTCTTAGGGATATAATTAATCTTGCTTTCTTATCTCAAATTGAGCCTAAGAATGTAGATAAGGCGTTAACTGATGAATCTTGGATTTTCGCAATGCAATATGAGTTAGTTCAATTTGAGAGGAACAAAGTATGGTGTCTTGTTCCGAGATTGGATTTTCATCCAGTTATTGGTACTAAATGGGTTTTTAGAAATAAAAAGAATGAATATGGCATGATAATTAGAAACAAAGCAAGATTAGTAGCACAGGGCTATAATCAAGATGAATGAATTTATTATAATGAAACCTATGCTCATGTTGTTAGACTAGAAGTAATTAGAATGCTACTCACTTTTGCATGTTTACATAATTTTAAGTTATATCAATTGGATGTTAAGAGTACATTTCTAAATGGCTTTCTAGCAGAAGAAGTTTATGTGGAACAACCCCCGGGATTTGAAAGTCATAAATTTCTCAATCACGTATTTAAACTTCGCAAGGCTTTTATGGGCTCAAACCAGCTCCTAGAGCTTGGTATGAGAGACTTAGCCAATATTTGATCAAAAATGGTTTTTGAAAGGGTATTTGTGATATAACACTGTTTGTGAAGCAAACTGATTCTGATATCCTATTAGTATATTGATGATATTATTTTTGGATCTACTAATGAGTATCTTTGCCAAGAGTTTGCTAAGATAATTTAGGTCGAATTTGAAATAAGCATGATGGGAGAGTTGAATTTCTTTCTTGGATTGCAAATTAAGCAAACCAAATAAGGGATATTTATAAACCAAGCTAAATACACCAAGGAGTTGTTAAAGAAATATGGCATGGATGGCCCTAAAGAGTACAAAACTCTCATGGCAACGGCTACAAAGATGTATGATTGGTAGTCTGCTGTATTTAACTGGTAGTAGACCTGACATTATGTACAGTGTTTGTCTTTGTGCTAGATTTCAGTCTTGTCCTAAAGAATCACACTTGACTGCAGTTAAGCGAATTTTTCGATACTTAAAGGGGAAGCCTGACCTAGGATTATGGTATCCTAGGGGGAGTGATTTTTAATTGATAAGTTACTCCAACACTAATTTTGTGGATTGCAAAGTTGAGCGAAAAACACAAGTGGGTCATGTCATTTGTTAAGACATACATTGGTTTCTTGGTCAAGTAAGAAACAGAATTCGATAGCCTTATCCACTATTGAGGCTGAGTATATGGTAGCTAGTAATTGTTGTGCTCAAATTTTATATATTAAGTAACAGTTAAATAACTTTGGAATTTGCATAAAGGAGGTCCTGATTTATTTTGATAATAAAAGTGCTATTTGTTTAAGTAAGAATCCTACACAGTACTCACGAACTAAGCATAAATATATTAGACATCACTTTATTTGTGATTACATTTAGAAAAGGGACATTGTTATAGAGTATATTAATACCTCTGACCAGTTTGCTGATGTTTTTACCAAACCGCTAACGAAAGATCAGTTTGTGAAAATCATTCGCGGTTTGAGTATGGCTAGGCATAATGATGTTTACCTAGAGTAGAGTTCTTTTGTGTTCCCTCTTCCCCAATATTTTTTTGAGATGAGAAAGGAGGAGAATTAGTTGATGTTTTATTGAATATCTTAAGGGGGAGTTTATTATATTCATTACTATTGCTTTAATGAGTTATGAAACCCGTCCTTAGATTCACGAGTAGTGTGGTTATATTATTGTTTAGAAGAAAATATCAAAGTTAATTTTCATCATAAAAAATGGCAAGATTGTTGATCCTAAGATTTTGATAGACAATTAAAGGTTGATGTTTTTAGTGGAACTAACGGTTTAATTAAGTGTTTCAGTTTATTAGTTCTAAATGATGAAGATATGATGACAAAAATAAAGAAGGATTAAGATGTTGAAGAATTTAAAGAACCTAGAGAAAACAACTCAGGTTACATTTCAACTTTTAATATCCCAATTAGGATCACATACGACACAAAAAGATTTTTAAATGATTTTTATAAATATGTGTTGTCACAACCCGTCCCGGACACCCGTCATCCCGAGGCAGGCGTGACTACAACATGACATCACCATAATCCCAAATAAGTTAATGAAATAAACTATACATACACTTAGTAATACAAACGTCTATTACGGGGGACATGCCCGTCCCGTTATTTATGAACTGACAGTATTTAACCATGAACCCTTTATAGGTTCGTCTTTAACAGCTTCTATCGATCGCCTATATAACTCCATCACATAGCTCTACCTAGTGCCAGTAGGGGACCGACTCCTAGCTGTTGTACCTGCGAGTGTACTGCCTTCTTAGTAAAATATTTTTAAAATAATGACACATTCTAAATATTACCATAATTAAATATGAATCAAGCATAAGTATATAAGCAGTAAAAATTAAGCGATATAGATAAGTTTCATCTAGTATAAAATCATACCGATCACCATAACAAATAATAAATCATCCAATATAAGTAAAATACCACATCTCAAACACCCCACTCCACCACAACACACACACTGGCTAGCCATAGTGATCGTTTTAACCTCACGATCGGGAGTTACAACAGTACCGTACCATCCGTAGGATATGCCTTCCTACGAACACCCATCACTCCGCCGAAGTAAATAATCACTGCGCAGTATAAATGTCTAACATCACTCTGCCGAAGCAGATAAACATCACTCCGCCGTAGTGGATAACATCACTCCGCCGTAGCGGATAATCTCACTTTACCGAAACAGATAAATACTAGGGCATTGTTAAATCAACTACAGCATCATCGAATCACAACTCAATAAATATCGTCAACATCATCAAATCACCACGTCTATCTCTTTTCCTCAAAGCCAACTTTTAAGTCCAAAAGCATATTTCCTACTTTTCTTTTTAGAGAAAACGTCTGATTCTTTCAAAACAACTTTTCCACCCTTTATTTTTCCTTTTGAAAACCGGACATTTTTAGGAGAATAGATGTTTTCTATTTCCTTTTAAAAACACCGTCTGATTTTACCAAATTCAATAAAAATTCATTTTGGAAACCATCGAAATCTTTCAAAAACTCAGTTTACCAACTCAACCAAATCCTGCTTGATCCATATCATTTATAAATTCATACAATTTAAGTAAACACATATTTCATTATATATATACCTAGAAAAATAGTTTGGTAAGAAGACAGTACACTCACCTCGATATCCGTTTTGCGACACTGACACTGACCGCACTCTATCTGGACGCCCGTGCCTGCGAACCTAATAGTGGCAGAGTCTAAATTAATATTTAAAACATCCTAACCATGCAATGCAGACCCTATATTCCGAATTGTTACTAATTTTATGTACCACGTACTTAAAATTAACTAATCGTCACAAAATTATTATGATTTTTGAATTCGTAATACTAACTAAAATTTAATTTAATGAGAATTAATAATCGATTGAAGTTTCACCTGTTTCCGAAACGTTTGGCGACCACGAGATGGGTTTTGGATTTTCTTGGGGTGGTTTCTACAATTTCCCCTTTTTCTTTTTTTTTTCTTTTTCCTTTCTTCTTTCTCATCCCGATTGCGCCTACTGTTTCTGGTTTGCTGCTCAGCCGCCGACGAAGGTCCCTCACCGCCGATCACCTGCTCCCACCGCCAGACCAGACAACCGATTCTCACACCACCACCCAACCGAAAGGTCACACACACACTCACACAGCCGACGCCAACACACATACCCACTAATCTCTCTCTCTCTCTCTCTACGCTCCATTCCGGCGACAACTCCGGCGACACCCCATACCGCCATGCACACGCCACATGACCGACACACACTCATACGAAGAACCCGAACACCTACCCATGCTGCATTTCCATTTTTCTATTTTGAGTTTTCGTCGCCGGCAAGCTTTCTCTCTCTAACCTACCACCGGCGACACTCCACCGGAGTGGACGACCCTGCCGTTGATTGGACGGACATCACACAGGCATCGTATCCACGATCATTGTCACCACCGGCGACGGAACAACCCAACCCACGCATACCAGCACTAAAGTAAACAGAGGAATCACATACCCACCTTTACCGACGGTGGAGACGATTACTCAAATACCCATGCCGACAACGATATACGCCCGTCGATCCCCTCTCTCTCTCCTCCGGTTCTCCTCTCCCTCTATTTCGTCTTCTAGGATTTTTGTTTCGGTTCTATTTCGTTTTTTTTTTCTCTGTGATTTGCTCTGTGTGTGTGTGTGTGTATATATATATATTGTTAGAAATTTGGGCCACCGACTCCCCTTCTCCTTTTTCTTGATTCTTCTCGACTTTTCTCCCCTCTCTGACGTGTGGATGAATGCACGTGTATGTATATATATCCATATATGTATGTGTTGATAGAAAATGAAGGTCCAATTCTTATAACAGTTATATATATATATATATATATATATATATATATATATATATATATATATATATATATAATTACACTTAAACCCCCTTCATTTTACTTAAGTCTATACATTAAAGCAAATTTTAATTTTATGTTTTCGAAAGTTTACAATTTGGTCCCCTAAACTTTTAAATTACAACTTTGATTTCAAAATCCTCCCTGCTATTTTCAAAATATTATAAAATTGCAACCAAAACTATTTGTCTCTAAGAAATCAGGGTCTTACATGTGTGTTTTTTATAGGATCCTCATTAGTTAAATTATTTTCTCATATATGAAATTAAAAAAGAAATATTGGTAATTAATTAAAATTGAACTTAAGTATTTAGTGGATCTAACCGAAAAAAGAAATCTTTTAAAGGGGCGAAAACGTCGGTAAGAATGAATTAAAAACGAATTTAGAAAAGATTCCAACATTGACAAGTCGACAGATAAATCGACCGGAGCATAGAAGGAAAAGTCTCTAAATCTCTCGGTCGATAAGTAGGTCGACCTGAGCTTAAATTGTAACTCTCTAAATCGATAAGTCAGCAAGGCGATCGACCTGTGACAAGAAATATAACTCTCTAAATCTCTAGGTCGACAGATAAGTCGACCGATGGGCGTGATAGATTTTTGGTCTGGCTACATCCTGAATCGAGTGGTCGACCGGTGATCCTTGGTAAGTCAACTTATGGCACTGTTTCAAGATATTGTGAAATTCTGAATTTTGTTCTAAAAGTAGCCGTTACTAGCCGTTTTATGGTTAAGATTCATGAGATATATTAAGGATTTAATGTTATTTAAGATATGCAACATATATTATGATATCCCTATAGATTTGGTTCATTAAGTTTGAATATTTCTCAATTTGGTACATATAATTCTTTCTATTCTATTTAATTGTGATTAAAAAAATATTTGGGGGACTTAATTGAGAAGTTTAAAAGTTATATTTAAGTGATTTGAACCAGGATGAATTCTTAATGATATAAGGGGTCTATAAGAGCAATTAAATGTCATAACAAGTGGGAACTAGCCTTTAGATAGTTTATTTTATTTCCATTTATATAGAGCTGCGTTTTTCATATTAGAGAGTGAGATCAAGAGAATTATACTGATCTTTCTAAGAGAAATCATATTAATAGAATTGTGAGAGATTTTTTTGGAGTTATTCTTGAAAATTATTTATTGTGGATTGTTGCTACTACCGAATCTAAAGTGACATTGCTATCATTATTCTTTTGGTGGATTTCGGGTGAGATCTTTCCAAATTACTTTCTATTTATTGATTGTTTGATTATATTTGAAATTTTATCTTTGAAATTGTTTTTTGATCTTTTATTGAAAATTATTTTTGAAATAATTTCTTGAAGAAATCTGATTACGTCCTGCCCTATTTTTGTTTAAATCAGATTTTGAATATCTCACTTTTCTATCACTAGTTTTGGGATATTAATTGAGTTCTAATTTATCTGGGGTGGTAGAAGCTCCGAGTGAGAATAATTACTTATCAATTTGTAATTGGTGAGTTGAGTGACGGATTGAATACTATTGGGAGTATTTAATCTAAGGGTAGCTAGTTTCAGTCTCTTTCTGTAAAGAAATTAAAGTAGTAATTCTTCTTGGAATGAATTGATTTGTGAGTAATTTTGAAATGGTTTAATCCTTAACGGGTAAAAGGATATTTGGAGTGTTTATGAGGTTGTGATTCTTTAGCCTTAGTTTAAAAAAAGAATTAGGTTATTCTTGAGCCTGTAAAAAGTAGAATTTATTCCTAAGCCTGTGAAAACGAATTTGTGAAGGTTGATTCTGAGCCTATGAAAAGAATCTTTGTGAGGGTTTGGTTTCTGCCTTTAAAGAAATCTTGAGTTTAGTGGGTACGATTCTCCGTGGAGCTCGGGGGATTCGATTAACCGAGAGTAGTTTAGTGAACCAGTATCAATATCTGGTGTGTTGCTACTTTTCATTATTTATTTGTGTTGTTTGGTGTGCACCTAGTTGATATCATATTTCCGTTGTTATATAAAAATAATAATTAATTTAAGATTAAAATTAATTATTTGGATTATTAAAGTTTTTTTTTTCTAATAATTTTTTTATCAACCCAATTCACCCTTCCTCTTGGGTATCTTACTGGGCCAACAACATTGGTTCCATAATTTTAGGGACAACAATCCCTGATGAAAGAATTACCTCTCTACCAATCCATGCTCTCGGTGCAAGTGTTGCAACATCTGATCGAGTAGCAAAAACACTTACAATGTCAACCAACGTTTAGCTGTAATATACGACGAAACACCAATGTAAGTTACAAAAAATCAACATATATGATGATTTAACAACCCATTCAAATATGAATAACGTAGCATACCGTTAATTCAATTTAGGGTTGAAAATGAATTTTCGCACACTTTTTTCCTCAGGACTAAGTCGCATCAATAAATTTACTTTGCTGCTAATAGCAACCTCCATAAATAACGCAAAAAAAAATCATTTAATTACATTGTATTGGGAGAGAAAAACAAGAATGGATATAAAGGAACAAAAACAAATATACAAAATATAATAAAAGTGCATTACTCACTGGAAGTCTCGTTGTCGTTCGCACAACGTCATCCTTTTTTGGCACAGACTCATTTTTTTTGTCAACCTAGTTGAAGGCTTTTTTTGCTTCTTTTGTGCAAAGCCCGACTCCAAGGAACATGTAGCATCCAGATTTTCTAAAGGTTGTACCGTATTCAGCATGTCTTCAATGTTCAATGACACCATATCTTCATTTTGATTATTCGATACTACCCGCACTTGCTCCCTAACCAAGGCATCCAGGGACATCAACGGCTCCGCCGCAATCGCATCCTGATCATCGACTTGTTCCTCATCTTTTGCAAGATGCCCTAGTAGCTTTTCAAACATACTCTCCAAGTTGATTTCAACTGCAGTGGAGGCGCCCCGCGTTAATGATTCTGCATTGTCCCTCGAGGCCTCCACTGATATTCAAAGCCTTTGGGCAACCCGCATCCCCAACAAACGTTCAACAGGGTCAGTCTTCATATCGTCTTTCTCAACCTAAACAGTTGTAGATAGTGGGATGTCCTACATCTCTGGTTGCATGGATGGCTTTCCCGCAACCGATAACTCCCCATGCATCAGCTGCGTATAGAGTACGCGCGACATTCATGAAGTGAATACAACAAACGCTATTTTAAGGTCAATCATATCTTTCTGGATTACACCTAACTCAGCCTGCACCTCATTAATGTTCGACCCTTGGACATCCAAAATATTTCAGATGTCATCAATATCACATTTCCCCACATCTTCTCTCTTCTCCTCTTTACTCTCATCCTTTCTTTCCGGAGTGTCTGCAATTTCGTCCATCTTTTGTGGCCCCGATCTAAAGCAAATAAAAAAAATGTCAATAGAAATAATAATAACCATTATGAAAAAGAAAACAAATGAATATACAAATAACTACAGGCTACAAAAAAGTACCTCCTCCGTATCAAACGCTCTTAACTCTTTTAGATGATTAATATGTTGCTTTATCTTATCCTTATCTTAAGTAGTTATCTAGGGTAAGGTCATATTATCTAGGGAATGAAGAACAACATCCCTAGTAGGCATGAAATTTTCAAAGTAAAAAATCTGTTCAAGAGAACAAGTTAATTGGAAGCAACATGAATAGGCTACAAATAATATATCAATACCAGAACAATATGGCTTACCATCAAGAGCAGAAGACATCCAGATGCCTCTGACGTTGCATTTTTTTGCCCTCTTATTCAAACCATTACAAAGAAAACAAAGAGTAAACGTCATATAATTCTGTTGGGGATTTTATCTACTGGGTTCAAGGCGTGCAAATATGATAGACGCACCTTTATGTTGCTAATTGGACAAAGGAAATCCCCAATCAACCACGACAAGAACTTGACGAGGAATTCTACCCCATCCGTCTGCATTTTACATAGTTCATAGGTAGCGCGGAAATTGACATGCCGCTACTTACACTCGCAAGTATACGAGGTCTAAGTTTCAGTATAGTGTGATCATTAAGATCGGGTTATCGTAACCACGGCGATTGTTGTCGTTACTATCGAATATCGCATTTGTCGTGACCTAAGTTTATCTAGGCGAAAAACAAATGTATTTAATTAATTAAACTAATACTAATATAACCTAAATTAACTACACTAATATTCTAATATGTTTTAGGGTGAAGAATTACATAGGGATTAACATGTTTACAAATACGTGTTCGATCTCGATTTACTCACGTTTACGGTGTTCGACCTATTTGACAACATCGATACGTAAACTCCACCGCCACCTCTTCCGATTGTAAGACGGGGGAATACATGACTTCGAGTCAACGAAGAAGTCCCCTTCAACGTCTTAACGACCCTAGGTCACGTGAGTCTAGCCCAGCGTCATTGATTGCACACAATCTAACTCTCTCCCGGGTTATTGGATCGTCGCGTTGTATTTACCCTATCGACAATCTTCTTTCTACAACTCCCTCACCACCTCTCCCGAGTATAAGACGAGGGATATAACGTAACTTTGAGTTAATTAAGAGATCATCCTCAATGTCTTAATGACCCTAGGTAGCGTGTGTCTAGCCCCACGTCATCAATTGTCCACGATTCAAACCCCGACCAGGTTATATAATCGTGGCGTTTGTCTACCTTAATCCGAATCCGAGGTTTTGTCAAAACCCCGTATTCTCCATTTATCAATCTAAGCATAATAAACAAACAATATGATAAATACAATCAAACTACGAAGAACAATCACAAACGACACACCGAAATCATTCAAACAACGTATTTATAAATATAGTGTTAATCCCTACTACAATCCATATTTAACTCATGGCCATAGCCGTATAAACATGAAAGAACGATCTAAACATGCTCACATGCTCCTAAGATAAAGAAATAAAGAAAAACGATCGAAGAACTTAGCCTCGTCCGAAGATAAACTGCTAAAAACGCTCAACGATCGATTCGCTGTCTTTTCCACTTCGGGATGCGAGATCCACCACCAAATTTCCTAACCCTTGGCTTAAATATAGCCTAAGGGGCTCAAAAATACAAAAGAGGGAATAGAGTTACCGGCCAAGGGGGAGGAGAGGGGATATTTATAGCAAAAATATCCGAAAAATATCTCAAGACTGTTCAGGGCAAATCCGCCTAGGCGGTGGAAATTGCGCCTAGGCAGAATTAGGTCAGTTCAGTCTGATCGCCTAGGCGGTAAAGTAGGCGACGGACTAGGAGAACATTCTGTTGGATTTCTGCCTAGGCGGTAGAATTTCTGCCTAGGCGAGCGACTGTCAGTAGCCCTTCTGCGTCCTCTGCTGGATTTTCGCTTAGGTAATAGAATCTTTGCCTAAGCGGTTGTCCGTCAGTAACATTTTGTTCTTCTCAGCATTTTCACCGCTTAGGCGATGGTCTGGACGGCTAAGCAGTGGGCCTGTTTCATCTTTTAGCCTCCGAGCTTGTTTATCCACCGTAACTTCAAACCTCTTTGGTTCGATCTCATCGTTTTAGCTCCAGTTTCCTATATTTTTTCCCTACACACCTAATTTATACAAAAAGTATGAAAACTAATTAAAACATAATAAAAATAACTATAAACATATTAAAAAATTAACATTCGGATTGGAAATAGATAGGTTTTTCACACCTATCAATACCCCCAAACTCAAATTTTGGCTTGTCCTCGAGCCAAACACACACACTAAAATGAAAAATACACAAATGGAAATAAATAACAAACAACCTAAAAACAATCTAAACATAATAACATGCGAGTTTTAAATTCTTCTAACGGCCTATTTATTTTTCCCTCAACAACCGCCAATAGTATCGAGTTCAGGCGGTAACACACAGCATGTAATGTTCTGGAATTTCGACATGCAATAATGGTGAACGCTATTCTAGATCCTTTACGCGTGTTAGTGCGAAACTCAATAATATAACTATACAACGATTGGATTGGATTATCCACCAACGAAATTCATGACTTAGGGATTACCATAAGCTGGATTGCGGTCCACTCTCCACTAATGTAGGTTTAGTAGTGCATGAAGATCATTAGGACTTGGTTCAGTTAAGGTTAATTTGGCCAAGGGTATTTCGGAATAGAAAACGGCTTAACGTTGTTAACTTAAAGTTACCCAAGGCTCAACGCTTGGCACATTCACTCTCAAATCCCCATAGAAAGATTAGAAACAATCCCGAACATGCATTTAAGACTGACGTACTCACTTATCAAAAAGAAACGAAAATAAAAACTGTATTTACATTTGGTTCTTTATTTTTATTTTTATTTTTTTTTTTTTTTTTTTTTTTTTTTTCAATGAACACACCCCCAAACTTATTTGATTATTACAATTGAAGGGGTGTGTGAAATACAAATGAAAAACAACAAGTGAGTACTCAAATACCGAACCAATTTGAAGTTCGCCCTAATCCCAACCACTCACATAAAAAAGCCTTTGCAACGGCTAACTTGATTCACTCAAATGTGCCTTTGGTTTAGCGATAAAGGACTGGAAGGAATTCAATTGGCCGTGGTATTGGTTTATGTGTTCTGAATTGAATTTGCATTTAGGATTCGACAAGGTGACGAGGGATAAACATATATCAAGGTAGGCTTCAAGGGCTCAAGCGACAAAACGAATGCCTAAATCACGTCTCCTGAACTACCTCGCCTTGGATTTCGCCTCAAGCTTCCCCTCAATCAAGTTCTAGAATCCTTAATGTGTCATGAATTTGGTTAATCGATAATCGTCCTCAAATCAATTGAATGAATATACATTGAGTCTATGTGCCCGTGCAAATTAGGATCTACAATAATTTTTACCAAAAAGCATAGTCAAGCACACAGAATCACATATGCATGGGTATTACCCTTGACTTTGGAAACAACCAGGGGTAATTTTCATCATCGGATGACGGCCCAGATAAATGCAAAACTCAACATATAAACAACAACACAAAAACATAAATACATTCTAACCTAAACACACATGTAATACGGAAAAACAATAACACATAAACTAACATACTACTACTACTACACATTACTTCCAAACTCAAAGTGGACAATGTCCTCAGCGAACCCAATCATCAATCTCAATATATGAAAATTAAAGCATACTAACGAAGGGTGTTTAGAACACTTACCTGGGAGGCGAGAGGATCTGGCCTCCGAATCAAGTCGGATGTGATGGATCAAAAAGAATTGCTTGGGTTGCCTCCCAAGAAGCGCGTGGTTTAATGTCCTCAGCCCGACATTTTTAGAATGCCCTTAAGATTGGCGAGATTTTGCTTTGGATGGCTCGATCTTTCAACGAAACGCCTCACCGGCTTATGTCTTGGCCAAGCAACATAAAATGGATTGGAATCTCATCGAAAGGGATGCATTAATACCCGTCGGTCTAACATCGCCAAGTACCCTGCATTGGAAACAAAAACAAAACTACAAACAAAAATTATATACAAAGAAATGCCTAAAGTAAAATTAGGTTATTTTCACACAATATCAATAATAACAAAATCGCCAATCCCAGAAATACGAAACACTTGCTTCTCCTATCTAAAACTTAAGTCTTCGAAGCCGTTACCACGTTTCTTCGACAATAACATCAAAACAATCCCCGGCAATGGCGCCAAAAACATGGTAGCACGGGAAATGACATGCTGCTACTTACACTCGCAAGTATATGAGGTCTAAGTTTTAGTATATTGTGATCATCAAGATCGGTTTATTGTATCCATAGGGATTGTTGTCCTTCCTTTCGAATACCGCGTTTGTCCTAACCTAACTTTATCTAGGCGAAAACAAATGTATTTAATTAATTAAACTAATACTAATTTAACCTAAATTAACTACACTAATATGCTAATATGTTTTAGGGTGAATAATTGCATAGGGATTAATGTGTTTACAAATACGTGTTCGATTCCAATTTATTTACGTTTACGCTTTTCGACCTATTTGACAACCTCGGTACGTAAACTCCACCGCCACCTCTTCTGAGTGTAAGACGGGGGAATACATGACTTCGAGCCAACGAAAAAGTCCCCTTCAACGTCTTAACGACCCTAGGTCACATGAGTCTAGCCCAGCGTCATTGATTGCACATAATCCAACTCCCTCTCGGGTTAGTGGATCGTCGCGTTGTATTTACCCTATCGACAATCTCCGTTCTAAAACTCCCTCGCCACCTCTTTCGAGTGTAAGACGAAGGATATAACACAACTTTGAGTCAACGAAGAGGTCGCCCTCAATGTCTTAACGACCCTAGGTAGCGTGTGTCTAGCCCCACGTCATCGATTGTCCACAATTCAAACCCCGACCGGGTTATATAATCGTGGCGTTTATTTACCTTAATCCAAATTCGGGGTTTTGTCAAAACCCCGTATTCTCTATTTATCAATCCAAGCATAATAAACAAACAATATGATAAATACAATCAAACTATGAAGAACAATCACAAATGAAACACCGAAATCATTCAAACAACGTATTTATAAATATAGTGTTAATCCCTACTACAATCCATATTTAACTCATCGCCATAGCTGTATAAACATGAAAGAACGAGCTAAACATGCTCACATGCTCCTAAGATAAAGAAATAAGGAAAAATGATCGAAGAACTTAGCCTCGTCCGAAGATAAACCGCTAAGAATGCTCAACGATCAATTTGCCGTCTTCTCCACTTCGGGATGCGAGTTCCACCACTAAAATTCCTAACCCTTGGCTTAAATATAGCCTAAGGGGCTAAAAAATACAAGAGATGGAAGAGAGTTACCGGCCAAGGAGGCGGAAAGGGGATATTTATAGCAAACATATCCTAAAAATATCTAAAAATATGTCAAGACTGTTCAGGGCAAATCCGCCTAGGCGGTGGAAATTGTGCCTAGGCAGAGTTAGGTCGGTTCGGTTTGATTGCCTAGGCGGTGAAGTAGGCGGTGGACTGGGAGAACATTCTGTTGGATTTCTGCCCAGGTGGTAGAATTTCTGCCTAGGCGAACGGTTGTCAGTAGCCCTTCTGCGTCCTCTGCTGGATTTCCGCTTAGGCGATAGAATCTTCGCCTAAGCGGTCGTCCGTCAGTAACGTTTTTTTCTTCTCAGCATTTTCACCGCTTAGGCGGTGGTCTAGACGCCTAAGCGGTGGGCCTGTTTCATTTTTTATCCACCGAGCTTGTTTATCCACCGTAACTTCGAATCGCTTTGGTTCGATCTCATCTTTTTAGCTCCAGTTTTCTATCTTTTTGCCCTACACACCTGATTTATACAAAAAGTATGAAAACTAATTAAAACATAATAAAAATAACTATAAACATATTCGAAAACTAACAAATTCGAATTGGAAATAGATAGGTTTTTCACACCTATCATTCATCCCTAAGGACTTTTAGTGGTATACATTAACTCCCCAAATCGGGCAAATTCTTTAATTCCCTAATGTCGTCAACCCCCCATCTTTTATGACAGGGAGTCCCTCATAATTTATTCCAAGGATGTCATGCACATCCTTCAAAGTAATCTTTAATTTCCTGCCATGCGCTAGTAGAGAGCAAGAAATAGGATCAAATCTTCCCACTAATCACCTCAAAAACATCAAAGGCAATTAACTAAAATTTATCCGAAGGACCCCTCCAAACCCCATTTCAATTACACCCAATATCGAGGGCATAGCTATCCTCGTACCAATAGGGGCCTTCAAAGATAAACAATTCAAATTTTAGAAACATCATATATTTATTATTAACCATGACAGGTAAATTCATTAGAACTTGTAACTATTAACCCTAAACTTTTCATCCCAACCTTGTAACATTGAACAAAAAATTGTCCAATTATTCAAACCACTTCAATCTAGGAGAAATGAAACTTGTACTGACAGAATACTTGTGACAAATTGAAACATTAGTCAAAGAACTTGTAACTATTAAGTATTAACTCTAAACTTGCAAATTAAGTTGGAAAACTTCTAACGCTGCAGAATGAAATTGTAACATTCACAAAAGAACTTGTAACATGCTTCCAATGCAATTACAATTCATAAACATAGACAAATTAAACAAGTAACATTACCCAAA
The DNA here is from genome assembly GCA_016647705.1 of Eucommia ulmoides. Classification (NCBI taxonomy): domain Eukaryota; kingdom Viridiplantae; phylum Streptophyta; class Magnoliopsida; order Garryales; family Eucommiaceae; genus Eucommia; species Eucommia ulmoides. The sequence continues at coordinate 43,655,831 of CM028334.1, read as the reverse complement.
AAAAAAAATCAGTAACTTACAAACAATTCTATAACACAATCGCTTAAACTAACTATAAATAATCTACCTTACATTATTTATGTTTTACCATTGGTGAAACACCAGAGACATTCTCTTCGTCATTTTCGTCACCGTGTTTGGCAACATTGCAATTGTCTTCCGGGCTACAAAATTAAAAAGATCTCAACATGTAGTAGACACATATCAAAATAGTAGACCAACGCATTGGTTAATTTTAACATAAATACTTACCTTGTACCCTTCGTTGTTGCCCCATCATCGAGGACTTTAGCTTCCTCCTCCGAGGCATGTTTGTCGACATTCCGATCAATGCTACAATATTAACAAGACCTCAACATCCAGTAGACACATGTCTAAATAAAATAAATACAAACGCAACAATTAATTTTCAGACAAATTATTATCAACAAATTTTATCAAAAATTTGTCCATCTCCTTTACTTTAATCAAAAATAAAATTTTATCAACAAATTAAAACTACTACACTTCACAAAATATTATAAAATAATGAATGAAACAAGAAACCTAAATAGGCAAATATTCATAACCACATACCATGAACTAACAAATTGTATCACATTATTTAAACATTAAATGTCTATGAAATCAATAAAGCCAAAGGGGGAGAAAGGAAGAAATAACCATTGGTGTCCCAACTCGATTTAGAAATCAATTTCAAAAAGAAAATAAAAAACAGAATAACAATTTCAAAACCACATTTAGTATAAAAATAGAAAAACGTAAGACATCTATTTACAAATATAGGGTTTTCACACCGAGTTGGGATACCGGAGCGATGTAGGGTAAGACATCTATTTTCAAATTACAAAGGAAGACTAAGCGAGAGAGGGAATAGAAAAACAAACTTGATGTTCTTCACGAGAGAGGACGACGTTCTTGACAACAAAAACACTAGCCAACGGACACCAATTGAGAGCAAGAACCCACCGCTAAAAGAGAGAAACACTAGCCAACGGGACACCGATCGAGAGCAAGAACCCACCGCCGAAACAAAGAGAGCAGAGGGAAGTTGAGAAGATAGGAGACCAGGCTAGAATAAAGAAGCATGAAATGTATGGTAATCGGCTGGAGAAGGGTGCAACTGACAACCATTTTTCTTTTTCTTTTTCTTTTTTTTTTAAGGTAATTTTGGGTTTTAGATAGTGGTTTTAACTTTTGGAGAAATGGAGAGTTGAGATTGAATCTCAGTTCATCCAACGGTGACAGTTTCAGTTGTATTCCATATTGCTATATTGCTATACCAGAAACTGTTGGTTAGCGAGGTCCTTTTATTAATTAAACCACCAAGAACGGTAAAAATTTAAGTACTGGTGAAAAAGGCGAAGGTTGTGAAAACAAGGTGGTAAGAAAAATGCGTCAGAAAAATAAGGGTGATTTCATGATACATTGGTGTCTTTTCCTCATCACTCACCAGCTGTATGCTTGTACGGTTCTGCAAAATTTCCTCCCCCCTCCCACATGTTTAATCACCTCCCACCCATCAACCCTCTCTCTCTCCTTTATTTCCCCGTTTCTATTTGTGGAGATTGGAAAGTACAAGTTACATGTCTAAAATTTACTTTGCACCCTAAAGTTTGGGTACAATTGTATTTTGTTTTTTACTGTTTTAATAGCACTTTGTATCATAGGGTATCTTTGGTCAAAACGATGAAAAAATAATAAGAGAAAAAAAAATGATGCATGGACATTTTTATGAATTAAGATCTTGAACCCTATTTGTTATTATATCAACGATACCCGTGTAATTTATATAACACTTAGAAATATTCGTGATTGTAATTTGTTGATAAAAATGCCAACATAATAATTTCTATTTTTTCTTTCTACTTATTTATTTTATAATTTTATTCTTTTGTTTCGTATTTTTTATTTTTTTATTTTTATTTCTATATTTTTGTGTATAGTGCTTGTAGAAAAAAAAATTAAAAGTAAAAAAGTAAAAAAAAAAAAAACAAGAAAAACTTTAAATTAAAAAAGAAGAAGTTATTTTTACTATTTGCTTTATTTTTTATTTTTTATTTTTCAATTTTTATTCTTCACTATTATAATTTATTATTTTATCCTTATATTTATTCTATAAATCATGATATATTTAAATTTTAGATATTTTGAATCGTTGGATCAATTTTACATCCACTAGTTGAAATCAAATAACACCTTAAACCCTTATAATTTTATATACAATTTTATTTTTTCAATTAGAAAATCAATATGGTACCTTTATACATAGAGAATACATAGAGAATCCTTAGTATTACAATAAAATAGAAATTTTATCCTCTAGGGCATAAGTAAAGTTTTAGTTTCTTTTTTAAATTATCCTTCCTCTTTTACCTTCATTTTCCTCACAAATTGATGGGAATAAAGCAATTACTTAGGAAATTGCATATTTTCCATCTTATTTTCTATTTCTTCTTGTTTTTCTTTCATACGGAATAAGTGTTTTTATACATTCTATTTTCCTTCTTTAATTTTTCATCCATCATTTTTTCTACCTAAACAAACACACCCTTAAAAAAAATTATTCTTTTTATATCAATTTGGTCCAACGAACTAATTCTAATTAATTTTATATTTATACATAATCATGTTGTTAAAATAAGGTCTAGAAATAAATTAAATAATTAATTATTAATTAAAATATGAAGAATAAAGATGAAACAATTCTAAATTCTTTGTGACAAAAACATTCCAAATAACATATGATAATACAATAAAATAGAAGAAGATGATATTACAATAATAAATGAAAACATAAACAAGATAGTTATTGTGTTATAGAACAAAAACAGAAACAAAAATACTTACTGTATAATAGAACAAACAGAACTAGAACACCAGAGGAAATGATCGAGGCAATCGTTTGATAATTTGTCCTTAAAGCATATTTTACGCCCTAGGTGCTTACGGTTTGAATGAATGTCTGCCTTCCAGGACATAACGATCAAGTTGTTACAAGTACCAACACTAGAAATAAAAAGCCAAACGAACTAGAAATACGCTGAACTCTCTCAAGAACTCTGAAGAATAAAAAAAAAAAAAAAAAAAAAACCTCTCTGATGAAAATGCAATACAAGCATATGGGATACCTATTATACTGAGAATGCAAGCCCTTTTATAATGAACAAAACCAATAACATGAAGAAGTCTGAAACTTTTGATTTAAGAAGACATTAAATGGACCGCAATACCTTTCAGTAGTTACACACCTGAATAGATAGTCTTCAGGTTTGTAATTTTCTCTCAAGTTACAAACTTGTAGGGCTGGCAATTCGTGTCAACAGGTCGTGTTTCGTGTCATGTTATGGTCTGACACGAACACGATAACGCGAAACACGAACACGACACGATAAAGTATCATGTCAGGTTACCTAAATACGAACACGAAACGAAAATTATCGTGTCGATAAGACACAACACGATAATTTTTCGTGTCACACGATAACACGAAACCTATCAGGTAAACACGACACAATACAACACGATAACAGGTTACAATAAACACTTGTTCTACCCATTACACATCAATAACCTATTAACACATTTTAAAAAAACATAAAAATAATTATATAAGATCAACAAAAATGAACCAAACAATATAAAAAAATTCATCATTACAATAGAACAAAACAAAACAAAAATATTTTTATTTTGTAATAATCTATTAAATTATCGTGTGATCTATTAGATCTCAAGTAATCGTGTAAACTGGACACTCGATAATTATTATCGTGTCATTCATGTCGCTTATTGGGTTATCAGGTAAATCCGATAACCTGACCTGTTTTTTATCGTGCTTATCGGGTCAGACCTGATAATGACTCGTGTCATGCTATCGTGTAAATACTCATTTTTCCAGCCCTATAAACTTTCAATTAGGCATTTTAGATTCTATTTGGGTTGGATTTTTGGATTCTTGATTAGGACCAAGACCTGAACCCAATCCCGAGCCCAAGCCCGGCCCAGCCCAACGGGAGGGCAGGCAGTCAGCGGCGGCATGCCACGTGTGGCTTTATTTATTTTATAATCTTTTGCCAATTTTATGTCCATATCGTTTCAACGCTCTAAAGAGCTTACCTTCAAGAAGTTATCTAAGCCTTAATAAATGACTCTTCATATTCTTCTGTTACCAATGTGGGATAACTCACACAACATATCGATTAATATCTTCAAGTGGGTACTTTAATAAACAATATTAATTTACCTCTTAAATAATTTTTACACAAATAAATATACCGGATTCATATTCTCATCGAGGATAATACATTGGCACATTCATATGTCCCAAATTAATATTATGTTTCACAAATAATTTGATCATAAAATACCAAAAAATTATTTTTATATAACAAATCATATATTTTGCACATGAGAAAAAAGCAAAACAATTAAGAAAATACTTTATTTGACTTTACACCCTTAAAGTTTGGGTGGTGTCACTCTTTCCTTAGTATTTTTCTTGAAAAACAATCAAAATTCCAATTAACTTAAATTGATTTAAAAAAACCAATGACAAATTGTAACAATTAAAATATGAGGACCAAAATGAGTCTACACTCAAATTTTGAAGTGCAAAGTTCAATTTAATCAAATTATAATAATTTCCGACTCCTTTGGACTTCAATTACACATTTAACTTAGGTTGTGGTTGGGCAAGGGATTTGGGGGCAGATTTTATTTGTTTAAAGGATTTCACAATTTTTTTAACAAATTTTTTATTTGGATATTATTAGGATGGAATTATAAGATCTATTCATTTATAAAATAGGAGAATAAGAAGGATTTGGAAATCCATTCTGTAGAATAATGTGGAAGTATAAAAATGGAAGCGTACCTTTCGGATTCGAAAGACTCGTTTACAACCCATTCCTCGTTTCTTCTCTCATCAGTAAGAAAAATACTACTAGAATATTTTTCGATAATATCCACACACTCACTAATCAAGGCCACTCAAATTATCTTGTTGATCCTAAGATTTTGATGGACAATTAAACGTTGATGTTTTTTGTGGGACTAATGGTTTGTTTAAGTGTTTCAATTTATTAGTTCTAATTGATGAAGATTTGATGATAAAGATGATGAAGGATTAAGAGGTTGAAGAATTTGAGGAACCTAGGGAAAATAACTCAGGTTTAAATTTCAACTCCTAATATCCCAATTAAGATCACACACGTCACAAAAAGATTTTTAAATGATTTTTATAAATATGTGTATTTTTAATAGGATCCTAATTAGCTCAATTATTTGCTTCTATGTGTAATTGAAAAATAAATATTTATAATAGATTAAAATTGAATTTAAGTATTTAATGGAGCTTATTAAGAAAAGAAATTGGTTGAAGGGGCGAAAATGTCAATAAGAATGAGTTAAAAGCGAGTTTAGAAAAGAGATCTAGTATTCTTAAGTTGACCGAACAAAGTAAGCAAACTCTCTGAATCTCTAAGTTAACAGGTAAGTCGACTGGTGAACAGAAATTAAACTCTCTAAATCTCTAAGTCGACAGGTAAGTCGATCTGTAAAGAGAAATAGAACTCTCTGAATCTCTAAGTTGACAGATATGTCAACCTATGGGCACAAAATCTTTGGCTCGGCTACATCCTGAATCGAGCGGTCGACTAGTTAGTCGACTAATGATGCAGTTTCAGGATATTGTGGTATTCCGAATTCATATCTAAAAGTAGCCATTTTTTGTTAGGATTTGTGAGAGATTTTAGGAATTTTATGATATTTTAGATATGTTATACCTATTATTTAATTCCTATTGATTTGGTTCATTAAGTTTGAATGTTTCTTAATTTGGTACATAAAATTGTTTCTATTTTATTTAATTGAGTTTGAGAAATATTTGGGAGACTTAATTAAGAGATTTAAAAGTTATAATTAAGTGAATGGAACCAAAATGAAGTCATAATGACATAAGGGATCTAAGAGATCATTTAAGTATCATGACATGTGAGAACTAGCCGTTAGGGAGGTGATTTGTATCTCATATATATAGACCTGCGTTTTTCATATCATGAGAGGTGATTAAGAGAGATTAAGAGATCAAGAGATCACATTGAGATTTTCTAAGAGTTATCATTTGGATATTATACTAAAAAATATTGTGAGATTATTCTGGAGTTAAAGTTCTTGAGTTAAAGTGCTAATTTATTTGGCGTCACCAATCTGAGCTATCTAGCGATCTGTTTTGCAATACATTGGTGTTTTCTTTGTGAGATCATTCCAAACTTATTCTTTAATTTAGTATTTGATTATTATTACTTGCTTGGTGAATTGATTTTTTTTTGAGAAATCGTTTTTGAACTTTAAAAGTATAAAAATATTTTAAAATGATTTATGTATTAATCTAATAACGTGCTCAATTGCTCAATTGTGCGACCCGCATTCTTTATTATAATCAGATTTTGTTTTCTCACTTTATTTCTATCACTAGTATCGGGACATTAATTGAGTATTAATTAATTTGAGATAGTAGAAGTTCCGAGTGGGAAGAACTTATCAATTTTTGTAATTGGTGAGTTGTCTGCAGATTAGATACTATTGAGAGTGTCTAATCAGGGGTAGTTTGGTTTCAATCTCTTTTGGTAAAGAGATTGATGTGTTAATTCTTCATTTATAGAATTAATTGTGAGTGATTTTGTAAAGGTTTCATCCTTACCTAGAAAAATGATAGTTGGAGTGTTTTTGTGAGGTTTTGATTCTTAAGCCTTAGGTATAAAAAGAGTTAGGTTGTGATTCTCCTTGTACTAGAATTAGGTTATTCTTGAGCCTGTAAAAAGTAGAGGTTATTCTTGAGCCTGGGAAAATGAATTTGTAAAGGTTGATTCTGAGCCTACGAAAAGAATCATTATGAGGGTTTGGTTCCTACCTATAAAAGAATCTTGAGTTTAGTGGGTAGGAATCTCCATGGGGCTCGGGGGACTGGATTAGCCAAGAATAGCTTGGTGAACCTAGATATATTGGTGTGTACTGTATTATTTATTTCTTTTATTTTATCTTATGTTGTTTGGGTGTGCACTTAAAGCTTATTACACTTATCTGTTGCTATAAAGATAATAATTAATTTTAGGATAAAATTAATTGTTTGATTTTTGAAGTATTATTATTCTGATAATTTTTTAATATTACCCAATTCACCCCCCCTCTTTGGTATTCCACTGGGCTAACATATATGTTTTTTTGTAATCTGATGGGATAGAAACCTTAGAGGTATCAACGCATATTTATAGAGAAAATCTCAAAGGATGTGTTCGTTCTAATGGGTACATACTGAAAGGGTATGTCCGTTCCAATAGGTGTCTATCGAACAGATGTGATCTTTAAGATCAAGAGGTTCACTCATTCTTATGATGACTCTCTATGAAACATGGGGCCCATGTGGACGCTCGACGGGTTGACCCGACCCTTTCCATAATCCAACATATTCAAAACACATGTTATTTCTGATTACTCCGAGAGAGAATTTATTATTTTTTCAATTCCTCATTCATTTTATTTCAATCCCATTTTTTATTTTAGAATTATATGAACTTCAAAATTCTCTCGTCTCTTTATATAGTATATAATAAATTATATTTATAAAATATGTATAAAAATTATATTATTAAAATAATGATGAATAATTAGTTTATTAAAATTATATTACTAAAATAGGTATAAAATTATATTCTTAAAATTATATTATTAAGTTACTAAATAAAAGTTATTCAAAGATATATTTTTATATTTATATTGTTAAAATTTCATAGATTTTAAAATTCTACATACAAATATTTGTCTTTTTGAATAAGGTAATTATGAAATTATTTAATCAAAATTTTCATTGAAAAAAATTATTGAATTTATAAATGATGAGATTTCAAAATCCAAAATTTTGAAATCCCATAATTTATAAATTCTATAAATTTATCAAATACAAGAATTATAAAAATTAAACTGTTTGTTGGTTGACAAGAAAAGCTACAATTTTTTATGAGAAACAAATGAATAATTAATCCATGAAAATAAAAATTACAACAATAAAGTACACAAATTTCCATCGCTACGTTTGATACACGAGATTTGATATAAGATTGGAATAGAGATGTGAATGGTCATTCTATTTCTATGTTTGGTATATATAATTTAATCTCATTTTCCATTACTAAGGATTCCTTAACCTCACAAAATATAAGATTAATCAATACTAAGATAAACTTGGTATTAGCTAATTCTATTTATATGGGATTAGGTTTTAATCATTCATTGGCCAAAAATCGAAACCAAATACTAACCAAATATATTAATTGGAATGAAATTTAATTAAATTAACTCTTATACCATTTGAAATTTTAATTAAATTATTATTTTATCGTTTGATGTCATTACAATATCACATGTAATCTCTTTTGTCACCAAATATAAGAATGGTAATGACCATTCCATTTCATTACCATACTAATTCTAATTTTATTGTCATTTTATTCCATTCTATTTCAGTTGTCAAACCCCACGTAAATATACTCCAAATACTATTACCTTGTGTTTGGGTAAATGATTTATATGAGAGATTCCATTTAGTTAAGGGATTTCAAAATTATTTTTTACTAAATTCCTTCTTTGGGTGTGTTTGGAATTTAGGAAAGGGGAATTTGTCAAATCATTTGGAGAGTGAATGAAAGGATTTGGAAATGATTTTGGGAGAGGCTGAATTTGATAAATCCTGAATTTTCTTTTTTTTCCCTTCCTTTTTCTTCTCATTCAACGCTTATTGAACGTTGCCGTCGTTCGCTTCTTCATTGTCTCCATCATCTGCTTCTTCTCCGTCCTCCATTGCTGTCGCTATCGCGTTCGAGTTCGAAATCAAAATAGGGTTTTGATTGATTTCAAAAACGAAATCAAAATCAATCGAAACCAAATCGAAAGGGTTTCGATTGATTTTGATTTCATTCTCAAAACTGAAATTGAACAACAGGTTCAATTAGAACGTTATTTGTGTTTGGCAATGGCAATAGGGTTCGATTTCGTAGCGATGGCAAACACCTTCTTTGTCGTTGTCTTGCTTCTTCACCCCAATACACCGCCGCCGTCATGTTTGTCTATGATTCTCAAAGTCAGAAATTGATTTTGATTTCGAAATCGAAATCGAATGACAATTTCGTTCTCGAAATTGAAATCAAATTTGTTATTGGCGGATTTCTTCGAATATGTTCTTGAGTTGTTCATCGTCTTCATGTGTTTTTTTTCTTTTTTCTTTTTTCCCGAAGTGAGATAAAAAAAATAGAATCAAACAAAAAAAAAATTATTCAAATACTTCAGTTTAAACAATTATCCAAACAAGAGATTTGTGAAATAAAGAGATTTCAAAATCGAGGATTTTGAAATCCCTTCATTTCACAAATATTTTAGATTTATCAAATTTCTTACCCAAACACAACCTTGGACTTCTTTTCTCTCGGTAACTCTATATTCCCATCTCTCTCTCCTTGAAGCTACATTTCACGTTCAGGCTCTCTAACTCCAGGTTGCTATTTGTGTATTATGAAATTCTGATTTTTATTGGACAAGAAATTAATAAGTAATTTTCTAATAAAATACACTAGTTAATATAGTAGAGATTATCTCATGTTTTTTTATCAATTTTTTTTTTTAAAAAATAAGTTAAATGAAAAGTAAAAAAATCTGAAAAGAGAGCAATTATTAGATACTCTCCCTTCATATATAGTATTGGCAAATCAAAAAAAGAAAAAGAAAAAAATATATATTTTAAACCCTCTAAGTATTAACACGTTTCTAAATGGTCCCTCTTTATTTGAGCATTTTATTTTAAACCCTTTAACTATCAGAACATTTTTACTCGGTTCTTCCATTAGAAATTATGTTAAAACTAATCAAATGTTAAGAAGGTGAACATCCCCTGTGAAATGAAGGAAGGAGGGAGAAGGAAGGAGGAAGAGAGAGAGATGAAGAAAAAAGAAAAAAGAAAAAAAAATCATTAGAAATTTAAAAATAAGTGAAAAGACTATTTTGCCCCTATATTCTATTAGTTTGAATGGAATTTATGACAGAATGAACAAATAAAAACGTGCTTATACCTAAAAGGTTGAAAATGAAATGTTTAAATGGAGAGAGACCATTTAGAAAAATACTAATACTTAAAAGTTTAAAATGTATTTTTCTCTAAAAACAAATTCTTTCCAATTTGATCCTGAAAAAATAAATTTTGAGTTAGTGGCATTTTATCTCATTAATTGAATTGTAGTTGACCTCATGTTTGATAGAAGTTTAATTCTCTATAGGGTAAAATAAAGTGCAATTGTTACGATTTTCACTAAAACTAATGTCAAAATTAAAAATTAATACATAATATAATACTAATTGATATTTATATTCTCCAGTTAGGGTGATTTGTGCAGGGTATTATTCATGTCATTATGTTTTTCTTCTTTATAATCCCAGGTAGTGTTGGGGTTAATATATATATATATATATATATATACACACACAATATATTTACATTTTGAGACATTGTGAGTCGTTGGATCAGATATCTGACGGTTGAGATTAAATCTGGACATTTTATATTTGAGATATTCTGGACCGTTGGATCGAATATCCAACGGTCAAGATTAAATGATATCAAAAGATATTTTTAGCTATCGTAGTGGATTAAATCTAAGGGTCAAGATTAAATATTTATCCAACCGCCCCCAAAATCTCGCCACTCTTAACAAATCTCACCCCACTTCTCGGATTATACAGATTTAGCTCTCTCCCCCCATTCTCGAATTATGCAGATTTCCCTAACCAATTGTTTAATCTTCTGCATACTCTCTCCCTCTCTCCGTCGTCGTCCACATCGATCACACAATAGTACGGACAACATGATGTAGAATCATTGGAAGTCAACTGATATGTGCGTAAATGTCCATATATTTACTATTTCATATTTATTATTTTATGCTTATTTTGTGTTTAATTGTACTCACTAAGCTTATATTTTAATTTAGGAAACAAATGAAGAAGTTTGGAGCAAAACGGAATAAATCGTACATTTTAGGCAGTTTTGACATATGTTCGTAATCAGGCCATAACTTTCATGCATGAACTCCGATTGATGTTATTCAAGATGATATAGAAAGAAGAGAAATAGATATACAACTTTAGTGTTTTGTGTTTTTCCAAAATCAGATAATATCATGGTCGAACTGGAGCTTGAAGTGGATGTACATGAACTGTTCATGTTCTCATTTGAAGGAAAATGGAGATAACCGAAATTCCGACCCGCGACCCAACCCCAGATCCACGAACCAACCCAATTCATGGATCAACCTATTTCCATTTTCATATAATTCTGAACCGATACATTGAATTTAATAAGAAGTTAAGCCATTCGCTAAGTTGGGGGTCAAAGGAATAAAAAAGGCATGAAGGAAATTGAGCATTAATTTTATTTCCTTTTTTACTTCCTTGAGATAGTGGCTTGGTTGGGAAATGATTGGATGGAATTTAATTTGTTTTCCTATTATTGCTTTGGATAGTGGACTTGTGGGAGGATAATTTTTTATTCAAATCCTTGGATAGAATATTAGAGTAGCTTGGGAAGAGGAGAACACACCATTCATTTTTATTTTGTTTCTTGTGTTTGCGGATAGTGGCTTACCAAGGGGGATCCGAACAGTACGTCTCTCATTCTCTCCTCTCCTCTTTTCTCTTTTCTATTTTGTAAACTTCCATGGTCTTGTGTGGGTAAACTTTTTCTATTGGTCGAAGGAAACTAAAGCCCGCGGAATCAATAAAATTGTGAGATCTAATTTATTTTCATTGTTCAATTTATATTTTGAGTATTGGATGTTCTTCTATGCCTACGTTCATGATTGTTTCATTTAATCACTAGGAGGCCTACTAGTTTATTATTCATTACAATCTATTGCTAGTTTAGATATCAAATCTGTAATTGTTTGATCCCTCTAATCTGTGAATCAACTAAGATTTAATGATTTGCTACGTCAGAAATTATTAGATCTTAGGAAGAACACTCAACTAAATTAAATACAACCACCTATGCTTGAGCTGTTTAGCTTCATTGATCTCTCTAATTCTTAATGATGTTACTAGATTAAACTTTTAGCGCTTGTCTTAGGTTGTTTAGTTGTTAGAGTTGATTAGATCGTTTGTTTTCTAATTAACTACAAGTAAAGAGAGATAGGAAAATAATTCCAACGTTGAATATTCAATGTGTGCATTGATTTATACTTGCATTAATGAACAATTGTGAAATTTCGAAGGTGGATGTTGACTTAGACCAAGGTTCGTTTTCTGATTGAATTCGGTATTAAGTTTGCAATTCTTTTTCTTATTGATTTTATTAGTTTTTCTATCCTATAATCAAACACCCCCCCTCCTTGTTCACGTAACACAAATTTAGGCTAGACACTCTCTGTGGAAACAAAACTTGCTCACCCTACTACAGTTCATATTTAGGAGTAGGATTTTATTTTTGGTTGCCGACGACAGCATACCAAATTTTGGCACTATTGACAGGGATGATTCTAGTTAATTTTTTTTTTTGTTCTTTTATTTATTTTCGGGAATATTTATAAAAAAACAAAATTAGAATTTGTTTTTGAAATGGGAAGTATTAAAATCAATATAAAAAAAAAATAATATCAAACTTAATCCCAAAGAATCCAGTTGAAACAGTTAAAAAAAATAATAAAAAAATAATAAAATCATCGAAAACAAAAAAAAAAAAAAAAAAAGCAAAGGAAAAAAAACATAAATAATAGCACATGATAGCCCACTGCTGAAAAACATTAAACTGTATAAGAGAAAAAAACTAATTGATGATGTCCATGTTTGGCTTCCTGGCATGTCCCTATTCACCAACTGGATCCAATTCCTAGAAATCCAAATCGCCGGTGGAATTAACTCCTTATTCATCAACTGGATCTGATTCACTCAGCCTTCGATTAATGGCTCCTCCACGTACCAACCATCGATCGATCGCTCCTCCACATACCAACCTTCTATCGATCCAACAATCTTGCTCTATTGATCGATGCTCTATGCACCAGTATATAACCTTTGATCAATCCATTCTTCATAGGCAACCTGCGATTTGTTATCAATAACCGATGCAGATCAATAATCATTGTTCTTGAGTATTCATTCTCAGATTATTCATCTATTAGGTACATTTTTCTCTTAACTCCAATTATCTTCTTTCATTTCTGATTTCATTACTTTGATCTCTCTATGTGTGAGAGAGATTGAGAATAGAGGTAAAATATGCAAATTCTTTATTTTAGAGTAAAATTGATTTTACAGATAGAAATTGCTTTAGAATTTTGTAATTTGAGGTTCATATCTTTGTTTTCTTAGTAATTTGTTAAAAAATCTGAAATGTGATTCAATTAGATATCTTATGTTCTCATATTTCAGTTTCTTTTTTTGGATTGCTATATGAAATCAATACAGGAATATGAACAAATTAAGCTAAATTTAGTTCTAAAATAGAAATCATAAATTTCTTTAAATTTTGAAAGTATGATGTTCGCTGCCTGGTGAATTTTGGGATTTTTCTTTTTTTTTTCTTTGGGTTTTGCTAATTTTTTTTTTCTTTTTCATTTTCTAATTTTAGTTTCTCTAATCAGGAGGATAATTAGAGATCAAGGTTGGTCATTTGGCCTAAGCTCAAATTGGATTAGAGTAAGTTTGATTGTTCAAATTTGGTAAGGTTATATTTTTTCTGATATTTTCTTTTAGTTTCTTTTTTCTTATTAATTAATTGAGTTATTATGTTGTTTCTATAAATTTCTGATTAATTGAGTGTGTTTTTTTCTTTTTTCTTTTTTTGTTATTGTTTGGTATTTCTGTTCTCAGATAGCGTTGATTTTTTTTTTTTCCAGTGCTTTAGTTCCTAGATTTCGTTTGTTCCCAGTTTGTGTGTATATTGGAAGTTCGTATTACCTTTCTTTGTTCCAACAAAAATTGGAGTGAAAATAGATATGCGTGGAAAAAACGTTGTGAAGCTCCATTTCCTCAAATTTCAAGGAACAACATGATGAGAACCAACAAGCAATATCAAAGGACACATTGCGTGTCCCGGTTGGGCCCATTACTAGGGCAAGATCCAAGAAGATCAAAGAAGCGCTTAATGGGCTAATTCAAGACCTTTCGGCTGAATCGAAAATAATAAAACCCAAATTAGGCCCAAATGACGATCAAGGCCTAATCCATCTTATCAAAGCAAGTGAATGGGCTTAAAGCGTGATCCTGAACGGGCCAAGAATGAGACCCACGAATTTTATTTTATTTATTTTATTATTTTAAGTCTTTTAAATATTTTAGGCTGATTTGTAAGCTTGATTGCCAAGTAAATCATTTCCTTTTCCATATAGGAATGTAAGGCAAATTAGGAAGCTTCCTTATTCTTTATTTAGAAATTAGATTTTAGGGTTTCCTTTTTCCTCCATGTAGACCCACGAATTTCAAAGTGTATTAGGGTTTCTTTTCTTATTCTCTTGGCCACCTATTTAAGGGGCTTTGTAGACCTATGAATTTCACACTACTTTGATTAATAAAAATTGTGAGAGTTTTCTCTTTAGTTCTTCAGAGAACTTTTCTTGAACTTATCAAGAGTTTCTTGTGGCGTTCAAACTTATATCTTTGATTCGTGATTCATTATAATCATTGGGTCAAGATCATTATACCACTGGTTCGCGTTTCGTTCATAAACGTTGGGTCAAGGTAATCTATCTTTCAATTTCTATATTTGTAGCTCGTTCAAAATCTGATTTAGTTTTGATCTTCGCGAAGAAACCCTAAGTTGGTTTCGGGTCTCACTAATCCTTGGTGAGGTTCGTATCATTTGGTAATCAGAGCAAGGTCTAAATCAGGTTTCATCTATCCTTTTTCTTTTTCGTTCTTTCATATCTATTCCTTCATAAATTTTTTTTTTGACCAAATTATATCATCAGATCTATTGCGTTTTTTTTTCTTTTCGTTCTAATTCAAATCTGGTCCAATCTTGAAAAAAAAAAACGCAGTGCGTCTTTGTTCTGATCATATTTTTCGTTTAAATATTGTACTTCTTCAAATCTCAATTTAAAGTTGCTAGTTTTCAAAAAAAAAAAAAAAAAAAAAAAAAAAAAAATAGAAAAGAAAAAAAAAAAAAACAGAAACAGAAGAAAAAAACAGAAACAGAAAAAAAAAAAAATTGTGAAAATTCAGCAGCCCCCCCCCAACAAAAATTGAGAATAATTTCTTCTTGTTCTACTCTATAAACTTTTCTTTGTGCCTTTTTTGTTCCCTTTATTTCGTTCCTAAAATCTCATTCTTAGTGAATCAAATTGTTGAGTTTGGATTGCTACAAGGAAATGTCTGATTGAGATTGGTTAAGTTCAATAAAGAACTAAAAAAGGGAACTAAAGAATGGAAAAAGGCAAGAGAGTGTGAGCTTATAAGAGGGTAAAAGCCGAATTTGAGTGATACACGAGTGGAGTGACATAGTTTGAGTGCAAACACGTGAGGGAGTGTTTGTGAGGTTTGCTAACTTTGTTTTGCAGGTTACTAAACATGTCGCGAGAAACAAACAAAGGCTCGTCCGATGAAGCACATGAAATGATGGACATAATGGACACAAAAGTTTTCTACAAGGCCTTGGAGCAAACGTTTCAACAGTTGAACTTGCGGTTTGATGAAGTGCATGAGCGGCTTGACAAAGTTGAGTCTAGCGCACAAAAGGGGCAGCCACCGAGAGCTCCTAATGTGCAACGAAGAGAGAGGAATCAACCTCGGTTCGTGTATGAAGATGATTATGGGGATGACCTAGATGAAGACGATCGGGCCTCTAATGCAAGCTTGGGCAGATTTGGGAGTGGACATGGGAATAGAGGAGATAGACATGGGGAGCGGATTGATAATAACTTGGGAAGTATCAAGGTGAAGATACCCTCATTCCAAGGGAAAAACGATCCTGAAGCATACTTGGAGTGGGAGAAGAAGGTGGAGTTAATCTTTGAGTGCCACAACTACTCCGAGGAGAAAAAGGTAAAACTCGTTGTGATTGAGTTTATTGACTATGCTATAATATGGTGGGATCAACTTGTGATGAACAAGAGAAAGAACCATGAGAGGCCTATCGTGACGTGGGCAGAAATGAAGGCCATCATGAGGAGGCGGTTTGTCCCTAGTCACTACTATAGGGACTTATATCAGAAATTACAAAGCCTTACGCAAGGCTATCGGAGCGTGGATGATTACTACAATGAGATGGAGGTCGCTATGATCCGGGCTAATGTCGAGGATGATAGAAAAGCTACCATAGCAAGGTTCTTGAATGGGTTGAATCGGGACATTGCCAACGTGGTGGAGTTGCAACATTACGTGGAGTTGGAGGACATGGTTCACATGGCCATAAAAGTAGAATGACAGCTTAAAAGGAAAGGAACTCGGTCATTTCAAAATTCAAGCTCCTGTAATTCATGGAGGACGAATGGGAGGAAGGACGAAGGGGCTGTTTCAAAATCCAAAACCGAACCCCCAAAAAGGAGAGATGATGTTCCCATTGCCAACAAAGGTAAAATCGAAACCCAAACTCATAACCGTGATATTAAATATTTTCGTTGTTTGGGAGTAGGTCACATAGCCTCACAATGCCCAAATAAGAGGACCATGATTGCACATGTTGATGGAGAGGTGGAAACCGAAAGTGAGAGTGATGATGACCAGATGCCACAACTTGAAGATGCCTGTGATGATGATGTGGAGTACCCGGTGGAGGGAGAGTCACTTGTGGCAAGGCGTGCTCTAAGTGCCCAAGTGGCGGAGGATGACATGGAACAACAAAGGGA